>CM049592.1:19901041-20501041 GCA_026979955.1 Megalurothrips usitatus
TCAGTCTTTGAAGGCCAACGATTCATTGCTCAGAGTTGTGATTCAGACATGGAGATATCATCAGTGCTGTACATTTGCAGGCTGGAAGAAAAGCTTATACCAAAATAATCTGGTTCAGTCACAGAATGCCTGCATCTACGGTATGCAGAATAGAGTTCTTAGCATCTTGTCTATGTACATCTGAAAAATTTAAATATCATTTTCCACACAATAAAAACTTCATTTCAGATTGACAATAAGAATTCTAGAGCATGATTACAAGTTGTGGAAGGCAGGTTCAACATTACAGAAGCTATCTTTTCTGGCATCATGACAGTTACTCATGTTGCAAGAACGGCTTAGACTGACAAACTACTAGCATTAATCCAGATTGTTTCTCTACCAGGAATGCACCGAGTGCTGCTTCACAGTCGAAACATGCTAAATGGTATTGACTAAAAAAATAAACCCATCCAAAAAGCGCTGCCAAAATACGACCACTACAGAAGAGGAGCTTCTAAATATGGTAAGTACAGAAACCAGGTTACAGTTCAGAATGAATTAGCAATCATAAATACTGCTTGCAAATGTATTATGATAAACATTGAGTTCATAGTCATCAGAGGATATCAACTTCATCTCCCCACTAGGGTACAACAAGGGTTACACACATTTTTTTTTTTATTAAACAAGACAAGCCTAAGAATCTAGAAGTTGTAACAAAAAATAAAGCTATTAAAATATACATTCTATCCAAATCATTCCATTCATATAGAAGGATGGTGCTACGTAATGTTTGTTTCAGAAATAATTCATGCAAGTCTTCATAAATCAATAAAATGTTGGAAATTTCATTCATGTTTATGTCTCCACTGAGTTTGAGTTTTATAACAGAGCATTCACAGAATAGCACGAAATAATCATATTTCCCCGCACTCAAATTTCATTGGTGCTGACCTGATCCACTGATATAATGGTCAAGAAGATTGTCAAATTTATAGAACATAATGATTGGAGAAAACATTGATCATGATAGAAGTAGAATACAACGGAAATGGGCCTGCAGTCAGAATACAAACTATACAGCAAATACAAGGAACACTGCAGAACGACAACTGTGGCCTAAACGGCAAGAACCAAAATTCCAGAGTAATGCCACTTACAACAGTGTTTAGAACAGACCCTTTCAATTGACTTCAAATTTGGTTTTGTTTATTAGAGTGGATTAAGAACACAGATGAAGCTTCTTAAGAATTATCGCAAATGTAATACATCTCAGTAGTGCTTCCTACAAAACAAATTTGCTGTGCCTTCTCACACACATGCATACACACACACACATCTCGATTACTGAATACAGCATGAATTCTTGTGTCCATTCTTCAGCTTAAGTCTTGACTTGGGTCTGTATTTCTCCAGGAAAGCTAACTGCTTGGCATTTATGGCCCCTCGTCTCTTCCTGAAAGTAAAAGAGGAAAAATAATTAATACTCTTCCATGGTTAAAACAATAGAGAAAAATATTACATTTAAAGTGTAACAGCCCATTAAAAATATATATATGACAAAGGTAATGTCGGTTTATGGGTAATATTGTCTTTACGCAGGTAATGTCGACACTACCCAAGGCCCCTAGGTAATGTCTTATTTAATTTTGAAAAATTGGGAAAATTCCAACATTACCCAGATGAGTTTGATTTTAAGTAACTCAATCCTATTCCGTTCAGACATTATATCTACAAGCACTTACTGTCGAATCATTTCCACAGCATCTTCATACTTCAATCCCAGTTCAATCAGAGCAAGTGCAACCAGGACCGGTGCTCTGCCTAGACCAGCGACACAATGGACTGCAACGCAGGCATCGGGACAATCCTTGAAGCGCTTCCTAAGCAGCTCAAACCACTCATCAACCACCTAGATAATTAAAAAAAAATAAAAATATTACTTTGCTAGAGCTTCTATTGGACAATGGCAGAGAGTCATTTTGTATCAACGTACGACGTACCTGAGTTGGAGGAGAGGTGCCATCATCATATGCTAGATCAGTAACACTAATTCCTTCCTCACGCAGCTCTTCTACCTTGTACGTTGGCTCGCATACCCGCACCACATCCCTGACCTTGTGCTTCTTGAGCTCCTGCAACATTTCAAAAAGCCAACATGACCATTAATAAGGACACAATTTCCAAACTGAGAATCTCTTCTGGGGGGAACTGGGAGAAAGTGCTTGAATGTTATTACTGTTTTTCCCCTCTTTTTCTGGCATTCCAAACCCCCTCTGAAATTTCCCAATTTCCACCACCCCAGTTAAAGAGCCGTGAAAGAGGGAGAGAGATGGATTTCCTCGTGACGCATGCTGTGTTGCCGCACTGGGCAGCCACCGCCACCATCGGTCGTCGACCCCTGCGACTGCGGGTTGAGCCTGTAGGGCTGGCGGGGCGGGGCGGGGCGGGGCGAAGGAGAGGAAAGGGGCTGCTTCAAAGGCCCCTCCAGGGCGCCCACTAGCCACGGCTCGCTCCCTCTTCCATTCCATTCCATTCATTTTTCGCTCACCAGACTAAGGCCAGGCAGGGCCAAGGTCGGGGGGGGGGGGGGGGGGGGGGGGGGGAATTGACCTCCGACGTTCATCCCCCCTCCCTCCCTCGTTTTTTTAACGGCCGGTTCGGCCAGTTTGCTTTCATTACTTTCGCCCCACCTTCCCCTCTAGAGCCGCGGCGAGCCTGGCTGCTGCGGCAGGGAACGATAGTGGCAGCCCGCCCCCTACGCTACCGACCCCGCCCCTTCTCCCTCCTCCCCAGACTGTCCCGACGGCCCTTAAATTATTTGCCCAGAGCAATGACCTGGCCCCTACCCAAACAAAGAAAGAGGAATGGAATGAATGAAGTCCAAGCCGAGGGATTGGTAGCTCTGGGCATGGAGTTAGTATCTCTTACACAGGGACTAGAAGAGCATCCCTGGTCCGGTATCCGATAGGACATTAACATTCACAGTGATTCCCAAATCAGGATGCCTACCTGAATGAATGCCTTGATGGTGGCATCAGATGGACGGTCTGTGATGAGGAACTTCATGTTCTTGTACTCAATCTCGCAAGGAGCAGGGCGGATGTCCTTGGACCTCATGTTGTTGCTCATTTCCAAACTAAATCACAGAAGGAAATTGAAACAACTCTCCTCTGGGGTGATCTTTTTAGGCCACCCAGCAGAAAAAACTTATTGTTGTCCCACTATAGTTCATAAATTAAAAACAAAAACAAAATTATAATTGGAAGTAACTTAGTTGGCTGATATGCTAAATAAAAACTGTCTTCCTTCACACACTGGACACTAAGTCTCTTGTATATCTTTTCTCACACACTGACACACACATACACTAATTCACATACACTCACACTGGTAAATTTATCACACACTGTACACGGCAGCCTCTTGGCAGCCGCAAACAACACAAGGATTTCTACGTCGATCTCTCTCTCTCTCTCTCTCTCTCTCTCTCTTCCTTCTTTTCTTTCTTTCAGCGAGGTCCTTGGCGTTGCACAAAAAATTATCTAGTCAGTCACTGGCTCTGGCCTGCAGGGTGCGGTGCGCGCTGCGAGCTGGAGTCATGAGTAGGGTGAGTTGAGTTGAGTTGAGTTGAGTTGAGGTGAGGTGAGGTGAGGTGAGGTGAGGTGATCTTCGCGGGGGGGCGGACGAGGGGGGCGGTGCGAGCGCGGCGCGGGCGGTGCACTGGCTGCGGTGCTGAGGCGGAGGCAGATGACGCTGAGGCGCGGCCCGGCGGCGAGACTTCACCCCATCAGGCTCAGGGCCCGGCTCGGCTGCAGGGTGGCCGCGGCGCGGACTAGGCGCGGGGCAGACGGGGCGACAGCGACAGCGACACCCACACCGACGCAGGGAGCGGCCAAGCGGCGCCCAGCCCAGCTCAGCTCAGCTCACTGTCCCGGCTCGCTGCTCGCTGCCCGAACCCGAGCGTCTACTTGTGTTGGGCCTGGCAGTACTCTGCGCTGTCCAACTGGAACTCCATGAAGGTGGGGAATATCGCTCCTCGAATCTGCAAGCAAAGGCACACATCCAGGATTAGTTCACGAGCGCACCGAGTTGTTGACACTGTTGCCGAGCGCTGCCAACAGTCCCGCGAGGACGGCCCGCGCGCCCACAAGGTGGCCGACGCCGACGCCACCGCCAGCCATTGTGGCCCTTAGCGCCCTTAGGCCGACACAGACGGCGTGATTAAAATGTCGCGCGCCCGTCCCATCCCACCCCGTGCCGTCCCGTCCCGTCCCGCACACGTCCTGTGCACGCCCAACAGGTGAGGTTGGCAACTCCTTTGCCAAGGACAGATCGCCATCTCTACAGGGCGCGGGCCCGCGGCGGGGCCGCCGCCACTGGGCCGGCGCCAGCACCGGCAGTGGCAGTGGCACCGCAGCCAGAAAGCCACCCACAACATCACCCACACTAACAGGCTGCCCAGCCCGTGTTCACGTGTTTACAGCCCGGCGCCGCCCGGCGACATAGGCAGCCGACCCAACCACAGAGGCGCACACACGCCACACCGCACCAGGCGATTCAGAGACGCCGCGCATCCCCGTTGATTGGCAATCTCGCAATCTTCCGGCTGAGCCAGAGAGAGGCGGAGACAGTGGTGGCCAGTCTCAGAGATGCGCGGCGTTTCTGAATCACCTCGGGCGGTGGCACACGCGCCGCGAAGCCGCGACGGACACCGAGCACCGGGCCGTCGACGAAGGCGGACAGGTGGCGGGGGCCCCGGCCGGGGAAGCCCTCGTAGTCTGGGTCCAGCGGGGGCGCTCAGCAGTACTTGCCCTGGCTGCGGCAGGCCGTGCCGTGGGAGGGGAGGCCGGACGGGACACTCGCTTCGCGGCTTCACGCCGCCGCCGTTGTCCGTGCGACGCAAAACGAACCGCAGGGCGGCACGGCAGGCGGGGCGGACGCGCAGCCGACAGTGGGCGCTCGGCCGGACCAAATGCTGGCGGCGAGCAGCGGGGACGCGACTGCGGGCCCCGGGCCGGGGACTCGCTGTGCTGGCCGCCGCTGGCCGCCGCTGGCCGCCGCTGGCCGGGGCCGCGGTGGCCGCGGTGGACGTTCGTAAGTACATATTCCTGGCCTGTACAGCCGCCCCGCCGCCGTCGCACACGTCTTTCTCCCACGGCCCTGACAGTGCGGCGGGAGCGACAGGGACAGAGGCGCAGCGGGGGGTGGGGCCTCGGAGGGAGGGGGGGGGGCAAATTTGTTTGGCTCATCTTCATCAGAGCACCCCGCCCTCACCACCCCCGCCCTCGCCACACACGGGACTGCTGCGGCGGCTGCGGCCGCGACATGCGCCCAGGGGCGCACACTCAATACGAGAGGTGAGGGGCACGGGGGGTTCAAGTTATCGTAAACCCCGCCCCCCACCACCACCTCAGCCCTCCGCCAGCCCCGCGCAGCCCCGCCTCCCTCCCCTCCCCCGCGTTCCTGCTTGTTTACGACTTATTCTTTGCTCTTTATATTCGCAGGGCAAACGGGCGCCAGGGCGGAGGGGGAAGGGATTGGAGGGAGAGAGGAAGAGTCAAAGGGTCTGTGTACAGACACACACACACACACACACACACACACACACACACACACAATATGGCGCCTCGGCTGTCGCCTCAGTGCGGTCCACAGCAGTAGGGAGGGGGGGGGGGGGGTGCTTCTGACCGGGGCCGGCGGGAGGGAAAGCCGGGGCCCGCTTTACTTTCTGGGGCACCTGCTCCCCGCTCCGCTCCTCTCAGCTATTTCCAACCCCGCGACGCAAGCCGAGCCCGACCCGCCCGTCCCGCTCGCCCGCCCCGCTTCCAAGCAGTGACGAAACCAACGGTTCGCACCGCACAGCACCGCGCGGCGTGGCGCAGCCCGCAGCCCGCCCCCGACGTCGACAATGGAGACAAAAGCGCCACTAAAAAGCGCCGGTAGGGTCGGCCTTGCCGTCCCGACAAGACGCGGCGGGACGGCCTCGTAGGGCGCCATTGTGCGTCTCCTCCCCTGGGCGCCGGGGCTCTCGGGCTCGGATGCAAATCGAGAATGAGGGGGCGTTTTCCAGTGCCAAGCCGCCAGAGGCAGGCAGAGGCACCACGGTGCGGCGCGGCGCCGCGCACAGCACGGGCGGAGGGCGGGGCTCGGGGGGGGGGGGGGGGGAATTAAAATTAGAAGCCACGCGCAACGCGTTCGCGAGAAACGTAGTTCCGGCGGCGGGCCCGCGGCGTGGTCCCGCCGAGAGGGGGAGCCGGGGGAGCGGAGAGCGTGCGCGGCGCCGACAGACACGACACGACCGGCGCCGTCAACAAATCAGCCATCGGAGCGCACGGGACGGGGCGGCGCGTACCCGCGCCCGCCCGCGCCCCGCCTGCTACGTGCGGCCCGTGGCCGTTGGCCAGAGAACAGGGGGCCGGCAAGACGAACGGCACGGCGGCGTGTCAGTCCCGACCGTGTTGTCGTGTTGTGGGAGCGGCAGCGGCAGCGTGCGGCCGTGGCCGAACGGAGCCATTCATCCCGTCCCAGCCCAGCCCAGGCCATCCCGCCTGTCGTGCTGCGCGGCCACGCTCCAGCCCAGCGCCTGCGGGCTGCGGGGTAGGCGGGCCCGCCGCGCACACCTGATCGGCGGGCTGCCTGCCCCCCCCCCCCCCCCCTCCGCCTCCGCCCCGGCTCCCCTGCGGCGGTTTACCGTGCAAACAAGCACAGCCGGCAAGCAGCGCCAGGCCGAAGCCGGCGGGGGACACGCCGCGGCCGGTGACGTCGCCGGCCAACAGGTGGCCCGCACCCGAGCCGAATACCGGCGCGGTTCAAAACTCACGCGGCCGGGACAAAAACACGGCGGACGCCGTGGCCGCCGTGCCCGGCCCGGCAGAGGCCCCGCGGAGGCACATCGCTGCGAGCGCGGCCGTGTCGGAGACGTGTCGGAGACATGGCCCGCGCCGCACCGCGCCCGCCGAAAGGAACACTCCAGTACGTTCCCGAGTCGGCCGGCTCCCGGCTCCCGGCTCCCGGCCCCGGGCCCCGGCACAGCCTCGCCGCCGCGCCACGCCCGCGCCTTCCTGAGCTCTGCTCTCCGCCGTCGGTTTGTCGCAGGCAGACCGCGCGAGACCGCAGCGAGAGGCGTAGTCGTGTACACGGCAGGCGGCAGGCCGGAGTCAAGGTCACGCCGCGGGGGGCCGCGGCTTACATAACGCGACACGCTCTGCACTTGTTCACGGCGCGGCCCGGAGTGTTCGACACAGAACACGGCGGCACGGACGCGGGGCCGCAGGGCGCCGGCGGGCTGGTGGTGAACCCGCCGCAGCGGCCCGACAGATAAGGACTGCCCGGCGTCGCCACGCCCACCGGCATCAGCTCGGAGGACCCTTCGGGCACGCGACACGCGGAGCTCCATTTGTGTTTTCTGGAAGGTCGAGGCCGGCCGCCGCCGCGTTGCGAGCGGGCGGGCGGGTCATTGGAGAGCCGTCGCGGTAGCGGAAACCCTTCTCTGGGCTATTTAGCCTCCGCCTCTGAACAGCGCCGGCTATCACAGCATGGCGGCGGCGCGGGAAGAGCGGATCAGCGCTATCAGGGGCCGTCCGCGTCCGCCCCCCCCCCCCCCCCCCCCGCGGGCCTAAGCCCCAGAGCTAAGCAGATCGGGCAGGCGGAGGACGCAGGTGACGAAATCCACACCGAGGGGCGAAATTAAGAGCGAAACAGACCGCATGGAGGGGCCGGCTACAGCAGTGTCGGGTGCCCGGCAACAGCCGAGCTGCAGACACCAGCACCGGCAGCGAGCACAGGGCGGGGCGGGGCGGGACGTGCCTGCGTGCTTAGCTCCGCAGCCGTTCTGATGACGGGGCCGACAGCGACAGAGACCGCAAGGCGCACCCCCCACCCCCCGGGGGGCACGACATGCAAAGCAAGTCGAGCTCAAAAATCGAGCCGCCGAGAGATGCAGTCTCGTGGGAATCGCAATAGGAAGCCACACCTCTGCGGCTGGCCAATGGCAAACGGCGGCGTGACGCCGGCCCGCGGCTCCGGTTACCGTCGCGTCACCCCGCGGACCGCCCTGGCCGCGAGCCCTGGGGGACATACGGCGCGCCCGGCCCTGGAGTCGGCGGACGTGGATGTGTTGGGGCCGGCCGGGGCCGAGCCGCGGCGGCACGGCGGCACGGCGGCCCGCCCCCCCGACAACGTCAACGACTTTGGCCGCCAACACCCGGCCGCTGACGTCACGCCGCCGGCGTGACGTGCGGCGGGCACCGGACAGAGCAGCGCAGGGCGCGCACAACCGGCCCGTGTCGCCGCCACCACCATCCGGGCCGTCGGGCAGCAGGGGCGGGGGGCTGTGCTCAACGCGGCGGGAGCATCGCGTCGCATTCGGGCGCGCCGAGCCGGTTAGAAGCAGTTTGACGCACCGCGACGCCCGCGGCCAGCCGCCCGAGCAGCGCCCCGGCCAGGTGCCACGCACCGCAGAGAGGCCGGACCGGAGCCCCTAACCTGCTCAAGAGGCGCAGCGCCAGCGGCCGGCGCGGATCAGCGGCGGGGCAGAGGCCCGCAGAGATAAGGGGGCTGCCGGGTGAAGTGCGAGGCCGCCGCCGCTATCGCGCCGCGGCCCTTGTCGGCACCGACACTCGCGGCCGTGGCGTGCGCCGGCCCCACCGGCCCCACCCCGCGGGCCGACAACAGGAAGTCTGTGCAGCACTCCGCGACGGGACCCCCGAGCTGCAAAACCCAGTACCGCACCGCACCGCACCGCACCGCGACAGCACCGCGGTGCTGCAGGAACCGCGTCATCGCCAACTCACCACACGCGGGCCAGCGCAGCGAAAGCGGCCGCCGGCAGAGGCCCCAGACCAGGAGCCCGACAACAAAAAACTGCCGAACCTTCACAGCGAAAAGTCGGTGTACTGTACAACGCTGCTGGGGCCGCCGTTTTCCAGTCGGGCGACCACTGACTGCCACGGCAGGCCCGGCTGGCCGGCGCGGGCCGCGGGACGTCGGCCGGACTCCCCCGCGGACGCAGCGGACGGCGGACGTGCCTGCGGACGGCCGCCGGCGACACGGGCGTGCTTATCGGCCGGGGCCGCAGGGTGGACGGCCGCCGCCGCGCCGACGTGCCCCGCCGAGGAAAACAAGTGCGGGCCCGCCTGCGAAGCACCGGGACGTCGCCTCGCGGCCGCGGCGGAACACCTGTTATCGTGTCCGAACAACACAAAACCAGACCGACCGCCTCGTCCGCGCAATGTAGGCGCCGCATGCCAGCGGACGGAAGGGGTGCAGGGCTGCCGCTGCCCCTCGCTCTGTATGTACTACACAGGATCCAGGTCAGCGGGGGGGGGGGGGGGGGGGGCGTGCAGCGGTGAACTGGGGCATTCTCCAGCACGGCCAGCCACCACCCCGTCGACCCGACCCAGTCAGCGGCCCCGCCCGGCCCCCGGGGCCCGCCCCCGGCCGCCCCCGGCCGCCCTCGGCCCGAGTCCACCGCCCCCGCCGCCGCCGTCGTGGATCGATGGTGTGCCGCGAACCACGGTGCACTTCCTCTCCGGGGCGGGAGGGCTGGGGGGGGGGGGCGGCAAGGCAAGGGACGGCGTTGGAGGAGCGCGACACCTCCAGCCAGGGCGCAGATGAACGTCCAGAAGCCGTCGTAAGGGGTACGAGGGCCCGCGCCGTGCTCCCGGGCACCTCGAGAGCGGCGCGTATCCGCGTCGGCCTTGCGAGAGGCCAAATGCGAAAATAGCACGCACAGACAGGCGGGCGGCGGGCGGGGGCGGGGCGGTGGCGGGGCGGTGGCAGGGCGGTGGCAGGGCGGTGGCAGGGCGGTGGCGGGTGTCCGACCCGACTCGACGCGACCCGGCCCCGCGGACGTCAGCGTCACCGAGCCCTCATCGCGCACCGCAACTGGAGCACGGCTGACGTACAGTCCGTACAGTGCGGCGGTTGAAGGGAGCAGTGCCGATCACGCCACCATCGACTAGGACCAGGCCTAGGCCGGCACGGCACGGCACAGAGCAGAGCAGAGCAGCGCCGCGCCGCCCGCCACACGCGAACCGCGCCAAGGCAACAAGTGCGCGGGTTTACCTTACTACACCGGACCCGCGGCCCAAAGGGTCGCGTTCGAACGGGAGGGCCGGCGAGAACGGCAAGCCTCCAGGCAAGCCGGCGGACAAGACGACACGGCAGCCAGCCTCCCTCAAGGCGAAAGTGGGCGAGCGCCGAGTCCGCTCGCCGAGAGAAAGTGACTTGCATGCCGAAAGCCGCGGCAAGACGGCGACAGCGTCACACCTCCTGCTGCAGGGCCAATGCAGCGCCGCAGCCGGGGCCCACGCCCACAGTACCACCGCGCGAGGTCGGCAGATTCCGCTTCCCAGTGCAGCCGCTGGCGTTATCGTGGCTGCGGCTGGGGACAAGTACGAGATCCTTTCACCGCAGCCGCACCCGCGTAGCGAGAGTGGGGAGCAGGCTTTCCCTCCGTACACACATACGACATGGACACCAGGCCACCACCGAGGCGCATGGAGGCCAGGGCCGAGTCCCGGGCCGTCGAGGCCAAGGCCCTCCAACAAGACCTGTTTGCGTTCCCTTCCCGGTCCGGGGCCCGAGAGTCTGGCCTAGAGACCTACATGCATACATGCCGCAGGGCCGGCCCTGCGGCACGTGGACACACAGCGTACGACACGCAGTCTTCTTCGTGCCCTCCCCCCCCCCCCCCTCCCGCCGCGACAACCAGGACCTAGACCGGGTGTCGGTACCGCCGGGCTAGGTAGGTCGCCGCGGCCAGACGGACGGCCAGACCCGGCCTAGGCCTGCCACGCCTCCAGCCGCGGCCAATGGCAGAGCGGCAGAGCGGGGCCCGGCGGCCACTGCCCTAGCCCAGTCCTAGACCCGCTAGGCCGCGCCGCTCCGCTCCTCTCCCTTTCCTTCGGCTCCTCCCCAGCTGCCACTGCCGCCGCGACCCCCGCCGGCCCCCGCGCCCCGCGCCCGGCTAGACCACATCACATATCCTGCCCGCCGGCTGCAGCGTTGCCACATGTGTGGCGGAGGGAGACTTCCCCGGGGCGGCACCGGCACGGCAGCGGCCGGGCCCCGAGCCGCCGCCTGCCGACCCCATGCCAAAGGCACCAAAGGGCACTGCTCTCGTCGCCGCCATGCTGGCCGTGCCCCTGAGGTCCCCCCGGGCACGGGGCAGCGATAAGGTCACCGTCAGAAGCCGCCGGCTGGCGACCCTTCCAGTCCCGGCGGGCCCGGCCGGGGGAGGACAGGGAATCCCTTGGCACTTCCGCCGCGACCCCGCCGAGCCGGCGAGCGCACGGCGGCACGGGTACGGGCGTCGGGATGGGACGTGAGGGCACGACCCTCCCCGACGGACACACACACGAGCCGGAGCTCCCGGCCTCCGCCAGCCCCAGACCGTGCCCCGTGCCCCCCCCCGGCACGAAATGCAACGTGAAGCCCCGACGGAAAACAATGACAATATTTCGGGCGCTGTGCGGTGCCAGGCCCGCATCGCGTCGCGTCACTTCTCGTGCGTCATGCGCTGGCCCCGCCCCGCCTCCACAAACAGGCGCCACCGTGCCACAGCCTCGGCGCCGCGCGGCAACTCCCAAAAACCTTCCCCGCGAAAATGAAAATTTGCGCCGCCGAAACAATTGAATGCTCCGCCCCTGCGAGGCCGCCCCGGCCCGGCCCGACAGAAATTAGCCCCACGACAGTCACGAAACAGGGCAGCACTCCCCCGGGGGGACAGGGCAGGGCCACGGCCGGCCGCGACAGCCGCGACGGCGTGCCAAATGCAAAGGCGCAGATGACCTGCATCTGCGCGCCCAGTGCCGGCGCGGGCCTACGGGACGGCCCGGCCAGCATCGATCCTGGCCCCCGGCCGGTGCTGCCGTGGCCGTGCCGCCCGCCAGGTGCTGCCGCGCCGCCGCCGGCCCCCGCCGGCCCCCGCCGCCCCGGTGCGCGGCGGGGGGCTGGTGCTGCGGGGCCATGCAGCTGCAGCCGGCGGGGGCGGGACGCGTCGAGGCGGAAGAAAACCACACCCGCCCTCCAGGGCTAACGCTCTGGAACCGCAGAACCTCTGCAGTCTCCAGAAGCCAGACCCAGAACCAGTCGTCCGTGCCAGGGCTCCGGCGTTTAGGATATTCCGTGCAGACAACTCGGCCGGGCCCGCGCGCAGGACCCCGGCCGCCCTGCCCGAGTACAACCACCCCGTGGCCGAGCTCCGGGCGCCGCGGCGCTCGGGATTGGGGTGCGCCGGGCGGCCGAGCGCTGGGTGGGGTGGTTGTGAACCGGGGACGAGGTTCAGCCGAGGCCGAGGGCCCCGTCGAGTCGAGTCGGGGCGGCAGCGCCGAATCGATACACAACATAACCTCAAAACGCCGCCGCCGCCGGCGGGCACAAATCCCCACGCCGGGCCTCTGGCGGGTAGACGCAACCGCCCACCGCCCCAGACCCGCCGTGTCCATCCCTGCGGGCGAGGGCCGGCCGGCGGCGAGGTCAAGCCCCCCGTGGTCCTCGCGGCCACGCGGCGCAGCACGGGGACGCTGGCCAGATAATCCGACGGTCGCCTCCGGCCTATGGGGACGCCGACGACCAACGACGGCAGACGGCGGCGGGGCGACGAACTCCGAGACGGCGGACTCTGGCAAGCCCCGCCCCGCCCTGCACCAGGCCGCCTTCCCCGCCACCAAGCGCAGGGCCGGGACCGGGGCCCCCCGGGGTGGACGACAGCATCCTACGGCTTCCTCTTCGGCGGTCCAGATCCAACATCCACCGGAGGCCCACCACCCCCGTCGGGGGGCGGGGGCGGTGCAGGCGGTGCAGGCGGCGCGGGGAGGGGCCGGAGGGGTCGGAGGGGCCGGAGGGGCCGGAGGGGCCGGAGGGGCCGGAGGGGCCGCGGGGATCCGTGGGGTCCGCGGCCGCCGGGCCGGGGCGGGGCCGGGGCGGGGCGGGGCGGGGCGGGGCGGGCGGGTGGCAACACCCAGCTGCCCAGCCGACGGCCGACGGCACGGCGGGGACGGGGACGATATACGGCCCGAGAGCCTCTCCTCTCCTCTCGGCTCCGTCCGATCTATTTTTACGGAACACTCTCCCCAACGTGAAGATAGTATTGCACTCCACGCACGAAGAGCAGGAGAGGCCGCCGCTTTCTCGTCACCAGATTGTGGTTCACTTTCCTCTCAGAAAGTTCCACGAGTAATGCACATTTTTTGTGTGTGGACGCGGTCGCTTTTGGCGACCACTTGAAGAACACTGTGTACTCTTCGCTGCGTCCGCGGTGCAGCCACAGACCCGCACCAGCGCGGCGGCATCGCACTTCGCACACTCGTTGGCCGCGGCCGCTGCCGCACGGCCCCAGGGCACACAATGCACCGTGCCGACTTGCTCCTGCTTGCTTCACACTCGTCACCACATCGGCAGGATTTGTCAGACCGGCGCGCGGGGCCCGCCGCCCCACGCGGCCGGCCGGGAATTGGAACGAGGCTAACCTGGTAACCGATTGTCGGCCACTGGGAATCGAAACCGACTCGCTGAATCACCATGGAACTCGTAATCCCGTTAAACCGAGCGCCGTACACCATAACACAAGGGCTACGATCCGGAGCGGCCCGCGAGCATCCAGACGACCGGGGGACTCGCTGGCTACTGCCGCCGCCGCCGCCCCGCCGCGCCTCCGCCGCCTCAGCCACCGCCGCGCCCCGCCTCGCTCCGCTGGCTGGGCGGCACCCCCCCCCCCCCCCCCTCCCACCAACTCCCGCTCCCTGGCCTTCCCCCACCCCGTCCCGCCGTCAGCGCCGTCTCTTTCGGCTCGTGCCGAAGTCATCCGAAGAGCGTCGTCGGCGCCTAGCCTCGGCTCTCTCTCTCTCTCTCCCTCCCTCCCTCTCTCTCCCTCTCTCTCTCTCTCTCTCTCTCTCTCTCTCTCTCTCTCTCTCGCTCTCTCTCGCACCACACGGGCCGGTGTGGGGCCGGTGCCCGCGCCCGTGGCCCCGTGGTGCCCCGCTCGGTGCTCGGTGCCGGGTGCCCGTTCGTGAAGGGAGGAGGAGAGAAGAAGAGCTGAGGCTAAGCCGAGGCAGCCGAGGCTAGGGCCGGCTCGGCTCGGCTCGGGTTCGGCACCGGTGCTGCCGACCATGTTGCGTCCCGAGGTGCGAGCGGTGCGAGCCGGCGGCGGCACGTCCTGCACGCCCACCACACGTCAGCGGAAGCGAAAGGGCGACGCGGCGTGACACGGCGTCACACGAGTGGCGGTACTCCCAGACCGTGACCACTCGCACTCGCACTGCCTGCTTGATAGCAGGAAGAGCGGTGCATAGAATAATACGGCCGGCATTGTGCGTGTGTGTGTGTGTGTGTGTGTGTGAGGGCCGAGGGAAGCGAAGATAAGGCCGCGCTGTACGGACTGCGCCGCGGTCCGCGCGGCTCGGCACAGCTGGGCCGCCGCCGCCGCACCGCGGTGACGTCACATCTCGTCACGGCGCGTGACATTCCCAACAAATTGGTCGTACAGCCGACCGAGCCGCACCCGAAGTCCATGCCGTAAGCCCCGCTCAAGGCGGCTCTCCGCGGCCGGGAGGTGGGAGGTGGGAGGTGGGAGGTGGGAGGTGGTCCGGGCCGGGGCCGAGGGTCCTCGCTTAGAACTCTAGGCCGGGCCAGTCGGCACTGCGCTCGGAGTTCGTTCGCGACTCGTTTTCCGTGACATTTTTGTTAATGACTTCAATTTTGACACGCCCGGGCCCGTGCCTGCTTCACGACCAAACCGAGCGCCCCCCCCCCCCCCCCCCCCCGGGGAGAACCGCTGCCGACTTCCACTCTGCAGTCGCGGTCACGCGACGGTCCGCGAAATATAATTTTGTAGGCGCCACGCCGTCTGGGAAGTAGAACTGGTAGAACGCAATCGGCGCCACCGACAGCCGCGGCCGGGCCCAGCCCAGGGTAGAGAGACCCGTAACCTCTCTAGCCGAGGGCAGAGCGCGAGCTGACGGCGTCTGCCCGACGCCACCGCCCGGCAGGTAGGCAACGCCGACACTCGGCTGCGTGGCTAACTAACCCCCAGGCGCGCTGCAAGCAGACGCGGCCAACGCGGCTCCCGTGCCGTGCTCCGTGCTCGCTCGTCGTGGTGCCCCGCTCCGCCCGACGCCAGGACGACCTTCTTTCGAACCAACTGAAACTCGTGGGGCGTGAGAGGCGAGTTAGCGACTCACACTCGCATCCATGAAGTATTTCGCCTGTGGGGCGGGGGACAGGCCGTGAAGCCACACCAAACATTTCCTTCACATGTGACTGAAAAGCTCCACTTTGTGGGGACCTCCCAGCCACACGGGAGGCGCCGTCGGCGGGGCCGGGCGGCCAGGCGCTGAGATAACGTCACTCACGCCATCACTCTGGGAGGCCGTTAAAACGCCGCCGAACAATGCTGCCAGTCAGCCGCCGCGCTGCGCGAGTTGGCACATGATCCGAGCCGCCGGGCCCCGCCGGCCCCGCCCGCGGAGTGGACTCGATCCCGCAGGGCCGCGCCCACCCCGCTGGAGTGAGGGGTGTTCCAGCTGGAGGGGGCGGGCGGCGGGCCTCGTGCCCGTGTCCAGCGGATCACAACGGAGACAGATACAAGGGAGTTCCTGGAAGCGGACAGAGAGGGGCCCGGCACGGCGCCGACCTTTTCCACGTGCGGGGGCTGCCCCCAACACTACAATGCCCCGGGACTTCCCTGGGGACGGGCCTCGGACCAGGCAATGCCCATCCCCGGCCGGCAAGGCAGGGGTCACTCCGTCCACGCCCCCCTCCCCCGTGCACGGCAGAGGTCGGCACTCACTCAGAGGACAGTCCCAGTCCCCGGTGGAAGTTGCACGCTAGGAGCTTCCAAGGGTCGAAGCATCTGTGTTTTTTTTTTCTTCGGTCTGCCCTGAAGGCCCACGGCCTTCGTGTACGAGGGAAACCTCAATCAAGTCTCCCTAGGCTCAGGCTTGTCCCCAGCGGTCAAACCTACCATTATTTCGCCATTCTTGTCTCGGAGGCCACCAGGAGGATGACCTCGGGAAGGGGCGCAGGGCGTGCCGTGTCGTCCACCTATGTCAATGTCGCTGCCTGTGTCCGTGTCTTTCTGAACGAGGTTTCTGTTTGGGGAGGGTGGGCAGGCAAAACACCCCCGCAGTGCCCCACGCGGGGCCCCGCCAGCAGGGTCCGGATGGGATGGCACCCGGCGCGTGGAGGCCGCCGACGAAGGACGCCGATGAGAGGAGAGGGAGTTCGTGACTGTGACGTCACGGGGGACGTCATCGGTTGCGTCACCTTGGACGCTCTCCATGACGTCACAGTCCGCATCGATTTCTCCCCAACCGTGCCCATGGCTGGGCCGGGCCCATGGCCAGGCTCATGGCGAGGCCCGGGGGTGGGTGGGGCCTGGTGGGGCCTGGTGAGGCCTGGTGGGCAGGCCGTGGGGCTCCGGGCTGGGTAGGCGCTGGCCTCGGGCTGCCCCGTCCCCCCGGCCCCCACTGCCGCTCCAGCCCGGCGCTGGCATGTCCGGCCCCACGGCAAGACCTACGGCCGTGACCGGCGTGTCCGGTACACCCCGTGATGTTTACGTCGGCAACCCTCCAACCATCGGGGGCAGCGGGGGCCGGACGGGGCGGAGCGGCGGGCCCCCGCCTCATCCCTCGCCGCCAGAGCGGGGTCACCTCATGCTCCGCTGTTGGCACGGCGTCCGAACTGCCTCTGCCGAAGCCCGTCCCGGCGTCCCGCCGTGTTTGTCGCAACGGTGACTGACAGCAGTACAGCCCGGAGTCCGAGCACCCCGACGACCCATCCCGTAAACAGCGACAGCCCGCGGCGGCCCGCAGCCAGGCAGGACCCAAGGACCCTCGGGTCCCCCCTGCTCGCAGCCCCCAATCAGTCAGATCGGGGCAGAGCAGAGGCCGTCAGGGTGCGAGGCCCGCGGCCCGGCCTCCTGGCAGCCCAGCAGCCTGTTGTCGGGCACGCCGCGCCGAGGCCGCGCCCTACAGGTGGACCCGCCCCGTGTAGTACAGTACGTACAGTCCGCTATGGCCGGACTGGGATGCTGCATTTTTCATAGCCCCGCCCGCCGCCCTGCACGGCCTGCCCGTTGTCACGCCGTCTGCTCGCAGGACCCACGGAGGCCGTGCCGCTGCGTCGCCAGCCCCCGCCCCGCTCCGTCGTTCGGGACGCTCTCCTCCCCTCGAGGCCCCTCTCGGGGGAGGCGCGGGGCGCGGGGCGCGGGCACGCGGCACGCAGGGGCTCGCCACGTGCCAAGAGCCATCTCGCTATTTTCTCTCTCAGTCAGGACGAGAATGTTTGGTTGTTGCGACGGGGGCAGCTCCATAACACCCACGACCACAGCGGCAGCGGCCCGCGGGCGTCCGCGCGAGCCATGCCTGCCACGCCTGCGACGCCACAACCATAACAGACCAACGTCCCGCGCGGCCTTGGGGGCTCGTCAAAGTTTTTCCCAGACTCGGCTGAGACTGGCAGTTAGGCCGAGAAAATAGAGGAGGATAAAGAGATACAAGAAGCTCTGGCAAGGCATGCGGGCGGGGGAGGGGCGTGGGGAGCAACAATAGCCAACATGGCGGCGCACCGACTTTCTATTTGCGTCTTTGCGACGGCATCCTTGTGCTATCGCGTGATAGCAGGCGTCGTGACACGGGGGCGGCCGGGGGGTGGCCGGGGGGTGGCCGGGGGTGGCCGGGGGGTGGCCGGGGGGTGGGTGGGGCCGCGGGCCCTGGCCAGTCCCAACGTAACCTGCACCGCCACACGGCCGCCGAGCGGGCGCATGACGTCGACGTCGACGTCGACATCGGGACGGAGGCGGTGCGCGGTGTCACCACCACCGGAGTCCTAGGCCGGCGGGAGGGCGGGACGGTGGCTCCAGCAGCAGCAGTTCTGCCGCCACCGTAAAACTTATTAAAAGCTCGCCCCCCCCCCCCCTCCCTCCTCTAAGGCACGGAACTCTGCCGGGGAGGCCGCGCACTGCATATAACCGAGGCGGGGCCGCGCACTGCATATAACCGAGGCGGAGCCACGCTATGCATATAACCGGGGCGGGGCCGCGGGCGGCGGGCTTATCGTCCGGCTCGAGCTCGCAGCTCGCAGCTCGCAGCTCGCAGCCCCAAGGTCGCCGGTTAGGCTAGGTTACGGGCCGGGCCGGGGCCGCGCCGGGGCCAGCCGCCCCCCGCGGCGCCCTCCGTGTCGGGGAGCTGCCAATAGTCCCGTCCCGTCGCTGCCCGTCGCTGCCCGTCACACAAACAAACAGCGCGGCGTGTCGCCGCCCTCGCCACCCCACAGTGTTTCGATCTGCACTCTTTCCCTGCCTCACATCCGCGACGTCCCCGGCGGCCCGGAGACACTCGCTCACGTCGGCGTCAGCACGCCGGAGGGCCTCCCGGGTGACGTGAGTGTACCGGGCCGGCGGCGACGCGGTGATACGGGTCGTGATGGCAGTTCTCCCCATTAATTTCTCATACGCCCTCCTGGCTGTTGGCGGGCTGCGAGGGCTGCGCGGGGAGCAACAGTGCCCATAACTATGTTGAGGGGGCTGGGGGGATGAGGGGGCGGTTGTCGATAAGCCATTAGCGCGGGGGGAGGGTGTGAATTATTCCCCGCGCGTCCCCCGCCCCTGACACATCGCGGCGCACGTCAAGCCCACTTCAAAAAGTTGGCCTCTCGGAACTTGGCATCGCGGCGCGTATGGCCTCGCCGCCTCGCCCCTGGCCGCGGCTGGGGTGTGCCCGGTGCAGGCGCGGGGTAGGCCGGCCCGCCGAGCGGCCGTGCGTAACGGGCGGGCCGGGCCGCCGGGCGCTGAGCGGCGCTGAGCAGTGCCACTAGTGCCGAGGCAGCCGAGCCCCGGTCGGTGGAACAAAGGAGGCCACGAATCGATACGCACCACGCACTTCCACGCGCGGTGCGCCCGGTTCGACCGGGGCCGCGGCGCGGCCATTACGCCAACACCGATGGAGGAGGAGGAGGAGGAGGAGGGGACCGTCGTGTGCGTGCGCGTGTGCGCGTGCCTGCCGTGCCCCCGCAGCCCGCCGCCCGCCGCCCGCACGGTGACCCACGCAGGGGCGGATCCAGGAGCGGCTTCGAAGAGGGCGGGCAATGTACAGTAATATTTTTGCCCTGGCGGGAAGCATTTCGGGGTGGGATTGTGCATCTGCCCCCTCCCCCTTCTCTCTAGGCCGGAGGCGGAATCTGAATCTTTCGATACGAGCCGCGAGACGAGGACATTTCTCTGCGATGAAATCGCATCAAACGGTGTGACGGAGGAAAAGTATGTGCATGGTACAAAATGGGCCCGCGGCACGCGGCGAGCGTGATCAGGCACAGCGGCGGGGGCGGATCGTGCCGTGACCCGCGACAGTCACATCTGGGGGCGCTGCAGCGCTGCAGCGGGGCGCTCGTCCGTGGGAACCGGAGGAACGCGCTTAATTGGAAGTGGCAAGCGGGCCGGGCCGCGGGCGCGCGTTTGCCTGGAGACCACCAGGCTTGCCTTCTGGCCTCGTTATTTGGGGTCGGTGATAGTGTGCACCCGGCCGTGATAAGAGGTGCCCCTCCTCGCTGGTGGCTGTCGCTGGAGGACAACGGCACAACCCCCCACTGACAGCGCTTGGCGCACCCCGCGGATTCGGGTCTGGAGATTGTCTCCTGCCGCGGGGCGTGCGGCAGCGGGGCCTGCTCTCGTGCCCTCCCCCGCAGTGAGTCACCCTGCCCGCCCTGCCGCATGTCCGCATGACTCACGGGGCCGCGGCTGAGCACCGCTGCCGCTGGCCTGGCGCCTGGCTGCTGCTGCTGCTGCTGCTGCTGCTGCTGCTGCTGCTGCTGCTGCTGCTGCTGCTGCTTGCACAAGGTTGCAGGGCTGTGCGCCCGCGGCAGCCGCGGGTACTCTGCGCGGCGTGGAGCCGACGGCGGCAACAGGTGTTGAGCGCCGAAGCTCAGCCACCGCAGCGCAGCGCGCCGGGGAAAAAGAGTATCGACAGGCGCAAAACCATCAACAAGTGCGTTTTGAGAAACGTTTGCTGGCCGAACCCAATGACGGTGGCCGTGGGGCGTTGCGTTCCTATGCACCGCGCCACGGGGGCCTCTCTCCAAACAGTGTGTCACGTGGGGGCCTCGGGGGCGACGCCGAGTGATATGCAGCCAGCCTCGTCTGGCGATAACCAAGAAATATGAAAAGTTTGCGGAGCGGTGCGGTGTGGAGGGGCACTAAATCAGCGCGTCGTATGTCGTGTGGGCGTGTGTGGGCGTGTGTGGGCGTGTGTGGGCGTGTGTGGGCGAGTGTGGCCGGGACGTGCTCGCGGGCCGCGGTTCCCAGTTGGATCACCGTGGGTCCCCGTGGGTCCCGCGACATCATCGGGTACCTGACAGATTCCGGGTCTGGGAGCCCCTTCCCCCGCGCCTCGCCCTCCCACCTCCACCCCCCAGTACAGTACGATACGGCCCCGGGTCGCTCCTCGCGGGCAGCCCGATGGCAGCCTGGTGGCAACCTATGGCGCAACGACAACGGCACCCTGTTGTTTCCGTTCACGGCGGCCCGCAAGCGCTGCGAGCCTGCCGCGGGCCTGCCGCTCCCTCGCAAGCTGCTTGTAAATTTTGCGGGAGTAAACAGTCGCACTAAATGTCGGGGCGCCAGTCGCGAGGTCGTTACAGTTCTGAAGGCACAAGGCGATGAGCGCGTCCCCGCGGGGCAACTTCGCCTCTCGCGGCCCCCACAAGAATGACGGCGAACGGAGGTCTCCAGTCGGCAGCAAGGGCCGCGCCGCCCGCAGAGGAGGCGCCGGGGGCGGGGCGGGGCTGCTGAGGGGGGCTGGCGAATGGCGCACGCGGCCGTACACGAGGCGGGAAATGACAGTGGAGGGCGAGGCGCACGGAACCGTCCGTGGGGATCGAACCCACTGAGCCTGCGGGGACGCTGCCACGACCCCCAGGCCCGCGCCAGCGACAGTTTGCTCCGTGCGCCCCCCGTCCCCTGTCCCCCGTCCCGCTCTTCATGAATTTCGAAATAGGCCACCCAGTTTGCGCACGTCGTCAGGCCCCCAGGTCGTGTCCCTGCGAACGGGCAGCGTCAGGGAGGAGCCGTACCGGGCGGGACGGCTGGGCTGGCTGCTGGCT
This sequence comes from Megalurothrips usitatus, assembly GCA_026979955.1. Lineage (NCBI taxonomy): Eukaryota > Metazoa > Arthropoda > Insecta > Thysanoptera > Thripidae > Megalurothrips > Megalurothrips usitatus. The sequence continues at coordinate 19,922,123 of CM049592.1, forward strand.
GCTGGCTGGGCCGGACGGACGGCGCGGCGTGCGCTTGAAAGGCTGCCGCCGTGCCGTGTCTTTGCGAGGCCGGCGCGGCTCGGCGCGGCTCAGCTCGGCTCGGCTCATCCCCTGGGACGGCGCTCGGCGGGTAGGCAGCCGTGTCGTGCGGGCCGGCCTACCCCGGGACCCGCAGGCGCTACGCAGCGCTGGCCGGGAGATTACGCGTATCGGTGCTCGCGTGCCGCGCCGCGGTGTGGCACGCCTTTGTCTCAGTGTCCTCGCGCACGCGTGTGCGCACGTGTGTGTGTGTGTGTACGTCGTGCGTGGGGTCGGTGACCCGGCACGGTGTACGCAGGACACGCCGCTGGCCCCGCCAAACTTTGTGCCTGAAACTCGAACTCGAGCAGCGAAGCAGTCGGTGCATTGGCCTCGGCGACCTCTCCCACCTCCGGCTGCCATCGCCCCCCCCCCCCCCCCCCCGCAGACAGGTGGACTTCATGGTACTACACACATATCTCTGGCGGTACGGGTGGGCATGGGGATCACTCGTGAGTGCAATGACCTGGAGCCCCGCCCCTCCACCTCGCCCCCCGCCGTCTGGGAGGGGCGGGGAGAGGGAGGAAAGGGGTTTGAAAAGAAATGAATGGAGCAAGCCGGGGGAGGGGGAGGGGGAGTACGCTCACGTCACTTCGCAACACGACGCTTCGGCAACAGTGCAGCGATGTAGCCTTGAGGAGGGGAGGGTTCGTGCGCCCAAAAAGGAAATGAAGCGGTGAAGTGAAGGGTCCGCAGCCGGTGCGGTGCAGTTCCGCAGTGTCCTGCTCCACATGCGCTCCTCCTGACAGCAGCTGACACGGCCGGCCAGTGACCTCCCGGGGAGGGGTCACGGGGTCACACAGCACAGCTCGCCTCCAGCAGAGGCTTCACGGGGCTTCACGGCCGCCCCTCTGCCGGCAGTCACCACACGGCGCGGCTCTCTGCATGCAAATGGCTTCTGCTTCTGGCCGGCCGCGCGGCCTGGCGTCCACATCCGTAATGCACCCCACGACTGCGGCCCTGCAGCCCCGCCGCCGCCGGCCGAGCACTAAATGAATCAACAGGCAGGCAACCCGCGGGGCCGCGGCCGCGGGGTGCGAGTGTCCGAGTCCGCAGTGTGTGTGTGTGTGTGTGTGTGTGTGTGGCAGGCACCGCCGGGTCGTTGCCCCCTGGCGGCGAGTGCGGCAGCCAGGGCCACAGGCAGCGCCTCGTGGGGCCGAGGCCGCAGCCCAGGGCCTCAAAGGGCGGGACCCGCAGACCGCAGGGCACCGCAGGGCACCGCTGGGCACCGCGGGGCCACGGACGGCCGGGGCGAGGGCGCAGTCCGGTCCGGCCACGCTGGGCCGCGGCCGCTCCCACGCCCTCCTCTCCTTCATATTCAGCGGTCGGCTTCAGATTTCGCCGCGCCGCTCGCTGCTCTCAATCCCCGCGCGCCGGGCAGCGGTGTGACGCCGGGTCACAGTCGGCTGGACACGGCGGCGGGGCGGCGGGGCGGCGGGGCGGCGGGGCGGCGGGGCGGCGGGGCGGCATCGGCCCGACAGCACGGCGCGGCACCTCGCCTAACCTCACCTGCAGCGGGACAAAGTTTGGGGTGCGGCGGGGCTTACTCTCGCCTTAGACGCGGCCGGCGCGGTCAGGACAACGAACTCCGGATCCAGCCAGACACTCGCCCCTCTGCCCCTCCACTCCACCCCCGGAGCCCGCCGCGCCGCGCCGCGCCGCGCCGGGGGCCGCGCAAGGCCGGTATCCCGGGTGGGGCCGGCGGGACACCTGACCTCCCTCTCAGCTTCCCTTGTCCAGCTCCAGGCTGATGACGGCATGACTGATCCGCACACTCAGACTGCAGACTCCAGCCCCATCCCGGGCCACGCTGGCAAGGGCCGTGGACCATCGCTGGAGACGTCTGATCCGGGATTCTGCATCCCGCCGCCGGAGCGGAGCGGAGCGGCTGTGCTCCGGGCTCGGTGTCAATGATCTCTCCCCCCCCCCCCTGCTGTGGCTGTGGCCCTTCAGTACACCGTGCCGGTTCAGTTCGTTTTATTTGAGTGAACGCCCTCCCCCTCTGGTGCGCTCCCTCCTGTCTGAGTCTGAGGAAGGCAAGGGGAGAAGGCGGAGGGAACGGGGGGAGGGGAGGGGCGGAGGGCAAGCGCGGAGAGGGAAGGGTGAGGAGTGGCGGGGCACGGCGTGGCAGGCGAGACGACACGACGCGTGCCCTGCCCGATCAGGCAGACTGGGGTCAACGCTCTGCGCTGTGACGTCAGACCACCACTCCTCCTTTTCACTTTTTATTATTGCGTTTGTCTTAAGCTCCCCTCCTCCCTCTCCCCTCCCCCTCCGGAGAACAAGGCACCAAAGGCACGCACCCCACCGCCTCCACGGCGCATCGAACCCACACCCACATACGGCACCCCTTTGACGAGGCTGAGACGCTTCCGCTCTGTGTATGTGAATCTGCTCGGTCCCCACGAAATAATACGCAAGGCTTGGCCACCATGCAGGTGCAAGAGTGGCCCTGGATAGAGCCTCGGACTTGAACATGTCCACGGCACTCGACCCTGAGGCACCTCGGCCTCGGCCAGAGGCCCAGGACCTCACCTCGCACGGGATCTAACTCGGCCGCGGCTCGACCCGCGACCTCGGCTCCACTCCGGCCCAAGGCCAACCCGGTCCGGTCCTCGCCCTGCCGGCCCCGCCCCGCCCAACCCCGGTCCCCAGAGGTTCCCACGGCCGCCGCCGCTAGCGCCATCTCGCGGCCGCGGCACCGAGGCGCCCCAGCGGCGGCACAGAGTCCCCCTCGGCAAAGGGTATCTCCACGCGCCGAGTTATTTTGGAGCTAACCGGCATCAGCTGACCAGCTTCCGTTGCCGTCCGCCGCGGCCGCCCCCCTCCCCACGACTGAGCTGCGAGTCGCCCGTCTTTGTTGCGCCCCTTGCTCACAGGCCACAGGCAGAGGTAGAAAGAGAGAAAGACAAGGGACAAGTTGGCCCGTTTCGTACGCGTCGCCGACTACGCTCCCACGCGAAGCGGTGCGGCGCAGCTGACACAGAGCAAGTCCAGATAAGGTATGGCGTCCGGCCTCGGGATCAACTGAACCCAACTCTCTTCCCTTGCACCCGCGGTCTTCAAATAGCGATCACCCGTTCCGTCGATATTGTACTGGCCCCTTGAGAGCATTCGTGTATCCCCAATAAAATGGTCCCAAGAAAGATGAAGAAAGGATAACCCTGCCACTGAGGCTGTCATACACTGGCGACCAAAATTAGCGGTCCACTTTTTCCGAAGTCCGCCATTTCGTTGCTAGTCGACCTAGAGAGCTGAAACTCCGTGTAAGCACGTACCAAAGGTTCATCTTCCAGGTCCCTGGACGCCAATTTTATTGGTTCACTCTAAGGGGTGGAACCACCCCCTTAACTCCGACAATGTCGAAAATCGCCGCGAAGGGCGCCGATAAAACCCATGTGGCGGGCAAAAATTGTCAATTTTTCAGTCGGCGTGAACTCATGGACCATTGAAGCTGCTGATTCCTGAATTTCGACGCCCTACGACCATCGTGGGGGTAGTTTTTGAATTAGGGGCCGTAGAGTTTCGAAATTGATCGCAAAGGGTAGCAGAGGGCTCAGGGGCGTCAAAAATACCCGGCGCGACTTAAATCGACACCATAAAAGTGTAATAAACTCGAAAAAACTGAAAAATTAGGCTTGTTTTTACAGTCACTTTGCGTCCCTCTACCGCCGCTCTCAGTCGAGTTAGGGTAGTGCGGGAGACGGTTTTTTACAGTTCGAACCTTTACAAACTAGGCCCCAAACGGAGAACTTAAAATCTCGAGGGCTTCAACCTTGAAACTACAGGGGCGCATACCCCTGCAAGCGATTTTCAAGAAAAGTCAATTTTTGAATCGAATTTTATGGCACGCAAATTGCGCGAATATTGACCACAGCCACTGTAATCATCGAAAAAGTGCCAGGCGCGTTCGTTTGCATGGATTTTGTGGCCTGTAAGAGTGATTGTTTGGATGTCACGCTTTAACAATGGGGTGTAAGAGTCTATGCTACCGCAATTTAAGGGTTGAAGCCGTCGAGATTTTGTGTTGTCCGTTTGGGGCCTAGTTTGTAAAGGTTCGAACTGTAAAAAACCGTCTCGTGCAACACCCTAACTCGACTGAGAGCGGCGGTAGAGGGACGCAAAATGACTGTAAAAACCAGCCTAATTTTTCAGTTTTTTCGAGTTTATTACACTTTTATGGTGTCGATTTGAGTCGCGCCGGGTATTTTTGACACCCCTGAGCCCTCTGCTACCCTTTGCGATCAATTTCGAAACTCTACGACCCCTAACTCAAAAACTACCCCCACCCCCTCCAAAATTAAGGGATAGTCGTAGGGCGTCGAAATTCAGGAATCAGCAGCTTCAATGGTCCATGAGTTCACGCCGACTGAAAAATTGACAATTTTTGCCCGCCACATGGGTTTTATCGGCGCCCTTCGCGGCGATTTTCGACATTGTCGGAGTTAAGGGGGTGGTTCCACCCCTTAGAGTGAACCAATAAAATTGGCGTCCAGGGACCTCGAAGATGAACCTTTGGCACGTGCTTACACGGAGTTTCAGCTCTCTAGGTCGACTAGCAACGAAATGGCGGACTTCGGAAAAAGTGGACCGCTAATTTTGGTCGCCAGTGTAGTATCAGATCTCATTCATGAATGTGAGGTGGTATTAAGTCAGACACCCTTTAAGGGAAAAGGATAAAGAACCTTCAACAAAAATGTCGATTTTTAAAATATTTTTATTTTCAATATTTTACTTTTTTTTACACAAAGTGTACTCCTAGGACAGTAGCGGACGAATTGGAGCCATCCAGACAACTGCAATTGGAAACAGCCAACCGACTCCCCATGCCAATGATAGCAAAACTCCCAGTCCACAAAAGATAAAATAAAAATAAAACAAAATTATGAATAAATAAAACCAATAGACAGCAGACGACTGCACAAGATGTGCAATTTAAGTTTCAAGGTACTGAGAGCAAGATTGAGCGTAGACCAGTGCTTTGACAAACAGGTATTCATTGAAACATCAGACCCAGGATCATAATTAGTCTCCACTATTCCGTACCATAGGCCGATCTGAAAGATAACACCCACTTCTTGCTGACAAAAATCACAGAGATAGTAGTACTCGCACACATGTTCCCACTCCATAATACAAAAGATCAAGATGGGAAGAATTTTGGTATGCAACAAGCTCTATGCAATAAAGCATCTCGAATAGAAGCACTGGGCAGCAACAGTACACAGGTACAAGACGTCAGATGGTGCTGCAGTTATGGTAATTACAGGTTCCTCAGGTTTGCAACCACTGAGGGTGGCCAAGCAAAAACTTCCAAGAAAAGGTGAACTTGCTGTGGATTAACCACTAAGTAAGTGTTGAGTGACTCATCACACAGCCTGAGTCAAATGGGGACTTAGAAATTGCTCAAACATTGGTTGAATTAAATTTACAGTACAAGAAAGATTTCATCACAAAGTAATATGCTTGGCTTAATGACAGCCAGCCTGACGAGCCTGGCTCAGATTCTAGAAGATCACCTCGTCAGGAGCAGATACTTACAGTGACAAACATTTAGTGAAGATACATTCTGTATAAAGTAAATTTTACAATAAAAAACTGTCTCCAAATTTTTTAAAAATTTCATTAAATTCTACATGATACAGGTCTCCAGACATCAGGTGAAGTCTTCAAAGAATCATAGCTGGATCAAAAATTTGTGGAACCCCAATTACATCCACTTCATCACATAGCATATTTGCGGGTCCATTCTTTTGCTAGTTCGTTGTATTTTTCTCGGTCAGTCTTGTAGATCCTTGCAATTTCGGGCACCAGGGGGTCATCTGGGTTTGGATCGCACAGAAGCGAGCAGATGGACAAAAGAACTTTGGAGATGGTAAGCGCTGGCGACCACTGCGACCTCAAAATATCCAAACAAATACTGCCATTGCTGTTGATGTTTGGATGATATATGCGTGTAGTGAACGCCACTTTAGGCGGCTTAAAAGGGTAATCCGTTGGGAAGTGAATTGTTAAGAAGAAAACACCTCCTTGATATGGGCTGTCTGGGGGTCCCATGATGGTAGCTTGCCAATGAAACAAGTCATCACCAACAGGGCCAGCTGAGCACTGAGCAGGTGGGTCCCTTCCCAGGTCCATCAATTCTTTGTTGATCCGTTTCAATGCCATTATAAAATATAACTAACTTAAGATAACTAGTTAAGGTAGGTGGCTGATATACAGGCTGCGCGGGCCTCTTCTTGTCTTGAAAGGGCTGTTAGGAAACACACGTGTGCACCTGCAACAAAAAAGCAAACACACCAATTTACAACTTGCAAAAGAATACCAGGACACAAATGACCCGACCAAACATGACAAAATTTACACAAAAAATCCTAAGAGAGTGGGCGTAAAACTTGTGTAAATGTAAATCCCACCCTACATCAGGCCTAACAAATGAGTTGTAGCTAAAATCATTACATCATTTTCACTGAAACGTGCGTGTAATGTAAACATTAACAGTCAAATACAACATGTCTGCAGATAAACTGCACTATATATACAAATAGTTATCAAAATATCTACTTAAAAGAGAGCCTAACAAGACCACATTGAGAGGGCAATGAGTTGGAAAATTCCAGAGGTTTGCACTGTACCAATAGTTTAGGTGTAGACAAACAATAGGAGAGGTACATAGGTTAAGATTACAAACCCATGGAAAGTTATAGAGCAGGATTATTCCTAGGAGAAAATCTAAGGCTACTTAGAAAATACAGCACTAATTGCACCATATACATAATGCTTGACCGTTCGCTGGAGACAGGTCAGTTAACCTTACAAAGCCGAACTTTACACAACCTTGTAATGAAGAACACAGCTATCTGTCACCAGCACGCACGACGAAGCCCGACATATCACAAAGAGCGGAGTGATAATGACTAGATGCGAGGGTAACTGTTCTTATCACAACTGAGGAAATTTTTCATAGGATAATATCTGCGATTAGACCACTTGCGGTCCTGTGGGGCCAGCCACTAACCTGACAAAGGAACTACGATAGCAATCTTTGAGTAGATAAGGCCGCAAATTTAATCCACAGCGGCAGAAAAATGGGCACAAAAGGTGTTTCGGCTAAGATTTACTTGGAAATGAGGTCTATGCTGTTATTTGGCAACAGGCAACTAGAGAGCCAGCCTACATAGCACGGCCCAATTCACTTCGAGCACTGACAACAGATGCCGTACACCTCTATTTGACGAACATACAGATAAAATTACAGTCTTGGTCATTAAACTTCTTCCCGGTCCGATTTTCACCACAAACTGTTCCGAAACCGTGAAATTCTACCAGGTGGAGGGATCGATAGGCCTACCGTACTGTTCAAAAACACGTCGAAAAATACGCTGTGATGGTTGCTAACGTGAGCTCGAATATTTCGCTAGAGAGAGCTCACCTTCAAATCCATGCACTTCACAATAACTGCAGACGGCTGGATAAAATAACCCGTATACGACTCAATGAAGTCACTGTGAGACGCCTAGAAATACACAGGCTCTAGACAAGATGGCTGCAAATCGAAAGGAAAAAGTGGAGGAGGATGTGACGTCATTTACTGACTACAATGCAGCCAACGCTGAAGGCAGAATGTGGTCCATTGGAACGCCGCGTTAGATGGTTTCGCGACTTCTCTTGTGATTCACGTGGGTTCTAAACGTCAATCCTCCGTAAATTGAAGTTAACGAAACGACGAATGAAGTGAACCTCTCTCCGCAGAGTGTCAATCTTCTCTGGTTTCCAGAGTTTTCGACTGCCTCAGTATTTCAATGAATCAATGAATCATGCTCTGCAAAATCATGAATGTGGAACTTTCCACGCCGATTACTCACTGTTTGTAATGTCTTGCAAGGGTGGAGCAAGATCTTTGTAATGTAAGAAGTCTCGTCTCATATTTTAGATTTTCACCCTTCATAATTCTTGACCCTCCATAAGACCATTCATGCTCTTGTGTCCCTAAGTCAGTAAGCTTTCGTCATTCGCTTAGCTATCAGATAGACCGGTGGTATTGTCAGGTGGATAGTAATCTCCATTTCGATGAAGTATTTCAAGTGTTCATGGCATCTTAGCAACAAAAATGTAAAACGGAGTTGGCACAACTGTTTCAGAATGCCAGGGCTTCGCATTCGAACATGGCGCGCGAAGCAACGGCGGATTGAGGAGTTATGGCAAGCTATAGGTAGTAGCTTTGACCTGTAGCCGTACTTTCATGTGGTGCGCGGAATCCCGGCCACGTATTCTACTTCTGGATATCAAATTCGCCAAGTATCAGTCAGACTTGCAGAGTGCAGAAAAGCTTACGATGGAGTGTAATTCCAAGAGATCTTTTGGTGTTTCAATAATGACCAGCCAAGTTAATTTTTTATGTGTAGAGGATAGGAAAGGTAATGATAACAGTAAATATTTCCCAGAAATTTATTTCTGCTTTAAATGTTCATAGGTGCAGTCTTACATCATTCAGCATTTTACTATGAATCACAATGGTGAAAGGACTCCATGAGGTTTCATGTGTGTTTATGGACAGTCTATCACAATAAGGATATGATAACACCTTTTTGTTTCTTTACAATTAAGCCAAAACAAATGGTAAGATCAGGACGAGAAAATGTCCAAGCGCCAACACACAACACATACAGAATTTTATATCATGGCAAAATATCTGACATAAATCTATTGCTTTTTTTTTTAATGAAATGGAAAAAACGACAGGTGGAATGAAACAGCACTTATAAGTGAGAGATACCATGCCTTCATCTTCTTTTGATTTTAATCATATAATAATCACACTTGGGCTAGGGTTCTCTATCTCTCAATTGGTGGGAAAACAAAGTTGAACAAATTTTTTTCCCCATGTAGACATTTTTCTACCACAGGCTATTGGTGCATACTAATATCATTCACAAACAAATTGTCAACTCACAAGGAAAGCAGCTAATTGAAAATGGTTTCAAATTGCAATAGGCCCATTCTACTCTTGTACAAAACCACGCCAAAATAAATTATCAATATGAGATAAAATATTGTATTTCACAGTGATAGGAATTGACTATACATGTAAAAACACAGTACAGAAAAAACAATGTGACACTAAATTATGCATTTTATACTTTAAATAAAAACATACAATTGACCTGCTTTGTTTAGTAACTCGAATGTTAATCTTCTTTTTAAGTACAATAAATGCCACTTACATAAGGTAAAAAATGAAAAATGGCATCTAACAGCATTATGCACAGGGCTGAAGAAATCTCTTGTGTCAGAAAAGAAAGTAAAGATAAATTATATCACAATTACTTATGACTTTGTCAGATGTATGTTAAAAATGGTTCATTTTGTGATGTACACAATTATCCAAATCCATAATTAATAGTGAGATGATGTACAGCAATCCAAATCAAGGAGTGAGTAAGTGGCTGTCAACCAGGGAAATAATTTGTATTGTGCACATCAAACACTAGCATGACATTCATTTTTTCTATAGCCGAAGGTAATTGACGCAATTTTAACAGAGATAGGTATGTATTAATTTCTTTACAGTTTTTTTTTTTTTCAAACACTAAACAGTGTCAACTTTTCCTCAATGATTGGTGGAGAAAGTTGCAATCTCAACAAGTTTTGTGCTAGCAAACAAGCACCTTAATTATTTGAAAGAAAAGAACAATAATCATTCATTCACACATACACAAATAGGCTTTACTAAAGTTAAACATTCTCCTATTCATACATACTCAGTTCATTAATGACTTTAAAAAATTATAATATACATTTAAAATTCAGAGTAATGGAAAGAAATCACTTGTAAAATATAAACATCTAGATCACACATGCTCGTTTGTAGACACCAAAAAGCATCTTCAAGTGCATATTAGCACTGAGCACTAAACAGACTCATCAAAACTTTGCATGGGTCACCATAATAGACACTGTATAACTCAACATAACATCACAAATTACATTCTCCAGTTTCTTAATTAAAAATATAAACTTCAATTAAAGTTAATCAGTTGATCATAGAGCTGAAACCTCAGTACTTAAACTGTTGTCTACATCTGGTCCTTCACCCAAAACAAGGCCACGATTTATGTTGCCAGTAAGATGGGGAAGTGGTGACGCTGTGGATGTTGATGATGTATTTGATGGCCTCCGATCCAATAGATCTCTTCTTGCACGTTGTCGACGATGGATCTCCATTTCTTGGCTCAGGTGTGGAGTAGTTAGTGGAGTATCTCCAGACAGTCGTCTCTCGAGTGCCTGAGATACAACAGTGCTGTATGTGGTACTAGCAGGAGAAGCTGTTAGTGATGCACTTGGTTGTTCTGAGTGGTTTGATGGCAACGGAGATAATTGTGTATCTCGAGGTAGAGTGCCAGACTTTTCTTCAAATACTGTACAAAAGAGATCATTTATTTGTTAGTTCTAACTGAAAAACCTGCAGATATGAATATACGAAGTTACTTAGAATAATTCAGCATGAGACTTGCATTTATCCAGGCTGATGATGGAGCCAACAATATCATGAACAGAGAGTTCCTGATGCTCTTCAAGCCTTTTTCGTCGTCTGACTAACCACCAGTCCAAACTGAAAAGGACTAATGCCAATATTTTTATGCCAGCACACAAGCCAACATACCTTGGAACATAAGGAAAAATAAAATTAGTGAGGAATTTTAGGGAAGAGGGACTAATAATGAAATGGCCTGAAAATACTTACTTATATCTGAACTGCTCAATGTCATACAGAAGACATCTTCCACCTTTTTCTCCACATGTTTGTTTCCAAAGCAAACAGGTTGAATCAATCAAATTTCCAAAGAGAATAGGAGCAGGGATATAGCCAAACAGTCTGAAAATTACAAACTGCATACCCAAGGCAAAAGACCGCTCCTCCTCATTCACAGATCTGAAATATATTGAAACAAGTTGTGCACAAGTTCATTTGTTGAATATGATAAAAATGGAGTGTAATCATAATAGAAAAGTTAACTATACCTGAGCACTATCATCAGAAGAGGCATTTGTGTAACCGCAACAACAAATGTCATGAAAAACAGAAGAATGAGAAATGGAAATATTGTTTTGCAGGGTGAGCTACATGGACCTGCAGTGGCTACCGGTACAACTGTCACTTCTGCAAAATCTCCACCACTTGCAGCTCCAGGAGGTAATGTCATGTTTCCATGAATACCTAGGGGGGGAAAAAAGATGTTTTTAGTCAAGCAGAATTCTAAACCAATCAAAATATATGCTGTATTTGGTACTTACAAGCACAGTTGGTATAATTTGAGCGAGATGAAAAGGCAGTGCAACCAGCATGACAAGGGCTAAAATATGTTAGACCATTGTTCCCACACACTGGTTCAACATCATTCAAGCGACATTCACAGCCAAAATTGCAAGCAGCTGTGAGGTTTACAGTGAAAGGAGCCTCATGAGAGCTGCAATATAAAAAGGTTGAAGGTTGTAAAAAAAGGGTGAAAGGTTGTGAACAAAAAATATATGTCAACTACAATTTAATACATCATACACACTTGTTAAAGTAGGGTATGGTCGTTCCAGCCATCTTTACATTGTCGCATCCAAGGAAAAAGAGTAGACCATAGCATGCCAGACATATGGTGTTGGATATAAGAACAAATTGGACTGCTCCCTTTGGTCGCAATTCCAATCTTTTAAGAAGACAACCACCAAAGAAAATACCAATACATGCCCCCGGAATTGCAATAGAACCTAAGAAAAGTTAAAAACTTCGATTAATTTTTCTGTATTATTAAAAAAGAAACAGTACCTCAAACATTATTCATGATAGGGAAATATACCTGTGAAAATACTGGCTTGACTTTTACCCAAACTAAATTGTGTTTCAAGATACTTCGGCAAGAAAACAACAAAGCCAGAGACAATCACAAGCTCCATGCAAGCACCCAGACAAGTAACCACATACACAGGATTTGTGACCAACCGCCACATGCTCCTGGGAATATCTGAAAAAGCAAGATAAGATGATAATTATTCTCTCGAAATATTGGCTAAAACCGTTTCAAGGTGTTCTCAAGCAATAGACCTGAAGAAAAAATTATGTTCATTAGTTTATTTACCTTTTATGTCTTTGCCATACCCAGAATCTCCGTTTTCGGGTGAGCCGTTTGGAGGTCCATCGCCCAATGGCTTTTGGGGTTTGGGTTTTGATTCTGTGTGAGGTAGTGACTTTTCCACAAGTCTAATTTTCTCTTTCTCTCTCTGGAATAGGGTGATTTTACATTATTAGCTGAGATAACGCCCACAAAAATCAGTAGACAAAGAATTATAGTAATGAGAAAAGTACCACTCACCGTAAGTGTTTTGGGGAATGAAAAGAATGGTATAGCTACTAATATGAGCAGCAATCCACACAATAAAAATCCTCCCCACCACATGCCGACCCACCTATGATCCCCTGGATCTGGAGTAAAAAGGAGGAAATATAATCAGTGTGCAACAAATAAACTACAATTATTCATGACATCATGGATGGACCATACCTATGGTAACTGGCAAACTTGAAAATGAATCCATGTGGAAACTGAGGAGGTAAGCTCCTAGTAAGAAGCCTAGAACTGGCCCAAATGCTGCCATGCTGTACATACAACCAATGTACAGAGACGCACTCTCTGGCCTCACATGGTCATCTATGTATGTGGTTCCCAACGTGAAAAGGGGAGATCCACCACAACCCAGAAGAAGTTGCGCCACTACGAACAACAGAACTGGTCCAGCTGTTGACGGGGTACCCTGTATACAGTTATCTCCACGGAGATTGTTATGGGGAGAAAGGGGAGGAGATGATAGTCCAGTTGATAAGCGACCGAGTCCCATGTCCTGCTCCCTAATTGACACTCCTCGACATATATTATCATTAGAAAGGTTGCTCAGTGAAGAGCTGCCATGTGGTTCAGCAATAAAATGAGGAACCATGAAAATGAGGGAACCAATGCCCATAATTACAGCACCTGGGAAATAAAAAAATGGCATTAACATTGGTATGATTTTTCAACCAAATAGTTTCAATGCATAATTTTTTGAAAAAATTCTCACCTATGGCAATCCAAACAGGAATGTGCCTCCGGCTACCAAGATAACTCACAAAAATCACAGTAATTACATTTCCTATTTCATAAGATGAGGCTATAAGCCCTGATAAACTGGATGGAATTTCAAATCTGCAACACAAGTGTTAAGTCAAGATAAATCTAAACCCAAACGAAATTCCACACTAAAAGAGGAAAGTGATCCCCAATTTTACCCACCTCTTTTCTATTGTTGTAATTACAGAGTTAATATACCCTGATGATAATGCTTGCTGCAAAGTAACTAAAAAAGACAAGAGAAACACAAAGACCTGAAAGAAAGAGAAGACTAAGTTACATAACATAACATCAAATGGTACTATAAGAACAACAAAACTTCTTCCCATTTTTTAGAGCTAACTAAAAACTACAAAATAAATAATCGAGGCAGCTCACTTACCTTGATTGTAGCAAACTGTTGTAGTATTTGGGGCCTACATGACAGGATACCACAGTCCAGTGTTTCCGGTAAGAGAATAGTGGGAATCTCTTGGTACGGTGGGTGTATTTTCTCACTTCTGTAATTAGACGGAAAATAAATTATTTGAAGTTCATGTGCTAAAAATCTAATTACGAGATCCATCTGCCGCCGTATCCCCCTCACCTCTCCACTAGGGTCGCCGGCACGAAGGTGGGGGGCACGAAGCCACCGGAAAGATTCCGAATGTGACACTTGACGGTGTTGTGCTCGAAGCGGCCCAGCGACGAGTTCCTGATGTGGTGGTGGTGGTGGGACTTGTCCGCGCCGTGGTGGTGGGACTTCTCGGGCACGACGCCCAGCGACGCCGTCCGCCGGTGGCACTTCTCCTTCCGCTCCGCGAGGCCTGCAACAGGGAGGGGGGTGCGCCTGGGTCAGAGGAGGCCCGGAGGAGGCCGGAGGCCCGGAGGCCGGGCAGAGCACCGCTGCAGCGCCAGCGCCAGCACACTCACCCAGGGAGGCGTTGCGGGCGTGCCCCTTGTGGAACGGGGCGTGGGTGCTGGTCGGGGGCAGGGCGCCCGCCGCCGCCTTGCTGGGCGCGGGGCCCGGGGCCTCCCGCTCGCCGTCGCTGCCGCTGCTGTTGGAGGCGTCAGCGTACAGGCCGGTCAGGGCGTACATGGACTCCTGCCTCCGGTGGCCGCCGCCAGGAGGCCCGGCTCCGGAGCCGCCCCCGGGGCCGCCGCCGCCGCCGCCGCCTCCGGCCCCACCCGGGCCGCCGCCGTGGCTGTTGGCCATGTCCGCGGCGAGCAGCGGCGGCAGGTGGACGGAGCGGCGCTGTCGGACCCCTACCGGGCCGGATGCATCCCCCGTCCCCGCCTCGCCGGCTGCAACAGACACAGGCAGGGTCAACACTCATACGGGGGCAGGCAGCCGCGGGGCGGCCTCTCAACAAATGAGCCCGACCCGAGCCTCTCCATAACAACCCCGCGGAATCCGGAATAAAGCGGCCTTTCTGGAACAACACTCCAGAGACTGCCAATATCCACCTCCCCCACCCCACCCCGGCCCGGCCTCTGAGGAGCAGTCCCCATTGAGCAGCAGATGGGTCGGTAGGCCCCCGCCCGCCCCACCGGGGGAGGGGTGACCTATTTGTGCCGCCGGCTGACCCACATCTCCCCCGTGGGCCCGGCCCCCGGCCCCCGGCCCCGCTCCGCCAGCCAGGAGGGCCGCCGCGGCCCTCATCCCTCACGCCGACAATCACCCGCCCCGCCCCGCCTCGACACACGCCGTGTGTCTGGCCGCGGCCACCTCCAGTCAATCCGGGCGGCGCGGGGGCGGCGGTGTCACACCGGGAAACACGGACGGCCTGAACCTCCAAGTTAGGCCGCGCCACAAGAAAGGATGGCGGTACGGATCGATTGAATATTTTGCCGACCACACAGGGCGGCACCGCAGTGGGGCAGTGGGCTGGTGACCCGCCGGGGCGGAGTGCCGCGGGGCGGCTGGCGGCTGGCAGCGCGCAGCCGAGTGCACACGGGGGCGCGGGGAGGGCACGGCGGCGGCGGCGCCGCAGAGCGCCTGGGAGGTAGGCCGCCGCGCGACAGCTGTGCATAGCCGAGTGCACATTGCCTACCCCGCCAGGCGGCGGCTCCGCGGCGGCGGGGAAACTGTGGTAGGTCGCTTAGAGGCCATGTTTGTGTTCCGCTAGAGGGGGGGGGGGATGCTCTTATGAGGCTGCCACGGCGCAGAAGGAGGAGGGAGTGCGGGGGGAGGCACGGCATGACAAATTCAGCAGTGCATCTCATCCATTTCCTGGCCACGCAAAGCAGAGCAGAGGCACGCGGCGCGCGCTGACGTGCTGTGGAGTGGTGGGCCGTCAGGGCTCGTCAGGCAGTGACGGGCCGGGCACTTCCATAGAGTGCCGACGCAGAAACACGACAGACAAAAGCACAAGGCCGGCCCGGACTCTCCACCGCTCCACCGCTCTCGGCAAGCTGTGGAGAGTAACCACCCCGAGGCTCGGGCTCACACACTGGCCGTGCGGACCGCGGTGTCCGCGTGCCCCCCCCCCCCCCCCTGCAGCGCGGCCCCCGCCGCGTGGTCATTGCCCGGCCGCGGCCCCGGCCGGACGTCAACGCTCTGAGACCAGACTAGATGTATCTCGGCGCGGCCGGGACGGTTAGGTCTGGGCTGGCCGGGGCTGGCCGGGGCTCGCTGAGGCAGCCTACTTGGGCTGCCCTGCCCTGCCCGCAGCTGCCGTCTCGCCTAGCCGTCGGCCGGCTCCACACTACAGCCAGTCTGGTCCAGACCGGACCGGCAGAGCGGGGCCGCGGGGGCTGCGGGGGCCGTGGGGCCGCGGGGCGGCTGGATGCGCGAGTGCGAGTCAAGAGCAGGGCCGCGGCGCAGCACCGCGCAGGGCAACGCCAGCCACGCAGCCACGCCGGCCACGCTGCCAGAGCGCCGTGACGTCACAGCGCCGCCGGAGTGAGCGGAGGCAGGGTGAGGCGCGGCGGCGGCGGTGTCGCCTCTGCCGCCGGCCCGGCAACATTGTGCAATATCGCGGGGCTTGGCTTATCGCACGCAGCATCCAGGCTCCATGGTCTGTTTCGCCCGCCCCCCCCCCCCCCGCCCCCCCCGCCGCCCCCGCCGCCCCCGCCGCCCCCGCCGCCCCGCGGGCGTCACGTCACCGCGCCCCCTGCCGGCCCCGTCTGGGACAGGACCCCGATCTCCGCTCCGCTCTGCTTCCCTCCTCGGGGGAGAATGTATGTATGGTATAGCATAGCATGTGTCGATAACTAAAGCAGAAAACTGAACTGATGCCCAGTGCGGGGTTCGGTTAGATAATAGATTGGAAAATTTCTGCGATAAAAGTTTCTAAATTTTTCCCGCGCACCATGGCCGGGCATTTTGGGGTGAGAGGGATTTCGTAAGGGCGGTATGCTCATATCTTGATATACTCACGTCTCGTACTCGAGCCAATTTTCGACAGTCCCTAGACACCTGCAACACAAACAGAAGCAGGGGACGTTAGCGAACGAAAAAAAAATATTGCACGGCAAAATAATGGCGGCGCCCGGAGGCCGCGGAGGCCGGAGGCTCGACACGCGGCGTTTTATTCCTTTCGCCGCACCAATCACCACCACTGCAGCTGGATTTATTATTTTTTGCTTTTGCCCCCTCCCCGCCTCCCCAGCGTGAGGGGCGGCGCGGTGCATGGCGCTGTTGCACAGCCACTTACTTCACACGCCACGCGCGCGTTGCGTGGCCGTGTGTCACGCGCGTGGCGCGGCGTGTCGGGCAGCGAGGCGTGCACGGCACCTGACAGCGGCGTGCGGTGAGCAGCGTGTCGTGCGCGCGTCACAAGGCGCCGCGCCATTGCCCCAGCCGCCCGCGGCCGCGTTAACCGCACGCCCCTCCCAAAAAGCCGAGAAGCGACTCGCTTTGTTTTGAGGGACCCAAACGGTCCCGCGGACGGCTGGGCCCTGAGCCGGCCGGGCTCGCAGATCGCTCCCACACGCGGCCGGACCCCCGGCCCGGCCCGGCCCGCAGCTCCGGAGCGGTGTAGGCGAGGCTAGACCAGACTGCACTAGGCTAGACTAGGCTAGACCAGGCCTGGCCGCGGCCACCCGATCCGCCCCGCGCGTACCGTGTAGTCGCCTGTCGCCTCCCAGCAATTACACCCCCCCCCCCCCCCCCGCCCGCCGGCAGCTCACCCCGGGCCCCGGCCTTGGGCCGAGAGACAACCCGATCGCCGCAATCCCGCCACCACTTAATCATTATCATCACCATTCTCCCGCGTCCACGTAAAAAAAAACCTAGTGCACTCACACACAATGCTTGTGTACTGTTATTGTGCGTCAGTGTGTACAAAGCATCTGAGCAGTATCGCGGTGTCCGCGGGCGGCGTCCGGCGCGGCGGCGGAGACGTTGCGCGGCCACGACACGACTGCAGCACGACACGACCCCCTGCGAACACGACACACCGCCCCGCCGCCGTGAGACACATCGGCGGCCGCCAGTGACGCAGAGCCCGCACAGCCCGCGGGGCCCGCGGAGCTATTTATTACATCGGCACTGCCACACAACGCAGTGGCGCCAGCAGCAGGCGCCGCTAGCGCCGCTAGCGCCGCCAGGCGGGCCCCGCCGCAGAGGCGGCTGCGGCTGCGGCTGCGGCCGCTGTTGCAGCGGAACGGATTCCCATCATCAGCACCGACCACCATTATGGACGGCAAAGGGCTGCGCTCTGCGTAGAGAGGGGGGAGGAGGGGGGGGGGGGCACTGGCCGAGAATTCGGCACGGCAGAAGAGAAATGACCCTCAATTTAGCCGACAGCAGCAGCAGCCGCAGCAGCCGCGCTGAAAGAGCGGTTTAGACCCGGTGTGACCAAACAGAGGCCCTCGCCCTCCAGCCCGGCCCGCGGGGGCCGCCTGCAGGAGGCCGCCGGCACCGCCGCACCGCCGCACCGCCGCAAAGCCAAATATTTTGACGGCCCTCACGATGCCACGGGGAACTGCTGTCTTCCTTCCAGGACCAGCAAACTTTTTCTCATTTCTGCGTCGCCCCCCTCCCCCCTTCCCCGCCCTCCGCCTTAGGCTTCAGCCCGACTCCTGCTTCAGCCTCGGCTCACAGCTGGGGCAGCTGGGGCAGCTGGGGCAGCTGGGGCCGCGGTCCTCGGAAACTTTTCACGACTGGCGGAGTAGTGTTCTCCTCGACTTGACATTTTTCACCGCCTTCCAACGGTACCGCCCCGCTCATTTCTTAAACGCCCGACCAAAAACGGGGAGGGGGGGGGGGCGGTGGACCAATCTTGGCGGGGAGACAAAAAAAACAAACAAACACGAAAACAAATATAGATCTGACTAAACGAACCTTAACTACGTCCTTCCTGCACCGCTCGGCGCTCTCTGTCCCACACCTTCACTCCCCTCATTATGGTTGCAGGGCGTTTGCACGACGCCAATACAATGTCGCGGAGGCGGCCGGCCCCCGCGGCCCCCGCAGCCCCCGCAGCCCGCACCACCGAACTAATGTAGCAAATATTTGAGCGGGGAGGGAGCTTGTTTCCGTCGGATGGCCGCGGGTGGCCAGACTAGACAAGCGAGAGCAGAGCAGCGCAGCGAGCGGAGGGCGGAGGGGCCGCAGGAGCCAAGTTGGAAGGACAAACGCGGAGGGGGGGGGGGGGGACTCAACTTGGACGGCGGCCTTCGCGTCAGGCAAGGCGTAGTGTTTGTTTCCCTCCCTCCCAAAGGGCGCGAGCCGAGCGTGGCGTGGCGTGGCGTGGCGTGGCGTGGCGTGGCGTGGCGGGGACAACAGAGCGAGGCTGTGCGCTTCTCGGAATCCCTTATATTTCCTTCACGAAGGACTTGGAACTACAAGAGCTGGCGCGACAACTTTGCACCCGGCCGCCCGGCCACGCAGTGCCGGGTATTGATTCGGGACGGGGCAGGGGGCAGCGGGGGCAGCGGGGGCAGCGGGGGCAGCGGGGGCAGCGGGGGCAGCGGGGGCAGCGGGGGCAGGTGTGTCGTGCTGCCGCGTCAGACAGAACGGCGCCCGTGTTGTGTGTGTGTGTATCCGGCCGGCCGGGGGAACCTGAACCTGGCCGGCCCGCCGAGGGGACCGGATCGAAGAGAGGTTTGTCCAAATGAACGAAATTAGAGGGCCAGCATGGGAGAGGCGGGGCGGGGCCGGTGCGTGCGCGGCTAGAGGGACCGGCCTGACATCCGACATCGAGGCGGGGAAATAAAATAATTAAGTCGGGTGGACGGGAAAGTCGCAATGGAGCCGGTCGCTTTCCTCTCCCCCTATTTGGGGCCGCGGCGCCGCGCATCCCGCACGAGCCTATCAGCGCCACGCACGCCCCCCCCCCCCACCCTGCCTCATTAAAGCGGAAAGGTTTGGCAAATGAGTGTAAACTGTTGAAGCGCTCCTCTTCGGGAACAAACCCTGCGCAACACTGCAGTCGCGACACTCCTCGGCCGCCCCTCTTCTCCGCCACCATTCCTTCCCTCTTCCTTTGTAATTGCAGCGAGAGGAGTGTGTGTCGCCGCGGCCCGTCAACACCATTCGGTACACCTTGTATTACCCGCACGGCATCACCTCACCTGTCGTTAGCCGATAGGCGCGGCAGCGGCCAGTGAAAGTCTGTTTAATAACTGCAGTCCGGCCCTCGGCACGGCCAGGCAGGCCACGGCCACGCCATCCCGGCCCCGGCCACACGCGTGATCGGCCTTCTTTGTGCACAGCACCGCCTTGGTGACGAACATCATTAGCACGGGATCGAAGAGCGTATTTTAGAGCCACCAACGAGCAACTGAACTCCCCTTCAACTGCCCCACAAGGTCTGCACAATTAAGAGCGACCCTCGTTGTTTTTCAGTGCGAAACACGAGCGACAACACGCACAGTCGTGTGGGCGGACGGGCCGGGCTGGGCCGGGCTGCCTGCCTGTGTCAAGTGGCGAAGCGGCGACGCGAGGAGAGGCGCCGAGCCCGGGAAGGCCCCCCCCCCCCCCCGCCTCACTGTAATTATTTGCTGGCGACGGGCAGCGAGACGCGGCCAGGCAGGCAGCCGAGACGCGCAAAGGAGAGGAGCAAAGTCGAGAGGGAGAAGAAGAGGAGTGGAGGGGAGGGGAGGGGAGGCTGCGCGAGTTAACGAGTGACCTCCGAAGGCATCAGAGGGGTGAGTCGGGCCTCAGTGGTCTCGGGTACGAGGCGGGCGGGTGTCTGCGGCGCGCCCCCGCCCTCCCCTGCGGCCGCCTGCGGGGCTCGGGTCGGGCCTCGCCCCCCCCCCCCCCCCCCACCCCACCCCCGGCCCTGTCGCGACGGCATGTGTCGAAGTGGCACCGACACCCCCGGAGCCCGGGGCGGCAGCATTGTCATCCATTAAATCGTGAAGGCCGCCGAAAATAGGATATCGACCTGCAACCCAATCCTCATCCTCATCCTCATCCCAGGGCCCGGCCGGCCGGAGCCCTCCAGCACTCCCCGCCGCCCTGTCGCCGTCACCGAGCCCCGCAGCGACAACCACCCCTCCGGGACGGCGAGGAGCCCCGCGCCACGCACCCACACGTCGTGCGTCGTGCTCCCGGAGGCCCCGGGGGGTCATCGCCCGCCGCGGCAGCCGCCGCTGTCGCCGTCATGGAGGGCGGGATGCATAAAAGATGCCCCGCCCCTCCCACCCGCCCCACCGGACCAGGCCGGAGGCATCAGGCGTCTGGCTCCCCGAAATGAAGCTCATATAACTTTGGCAATTCACGGCGCCGCCACGTCTGGGAGGACGCCGACGCCGGCCGGCCGGCCGGGGGGGTTAGCCAGCCGCCAGCGCCGCGCCGGCGGGGGTGGCTCAGAGACTGCAGCCAAGGCGACCGGCCGCCGCGGACAAACAAACACAGCAGAGCGAATAAGCAGCATAACCCGGGGCCCCCAGCGGCCGGCAGAGCGGACGAGCGGACACAGCCTCATATCGGGGCTCAGAAATCCCTCGCCCGTTCCCAGAAACTGCGACGCCCAGAGTGGGGGTCATTTCCCGCTGTCAATCCCCGCGTATCCCCCGGCGGCGGTCAGGGCCGGTGCTGCGGGGCAGCCGCGGACCCGCGGACCCGCGGCCATCTCCAGGCCGCCGCCGTTAGACATCGATTTCCACGAGGCCCGCAAATGACGCTCGCCACGCTAACCGCGGCCCAACAGCCGAGGCCCCGCCTGAGACCGGCCGAAACGGGCAATCCTCCTGAAACGTTATCTCAAATTGATTCATTCTTGATCGGGCGGAGGTCGCCTGGGGGGTCTGGGTTGGGTCTTCGGGGACACCTCGACCCCCAGGGGCCCCACCCCGATAAAGGGCGAGCGCGCACGCACGCACGCACGCACGCACGCACGCACGCACACACAGTAGCACGGACAGTAAACCCCGACCCTGTCGCTGCTGCTGGTCTGGCACAGACAGAGCCCGACCGGGGCGCGGCCGCTGCTCCCCCCTCGCTGCAACGCGTTGCGTCGTCCACTCGACGGGCGCACCCAGCCGAGCCCAGCCCCCGTCCCCGCAAGGCCGAGCAAGGCAAGGCCGAGCAAGGCCGAGCAAGGCCGAATGACGAGGCAGGACAGCCGAGCCGGCCGGCCTGGCACCCTACCCTCCCGCCCCTCAGCCGATGCGATAATGGCCGCGGGGCTGTCACTGAAGTGACGGCCTGCCGGCCGGCCGCCCCCTCGCCCCCTCTGCCAACCTTGGCCCCCAGCCAGGACGCCCCGGGACCCCCGCGGGGTGCAGCGCCGCGCCGGCCGCGCCCACCGCGCCCACCGGTCCGTCAGACGTCAGCGCGGCGGGAATTATGAATTGGCCGCGCGTCAGGCCCATCCGCATGCGCCACCTCCCCCCCCCCCCCCCCCCGCTCCCCCCTCTCCAACCCGGTGAGGGGAGGGCGGCCGCCGCGGGCCTTTTAGTCACCTGCGCGCCCGGCTCAGCGACGCCCAGGTAGGGATCCGACCCTCCCCCGAGGCAGACAGAGAGGGAGGGACACCCACTCCTCTCAATCTGAATCAGCCTGCGGAAGAAATCGCTCTAAACGGGGAGCCCCCCCGCGCCCGGCCTAACCATCCTCCCCGACCAATTCCGTTAAAAGTGGTCCTCCGTCGGCCCCGGCCACGCGGCCACCCGCCACTCCCATTCCCCGCCGGACGATCAATTCGGGAAACGAAAAGTAAGTGAGTCGGCGGCGTGCGGGGCCGCGGGGCCGCCCGCCGCGGCCTCCGCTCCGCCCCGACACTCCGGCGGGGCGGGTGCTGTGTTCATGATGACTCCCATCTCGACCAAATCGGCGACGCGGAGGCGGCGCGCGCCGCGGTCTGAATGTCACTGACAAGCCAAGGTCGCAGGGAGGGGCCCAGCCGGCCCGGCCCGGTCCGCGTCCCCGCCCGCCGGCTCCGGGGCTCCGGGGCTCCGGGGCTCCGGGGCTCCGGCCCGCTTTGTTCGGCCAAGGCCCCGGCACAATACGTGCCAACGCCACAAACTGGCCGGCGCCGGCGTCCCGCCCCGCACGTGTCCGGGCTGAGGCCGCCACCCTCTGTGGCCGCGTGCGGGTGCGCCGCTAGCCGCGAGCCGGGTGCAGCGGGGCGCCACGCCGTCTGCCGCCGGCCGCCGCGTCCGTATCCGGGCCTGTCCCCGCAGAAGCCATCGCGCGGTGCTGTGCGGTCAGGGGCCCCCCGCCGGTTCTGGTACTGTACGGACGGGACCAAACCGCCCCCCGTGACCGGGCGCCGCAGCGTGCTGGACCAGAAGGTGCGGGGCCGCGGCAGAGGATGCCGCAACGCCTTCCGGGGCCACGGTCCGTAAAACAATACAAATCTTCCGCTGCTGGCGCCGCCACCCGCCGGCCCCGCGGAGAGTGAGAGTAGAGACAAAGAAAGCGCGGCGCTATCTGAATAACATCTGAATGCGGGCGCTGCCCGCCGCTGCCGCCCCCCGCCGTGCCGCCGCCGCTTAGACTCCAGCAAGCCGCCGTGTCCTCGTTGCATAGTTGGGATGACTCCTCGAGGACGGCCGCGCCCTTCGTCCGCACCGAAACGGCGCCGGTCTCCGCCTGTCCGCAGAGCCCCGGCGCACTGCTCCGGCACACAAAGCTTTTATCGTGACAATATGATTAACGCGCTCCGAAATATTTCACGGCGAGAAAGCACGGGGGCGCTTCCGGGCGCGCCGCGCGCAGCCGCCGCGCCGCCGAACACAATACACACGCCGTTAGCTCACGCGGCGCGTGGCGGTCGATAGCGTTATCAGCGGCCTCATGGCGCGGGGGCGGAGAGTCCGCGGAGAAAATAATAAAATGCAGGCACGCGCGCTGCGCCTCCTCCCGGCACGCGGCGCACATCCAGTTCTCGCCGCAAAACAGAGGCGGGGCCGGGCGGGGATGCGGCGCCAGTTGGCAGGGAGATACGCCAGGAAGCGAGGCGGAAGTGGGCGGCGAGGCGGCGGCGCAGCGGCACGCACGAGGCGAGGCGCCGGGGCTCAAACTCCTGCATACCGCGGGGGATGGGAACGGAATGGCGGCCCGAGAAAGCGGCCGCGACACAGCCACATCCCTGCCTCCTGCCTCCTGCCCCCTGCCCCCTTCAGCCCAGCTGGAGAGACTAAGAGCCTCTCTAAGCGCAGCGCAGCGCCGCCCGAGCCGGAGCGCCTGCGGACGCCGGGGTAGGCCAGCCCGCACGGCACGCGCGCGCGCACGGGCCGCGGCTGCCTACCCGGCAGGCGGCGTGCGTGGCCGCTGCCGTACCGCTGCTGGTGGGGAGAGGAGGGGAGGAGGAGAGGCCCGCCCCCGGAGCGGAGGCACCGGCCGCCCGATACGGATGCGCAATCAAAGTAATCGCCGTGTGATGCGCCGTTACACCCAACAGCGAAAACCGACCGGGGAGGAGCGGAGGGGAGGGCAAGGGTGAGGGCAAGAGGGAGGGGAGGAGGAGGGAGGGGAGAAGGGAGAGGAGGAGGCGGAGGAGCGGCGACGCCGATCATCGCGGCCCGCAACAAGAGCGGCGCGGCCGATCATGCAGAAGCCCCGCCCCCTCCACCGGCGGCACGAGCAGCAGGCAGAAACGAGAACAATCGAACTCGAACCGAGCGGAAAAAGTATGCCGGGAGGAGGAGGCGCTTCAGCTGCTGTGGCGACCGAGTGCCGAGTCCGAGTCCGGGGCGAGCCACTCCACCCCCTGTGACCCGCCTGGGCGTGGGCAACCAGGGCAGCCGGAGGCGGCCGCGGCAACGAACAGTTTCAGTTTTTTTTTTCTTCAAAAAATACGGTTTATATTGACCAGAAAACAGAAATTTTTTACGCGGACTAATGGAGTTAAACGCGGCGACTACTAATTGCCTCCGCTCGTGCTCCTCTCCCTGCGGGGCACTTTCGTCACTCGCCGCTCCGCCACGCCACGCCACGCCACACTACTGTGTTGTGGGAGCCACACACGTGTATCCCTTTCCGAGAGACAATGCAGTCTCGTGGAGCCTCCCCCCCCCCCCCGCACACACACACACACACACACACACACACACACACAAAGACAGTGGGGCACGAGGTGAGGCCCGTCGTGAGAAAAAGCCTTTACCGGGTCACCTGCGTTCAGTTCAAAACCGCTACGGCGGCGGCGGCGGGTCGGAGGCCGGCGGGGCGGTGCGGGAACGCTGCTGTTGGGAAATCATCGCGGCCCGCCGACGGTGCGGTTAGACAGTCACTTCGGGAAGGGCGTCGGGCGGGCGGGCGGGCGGGTCGAGGATCGGCCCCCTGAGAGGTGAGGGGCCGCGGCTGCCCCGGCCCGGGGAGGGGTTGCTCAACCCGCGAGGGCTTGATGACGACGACCCTGGGCGCCCCTTACCCGGGGCGTCGCGTCGGCACACCGGCACCACGACGGCGTTGGAGCGCCGGCGGAGGGCGGGCACGGCGGGCACGGCACGATGACGACGATCATGACTCACTGACCGCGAGCGGGACACGCCCACGCCACGCAGGGCAGGGCAGGGCGGCCGGCCGCCCGCCAGCCCGGCGATGTGATGCATCGAGGTCAGTGTCGTGGCCCGCCGCCCTGCCCAGATATGGCAGCCCGCCTCCAGGACGTCCACCGGGGCGCCGACCGACAGCCGCGCAACGCAACCACTCAAGAAGCTGTCGCCCTGGTGAATTTGTGGAAGGCAGCCAGTAGATCTGTTGGAAAATTCATGTGCCCGTCGCGCCGCCTCTGTGTGGGCCGTGGCCCCCCGTGAGCCCGGCCCGGCCCGCAGGACACGGCACCGACCCGCGTGGAGACACGGCGATGGCGACGCGACGCGACGGGGCACTCAGCGGCCCCACTCCGATTCCGACGAGTGTCAATTCCATTCGCGGGGATCAATATGTCTCCAGTCGGCTTTGTGTCGTCGCCAAGCGTCCTGACTAAATCATGGCCGGCGCACGCAAGCCGCGGCACGGGCGGGGCGAGGGCAGGCGAGGGCAGGCGAGGCCCGCGGGTCAAGGCCGGCCGGAGCCGCGACTCTGCACCCCCGCCCCGTCCCGGCCCAGCTGCTCATCAATACTGCGGCCGCGGCGACAAAACGCGTCTAAACTGCCGCCCTCCCCGCCAGTCACGGACACGGCGTGTCGGCGGCGGCCCGGCGCCCCGAACGCAGCCCGTTGTCCTCCAGCGACGCCGTCGGCGAGTCCGGCTCTCTGGAAGGAGAAGAAGAAGTAGGGCTGCGTGCAGCAAACAGCCCCCCGCGGCCGCAGCGCCGCGCCGCGCCGACCGATTGTCCCACTCACTGGAGTTCGGCTCGGCATGGAGTCCGCGGCCGCCGCCGGCATGGCAGCGGGAGGAGGGCGGGCGGGCGGTGATTGTTCGCACGGAACGGAACGGGTCGGGTCGGCTCCGATCGGGTCGGCTCGGAGGCACCGCACCGCCTGCGTGCCGAGCGCTATGCGCCTCGCTACGCCCTGCCCTGCCCTGCCCCGCGGCCGGCACAGAGGCACAGAGGCCCGCGGCCCACGGCCGGGCCACTGACCTTGTGAGGAAACCCGCCGGCACGGCACGAAGCGGCACGACACGGCACGCTGCAGGGCTGGGCTGACATGAGAGGTGGGGCGGCGGGGCGGAGGAGCGCCGCTTGTAGGTCAACACCGCCGCACCGCACCGCACCGCCCCACCCGCACCGTACGGCAGCACAACACAGGCCGGCGCGGTGCGATTCAATATAAAAGTAGATCATAGCGCGCTGCCAAACACCCCCCGCCCCGCCAGGCCACGTGTGGGGTGGCGGGCAGCGTGGCGGCCTTGTACACACACACACACACACACACACACACACACACACACGGGATCAGCTGTTGGTGCCGCCGAGCTGCTTATGTCGCTGCAGCAGCGGCAGCGCCGATACCGACGGGGACTGGCCGATAAACAGGCCAGCAGCTGCGCAGCTGGGCACCCGCCGCGGGTTAGAAAAAAACAACGGCAGCAGCAGCATCGTGACGAAGTAATTACAAAGGAAATAAAAAAGTTGCGGCTGGCGGGGGACGGGCGGCGGGTAGTCAGCCGCCGGCACCGGCTCGCAGCCCGGGCTGGCGGGCCGGTCTACCTTCCAGGCGCTCTGTCCCGACACTCCGCTCCACTCCGGCCGGTGACGTTCCGCGCCGCCAATGCCAGTGAGGGGTCCAGGGGGAGGAGGGCGGGGGGCAGAGCCGTCCCCTCGTTACGCAAGGCGTGAGGTGCCGAGCCCCGTGGGACCCCCTCCCACCACCCCCCCGGCCCCCCTCAGGACGCGGCGCGACGGCGGAAGGGATGCGCCGCAAGGAAGTCACCGCAGCCGGGTCCCGGAGCGGGGCGGGGCGGGGCGTGACACGGCAGCCCGGCAGCCCGGCAGCCCGTCAGCGCGGCCCGATCAGGCCGTCAGCCCCGACGGCCGTCCGCACGGGCTCCGGCTCGGCTCTCCCGGAGCTGGCCAGCATCGCACCTGCGGACCTACGAACCTGCGGGCCTGCGGTGTGGACGGTGCGGGCGGTGCGGGCGGTGCGATGCGTTACCCAAGTGGCTGCGGGGAGCCGCTCCGCCGGACGCCGCCGTGCGCCGTGCGCAGCGGCTCGGCCCGCGCTGCGTAATGCATAATTCAGAATACCCTGCCGCCGCGCTGCGCCGTATTCTGATTCATTTTCTCCCAAAATGAGGAAGTGCGAAATTCCTAGAGCCTTTCCAAAGCGATGCGGCGCTTGCTGCGGAGGGTGTGGGTGGAGTAAAGGCGCAAACACAGGCGGGCAGGCGTGGGCGGTGCAGCGGTGCAGAGGCCGCACCACACTGCAGCTGTCCGCCCGCAGCGCGCAGCCACCGCAGCCCGGGACGCGTTAAAATTGGCCACTCACTCCCCCCCCCCCCCCCCCCCCCCCCCCCCCCCGCTGCGTGCCGCGCGCCGGCCGAGCTGTTGAAACGGCCGCCGAAACGCATTAGCTAAGAGGCCGCCAGACGCACCACACCGCGCCGCGCAGCGCAGCGCAGCGCGGGAGTGCGAAATAAAACACAATAAAATAAAAACAAAATAGCGGCAGCGGCGGAGCAGGCATTTGGGACGACGGCGGGGGCGGGGGCCACGCGGCACAGCGGCACGGCGGCCCGGGGACAAATGCAGCCCCGCCAGGACGCCGTCATTGCCGTGTAACAGCCGTGGCGCGGCATTGCCGCCCTTGGGGGCGCCACTTTCCAACGGGAGGCACCGGGATTCGAACCCGCGACCGTGACCGTGATTAAGTCCCGGCCGGCACGCCCGCACGCCGCGCTGACCCCGGAGCCGCTGACCCCGAGGCGCGGCGGCATTTGCACGGGAGGAGGGGGCATTGTTTTTGGCAGTGCGCCCCGCCCCCTCGTCCTCGTCCTCATCCTCGTCTCTCCCCTTACCTCCTCACCACAGTCTTCCCGGATACGATCCCCGCCATGATCCACGCACCAAACGATGGGATTAGCGGTCGGATCCCGGGATCAGGGAGGAGAGCCCCGGCCGGGCCCCGGGGCGGGTGGCGGCGGGGGCTCACCCTCGCACCCCATCCGCCTGATGGACTGCCGCCGCCGCCGCCACTGCTGCCGCTTCCCTGAGCTGATCGCTCTGCGGCCGCGGGGGGGGGGGGGGGGGGGGGGGGGGGCGGCTCGCCTCAATGATGTCACATCTCGCCCCGAGCGACGCCCAGCCGACTCCTCCCCACTAACAGGATTTCGGTCCACACACTCTCAAACATTTTTTTTCTAGCGCCGCCGCCTTGTCCACAGAACGCTCAGTCCGGCAGGCCCGGTAACGCATTGAACGACCGTCGTCTTCCTCTCTCTCTCTCTCTCTCTCGTCAGAATTTTAAACCTAGATGCACCAAAGACTACCGTTGCCGCCGGGTCCAGAGAGGAGCCACAGATTTTTCCCCCGGTGCACACGAGCGGGCCGCGAAGGCGCGCGGCATCTTTAATGCATCATGCAAATGCGGGTAGCGGCGGCGAGTGAACGGCGGCAGGGCATGTGTTCGAACCCGCGGCCGCGCGACGCCGACGCCCGACAGACCGACAGGCCTCTGCGGCAGTCTCTGGTACGACGCCCACAGTACTGCAGCACGAGGGGTCATCGCGGCGCGGGCGACTTGAGTGTGCGCTGGGCGCGGGTACCCCGGGGGTACCCTCCCGGACCTCGGGGCGCGCTCCAGCCCGCCTCGGTGCCCGCAGGGGAGGGGAGGGAGTGCGTGATTCGTGCCCGAGGATCCGCGTGAAAGTCGACCGGAAGATCCACACACACACACAGAGGCAGGGCCGCTCGCCCCGCGTGTGTGTGTGAATGTGAGTGTGTGTGCGTGTTTGTGTGTGTGTGTGTGTGTGAGTATAGTACGTGTGCGTGTACGTACGTGCGCGCGCGCGGAGCGTGTGTGAAAATAAAGGATGGGCAGGCGCCGTGTGTCACTTCCATGCAGGTAGTGGGTGCCCGTGAGGCGCCCGCAGCGCAGGGTACCGCAGGGTACCGCAGGGTACCGCAGGGTACCGCAGGGTACCGGGGTGTAACGGTGCCGGTGGCAGGCCGTGCCGTGCCGTGCCGCGCCGTGACGTCAGGAGAGGAGAGGGGCAGGACAGTAATGCAATAGAGGCGGCGGGGCCCTGCCCTCCCTCATTACCCTTCCTCACTTCCACCATTACTTCCGTTCTGCAGCGCGCCGCCGCCGCCGCCGCCTCCTCCTCCTCTCGTGTTTGTCTTCATAATCATTGCGAGGGATTGGAAGACAGCAGATTGTGGTTTGTTATTCGCCTGGCAGCCGCTCGGCAGCCCGATGCCGATTCTGGTCGGAGGCGGCGTAGGCAGAGCCAGGACGGAGCTCGTGACGCACACGCAGCCACGGAAAAGGGTCGGAGGGTATAGGGTCGGAGGATACAGGGTCGGACGGCGGGATTCGGAGGACAAGGCTCGGTGGACAGGGTTGGAAAAGTCGGAAAGGGGGAGGTGTGGGGGCCTAGGGTCGGATAGAGAGGGTGGGAGGATAGGGTCCGGGGGGGGGGGGGGGGGAGGGGGGAGGGGGGGGGACGGCCGCGAGCGCCCCGCGTGCCTGCTAACCGCGCTGGTGGCTGCGGTGCGGGTCGGCGCGGGGGCCTAGCCGGGACGAGGCGGTGAGATGGTTTATCGGTTTGGCGAGATGGGATGGGATGGGATGGGATGCATGCGTGAAAGTTCACCGGCGGGGCGGGGCCGGGCGGGGCCGGGCGGGGCGGGGCGGGGCGGGGCGGGGCGCCTCGCGGCTGCTGGGTGCGCCGTAGCGCGGCGGTGGCGGCGGCGGCACGACTAGGTAATGTAATCACTTCACTTCCTGGCGGCGGGCGGCGGGCGCGTGCGGGCGCGTGCGGGAGCGTTGGAGCGTCGCTCACATCACGGAGCGCAGCGCACGGCGCCATCATCATGCCGAGCCCTCACCTCACGGGGTGGTCCTGCGGCGCCACTTCCTGCTCGCGCATCGCCATACAGTCCGTGAAAACGCGGATTATTTCAACACCGTATCGAAAACGATTTTCCAATCCCGACCGTTCTCGATACGGAGCACTAGACCACCACCACCACAGCCGCCGCGTGCCGTAAAGGCAAAGGCCGGGGGACGTGACGCGCGGCGTAACGGTGCGACAAAAGGACATAACACATTTCCATATTTCTTTTGTAAATGTGGCGCGCGGTCCGGAGGTGTGGCCGCGGCAGCCGTGGGCGGGGCGGCGGGGCGGCGGGGCGGCGGGGGCCGAGGACCGGAGCCGTGAGTCACGCCGGCGGCCGAGGTCAAGGGTCACGCGGCCGGGGGAGTGGAGCGCGTTCAAGTTCCCACCTCACCGCAACTAACTTTTTTCACAAAGTGGACAAACATTTCGGCGTGCCGATTTGTCGTCAGGCGAGGCGAGGGGAGGGGAGGACACCAGGCTGCTCATTTTCGCGCTCCTCTTATGTTGCAAGCTGCCGCTAGGCCCGCCAATTTTTTTTTCGGTCCTTTCTTTTTGTATGTGTGTGCTGTGTGAGGTCATTTAAAAGCAGACTTCGAAGGCGGCGACCGACGTATATTTTGATTTTGAAAATTCACAGGATAAAATATAAGGTGCCTGCCTACACTGCGGAGGCTGAAGCTGAGGCTACCGCTGCCGAGCCCAGCCCAGCCCAGCCCAGCCCAGTAGAGCGTGCGAAAACGGAGGCGGCCTTGCACGACGGCCTGCGTGTCACATCCGTGCACGTGCAGCACGTCAGCCGGCGGCAGCGACACCGCGGGGTACACCGCACAGCTCCGCGGTGCGGAGGCGGCGGCGGTGTGGTGTGTGTGTGTGTGGGGGGGGGGGGGGTGAGTGCGTCTGCGTGTGTGTGGGTGTGCG
This sequence comes from Megalurothrips usitatus, assembly GCA_026979955.1. NCBI lineage: Eukaryota > Metazoa > Arthropoda > Insecta > Thysanoptera > Thripidae > Megalurothrips > Megalurothrips usitatus. The sequence continues at coordinate 19,953,102 of CM049592.1, forward strand.
TGCGTGTGTGAGTGCCCGGGTCGGGTTGGGCCGGGGTGACCATGGCTGGTCCAAGGCCACAGGTGAGTAAGCGTCGCCCCGCTCGGGTACCGCGGCGTGGCGTGGCGTGGCGGCTCCTTGTACCGTTCGCGGCCAGACACTCCTCCGGGCCCCGCCGCAGCCCGCGGCCGGCTGTGTCGGCTTTGTTCCCCGCCCTGCATCGACGAGGCTGGCTGACGCGTGTTACCGTACCGGGACCACGCCGCGGGGGGCAGCGGGGGGTCCGCGGGCGTTCCGCGGGGCGCCGCGCTCGCGGTGTGTGAAAGGCAGCCAGACGATCGCAGATCGCGGGAGACTATCGCGTGCGGCTCCGGCGGCCGGCGCCGCTGCGTTGCGCCGCGGTGCGCTGCGCGGCCGCCAACAAATTTGGAAGACAAATTGCGTCTTCCTGTGCGGTGGCCGCCGCCGGCCGCCGCCGCCATCTCACCTTGGCCGGAGGTCGGCGTAACTAAGTAACGGTCCCGGCCGCGGCCTGGCGCTCGTCCACTCACCTCGAGGCCCAGGCTGGCTGCTCGACCTGCGACAGACAAAGACAGAGAGAAATTAATAAAGAAACTCGTCGGACCGTGGCGCCTCTCGGGCCCAAGGCGAATGAAGCCGTCATCACTGCCGTTATCGCGTTTGCAGAGGAGGTGACAACTGTGAGCATCAACATTCTATCTCTCTTCCAGGGGCGGCCGGATTCGTGTGCGCCAGGCCTGCCGGCGCAAAAAAATAAGTCATCAGTCCGGTTCGTGCCGCTGCAGTCGAGTCGTGTCGAGGACGCTGCACCGGGCGCTGCATGTGGCCGACGGCTAAGCCGAGCCCGGCCGGACAAAGCAAACAGAAAGGCTGGAGCCGGAGGGGCGGCGAGGCCTGCGCTGGCCGCCTGGAGGCCGCTTTTGTCAGGCAAAGGCTACGGGCCGGAGCGGCGAAGGGCACGGACTGCACGGCAGGGCAGGGCAGGGCAGGGCAGGCAGGGCAGGGCAGGGCAGGGCAGGGCAGGGCAGGGCAGGGCACGGCAGGGCACGGAGCACCCGGAGGCCCTCCCCGGCCCTCGCTCTCCTTCGGCCGCGACTCTTGGCAACGCTCATAAACACCACACGCGCTTGTGTTTGGGGAGGAAACGACATTTCCTACTCGGCGCCCGCACGCACCCGGAGCCGGCGCAGCTTGTCTAGGAAATATCCCGGAACTTGGGAAACACAGGTTGGCGGTGCCGCTGTGCCGCGGTGCCGCCGGGGACCAGAGCTGCCCGGAGCCTGCTCCGCAGAGCGTCGCCAGACCGCATTACTCATGTGCTTGACAAGGCTTAGCCGGAGCCGCGCAGCTCGCGCAGCTCGCGCAGCCAGTAAACGCTCTTTACGACCCGACCTCCCCGACCGGCGCCACACATCCTCACCTCGCCGCACCTCACCAGCTGTAAGTGACCTCACACACACTGTCAGGCCCGCGCGGGCCGCCGGGACGCTTTTCATAAACTCCAGCTCCTTCTTTTATGGGTTCCACCGGCGTGTTATCGTGCCCATGTACTCGCCGCGGCGAGCATTTCTTTCATGCGCGGGGCCATATAATTGCCGTCGTGTGTCGGAGCCGGCTTACACAACGCCGACACGGCTTCCCTCGGGGACTATATCGCGCCCCCACAGGACACAGGCCTCTCACCTTCACCTTTAGGTCCCCCGCCCGCCCAGGCGTCGTCGCCGTGGTCTTGACAATGACAACCAACAAGCCCGGCCCGGCCCTGTATACAGCGAGGGCGCCGCAGTGCGGGCGGCGGCGGCGGCGCGGCGGCCACGGCACAGCGCAAGCGCCGCCGCTGCCGCCGCCGCTGCCGCCGCCGCCGCCCTCCCCCTCGGACGCCATTGTAACGTCTGAATGGCCGCCCCGTTCCTTTCGTTTCGAGCGGAGCCCCAATAAAAAAATATATGCCAATGTGAAGTACCAGCAGCACGATTGTCCCTTCATTGCGTCTGCGGGAGGGGTGGAGGGAGGGGGCACCGACTAGGGCCCCCGGCGAGGGGCAGTGACCCCGCAGGAAGTTCACTGCGCGGCGGCAGGGCGCGAGGCCGCCCGGTAGGCCCCCGGGGGGCACCGGGGGGGCACCGGGGGCAGGACGGGAACGGGTCATACGTGTTCCGTAGCGTGCGTCGGAGGGGGGGGGGGGAGGCTCAGCACCACTCAGCACGGGGCAGTCACTTCCCCGCTCCCAATGATCGATGCGCGGCGCAGCGGACGCTGGTGAGTGTGTATCGTATTCTCCTGCGCGCCTTCCCAGACGGGGCACCGGCTGTGCCAGGGGCCGGGTCAGGCCGGGTCAGGCCGGGTCAGGCCGGGGCCGCAGTCTGACCAGGGGGTCGGCGTGTGCCGCGGCAGCCGCGGCCTCGGCGACAACTCCGCCGCGGGGGGTCGTTCACCTGCCCGCCTCCCGGCCTCCCCGCCCCGGCGGCACATGCACCCGATAAGGAAAGGAGCCGTGCAGGTGCCAGTGCAGGTGCCAGTGTGCAGTGCCTCTCAGGGCACAATGTGTCGTAAAGGGCTCAGAGGCGGCGTGTTCTCCGGGCCGCACAGCCGGACCGCGGCCCGCACCGCGGCTATGCGGAGTGAATTGGGCCGGATCAGAGGCAAAGGAGCCGGCCACGCCCACGCCGAGCCGGGCGGCAAGCAGCGGCAAGCAGCGGCAAGCAGCGGCAAGGCTGCCCTATCGCAACCATGCCGACCGCACGCCGCACCGCAGCGCTCGGCGGCACGCCATGACAACGGCAGCGTGACATTGCAGCGCGGCGCGGCGGGGACCAAAGGACCCGCGCCGCGCGCACCGTGAGAGCACCGCGCTCCGAGCGTCGGGCGTTAGTGTACCCACTAACATGGGGTCACGTAGCGCCGGGAAAATGTGCCTCACCCCCGGGGCCCCGCGGCGGCTCACCCCCGCACCCAGCCGACGGCCCCTCCCGCACAGACCCGGCCGCGAAAACCTACCCCTTAAAGCCACCCCCGGGGGCCCGGCCGGCCGCACGCGCCCCAAAAGTTATGTAACACGACGAACAAACTAAATATAGCGCGGCGGCGACAACGCGCCCGGCCGGCAGCCCCGCGCGCAGAGGGCCCCCGCAGAGGCCCGGCCATGGCTGGCCGCAGCGCCGACCAATACCGACGCCGGCACTGAGAATATTGCCAAAGCGAACAGCAACGATGAGTTGTTGGCAACAGACGGCCAAGTTGGAGCGCGGCGGTCTGCGGTGGTCTGCGGCGGCGGCGGCTGCGGCAGCGGGCAGCCCTCGCCGACAGCGCCCCGCACAGCGCCTCACAGACAGCCTGCTAACGACGCGCACAGGCAGCGCAGGCGATTTGTCTCCGGACGTACGGGCGGGAGCACACGACACGGCGCGCCCCGATGACCCACAAATACGAGGCCGGCCGCCGCGCCCGCCGCGTCCCGCCCCGCCGTTGTCCGCCCCGGCCGCCACACACAGCGATCGTGACCACTGCGCCGCCCGGCCCGGCCTCGGCCCGGGTCCCCTAGGCACGGCACGACCAGCAAACGGCTGCTCTGTGTCCCCCCGCGTGTTTCAGTCGGATCTGTCCGAACAAGGGGAGGGAAGCCCAATGTCAAGAGATGTCCGGCCCGCCCGGTCCGTGTTCCAGCCGGCCTGCCCACGGCGCAGTGCCCGGTAGTGGTCCCGGGCCGGCCTCGCGGCGGGATCGATCCCGATCCCCCCCTCCACACACACGCAGCCCTCCCCGAACCCCGCCAGGCCTAACCTTGGTCAGGCGCCGCCGGCCGCCGCGGGGGCGGGGATGAGGGACAAGTAACAAGATTAATTGCACATTCCTTTGCGTTATCGGGGAGGAGCGGCGGGCGGGCGGCGCATGCTGTGCACGAACCACGTGACGCTGCGGCGGGGCGGCCCTACCTCGGGCACAGCACTGCGGCGCCCAACTGGGTCGCCACCGCCTGCTGCCTCCACCCCGCCGCCGTCTCCCGTCAACGAGCTGGTTATTCCAGCAAGCGAAGCGGCAGGGGCGGGGGTAGGGGTGGAAGGGAGACGGAAGGGGGGAGGGAGGGAAGGAGGGAGTGAGAGGAGGGAGGGGTGGGAGGATGTGTGCGTGTGTGTGTTTCGTTTACGTGGAAATAGACATATTACGAGGTGAGAACTGCCACACGGGTATTTATACCGCCGGCCCTGCAGCACTGCACTGCCCCTTCCCCCGGCCGGCAGGCGCACTCGGTACCGCAACGCCAGGCCAGCCGCTGCGCTGCGCTGCGCTGCGCTGCGCTGCGCTGCGCTGCGCTGCGCTGCGCTGCGCTGCGCTGCGCTGCGCTGCGCTGCGAGTTCCAGGCAGCGGGCGCCTGCGAGCGCCGGGGTAGGCCGGCCCGCTCGACACGCGTGCCCGCAGCGCGTCGTGGCTGCCTACCCAGCCGGCGCCGGGCCGTCTGGCCTGGCCTGGCACCCCGGCCGCCGCCACGCGCCGCGTGCACGTACAAAGTGGGTCATAGCGGGCCGGGCCAGGCCAGCGCAGGCAGTACGGCACCGGCCAGCGCCCGCGGGGGCCCGGCTGGGCCGGCTGGGCACGGCGCACGGCACATGCCAAAGCGTCGTTATCCTTAATGGGACACGCGATATCCCCGGCAGACAATGACCGCCGCGGCCGGCAGAGGTACCCGGTACCCGCGGCCCGCAGCGTGCAGCGCCGGTACCTGGGGCGGTACCCGGGGCGGGGCGGGGCCAATGCCGCGCGTGTGCGCCCGCTCCATATCCCCGGTCGTCGTCCTGAGAACGCGGGGTGGGGCGCGGCGCGGCGCAGCGCCGCCAAACGGCTACCCGCGGCATAATGCAGTGCGGTGCCTCCTGACCCGGCGGCCACAGACTTGCGGGCGCAGCGGATGAGTCGGGCCGGCGGGGCTCCAGTCCGCGCCCCATCAGCCGCCCCGGGCGAGAGCCCCGCAGCCCCGCAGCCCCGCAGCCCCGCCCACAACACACACGGGCGACACGACACCAGCGGCCCGCAATAAAAGTAACGAGCGGCCGGACAGCCTGGCACAGCGCGGCACTGCGCAGAGCGGCGCCGGAATTAACTCCGGCTGGAGAGCCAGACTGCCTCCCCCTCCCCCGTGCATAATTAATGCCGCTCGTCGCGAACGCAGCGCTCCAGTTCCTGCTGTCGCTGCCGCCGGACAGCGGCGCGGCGGCGCGGCGACGCCGACACTCGAGTCGGCAGGGAAGCCATCCGCGGCCCGCGTCCAGTGAGGCGGCGGCGGCGGCGGCGGACGGGCAGAGGGCCGCAGAGCCGCAGAGCCGCCAGGAGGCCGTCCGTGCCGCCATGAAACCGATCGCCCCGGGAACACAATCCGGCCGGGTGGGCAGGGGCCGCAGGGGCCGCAGGGGCCGCAGGGGTGTCGGGTGGACGCGGCGCCGGCCGGGCCGCTGCTGGCGCACGCAGGGGACACGACACGTGTGCGCGCACGTGAACGTGACCGGCACGGGGGCGGGACGCGGCCGGGAGCACCCCGTGCCCGTCCAGCACAGGGCCACGGGGACCCCGGGGCGGCGGCTGCAACAGTGGCGCACCACTCTTTGCACCGGGGACTCCCACTGTCCGCCCGGCTGCGTCGCCCCGCCCCGCCCCGCCCCGCCCCGCCCCGCCCCGCCCCGCCCCGCCCCGCCCCGCCCCGCCCCGCCCCGCCCCGCCCCGCCTCGCCTCGCCTCGCCCCGCCCCGCCCCGCCCCGCCCCGCCACACAGATCGTCATCAACATCTTCCGACACCGCGGTCCGGTCCGGTCCGATTCGTGCCGCGGCTCTTGGCAAACGACGCGCCGAGCCCCTCGCGGCCCGCCGTTGTGGTGGCGTTATGCCGCGCGCGACATGCTTTCCGGCTGGTTGGCGCGGCCGATAGTTTTCGCGCAAATTGCGAATCCGATACAGCGGCGCGGGGGCGGCACCCTGCAGGAATGTGCGGTGCGGCGTGGGGGTGAGGGGGGGGGGGGGGGCTGCTGGAGCAGACCGAGGAGGTGACGTCCCCCCGGAGGAAGAGTCGCCGCGCCTCCCGGCGCTCCCGGCCCCGGCGGCGGCGTGAGTCACGGGGACGAGGAGCGCTGCATCATCCTGCAGCGCGGCGGCGGTGGCGGTGGCGGTGGCGGTGGCGGTGGCGGTGACGGCGGCACGGGACAGGCGGCCACTACACTTCCGCACGCGAGGCGCGAGCCGAGGCCGGGGGCGTACAATCCCGTGTCCCAGCCGCGCCGCTGCTCCGCTGCTCCGTGACCCAATCAATAACCCAGCGCGCGGCGCGGCACCGCGAGGACTCCGCGAGCCGGCGAACTCCTCTCCGTCCCACACCGCCGCGCCGCCAAACCCGGTGCGCCCGACCCGATCGATTATTAAGCGCAAAGTCTGGAGTCCGGTCCCGACGCCGCCTCGCCTACGTGGGCGTGGCAGCAGCGGCAGCAGCGCTCCCTCCAGAGAGCGCCGCCGTGGGGCCTTGCCATGAGACCTCGCCGCAGTCCGCAGGGGCGGGACGGGGCGGGGGAGGGACGGACGGCCAAGGTCTCACTCGCGCCGCATTTGCGTTCCCACCCGGACCAGACCAGACCAGACACGGCGGCCGGGGGGCGCGGGGGCGGCGCGGGGGCGGCGCGGAGTGGCCGCCGGGGCTGCCGCGGGGGGTGCCAGGTGGGGAGGGGGCGGGGAGATACCGGGAGGGGGCGAGGCGGGCACACAAAGAGAATGACACAAATTCTCGGCCCCGAGGTGCCAGCCAGGAGGGGCGTGTTCCACTTCCAGTGAGTTTCTAATCAAAGCTTAGCCGCGGAGGGACGCATGACAGCGCCAGACTGCTGCGGGGCGGAGCGCGGGACACGGTGGGGCGCGGAGCCGGGCCGCCCGGCGCGACGGCCTTCGGGCCGTGACGGCACTGCGTCTAGGCAAATAACTTGCACGGCTCCGCCCACCCCCCGGGGCCCCGGGGCCCTGGGCCCGCACGCTGGAGTACGCCCCCCACCGGCCTCCAGGCCGCCGGAGCGCATGGGAAAGTCAAGAGAGACCGCTGTTGACCCACTGCACTGGAACGTGGCGATAAGATACGGGGGTCCGGGTCGGCCGCCGCGGCTCCCACACGGCCGGGCACGCACGGCCACGCACGGCCACGCACACGCGCGCCTGGAACAAAGCGAGGGAGCAGAGAGGAGCCCGCGGCCAGGAGCCGTGCCGCACGGAGGTGCCCATCCCCGCGCTCCAGTCGGCTCCAGCCGGCTCCAGCCGGCTCCAGAGTCCCTGTTCCAGTGCGATTACAGCAGCGACCCCGCAATACAGTACGCAAAGAAAGAGAAATCGGTCGGGCCGCCACTGCGGTGGGCGGGGCGGGCCTGCGAGGCTGACCTATGGCGAGCGTACGTGTGTGGCCGTGTGTGGCCGTGTGTGGCCGTGTGTGGCCGTGCGTGCCGGCGTGTGACGCTGTGCCGCGCCCCGGCGGGAGAGGTCAGCCGGCTGCGCCCACGCCACACACACACACACACACAGCACCACGGGAGCCGGGGCAGCTGGGCAGGAGGGCCCCGCGGCTCCCTCACCCTCCTCCCATGGTGATCTGCCACCTCTCGTCACGGAGGGGCGCTCTCTCGCTCTCTCACTCCGCCGTGCCGCGGCCGCACTCCCCCCGCGAGCTGCTGCTGCTGCCGCAGGTCGTCATGTGCATGATCATGTTCGCAAGGTGAGGAGGCCCCATGCGGGGCCCGGCCCCGAAGCCGCCGCCGGCCTGCCTGGATGTGGCGCGGTCTGGCTGGGTCCGCATTGCCGCACGGAGTGCATCGATTGGGCAGAGGGGAGGGAAGGAAGGAGGGAGGGAGGGAGGGAGAGCCGAGTTGGCGCAGCGACGCGCGGCGCCGCCAGTAGTGCTTTATTTACAGGGAGCGCCGACCACCGACACGCGCCCGGAGAGCGTTCTTGAACGCTGCCGCACGTAAGGCATCGTGGTGCTGTGTGTGTGTGGCATGTGTGCGTGTTTGTAAGTGTGCGAGTGTCGGGTTCACGAACGACAAACCAATCGCTACGCGTGTCAGGGGGGGCCCGGCATTGAAAGCATCCAGTCGCTGCAAGAGCCACAACTACGGCGACACAGGCAGGCAGGCGGGCGAGCGCCGGAGCGCACCGAACCGGTTACCCGAACCGAACGGGCCCCGCTGTGGATGCAGGCGGCTGGAGTGCTCCCCCCCCCCCCCCCCCCCCCCCCCGGCCGCTGCTCTGCGCTGCGGTCCGGCCCGGCCCGCCTGATCAGCACCCCGTCACGCCGCGCCACGGCTGTGCCGAAGCGAGGAACTTCACGGAAGAGTTGCCGCCGGGACCCAAGTTTGAATCGTTCCCTAAACGGCGGGATGTAAAGTTTGTGCCATGCATGGCGCGGCCCCGGGCTCCGGGCGTGCGCCTTCCGCCCCGGACTGGGACGCAGACCACCACAGAGCCAGGCGGCCCCGCGGCCCAGCGGCCCCCGCGCACACACACACACACACACACACACACACCCACACACACACACACACACACACGGACCTCCTCCGCGGGCGCTCCGACTTCGCAGCCAATCGCCTCAATCTGTCGTCACAACTCGTGCCAAAGCAGCAGGCGAGTGTAAAAAAATAAAATAAACCACAAGACAAAAAGCCCCTGATAGAAGATGGGGAATTGTATCGAAAACGGTTTCCACGTCTCCCCGCGGTTTCTTTCTGTCCCGAGCTCATTATTTATCGGCCCCGACAGCAGAGCAGCCGCGCCGTGGCCGCTCCGCGCCGCTCCGCTCCCCGGCAGCAGTGGCCGTTGTCGTTGCCGGGCGGACACGCCACAAAAACCGTCGGGCGGCCCGCGGCCCGCGGTGCCCGCGGACTGCAGCCGCCCCGCCGCGGCCCCGGCGGCCTTGAGAGGACGTAAGGACACGTCTGCCGAACCGGAGTGAGCGCGGAGTGACTCTCGGCGTCCGCGCCCCGGCAGACGCAGACGACACAACGCGGGTCCGCGTCGGAGTTACTCCACTCCACAGCGAGCCCAGCTGAGGGCTTACTGCGAGGCATACCGGCAGAGTCAGCGACCCCGCGCGGCACTGCCAGGCACCGCGCACCTTCCCCGCCTCCTCCCCTTCCCACGGGCCGGGCTCCGCGTGAGGCCTATGTGAGGCCGGCGGGCAAGACGCGCCAATCATCGCCTCGCAGCTCCGCAATTTACCTGGCCGCCTCCAGTGACCATTCACGCGGCCGGCCGGCGGCCGCGGCCCCCGGGGAAGGGCAGCGCGCCGCCGAGCCGGGGCCGCACACTTCCTAGAAGCTTTTTCTAGGTTTGCACTTTAAACGTGCGCCGGGTCGGCGGCACACGGCGTCGGATCGGCCGCGTCCGCATGCTGGCGGCTGGCGGCACGAGGACTGGTTTCCCTTCCCGGTGCGGCGTGGTCAGCTGGGAGCAGAGAGGTCCGCCTCCTGCCAAACCCCGCGCCCCGCACGAATTAATCCGGGCCAGGACGTACCCTTGCGCAAGCCGTCATCAGCAGCACGGGGTGCAGGGGGCGCACGGGGCGCCGATCGTGCCCAGTGCTGATTGATGCCATCTCGAATTCGGCGCGGCCAACGAGGCACGTTGTTGTCGGTGCCCGCCCGCCCGGCCCCGGAGCCCCCCGGAGCCCCGCAGAGCCCCGGACCTGGGCGCGGCGTGCTGGGCGCGCTTACATCACGTGCCATCTTATGGAGCGCCACTCCCCGACCCCCCGCGCTGCCGGCGGCCCGCCCGGCCAGCAGGCTGAACACGGTCTTCTCGGGCCTCTCTCTCTCTCCCCCGCTCTCCTCCACGAGTGCGACAGAGACAGCGCCCGGAATCGGTCGGCAGGGCGCCCGGCCGCCCTGGCCGGCTGCGGGGCGCCGCCTACACACGACGCGTGCCGCGGCGACAACGGCGCCCGCACAACGCCGCCCGCCCGCCCGAACCCGCGGCCGGCCGCCGACGCCGAGCGCCTGCGGATCCCGGGGTAGGCCGGCCCGCACGGCACGCGTGCGCGGGGAGCCAGGGGCTGCCCACCCAGCAGGCGCCATGGCCGGGCGCCGGGCCGTGCAGCGGGTGCCTTCACCAAGGACGTGCTCCATGCGACACGGCGAGAGGCGGCCTGCTGAGGCACGCGCCGGCAGCGCCTCCCCCCCCCCCCCCCGATTAGCGTCGCGTCCGGCTGGAGTATAAGGGTGTTGGTAACGCCTTGCAGCGCCTCTCACCGCGGCCGAGTTAGGCAACGGGCACGCAGTGAAGCTCCCGCCCACTCCGGCGGGGCGGCGGCGGCGTCCGGCACAGCGGCAGCAGCGGCAGCACCGGCTAGCTCCACTTACTCCGGCAGCCTACTTACCCGCGGAAAGTGTGGCGTGCCCGTGGGCGCCTCTCCGCGGGAGCTGCCGGCCGGTGCCGCCGGAGCCGCCGGAGCTCCAGGAGAAAACCGAGAACGTAAAGCCTGCGCCGGTAGACGGCTCCCGGCCGGGGCGGTGCGGGCGGTGCGGGGTCGGCGCCGTGGTGCTCCGGTGTCGAGGAGACTCCCCGGCGCACCCACGCCTTCCTCCCGCTCCCCCGCCCGCTGATGCCCCCGCCAGTGTCTCCCTCAGACGTCGCTGGAAACCCCCCCCCCCCCCCAAAAAAAAAAAAACGGCCGAAACGAGCGGCAAATTAAAAGCGGCAGCCGCGACAGCGAGCGCGGCGTGGTCCGCTCCCGCCGCGCGGTACGGCACGGCCGCGGGGCTCGCGGGAGCGGTGTCGGCGTCTCGGCGGGGGGCGCGGCGACGGGGGGAGGACTTTCCGTCTTGCTGCGGACGGCGGATTAATTTGTCCCCGAGAGTCTGTGCGTCTGAGCGAGCGCGTCGGCATGCCTTACAGTTGCAGACCCAACCGCGAGCGCCCCCCCCCCCCCTACTCCTCCTCCCCGCTAAAGAAAGAAAAGACTGTACTTACTGAGATGCGCGAAAAAAAAGTCGATAAGCAAGCAGTCAATAGATTCATTACGATAAATCAAATTTCATTATTACCGGGATGAGTACGTCCATTTACGATATTTATTCACCGTATCACTGATAAGAACGGAGACGATGTCCGTGGCGCCCGCGTTCAGCGACCACCGACCGATATTGTATATCGACACGGACGTTTCCATATGGCATTATCGGGGTGGCCGGCCGGGCGATAAGGCCTGCTGTGGTCCCTCTGGTGTCGGGGCCGGGGCCGGGGCCGTGCAGGCCGCGGCAGCCTTGAGGAGGAACACTGTCGGGAGCGGCCCGGACCGCGCCACCGCGTTACGTACTTGGTGCACGAGGACGTCCTTTTGTTCGGACGCCCGACGGCGGCGACACGTCGCCCGCTGCCGACCCGGGGACCTCTCCTCCGCCGTCCTGCCCTGCCCTCACACAACAAAGTGCTTCCCGACTCTCCCGCTTCACACTCCATTGTCAACTGTTGTGCCCGGAACTAAAATCCCTTTCCCCGTGACTCTACAATGTGACCCATTGGCCCGAAACGGAAAGCGACTTTCATCGGCGCGGCCCGCCTGCCTGCCTGCCTGCCTGCCTGCCTGCCCGCGTGCCGTACACACGACAACTGGGTCGGACGGGATGACGGCGACATCTCCACCGGGGCGGGAGGGGGCCTGATGAAGCGGCCGCCCCATGTGTTGTGCGCCCGGCGGGCACGGGCAGGAGGCCGGCGCTCGAGGCCCCGCTCACACACACGCGTGCACACACGCACACACACACGCCGGGGCTGCACTCACCGCTCTGCTCTCCCGTCAGAGGCCCCCGCCGAAGGCCGTGACGCCCCGGAAATATCCTCCGATAAAGACTCCGATAGGGGCTGCTGGCGCGGCGCGCTGGCGGTTTTGACGTGGACACAAAGGCGGGGCCTGCGGGGCCTGCGGGGCCTCCTCCAATGCCGCCGCGGGCGCCCTTGGCCAGGCCTCACCTAGGAGGACAGGCAGGCCGCGCGACACGTGTGTGTGTGTGTGTGTGTGTGTGTGTGTGTGACGCGTGGCCGCGGCCCGCGGCGCCGGTGTCGTCTTCGATCAGACCCCGCCGTGCCGTGCCGTGCCGTGCCGCGCACCGCCGCGGCCGCCACTGGCCGCCGCTGCAGGCCGCGCTGCAGCCCGTTCCGATACGTCAGAGAAAACGAGGCGGTGACGGCCGTGGCGTGAAATGTCACGGCGGGACACGGCCGTCACGACTGTGACACGGTCGTGACGCGGCCGCGGCCGCGGCAAGGGGGGGTAACGAGATGGCCCGACACTGGGCACCGAGGGGCCGGGCCCCGCTGGGCCCCGCTAGGCGCCGGGCCGCCGCCGGGCCTAGCGTGCCGAGCAGCATTAGAGCGAGAGGAGAAACCAGCAGCGGGGGAAAAGGAAAACGCCCCTGCAGGCGCGGCGCCGTCCCACGCCGTCGTCCAGTCCGGACAAGCCTAGCCAAACCACCCTGACGCTCCGAGTGAACAGCGGGGAAGCCAAGGGGCCTTAACTGTCGGGCGCCCCGCTCCCCGCTGGAGCCGCTGGAGCAGCTGGAGCCTCCAGCCGACGGGGCTGACCAGGCCAAAGTCGTGGGCTGTGGCCGGGATGCGGTGCGATGCGCCTGGAGATGCACGGCTAGCCGGCGGCGTGCCCAGCGGCGCCGCCGGCTCGGCGCCGTGCGGCGACCGGACCGGCCGCGGCATCGTGATGCAAGTGAGCGAAATGGGATGGTGCCCAGCCCAGGCCAGCCCAGCGCGTTTCACAAGCATTCCAGGCGGAGGCGCGGGCGGCGGCCGGCCGGGCGGAGATTGTGGGGCAGCCGCTCCGATGGACTCCAGCACAGCGCGGACGGCCCGGGGCCCGGCCGCTGCTGGAGCCGAATTAAATAACCATGTTTACACTGCGACCGGAAGCCGGGGCCCGACGACGCCAACCCCGGTCCCCGGTCACGAGGGGTCGTGCCGAGGTCACCGCGACGTCACGGCTGTACGTCCCCCAGGAGGCGGGCAAAAAGACAACGGGAACCTCCCCTCCCCTCACCCTGCAGGTGGGCGCCCTCCCTCTCCAGGCCCCGCCCCTGCCGCAGTCACCAGTCAGCACGTCAAGCTCCCGAGGCGGTCTGCGCCATCGGCGACCATCGGCGGATGGGCTGGGCGAGCGCGGTAAATATCGCGGTGCTGACGCAAAGGGGCACGAGTTCGCAACGGCAGCGGCGGCCAGCGCCGGGCCGGGGCCGGGCGGCAGCCGGCGCGTGGGCCGAAGCCCCCGGAGCACGGACCAGACCGCACAATCAGCGGGTCGCTATGGGCCGTACGGGCCGTGTGGGAAAGCCCCCCCCCCCCCCCACTACACCCCAGCCGGGCGGCATCACCGGGCCAGGCCCCGCTCCAAGCACCGCCCGGACAACAACGGCCAATTTCGAAAATTGAGTTCTCTCTGCGCCGACGACGTCGTGACCCTGTTAATCGACCCGGAGAGTCAATACAACGGGAGTCCCCCCCGTGCACGGCGGCGTGGGTCTGGTCGGGCACACTCACACACACACACGCACGCACGCACAACTCTCTCACACACACGGGCAGGCGGCGCGGCAGTGGGGCAGGTCAGCGAGCGCCGGTTTGGCGACGCGGCGACGCCATTAATACTCCAACGGTACCCCCAGCACGGCGCGGCACGGCGCGGCACGGCGCGGCTCGCCGCCATACACGACGGCCTCTGGGCCTAAACCTTGCAGGCCCCCGACCCGACCAGGTGGTGACCAGCCCCAGCCCCGACTTCAGCCCCGACTCCAGAATGTAGGCCGCCTCCGTCGCCGCCGCGGAGCCGCGGAGTATGCGGACGGAATAAATTAAGGCGCATTAATACTGCCACAAGGAGCAGCGCGGGATAACTTACACATGTCGGGGAGGAGGGGAGGCGGGCGGGCAACATTGCAGGGAAGCCGCAGAAAAGTAGGATGATAACGAAGTTGTTTTGCAAGGCGAGAGAGGTGGCGGCGTGGCGGCGCAGCGCATGGCAGCTGGGCCGGCCTGGACGCAGCCTTGTTTTGACAAATCGCGGCCGGCGTTGCGAGGACGGGCCGATCCGCGTTACGCACACAGCCCGCCCCGCCCCCGCGCTCGCGCTCGCGGCTCGCGGCCCGGCGGCGGTGCCGTTGACCCGCGGCTGACCTCTGCCGACGAGCCTCCCGCTCACACCCACGGCGGCCCCAGCGGCCCCCCCGGCCCCCGCGGCCCCCGCGGCAGGCCAGGCGCTAACAAGGGTCCCACCAGCAGCGGCTCTTCCTCCTCTCAGCAACTGCCGAGGGAGAAAGTCCGGCCGGGCGTGCGGCAGCCAGTGTGGGGGCGTGTGCCGCGGCGTGCCCGCCCCGTGCCCGCCCCGCGCCCACCCGGCGGGTCACTTGTCCACGGGAAGCGAGCGCCGCGGGCTTCCGCCTCGCATCCATCATCAGGCGACGCCCGCGGTGACAAAGTGCCACAGCAGCGGCCACGCCCTGCGTTTGTGATGTTTGCTAACGATTTATTCATTTGTACATTCGATTCTTACGTCAAAAAATTATGAGAAAAATTTATTGACGTTTTCCAAAACTTTCTGAGCTCAAATATCCTTCCTTTGAAAACACATGGTGTCTATCGGACCGCAGCAGCCGTCCTCGGTGCCATCCCTGCCCTTGCACTTACGTCATTTCCGCGGCGAAGCGTGAGGGGGGGGGGGGCGGAAGGGGGGGGGGGGAGTAGCGACGAGCCGCCACTGACCTGGATGCGACGGCGCGAACCGGATCAAGCGAATCGCCAGCAGCGCGGGGCGCGCGGGCAGAAGCCCGCAGGGGGTCCTGGCAGTTCCTGGCAGGTCCTGGCAGGTCCTGGCCAGCGCTCCAATCACACCGATAAGCCCCGCCACCTAGCCGGCCACCAGGACCCCCCCCCCCCCCCCTGCTGCAAGCTAACTACACCCCGAGCCGGCCTAGGCCGAAGGCCTGCCCACTAACTGTGTCCACGACATTGTCGCGGCGCCCTCGGCACGGCGAGCGCCTGCCGGGTAGGCTCCGGCCCGGCCCCGGCACGCAGGCGTGTCGTGCGGGCCGGCCCGCCCAGCCGCTCGCAGGCGCCCCGCTCCGCGTCCCCTCCGCGTCCCCTCCGCGTCCGCACTCGTGAGCTTTAGCACGGGGAACTTTGGTCGCACTTTATGAGGGCCGCCCAGCCAACATAACAGCGGTGCCGTCGACCCCCCGGCCGCCGCGGGCCGCCGCCCTCACGGCAGGATGACGAGGCCGCAGGCAGTGAATCACCCCGCAGCGCCCGGGGCCCGGCGGCTCAGAGACGGCCACCCGAACGCAGCCACAGTCAGTCACAGTGCCGCACTAACGAGCAAAGCTGACTTTGTCTCCGCGGCGGTGGCGATGCGCCGGCCCGCAGCGGCCTGCTCCCCTCCTCTCGGTGCCGCACCGCGCCGGCGCGAGTAGCACTCTGACGGAAAGGTATAAATAGTGGGACACCGGCACCGCAAATAGCGCCCGTGGTGCCGCCGCGTCGCGCCTAGGAGGAGGTTCGCCTCGTCCCCACGGCCCGCATAAGGCTGCGCGGCTGCTGCCGCCGCCAGTCCGACCCGGAGTTCGGGCAGCCAAGGCGCCGCGAGACTCCAGGACAGAGGCGGCCGCCCGACAGAGGCGCCGCCAAAGCCAGAGCCGCCGCGTGCCGATGCCTCGGGCCGAGCCTTGGGAGGGCCGGTCAGTAGTGACGACCCCACGTGGCGCCGGCCGCACGCTCTGGCCACTCAGGCCCGTCCACCCGAGCCGAACCCCTGTCCCAGAGTCCTCGCTAGGCTGTGCTGCGGCTCGGCCTGCGGGGGCGGCCCCCGGCACCGTGTAAAAGGGCCCCGTGCACAGTACAGATGCACCCGCTCCTCGAGAGGCCTCAGCGCCAACAACCCCTACCGCCAAGGCCAGGACCAAGCAGGACCGGGCAGGCGGGACGCGGCGCGGCGGGGAGCCCCAGGGCGGCGCCCTCCCCTCCCCGCCATGCGGGCCCCCCGCAGGCCCCGGTGCGGGCGCGGAGGCTACCTACACGGGGCCCCGCCGGCCCCGCCAGCCCCGCCGGCCCCGCCACGGTGCAGCCCGGCTCGATGGCGGAGTTGGCGCTGGCCGGGCCTCGTGCTGCCCGCACTGCCCGGCTAGGTCAATGCGCCCGCGGCGCTCGCGGCCCCCACACTCCGGCCGGCAGCCGCGCGGCAGCCGCCCGCCCAGGCGTCGCTTCTTTCCTTCGTGCCCCGGACCGTTCAATCACGTCGCGGGGGGCGGGTATACGGCCTAGGCGGGGCCCCGGCCAAGGGAACGTACGTAAGCCACCAAGCCGATTCAGGGGAGGGAACGATCTAAGGGCTGTGGGCTCGCCACGCCGTAAGGAGGGGGAGGGCGGTCGAAAACGGACCGACATCGCTCACGTAATTGGTTTATGAACGGCCCCCGATGGCAAAGGCCAGGGCATCGTCGGCCGCGCGGCCTTGGCTTATTCCGGCATACTGTGGCACGGCCGGCAGGGCGGGGCCCCTCTACGCCCCGCGGCCACGGGTCCCGCGGGTTCCTGCGCGATTAATCACCACTCCAAGTGGGTCAGGCAGGCAGGCAGTAGCGGGGCGGCAGGCAGGCACCCCGCCGCCCGCCCACTCACTCACTCGCTCGCTGGGGTCGCGGGGGCCGACCCCACGGTCAGGCAGGCAGGCAGTAGCGGGGCGGCAGGCAGGCACCCCGCCGCCCGCCCACTCACTCGCTCGCTGGGGTCGCGGGGGCCGACCCCACGGGGCTGCTGCTCCGCGGCTCACATACCTGCAACACGCGGAGGGGAGGACCCCGTCATTGCGCCGCGGAGGTCGCAGCTTTGCTCCCCTTATTGTAATGGATCCGCTTAAAGGCCACGACGCGCGCTTCGGCGGCGGCGGCCCGCACAGCATTATCAATCTGCCAAAGCAGTTGTTGCCTCAGAGGATGTTTTATTGGCGCCTGGCGACCACCGCACCGCACCGGCAGACACCAACGACCACTAACCTTTTCTGTAGGTCATCGCGATCGTGCGGAGCAAAGAGCGGCCAGAACGCCAGACTTTGCTGCTCCAGTTTTTATTTTATCTGCCCACTACCACCAGCCAAGGGGGGAGCGCGCGGGGGAGACCTGACAAAGAAGAAGGGGGAGCGGAGCAGAGCGGAGCAGAGCGGAGCAGAGCGGAGCAGAGCGGAGCACCCCGTGAAAACACCGAGGCAGATGAGATCGCAGCAAACGTCTCCCTTCTCTCTTCCTCCTGCTCCGCTCCGCTCCGGACGAGAACCGGAAGACGCAGCGGACGCGGTCGATGCGACGCGATGCGATGCGATGCGATGCGACGCGATGCGATGCGATGCGATGCGACGCGATGCGATGCGATCTGCCCGGACAGCCGGGACACCACGACGGGACACGACAACGGTGCGCCGCTGCTCGCCGGCTGATTCCGAACATTTCGAACGCGCACAGCCTCCGTCTCTGTCACACTCACGGGAAGCTCCCCGTAAAGGAAGGGAAAGAGGGAGAGAGAGAGGGGGGGGGGCGAGGAGTTGGCAGCGTTCGGAATCAGACGGCAATGGCGGCGGCAGGAGCAGGAGCGTCACGCAGCTGCCGTAAAGCGCAGTGCTGTCAAATGTTATAGATTCCTAACCCGCGGCGGCGGCGGCGGCGGCGGCGCGGCCCCGCGATGCTATAACGGGAGCGGCGGACGGGGAAACGTAAACCGATCCGAATCAAATCCAAACCAAACCGCTGCCGCCGCCACGCCGTCAGAGGAAAAGCAAATGTGAGCCGAGATCTGGTGGCTGCGGGGGCTGCGGCGGGAGGGGGGGGGGGGGGGGGGGGGGGGGGCAGCGCTGGCACGCCGGCACGCCGCCGCTGCCAGCACCACCGCGCTCGTTGTCAGAAGACGACGCGGATCCTCTTTGGAGATGCCCATGCAACTCCCGAGTTATTCCCATCCGCTGCAGCGCTGCAGCTCTCAGGTCGCCTCACTCACTAACCATCAACCAAACATTGGCCACTTTGTGTAAGCGCCGCGCACGGCCCACAGAAATGTATCCGTCTTGTGTGCGTTTTAAAGACCCGGCGCGCACGTGTGACGGGTGTAGGGGAGGGAGAGGGGACAGAGGGAGTGAGAGGGGGGCACGGCCGCCGTGTTTGCGGACCAGCCTCAGCGGCCGGGGCGGGCGGCGAGGCCGAGCAAACTCCTGGAGGGTCAGTGCCCCCCCCCCCCCCTCTCTCTCTCTCTCTCTCTCTCTCTCTCTCTCTCTGACAACCTTTGCCCCCCGCCGCCGGCCGCGCGCTGCCCGCGCCTCCACAAAGAAAAGCCGCCAGAAGGGGACAATGCCACAGGGAATTGCGTTCTTCAGTGCTCGGCGTGGTCCGGTCCATTCATTCTATTTGATCGGGCCTCCCGCCGAGTTCGGCATTTCTGTCCGCGTTGTGCGAGCCCTGCTGACGGGCCGGCCGGCTGCCGCGGACCGAGTGGACAGGTGGACAGGTGACTTCCCGTTGGCCGCCGCCGCCGCCGCCCACGCCGCTCGCAGGGCGCCCCTGTGACATCAGCGGGCAGGCGCGGCAGGCGGGCGGACCGCTACGGGGTCTGTGACTCACGCCTCGCCTGGACAGGCCCCAACAGGCCCCAACGGCTCCGCGGCCTCACACACACACACACACACACACACACACATGGGGCTGGCCGAGGGCGTTGGGAAAGCACACTTGGACGGCAGCCACACGTTTTCGGCCGCCGCGCCGCCGGCCAGCGCCCGAGCCCTGGCCTCCTTCACACTTTCGCACAGCCGTGTACAGCGGCGCGGAGGGGCGCAGGGCGCGACGCGTGACAACGGCCCCGGGCGCCGCCGCCGCCGCACCGGCCGCCGCCTCACGTCACGTCACGACGTCATGAGGGTGGAGTGAGTCAGGGCGACGCGCCGGGGGCAGCCGGAGCCCCGCGAGCGGAGTGAAGTGGAGCGCGGAGCCAGCGGAGCCAGCGGAGCTAGCGGAGCACTGCTGCAAGGGCGCCTCGGAACCCCCGAGCCCTTCAAGCCGCCGGAGCGCCGTCCCTGCGGAGGGCGCTTGACAAAGAGCTGCGCCCCGCCCGGCCCCGCCCTCCCAGAGGCCCCACAGGACCCGCAGGCTCTGCAGGCCCCACAGGCCCTACAGGCCGCCGCGCCGCCACTGCGCGCTCAGCACCTGGTGGCGTGTTCAAGGCCCGGCCCCGACCCCGCAGACCAGGCCAGACCACTTCGGCGCCGTCCACTCCATCCGAGAACAAAAGATCGGACGGCGCGCCGCCCTCAATCCCTTCAGGGGCACCGCCGCCGTCGCCTCGCCACGCGCGGCAGGGTCCGCCAGGTGTCAAAAGACCCTGCGCGGCGCGGCGCGGCGCGGCGCGGGGGGCGCGGAGCGGGGGGCGGCGGCAGGATCCCGTCAGCGCCGTCCCCGGCACCCGGCACCGCCCCCGCGGCACCGCCCCCGCGGCACGGCCTTTGTTGACCGGCAGTCAACAACCCCGGGACGGGAGCGAACGACACGGCCCTGTCTCGCCTCACCCCGGCACACGCACGCACACACACACACCTGCTCAATCAGACATCAGCCCTCTCCCGCCGGCGGGGGACGGAGGCGGGAGGGAGAGACGGCCGCGCACCCTCTCAGCCATAAGCCCCGCGGCCGGCATCCTCCACGAGGAGGAAACCTCTGCCGGGCGCCTCGGAGCGTCGGCCGACACCCATCAGCATATTGAAGTGGGGCGGGGAGGGAGGGAGGGAGGGAGGGAGGGTGCTGTCGCGGCGGGGGCGGGGCAGAGGGCGGGGCATGGCGACGGAAAACAACACGCGCCGCTCTGCGTAAATCCAATATCACAAACCCCTCTCTCATTTCCCCACTCATCGCGGGGGGTCGGGCCGGGCCCGCTGCGGCCGGCAGCCGGGTCCCGGGTGATCCCGGTCCCGGGTCGTTGGCCCGCATCACACCTGGCGGAGGGCGCATCACACCCCGGCGGCCCCGGCGGGCCCGGCATCCCCCAGGACGCCGAGCAGGACAGCGGGGGCAACGCGCAGCGCGGGCCGTCTGCGCCGCGCCCCGCCACCCCACGCAGAGACGCGGGGCGGGGAGCGTGGGCCGGAGCCGGCGGAGGCGGAGCCGAGCGTGGGAGCCTTTTAACGAGCAGACAAAACCGAACCGCCCCTGCGTACGATCAATATGGCGCCGCCGCGGCAGCCACCGCCACTACCTCGGCGATCATCCGCTCAGGGCGGGTCCGGTGCGGCACGGCGGAGGCCTCCCTACCTCCGCACCCGGCCCGCCCCGGCCCGCCCCGGCCCGCCCCGGCCCGCCCCCGCACTCGCCGCCCCCTTCATCTCGCAGAGGGCTTCGGCGCGGCGACGAGGGGAGGCGGCGTCGAGGGGGCAGGACAACGACCGGAGGGGGAGGGAGGAGAAGGGGAGCGCGCGTGGCTGGCTGCCGACTGTTGGCCGTGCCGAGAGGCCAGACAGCGTAGCGGCGTCGCGTCGTGCGACGAACCAGTCGGGTCCCCCGGTCCGGGCCGCGCGGGGCGGCGCGGGGCGGAGTACCGAAGGATGCGCAGGCAGACAGTGCAGACTATTCTAGGAGAGACAAAAATTGCCACTCGAGGAGGGGGGCCTAGGGGGACCGCACCCCACCCTGCCGTGCTGCGCTCTGCTCTGGCGAGCCTCTGCGCCGCTCAACTAGACTATTCGAGGACCACACACATCCCAATATCGCTCCTGAATTTTGCCAGGCATTTTTGTCGGCGCCTCGCGCGTCCTCGAGCCTCTGACGTTGGTCCCACTTACACCGGCGTGAGCTCCCGGGACGGGCGCCCGGCACGACAGCCGCTCCGCCAGCACCGCGGGCCCCGCCCCGCCCCGCCCCGCTGTGTGACGCAAGTCGCCTTCCTTCCGGCCGGACCCCCAGCAGGCGCTCAGCGGGCGGGGGGCGGACGGCAGGAATTAGCACGGCGAGGAGTCTCCCTTCATTTACTGCCGCGCTGCCCGCCGTGCCGCCCGCCGTGCCGCCCGCCGTGCGCCGTGCCGCCCCCCGCGGGGAGGCCGGCTCCTTCCAGCTCCTCGGAGCTCCGCCCACCCCCAAGACCACGTCCAGGGCGGGGCCCCAGAGGGCCACTAACTTGGCGGGGCCAAAGAGTGCCCTGCGGCCAGCATCGGCCGTTCGCTCGACGAAAGAAATGAAGATGCTTTTGAGAGCCTAAGGCCGGCACTGAGTTGCCCAGAGTTACCCCCGTCCGCCGGGCCGGGGGAGGGGGGGGGGGAGCCGCAGGGTCAGGGGCCGGGGGGCCCGCATACCACTCCGAGCAAGCGCCCGCCGGACCCGCTCAAAGAGAAGGCGGGCGCCGCGGTCGATCCGCCTTCCCTCCCTCCTCCACCTCCAGCACCCCGTTCCTGCCACAAAAGGACGCACGCCACGTGCAAGTGGAGAGAAGGACTGGGCTCGAGGCTCCAGCCACGACCGCGGCCTGGCCAGACTTCCCCGTGCGGTGTAGGCAGCCCGGAGCGCTCAGCGCGGCGGCCGCTCCACTCCAACGTCCCCGGAGAAGGGCGGGCAGGAGACGGGACGGGGTGCTCGAGTACCTCGGGGAGGGCCTGCCAGCACCGCCTGCACCGCCAGCACCGCCAGCACCGCCCGCACCGCCTGCACCGCAGCACCGCCAGCACCGCCTGCACCGCCTGCACCGCCTGCACCGCCTGCACCGCCTGCACCGCCAGCACCGCCTGCACCGCCAGCACCGCCCGCACGGCCTCCAAGGGGAATGCCGCGTGCAGTTCCGAGGTCCCGGCCGGGCCTCACGAGTGTCACGAGCCCCCCGGCAGCGGCCCCGGACGAGAGCGGTCACGGCGGGGGGAGCCGCTGCGCCGCCCGCGTTGCCTCACCGGCTGGACAGCGAATTAAGTTCCCGCGTAATGAATGGCCCATCAGCATCAGCTGACCGTTTCGGCCACCGCGTCGGCGTTGCGTCGCCGGCGGGGCGTGAGAGACGGCGGCGGCAAGAAGGCGCACAAAAACAGCCGCCACTCATCTGCTTGGTGCGAATCGGGTCGGTGAAGGGCTGACGCTGCGCTGACCTGGAGGCGCCGGCGGCGCTAAAGCAGGCCCGCGGCAGGGAGAGGAGGGGGGGGGGCCTTGCGTCACCGTGGGAAGGGAATCAAAGGCGTCGCGTCGGAGCCGCCCGGGGCCTTGGCCGCCCTTCCTTTCCATTTCGGTTTTCGGCGCCCCTTTCCTTCCTCTCCCCCGCGAATATCGCACGGCGGCAGTTCGCGACGACGCGGCGAGCAGCCTTCGGGGCCTGCTGGAGTGGCTGGAGTGGCTGGAGTGGCTGCAGAGCGAGCGGTGGGGCGGCCGGGTTTGACATTCCAGTCCCGCGGAGCCCGCCGCCGCCGCCCATTGGCATGCTGTAGGTCTCGCCCGTGTCCTAGGCGACGTCCGCCCCCGCCCCGCCCCACCCTGCCCCCGCCTTCGCCGCAGAGCAGGCGCCGGCCGGGTCAACACTAGGAGGTCTCCCAGAGTGAGACAGAGTGGACGCAGTTGCCCTCGGGCCGGGCGGCCAGCCGGGCGGGCAGGCAGGATCAACGGCACGAGCACAGCAGCAGCAGCACAGCTCAGCACCCTGGCACCCTCTCTGGCAGCCGAGCCACCTCCAGGCCGGGGGCTGCCACAACAAGGCCCCGCGCGCCGACGCCCCCCCCCCCCCCATCCCCGCCCGCCCGCCCGCCCCAGGCCCCACGAGCCCCGCGAGCCCCACACGGCTTTCGGGGCGCGATGCGGGCGAAGGGCAGGGGTATATCGATCGTACAGGGTGCAGCGCAGAGCACGACGCGCGAGCCCGAACCCGCGCGGAGCGGGTTGCCTACCGGCGGCCTGCCAAGCCGGCGATTCCCGCTGGGGTCCGCGGGGGTCCGCGGGGGTCCGCGGGGGTCCGCGGGGGTCCGCGGGGGTCCGCGGGGGGTCCGCGGGGGGTCCGCGGGGGGTCCGCGGGGGTTCCGCGGGGGTTCCGCGGCCCCTTCAGGTACAGCAGGTATGCGGAGTTCGTCAGCCGCGGGCCGGACTCATTGTCAGTCATCCCACGCCGCGCTGCGCCAGGCCAGGCCGCGTCCCGGACCCAGTCAAGTGTGTGCCAAAGCAGACGACGACGGAAACGACAATGGCCGGAGCATCCGGGCCGGGGGGCACGAAGCGCCGCGTCGCAGCGGAGCGGGCCCGGCGGACCCCGGAACCCCCCGGGGTACTTCATAAGGAGGGGGACCGGGCAGGGGGGCGCACGGGGAAGAAAGGCGAATTCGAAACGACGACAATGGCGGCAGACGGCGGCAGCGACCGGCCCGGCAGAGCCGGCAGAGCTGTGCAGTGCATTCCGCGAATCGGAACCAGCGGCGGACAGCCAGGGCCGGCCGGGGGGGAGCGAGCGGAACACGGGGGTGGGAAGGAGTGCGTGTTTTCTGCCACGAGGCGAAAATCAAGGGAGTCGCGAGACGTGGTGGGGCGGTGTGGCGAGCCGTCTTGGCGCCCCTGACAGGAGACGATGTGGGTTTTCAACAGATTTTACTCGCAGATAAGGTTCGAGGGATTCTTGGCGGTAAAGTCTGTGTTCACGAGGTCGAAATAATTTCACCGCGTAGGATCAGACAGATAAAACTCACGTGCGGCGGGTTTGTTGATACTCTCCCTCCGGCCTGAGGGTTATCTATTGTGGCAGAAAATGCAGGGTTTGTGAACCTAGCGCTTGTCGACTTAAATCGCGCTTAATCTAGTGTGTGTGTGGGGGGGGGGGGGGCCAGCCGTGTGGTATTCTACTCGACAAGGCCTGGCGGCGGCCTTCCTGCCCGGCGCCCACTCTGTGGCCGGCCCGGGCTCTGCTCTGCTCTGCTCTGCTCTGCTCTGCTCTGCTCTGCTAAGCTCTGCGATCGGCTTAGCGCTGCGGGTTGCCTACCCGGCCGGCCCACGCCGCCGCGGTGCGGGCTACGCATGGCACGGCCTCGTGGCTGCGGCTGCTGCGACCCTGTGGCCTGCGGCTGACCACAAGTCCGGCCAGGCCTGGCCCGCCTGGCCAGGCCAGTGGGGCACTCAGCTGGCCGCGCGAGGCCACACGGGCAGGAGGCACACCGCGCTCGAGCGCAGCGCCCCGGCCGAACTGCGTCTGGCGCGGCCCCAGAAGGGGTCCCCTAGGTCCCCTACTAGGTCCCCTGGGGGCCTCGGCGCGGCGGGGCCGGCCGGGCTGCAGCAGGACGAGGGCAGGGGCCGCGCGGGCCGCGGGGGCCGCGGGGCGCGTCAGCCGAGGCGGGCGGGGCTGCGGGGGCCTCACGGCGGTGCAACGGAGCCAGCGGAGCGCTGCAGCGTTGCCAGATTGAAAGGCTGGCCCATAAAGAACGGAACGGCAAAGGAGTGCAAGTGAAGTGCAGCACAGCGGAGAGGAGACGATCGACGTGACCCTTTGTGGGCGTGCAGAACAGAGCAGAGCAGGTGCCGAGCAGGAGCAGGCCAGGCGGGCCCTGGTCTTCCCTCGTCCGGACCGAGGCAGGGCGCGCCGGGGGTGGCCGGGGGTGGCGAGGGCCCGCTGGGGCCCACCGCACACAAGGCCTACCCCCACCGGCCCCCACATGTCTCCTGGGGAGGGCGGCCCCGCTTACACCTCCAAAATTTGTCGTGGCAAAAGTGCTTTGGTTTCGTCCGCAGCCCGAAACGAACAGACGGCGAAATTGCGCCTATCAAATATTTGTTAGGGGTCCAAATTTGGCAACGTCGGGCCGTCGGGCCCAGTCGGGCCCCGGCAGATGAGGGCGGGAACCGGAAGGTGGGCTGCGTAAGTGTGGCCGTAAAGTGCGTGATGTTATTGGGCGGTGGGCGAGGCGAGGAGGGTGGTCGGTGGTCGGTCGGTCGGACGGCGAGGCACGGCACGGCGGCGGGGCAGGAGAGCAAGGCCTGCGAGCACTGCGAGGCCCCGCGGCGGGGAGAGGGAGGGAGAGATGGAGGGAGGGAGACAGTGGCCCCGGTGGGTCAGAGCAAAACATGCACCCGGCCCTGGGGACGGCCCGGGACAGCCTAACAGGCGACCCCAAAACAGATAAGGCAACGAACTGCCGCCGCCGTCAATATTGTGCCGAGTCCGCGGCGGTATCAAGACGTGGCGACGACGGCCGTGAAATGGACGAACACATGGGAAGTCTTGAACAAAGAAAAGTGGTCCATGAGCAGTGTTTGGCTTATCCTCAGCATATTTGGCAGAGATACCTGTGGGAAGCAAAGTTCCTCTCACCACAAAAGGCAAACGCAAACTCGCATTTTCTAAACACTTGCCTGACCAACGATGCAAGTTTAGGAACAGCGTCATTTAGTTTTGTACTGCAATACTGTACAGAACTAAAACCATATCATGTTGAATATAATTTTGTGCAGCAATTGCAGGGTATAAAATATAAATAGAGCAGAGCATCTGCAGTGCAAAAGGTCACGCTAACACAGTACAGTTAGAGTGAGATAATATATGTGCACAAGAAAAATCACAATCTTAGGACACAAACAACATTTTCAATTTTTTAAAAAAATACTTCAGAAATTTTGGTCAGAACCTTTCCTTAGTCATTTTTTCTCCCATTTCTATCCTACTATTAATATCATGATCAGATCTTACTAAAATTGTGGAAAATACTATGTTTTGTGAGATAATTGTTTTTGGCATGCAACTAACATTTGTAGTTGAGTGTGTACTCCAACATTTGAAACTGAGAGTCCTATTCTTACCTTGTTGTAAGGTCAATGTCTCCAATCAAGCAGAAGCTTTCTTGTGTACTCCAGGTGAATTGGAAATCCGAAATACTTGAAGCACAACACTTATTCACCAAGATGGCTCTTGAACAAGCACTGCAGAGCAACAATCCACCACACAAAAACTCACAAACACGCCTGATTCCTTAGAAAACTGCTTATAAACACACTCGACGCAGAGCGACGTCCGACACCCGTCCGGCACGAACGTCCCGTACGCAGCTCAGAACGCGACTGAGGTTGGCTGACAGCTGGACAGCTGTTTCTGTTTGGAAGCAGCAGAAGCCAGTTCGGCTGCAGAGGCAGGGGGGCCCGCGGTGATTGGCTGCCAGCCTCGCCTGCTGCCAGCCCTGGCTGTCCCACCTGACGTCACGAGTTCTCCCTGCCGCACCGCTCGATGCCGCCGTGTCCTTCCCTCTCTCCCTCTTGCCGCTCTCGTTCTTTCAAACCCTGCGGTCCTCCTAACCTCGCGCCAACCGCAGTCTTTTGATTTTCGTTTAGAAGATGCTCTTAAGTTAAGGTGTCAATAAATTAAAAACATTATCCATGCCCTCAGGTGCTAAGCGGAACAAACATAAAAATAAACAAACACTTCTCTTTTAGCCAGCAAAAGCAAGAAGAAGAATGGTAAACGGAAAGCAGTGCATACAACAATAGATCGCTCCACCTGTGTCTCCGTGTCGCCCGAGTTTACTTATTCAAAATGTGGCTAATTGATATAGATCGCTGTTTTTATTGTATTTTTAACTTTGCAGCTCAATTGCAAACTCTGTTTATTTGTAACAACGTGATAGACCGATCGCACAACGCTGTCATGTTACCTACATTGAAATGTATCACAACAGCGGCAGCCGACACACATAAAGTACCTGGAGAATTTGAATCTTGAGTTTTTACCATAATTTGTTGGTAATTTGCAGGTATTCCGGCAGTATTTTGTCAAAGTTAGATTGATTTAACATTGCGTTTCATGGGTGTACTATTTGTTTTATACTTTTCTTATCATTGGTACAGGATTTAGTTATGTTAGTAGACCCTAACCAATGCTGTCATTTGCACTTTGAAACACTTTTGCATTAAAGACGCTTTTATTATTGGTGGTATTTCACCTAGTGTACGCTTACATCATATCTCATTTTTCTACTTTACCTCCCTGTATCATCACTCATATTTATTTGTCTCCGTAGGAAATTTGACTCATTGTTATGAATATGCATTACCATATTTTTGTAGTATAATTTAATGGGCCATGGTTTCTCTATGTAGTATTAACATCAAGTTGCCTTATTTATTGTTTCAGTTCATCTAGTATATCATCAACGGTTGTAAGATTTCACCATGTCTCTCCCTAACCTTGATCCCACTCAGACCTTGGATATACCATCTCAACCTCCAGTATGAATCATATAGAATTTTTCTGGTGCTTAGTGTGATAAACCCCTCTTATTTTAATGTTGCCTGCATTTCAGCCTCTTCTACCAACTGGCTCACTCCCTACTCCTATGGATACCACCCCAGTCATCAGCAACATAACAAGTTCAAATACAGTCACAGGAGTTCAGTTAGGAAACGTCATGCAGGTCAACAACACCCTGTCAAGTGCAACCGGTACAACATTACCAACCATTGCTTCAGCTCCACCTCAACGTAATTTTATTACATGACTTTATTTTCATTTAAAATTTAAAGTGTGCTGCACACACCTGAACTTCTAAACTTGCAGTTGTTTTTATGTGCCTAAGTAGAATTTTCATTGATTTAGCCACCTCTAAAATGATTTTACAATTTTACAGCTGTTGTCCCAACACCCTCACCCGCTCAAGGGCCTTCTACTACTAAAACCCAAAGTGCCGCCTCCTCAGCAGCAAACACTATGTCAGATGCTCCAGCACAGGTGAGAATTTTTTTTTAAAAGGATTGTGGTTTGTGGTTTTTATCCAGTAAAGCTTCTATTTTATTATTTATGTATTTCTAGCTTTTAAGCAAAGCTAGGCTGCAGGATTTGGTCAGAGAAATAGACCCAACTGTTCAATTAGATGATGAAGTAGAGGAGCTCCTCATGCAGTTAGCAGATGACTTTGTTGAGAATGCTGTCAATTCTGCTAGTTTGTTAGCCAAACATCGGAAAGCCAACACAATTGACGTTAAAGATGTTCAACTTCATCTTGGTAAATACCTACTTTGTTTTAAAAAATTCTTTTCAAATGAAATTATTTGTTTTGTGCTAATGTGTTCTTGGTTTATTATGCTAATTTCTTAATAACTGTTCTGTTTGTCATGTTTTAGAGAGAAACTGGAATATGTGGATTCCTGGCTTTGGTAACGATGAGGTCCGACCATTTAAGCGAGCTGCAATGACTGAAGCCCACAAACAACGTCTTGCTTTGATTAGGAAAGCATTAAAGAAATATTAATTATGAAATCTCATACACATTTTATTGAACATGTGCATGTTCAAACACAAATGAACCCATGGGTTCATTGAACTAGCTCCCAATCTGGAAATGAACCTGTGAGGTTCAATTTGTACGTCTGAAAGGCTTTCTTGAGATTGTCAATATTGTTTGTCAAATTGAATGCCTCTATATGTGATAGGAAATGTTGTCATTAATTTGTTGTCATGTCTGTTCTAAATTTTTGTTTGGAAGGGAATGAGTGTTACTTCGAAATATGTGGTAAATACATCTGTAAATATGTGCAATATTGAAGTGAATTCAAGTGAACCAATTTAGTTTACAAACTTTGTTTTTGCATATGATAATTGTACATCATCTCCTCATTCGACTGAATGTCTGCAAATTTTTGTGGTTAAGAATATATGTTGTGTTCAGGGATTTTGAGAAAAAATTGAGAAATGGTGTTTCTTAACTCATCCGGGCCCAGCTTTTACTGTTTTAGACTCACTTAATAATTTTTACTCACACAGGGATGAAATCTTTGAATGCCTGGATTCTATCATTGTGATAGTTGCTATGAGAACGCTACCATATTTATAAAAGAGAAATGAAGTTGTAAAAATCACTTTTTGTGTACCTGAGCTTGGAGGGAAACCCTAGGTTGAATTGAAGTCCTCTTCCTATTTTTTTTTTCATGCGTCTAGATTCCATCTTATCTTTGCTGTACCGGTAGCATTGCCTTCAAATTATGTTTTCTTCACGTGATATATCTGAAGGACTTGTGTTGGAACTGTAAATAGTACTACAATGATTCCCCCACAAGTCATGTTGCATAATAGTTTTCATTAATTAAGTTCTTTCAATAAAACTTGATACGATCTGTAGCTGAGGATTTTTTTTGCACAACACCAACCCAACCAACCTCACTTAGGATGTAGAAACGCAACAATTTCCAGACTCAATTGACACTACTTCAGACCTTAGTACAATAATCCACAAAAAGTATATACAATCAGACATCAAACCGATAAACAGCTAATTTTGTCATCAAGGCTCAATAAAAACAGTACTACGTAACTTTACTCAGTCCTCCAATTCAGCTACTCTCAGAGAGGCATGAAAAGCGGAAAATAAGGTAATTCCAAACTATTACTCGAAGAAATAAAAAAATAATGCACTTTGGAATGTCTCGACATGCTTAGTCTACACATCTAGACCATTTTGAAATTTTCTAGTGACACCCAAGTTGCGCGGTGATTCAAAATTCAAACCCAGCGCGGTTGCGAGAACCATGGAAACCAACGTAATAAAATGAGGTTACACACAAACGTACTCGTACATTTCCCACAAAGAAAGTATCATGACCTTGAACAAATTTCATATTGAAAATCGTTTTGAATCCATGTTCCGCTGAAACGAATCCGAAGGCCGACTACAAATTCCCTATTGTAGCAGACGACGCGTTTCTATGACCAACCTGCAAACACTCCGAGGTCAGATCGACTGCGTTTACGCAAACGGATAACGCCCACTTCTCCACACATACCGCTAGCACTTCAAAATAAAAGGACGTCATATTTATTTTCCGCGTTACCGTCCCCGCATCCTCGCGTTGTCCGTCGACGCCGCCGTATATTCGGGCCTCCGTTGGATCCGGTCGTGGCGGGCCGTGACGTCACAACCTGTCTGTCAGTCGGTCGCCATTTCGCTGCGGTGGGCAGTGTCGCGGAGAGGTTGTGGTGTGCCGTACTCAATCGGTCCGGTCCGTGCCGTGTTTGACGCGAGTTGGGCGGACTGTGCTCAGCGGACTGCACCGAGGCCGAGGCTCCGCGAGCCCAGCCCCCAGCCGCCAGGTCGCCGTCGACGCGTCGTTGGCGCCCCCTTCCTCCGTGAACCCGGTGCACCAGCTTTGCTGGTGCTAAACGGCTGCAAGACGATGATGGCGGGACAGACTATCAATGACAGGTTACTGGCGGCGAGACACAGCATCGCCGGCCAGGGCCTGGCCAAGTCGGTGTGCAAGGCGACCACCGAGGAGATGATAGGCCCGAAAAAGAAGCATCTTGACTGTAAGTACCGAGGCGGGCAGCAGTCCTGGGCGTTCGGGGAGTCGGGGTGGCGGGCCAGGGGTCGCGGGATGGGGCATTGTGGCTCGGCCCGACCGACCCGGCCAGGACCGGGGGAGGGCGGGGGGCGGGGGCGTACGGGTGTCGCCCCGCAGGTTCAGCGGGCACGGCGGCCACCTGCCCTGCAAGGGCCCTGCGGCCCTGCGGCGCCGCGGTGCTGCCTTTGGCTGCGTCAGGTGACGGTCATGTGTCCGCCTGCAACGAGGCCCCTGTCAAAGTCTCTGCTCCCGCTCCCGGCCCTAGCGTTCGGCACCCTTTGGCAGGCCGCTGCATGTCAGAGACATGTACAGGCGTAGGGGGCGGTATTCTGAGTTCTGCATTCATTGGTGTATGAATGGGTATTCAGTGTGGCGGATTAATTGGTCTGGGTTCATGATTTTCTGTAGCTGAAGTTCATTCTTGAGGTTTTCTGGCAGGCAATTCTTTGTACTTGTTTACGTCTAGCCCAGTTCATCGGAGGGGGCAGGGGGTTATGCTCAATGCATTCATATGGCTGTACATGCTTGGTTATGTCTGCTTTGGTTTTGGTGTCATGGTTTGCCTGAATAATCTTCACCTGTGAGCTTCACATTTTCACCGCACTCCCGTGATTGTCCACCAGTGCTGTTCCACCACACACTATTTTCTTTGTAGCGGCTTGTGTGCTGCATATTTTTGGTTCTTTGACCTATCCTGCCAATCAGCTGTTGACAGCACTCTATGGGGCACACTGTACTTAGTAATTGCAGTTAGTAAGTCACTCCATGGCAGCCTGTAACTGATCAGGCTCAACTAGACATGGCACTGCCCATGACCTCTGTCTGTGGCTGTCAACAAGCGTGCGACGCTGGCACCTCTCAATCACCATAGTGCGGTTTAACTTGCTTTAAATCTGATACCAGTGTCGAATTATCAAATACTGACTTAGTGTAGTGTTCAAATTGTACATCTTGCGTGGGCTTGGGTTTTCTCATATGTGGTAGAAGTTGATTTCGTAATTTGCTCGTGTAGATTGTGGGGATAACGGATTCTTTCTCTCGATTCGTCTGCTTTATGGCGATTACCCATGGCAATGTGTGCGTGTTTTTTTTTAGTGTACCCCCCACCCCCACCCCTTTTCCCCGCGTCATGTGCAGTATGTGACATGTTGTGGGTCCATGCATCGCTCTGGTGCCGCCCACTCTGGTGGCCTTCCAGATGCCGGCGGTGCGTGGTGTGGCGCGGCGTGGCGCGACGCGGCCCGCTGGGACATATCGGTGGGGGGCGGGGCTGTCGGCGGGTCCGGCCCGGCCCGGCCTGGTCGCGTAAGCTCAGATAAGATGTGTCGCGGTCCCCGCCCGCCGCGGCGCGCCTCTGGCCCGCGGTGCCGGAGCCGACACATCACTTCACTTGCCGCCGCTCTCCGCCGTGTTTACACCGGATGGACCGCGGCGTCGGCGTGTCTGCGGGGGGCGTCGTGTGTCACCGCGGGGGGTCCG
Source organism: Megalurothrips usitatus (assembly GCA_026979955.1). Classification (NCBI taxonomy): domain Eukaryota; kingdom Metazoa; phylum Arthropoda; class Insecta; order Thysanoptera; family Thripidae; genus Megalurothrips; species Megalurothrips usitatus. The sequence continues at coordinate 19,984,925 of CM049592.1, forward strand.
GGCGGGCGGGCTCGGCCCGTCATATCGCCGCCAAATATTGATCCCCCGGGGGGGCCTGACGGGACGGGACGGCCTGGCTGGTGCTGGGGCCTGGCGGCGCCGTGCCACGGGTGGATGCGGCGTGCGGCGCCGCCGACACCGAATAGGGTCGCGGTTCTGGCGGAGGAGGGCGCCCGTGAGCATGCGGCATGGACGGCTGGCTCGCGGTGTAGCGGCTCCCGGCCACTTTCTCAGCACGCTGACTGGGTCGGGGCCCCTCCGTGTTCCCGGCTGCTCGGGGGGGTTCCCTCTCCTCTGCATGTCGTGGGATGGGCTGACTGGCTGACGGGGCCTCCTCCGACGTGCATAAGAGGACGTCATCGGATTCTAGTTTTTCTCACCCGTCTGCGCCGTGTCGTTGCTGTTGCGCACGGCCGCTCCGGTCCCGGCCCCGTGTGTTGGCCGCGGGCTGGCGCCAGCGCCGCCGCCGGCCGGGGAACAGAGGGCGTGTGTTGTCTGTTTTTGTATTTTGTCTATTTTTTTTTGTGTGCGTTTGTGGTACTGGCGTTTGCTTCTGACAGTTGGCAGTGGTGTGGCGGGCCTAGCCGGCAGGTTAATTCAACAGCATGGCATTGACTGTTTGGCATTTCCCCGGCGGCGGGCGTCGCGTCGCGTCATGCGCGGCGCGCACCGCTTTGCCGGTGCGGTGGGTGTGTGGCTCGGGTTTCGCCTCGTTCCGCGGACTGTTGTGGGCACAGCACATAGCACCCCGCCGGCCGGCCGCGCCGTGTCACGTTCTGACATTTGCAGCCGCGGGCCGCGCGGAGCTGAGCCGAGCAGAGCCGGCCGTCCTCGGGGCGTTATTGGTTCCCGTCCCCAAACAGTGGCGCTGCGGGGGGCGGGACGGGGCGGGGAGGTGTCGCGGCGGCTGCCGCCTGCCGCTTTGGCGCTCGACTCTGCTGGCTCGGTTCCGTTTCGGCTATCGGTGGCGTCGCCATCTCGGCCCTTGGAGGCGGTGCCGTCGGCAAGCCCCGACCGCTGAGGTTCCCGGCGACGCCCCCGCCCCGCCTCGGCCCGCCGTGCCCGCTCCTCCACGGCGCCAGCCTGAGAGGACGCCTTCCCCCCCATGGCGCCGGGAGGTACGGCGACCGGCGCGGCCGGCTTCCTCGGTGTGGATGCGCTGGTGCTGGAGGCCGGAGGTCGAGTCCTCCTCTCCCTCTTCCCCTCCCTCCTCTCTCCTCGACGTCGCGCCGAGAGGAGCGGCAGGACGAGATGGAGGAATTCGCCGGTGCCGCCTCGCCTCGCCTCGCCTCGCCTCGCCTCGCCTCGCCTCGCCTCGCCTCTCCTTTCCGGCGGCTGCGCGCGGTGAGGGGAGGGGAGGGCGTGCAGGCCGCTCCAGTCCAGCCCCAGTCCAGCCCCAGTCCAGCCCCAGCCCGGCCTGCCTGCCTCTTCTCTGCTCTAGACGGCTGGAGCTGGAGCGGTGTGGCTCGTCCTGCCGAGTCCAGCCCGGCCGGCCCGGCCCGGGCTGGACTCGACTGGGCCGATGAGCCGGGCCGCGGCGTTTGCGCGGGAAGAGCCGGGGAGATGCCGCGATTACTCAACCCCCGCTGCCAGCCCCCCCCCCCCCCCCCCAACCCTGGTTCGGACAGAGCTGCCGGGTCTAGTTTTTTCTTTAAAAAGTTATTTGCATAGTGGTGCGAGGGAAGTGTTCATTTTCGGGGCCGGTCTGTTAATCAGGGTGAGTGGACCCCCCCCCCCCCTTCCAACCGCTCGCACCGGTATCGGCCCAGGCGCAGCAGCCTACAGCAGCAGCAGCAGCAGCGGCGGCGGCGGCGAGGTGAGACCTGCCGAGACTGTTGTGCTGAGAAGCGCCAGCGCCATTCGCTCTATTTTTGGATCCGAGTGTTTTTGGAGTGCGCGCCGTACGCATCGCCGCCGAGGCCGGTGGAAGAGGGGGTGGAGGGCGTTGTCGGCTCTTCTCTCTTCCACGTGCCTTTCGCTGATCTGCTTTATTATTTTTATGTTTTTTTTTTCGGGAAGCATCCGCGTTTCTGTTGGGTCGGTCGGTTGCCGCCACTCCGGCGTCGGCGCGGTGGTTGCCGCGGCCACGCCCTGCTTGGCGGGCTCCGCTCCGGCTCCGGGCGCCGCGCCATGCTCTGAATCCGGGCGGCGTCTGGCCCTCCCTCCCCCCCCCCTCCTCCCTGCCCCTGCCCCCCCCCCCCCCCGCCCCCGCCCTGCCCGTCCGCGCCGCTCCGCGCGCTCGGCCACCTCTGTTTGCAAACGCTCGCCCAGATGGAACTGGGGCTCATCGAGAAGTTGTCAAGGCCGCTCGGTATCGCAACGCCTGCTTGCGCCGTGTGCCGGTCGCGCGCCTCGCGGTGCCGTTCGGTGCGGTGCTCGCGGCCGCCCTCCTTGCCGCTCACTGCTGCTCTGCCACCGCCGCCGCCGCCCGCCGGAAATGACCCATTCCTGGTCCACGCGTTTCCGCTGCGTCCGAGCCCGTGTGCGTGTATGTGTGGGGACGTCCCGGCCCGTCCGGTCCAGGGTCGGCGGCGGCGGCAGCGGTGGATAGACGACGGCGACAGCGGCGGTGAAGTTCAAGTTCAGCCGCGGCTGCCTTCCTCGCCCCGACGGGGACCCGGGCTGACGGTCGGTCCCCGAAACTAAACGAGCCCCTGGCCGCCCGGGCCGGGGCTGCGTGATGCGTTGATGACCCCCGTTGGCCGGGCCGCCGCATCACTGCATCCGCCGCGGCCGGATCTGGTCTCCTTGCCTGTCGGGCGGGCGGCAGCTCGCTGCTTACGTGCCTTCCGGGTCCGGGGGGCGGGCGCCGCGGCGGTGGGCAGGCCCGCGGTGCGGGCGCGTGTGGCGGGCATGCCTACCGCCACGGCTGGGCTGCCGCCTGCCCACCGCCACCGCCCCCCGGCCAGCCGCCTGTCTGCGGTCTGTCTAGCGGCCCCGTCCCGTCCGGCCGCCGCGCCCGTCGTTAGGGTGTTCGAGCGGGTCGTCGGCCGCCGGCTGGTGCTGATACGGCCGCCCGGAGTTGGTCTCTCGGAGTCTCTCCGGCCGCAGTGTGTCGCGCTGGGCCCTGCAGCTCTCTTCTCTCTGCCGCTGCCTTGCGGTGTCGCTCCGTGCTGTGCCGGTTGTGCAGGGCCTGCCTTCCTTGCCTTGCGGTGTATCGTGGCTGCCCGGCAAGGCATGTTGGCGCAGCCTTCGTGCCCTCCCTCCGGTCCGGAACGTCGGTATGCCTTGCGGGGCTCCTCGGCGGGCGCCAAATTGATTGCGGGAGTGCATCGTCGGCGTTGATTTGATGTGATTGCGCTGGCGCATGGTGGGGCCGGGGCCTGCCGGGTCCCGGTGACCACGGTGTGCCGTGCCGTGCCGTGCCGTGCCGGCCGCCGCCTTACCCCGGGAGGTCGCGACCCGGCGGCTCCCCGGCTGTGCTGGGCTGTGCCGGGCTCAGCGGTGGTCGCACTCGTGATTATCCTGGCGTGCGCGCGCCGCTGTTGTCTCCTTTCTCCTCTGATCGTTGCTGCTGCCGCTGCTATCTGTGGGCCGGCACCCTCTCCTCCCCCTCTTCTGTCCCCGTGCTTTCTCCCGCCTCCCGCCCACCGGCCCTGGGCCCTGGCGCCGGCACCGAGTGTATCTGCGGCGGAGTCGTGTCGTGCCGCACTGTGACACGACCCGCCGCCGCGGAGGCGGAGGGAGGCTGGGGGGATCTGGGGGACGCCGCCGCGCTGCTTGCGGAGGGCGGCGGGGAGCCGCACGCGCGCGCACACGGTGTCCGCCTTGGGATGAATGATCCCCGATGGATCCCGTTGCCGAGGTCGCGCGCCGCTCCCGTCCCGGCCTCGGTGACGTGTCTAGTCCGGCTCTGGATTTGCATGCTCCCCGCCGGCTGCCCGTGTACCCGGACGCTGCGTACACTGCCGCCCCGCCCCGCCCCGCCGTCGGTTATTGCCCCGATGATTGTGCTCCGAGCGCGATGCTGGCGATGCTGGCGACTGTGGCGACGCGAGAGCGACGACCGACCGACCGGCCGGCCGGCCGCGCCGTGATGTGACGCCGCCGCCCGAGACACGCCTGCATTTAAATTCGAACCGACACTCGCGCTCTCTCTGTCTCGCTCCTTCTATCTCCCCCCCCCCCCCCCCCCTCACACACATGCATGGCCGGCCGGGTCCATTCGCTTGTATTGCTGGCGTGGCGGGCACCGGCCGGCGGCGTGGCGTGGCGTGGCCAAGACGCGTCAAGGTTGTGTTGGCCCTGCTGGCTCGGCTCGGCTCGGCTCGGCTCGACTCGACCAGACCAGACTCGACTCGTCGCGGCGGTTAGCGGCACAGCAGGCCTCGTCACACTTGCGCGCGCTCGCCCCCCCCCCCCCCACACACACACACACACACACTCACAGACACTCTCAAACACGTACGTACGTCTACGCTCAGACTTGCGGGCCGGCAGGGTCGACGGACGCTGGCGGCGAGTGGGGGTCGGGCCGTGTCTCACGTTGCTGCTTCTGCTGCCGCCGCCGCCGCCCCGCCCCGCACCTGCCGCCGGCCCCTGCGGTCCGGAGTGAGTGTCCTCTCGGGAGCGCCGGGCGGGTAGGCAGCCGCGGGCCGGCCGTGCGCGCGTGCGGTGCGGGCCGGCCTACCATGCCGTCCGCAGGCGCTCTGCGGGGGGAATGCCGTGCTATGCCGTGCCCGTGCCCGTGCCCGTGCCCGTGCCCGTGCGACTCGGCGGCCAGTGCAGCCGGCTCCGCGGCCCGCGGCCCCGCGGCGCATGGCGCGCCGAGCCACAACCAGTTCTGGGACGGAGTGCCTTGAACCGTCGGAGGCTAGGCCGCTGCCGCCGCTGCTGGCGTCGCCGTGCCCGGAGCCCTGCGTGCTGGGCCCCGCCGCACAACCCCGGCTACACCCTCTCGTCTCCCTCTCTCTCGGCTCTACTACTGTCGCTGCATCTGGTTCGTGAAGCTGGCGGCAGCGGCGCCGGGGACCCTCGTGAGGGCGGACCACATGTACACCCCACCGCCGTCGGCACGCAGGGGATGGCGATGTTGTCCCAATGACGGGCCGGTGGTGAGAGTGTCTGTACGGGTGCTTTGTCCTGTGGAGGCGTCACTGGCCTCCCCGCCGGTCCCCGCCGCCGACCGTGACGCCGCCTGGCCGTGCGTGGCTGGGGGTGTCTCCTCCCGCCCCGCGCGCCCCGGCCGCGCTTTGCTCCACGCGTGCGCTCGTGGGCCCCGCATGGCCCGCAGGCCCGTCTGTCGCGGCTGCCTGACCCCCTGTCGATGTTGGGGCGGAAGCGTGGGGAGGACGAGGGCCCGAGGCGATGTCGTCGAGGCCCCGCCGGGACCTCCGCCACGCTCCGCCACGCTCGGCCACCCCAGACAGAGGTGGCGCTAAACTCGGCGCGACCAGCAGAGCGGCGGCGGCGGTGGCGGCAGCAGCAGCTTGGAGGCTGTGTTCCGCGTGCTCGTGGATGTTGGCTCCGGACGTCTCCACTCCACTCGGCGTGCGCGACCTTGGGAACCCCCTCCCTGCCCCTGGTCCGCGAGGGTGATCAGCTGACGCCGGGGGTGGGGGTTCGCCGCCGCAGCGCTCCCTGCCTGCCTGCCTGCCTGCCTGCCTGCCTGCCTGCCTGCCTGGCCCAGAGGGCGGTCGGTTCGATCCGCCGTGGCCCCGCGGTCCGTTTGGCCGCCTCTCCCCGCCCCCTCCCGCGGCTCCTGTGCGCCCCTCTACTCCCTTCCCCGCCCTTCCCCCTTCATGTTCTCCGGGCCGTACGGATCTCAGACGAAGAGGGGGTGCGCGCTCGCGGGACTTTTGCCGAGGGGGGGGGGGGGACCTTGGTGGTTGCGTCGTTGGAATGTGGCGTGCGTAACTATTGCTGACTCGCCGTGGGAACCCCCCCCCCCCCCCTCCCACGCACGCACGCACGCACGCGCAGATTCCCCGCGGGTTGTGGCCGGGCCGGCTGCGCCCAGCCTAGGTATCGGGAGGCTAAGACGCTGGACGTGGCGCCGCTGTGGCTGCCGCGCTCCTCGGGGTGGCCGCTGCTCCGGCGCTGCTTGGGCGCCGTGCCGCGCCGTGCCGTGACCCGGTTCGCAGGGGAGCCGCCGGGCTGCCCGAGCGATGACAGCGGGGCCCCTGCCTCCCCCGCGGAGGGCTTCTGTGTTGGCCGATGTCTTTTTTGGCCCAGTTCGCTGTTGTCTCCCTCTTTTTCTCCGGGAGAGGAGGCTTCTCTCTCCCTCCCCCGGCGCCTCGCGCTCGGCTCGGTTCGGCTCCGCTTGCGCTCCCCTCGGATCGTTGCGTCATGCGTTGCGCTCCCGCCGCGGGCGTCGGCCCTTGTGATCGGCGGCGTGCCGTTTGGCGCGGCTCCGGGGGAGGGGGGAGGAGGGCGATCTCTTTCGGCGGCCGCCTCCTGCGCCTCCCGCCTGCTGCCGCCTTCAGCGGCGTCCCTCTAGCGGCATCGCTGCAGGACTGGCTGGCTGGCGGTGTGATTGGCACACTTCTCTGTCACGATGCGGTGCGTCGGCGCGCGTCTCCGTTTTATTTAGTGTCGCTCTTTGCCCGCCAGCCCGCTCCGAGCTTTTAGGGGGATCTCCTTTTTCCTCTCCGCCCCCCCCCCCCCCCCCTTTCTCTCTCTCTCTCTCTCTCTCTCTCTCTCTCTGGGCGCTGATATCGACCCGCCGCCCCCGCGCTCCCCCACGTGGCGTTGCGGGGGGTACCCCCCATTGTGCCCCCCCCCCCCCCCGCGAACCCCCTGCTCTCCCCGGGCGCGTCCTTGCCCCCGTCATCCCCCTCCAAGTGCTCTGGCATTCATCTCCGCCGACCTCCATTGACGCGGCCGCGTCTGTGCGCTCGGCCCCGGGTCTGCGGACCCCGTGCGGGGTCGGCAATGCCAGGCGGGCGTGTGCGCCTGCCCCGCCCCGCCCTGGCCGCGGCCTGACCCCCGCTGTACTGCCGGACTGGTTCTGCGGCCGCGTCGGCTTCGGCGTCCTGCCGGTCGGCCTGGGCCTGTGCCTCTGGCCGGCACACTTGCTTTGCTCGGCCGATGTTTGCCGCGGATACGGCTGGCGGGTGGCGGCGGCGGTGTCGCTGCCGCCAGGGGGCGCGATAAGGCCGGGCACGTGCCGCCCGCCGCTGCGGCCGTGTGTGTGCGTGTGTGCATACGTCCGCTACTCTGAGGGGGGCGGCGACGGTGTTCGGGGTGGCCGTGTTGCTGCCGGACACGCGGTTCGCGGGGGGTCGGTGAGGAGGGAACGGTGCCAGACCAGCGCGGTGTTGTGCGTACAGTCTGTCGTGCGCCCGTCGGGGGACGGAGGGGGGGGGGTGTCTCAATTTTAGCCCGCGGTCCGCGACGCCGCGGCGAGCTGGGCGTGTAAGCGGTGGCGGCGCGGCGTCGGCGGCGTCCACAACAACCCCCGCGTCTCAGCGTTTGTCAACAAGACTCGCCGGGCCGCCCCGCTGCGCCACTCGACGCTTGCCTGCCCCGTCAGAACCTTTGCCGATTCTTGTTCCGTTTGGCGCCGTGCGTGTGTGGTTGCGTCGGTCGGCCGGCGGGCGGAGGTACGCCGTCTTGTTGGCCCGTCGGCACGGGGCGGGACGCGCTGCTCTTGTCGCAACCACTACCATCATCACCAGCTTGCCCCCCCCCCCCCCACGACGCACTCTCCTAATTGCGTTTCCGCGGGGCGGGGGTTGGGTGGGGGGCAGCACTCAGAGACCCGGCGGCGACCCTTTCGAGGCGAATGGCGCGGAAGAACGGCTCCGGAGGCGGAAGGGAAGGGAAGGGAAGACGGGGGGAGGGTCCAGTGCGTCACCCGCCCCAGCGGGCCCAGCGGCCCCAGCGGCCCCAGCGGCCCCAGCGGCCCCAGCGGCCCCAGCGGGCCTCCCCGTCTGTCTGCGCGGCGCGTGGCCTCGTCCCGCCGGCCCTGCCGCCCCGGCCCCTAACGTATCCTCCCAGCCCGTCCGCCCGGGTTTGGGTTTGGCTTTCGGCCGGTGGGCGTGCGGCGTGGTTTGCCGCGTGTGGGTCGGGGCTGTGGGCTGTGGCTGGGACTGGGTGGGTCGGGTCGGGTTGCCGCCGCGCAGCCGGGTCGATGCCATGCCTCGGGGCCGCGGCCGCAGTGCGGCTACGCACGCAGGCACGGCACGGCACGGCACGGCACGGCGGTGCCAGAGTCGGTGCGATGCGGAGAGAGAAGGGGAGAGAGGGAGCGGGGCGTTCGGCGTTCAGTCGTACGCGTCGTGTCCTTGACCTCCGAGTGGTGACTTCCAAGTGGTCTCCCCTCTCCCCCTTCCCCTTCCCCCTTCCCCTCTCCCCCTTCCCCTCTCCCCCTTCCCCCGGCCGCTTGATGGCGGGTCCATTTTCGAAGCGGCAATTCGAATCGTGACTCTTGGCGTGGCGCGGGGCATTGAATGCGTCGGGGGCGCCGCCGCCGGGGCTTCTGCTGTCTGGGTCACGTGACCGGAAAGTGGATGCAGACGGCGGCGGCAGAGTGCCGGTGTCCGATGGCTGTTCCGTTCCGTCCTGTTCAACACCTGTTGCTGCTGGTGTAGCGCCTTGTGGGGGGGATGTCAAGGGGAACCCGCCATGGGGAGGAGGCGGAAGGGCACAAAACACCTCCGTTTCGAAACTGTCGATATATATTTATCCCGCGGAGGTGTTGTGCTTGTGTTGACCGGCCCTGGCCGGCCGACGCGTCCCTGTGCTTCCCTGTTTGGCGGCCGTCCAGCGGCCAACCCTTTCTGTCGCGATCTGTTTGCATCACGTCGTTCACTTGCGTTCTTTTAATGTCTCTGCCCTCCCTGTGTTTCAGACCTCATCCACTGCACCAACGAGCCCAATGTGTCAATTCCCCAACTGGCCAACCTCCTCATTGAGCGCTCACAAAATGCCAACTGGGTTGTGGTATACAAAGCCCTCATTACTGTTCACCACATGATGTGTTACGGAAATGAGGTATGTAATCATTTGTTTCCCAATGGTGCCATTGTTCAAACAATTTTTTTTTCAACGTGACAATTTATTTTTTGTTTTCCAGCGATTTACGCAGTACTTAGCATCCAGCAACAGCACGTTCCAACTCAGTAACTTTTTAGATAAAAGTGGGGTCCAAGGTGTGTATTGCAAAACTTCCGCTGGTATGATCTGAATGTCAATTATTGGGTACATAATTTGGTGGTGGGATTAATTATCATTAACATGCCACCAGGATCTCAATTTCTTACTATCCTACTGTACTTCTCAGATCCTTCTCTTATTTTTTCCACTGTTCACATCACATAACATAACATCTTTAGTCTTTTCCTCTATAGCACTTGCTAATTGTTTCTTTATGGCCCTTTCCTGCTGCCAGGAGCTCGTGTTGGTAAGTCATCTAGAAAGTCTTGTTCCCATTATGTGGGATACATAGCTTACTTTCTAACATCTGCTTTCTTACTAATTTTCTGGGTCCTCTGGTTCCATTTTAATTTCTTTCTGCTGTGGTCTTAACATTTTTGTGTTTCACATTAAAGATATTAATCAGTTCTCCAGTGCAATTAGTTTATTAGCTATACTCATGTTTATATCTTTATTTTGCAGGTTATGATATGTCTCCTTTCATCAGGAGATATGCAAAGTATCTAAATGAGAAAGCCTTGTCATACCGAACAGTAGCTTTTGATTTTTGTAAAGTCAAGAGAGGGTTAGTATTTTGTGATCTGCAGTGCATCATGTCAATTTTATTCGGGGGTATGGGGTTAATTGTTTTGTTGACTTTTAGGAAGGAGGATGGTACACTTCGCACAATGAATGCAGAGAAACTACTTAAGACATTGCCAGTGCTTCAATCGCAACTGGATGCCTTGTTAGAATTTGATTGTTCTCCCAACGACCTCACAAATGGTGTTATTAATATGTGCTTTATGCTACTCTTCCGTGACCTCATACGACTATTTGCTTGCTACAATGACGGAATTATTAACCTTCTTGGTAAGCTGTCCATCCTCCCCACAGAATTGGTATTTTGTTTTCTTTTTTCTAAACCTTGGTCTTTCTACAGAAAAATACTTTGATATGAATAAGAAACAGTGTAGAGATGCCCTAGACTTGTACAAAAAATTCCTCATAAGGATGGACCGTGTTGGTGAATTCCTAAAAGTAGCAGAGGTTAGTACTTTCCATTATTACTTTTTCTTCTTGCCAGTATGTAGTTTCCAGTTTCCTGACTTGCTCTTCCTCTCTTTAGAATGTTGGTATTGACAAGGGGGACATACCCGATCTTACCAAAGCTCCTAGCAGCTTATTGGATGCATTGGAACAACACCTAAATGCCTTGGAGGGCAAGAAAGGCAGTGCTGCTAATACACCCACTCAATCTGCCAGGTATGAATTTGTGAAGGTACCTAGGGTTCCATGTCTAGTAAATTTTGTGCGGTATAACTAATTGCATTTTCTTGAATGTTCCATTGGTTGTGAAGGGAATCTTTCTTCTATCACTTCGTGCTTGCATGTTTGGGAATTCTTATTGCATATGAAATTAATTTTGTGAATATGGGATCTATGTGGTTCTCAGAATTGTGAATTGTCTTCCATGTGTACTGTTTTGAGTCTTGTTCCAAACTGTGCTTTTGCTCAGTGGGCTTACTTGCTTCAGCGGCCTGATCGAAAGACTAGTTATGACTATTTTATTGCACGAAAATTTGAAGCTGAGCCTCATTGTTCTGGTAACATTGGCTTTGGATGAAGGGGATTTTACGATGTTCTTTCAACCAGTTGCTCTTCATGGTTCGCCTCATAAATTTGAAATTTCGGTTGCATACTGCTGCGGTGTGGTCGCTGCTTATGTGCTCCCTTCCACCTCCGGAGAAGAGTTTTTATTTTATTTTTCCCCTTTGTTTATGTTTATCCCATCCTGTTTGCATGTCAAAATTGCACTCTTGGCTTTAACATTAATCAGTGGTGTGGTTTCCTAGTCCTTCCCTTTTATTAAACCTTTATCTTATTTTTTGAGCTGCTAATCCTGTTGCTGCGGAAGGGAACTGTTCAACAATAGTTCCTTCCCTGAGTGTATGACAAATCTTGCATGACGGGATTGGTACCTGAAGCATGAGCTTGTATACTAATTCAGTCACTTTTCCCATAAATGTACTGGGTACGTTCCGTCTTCATATTCATGTGGTAACTAAATGAGTGTTCCTTGATCACTAACAAAATAATACTTGAATTTGCTTTTGTGCTGATCTCGAAGTACTGTCCAACATCTGGACATGACAAGTTTGCATGCAACTATTCGTGCAATGCAATTATTCGAGATTGTTTTCTTCTCTGAAGTGTTTAGAGTGTCATTGTACTTGCTGCTAAACTAGGTGTATTCATTTGTTTTTTTGTTTGTTTTTTCTTTTCTTTTTTTTTCCTTAATCCTTTTATATCTAACCTTGCCAACTCTGATTCTAAAATACCACACCATCTGCTTTATTAACAAACCTACTTCATTTATATTTTTTTTTAATTAAAAAAAAATATCTTTTTCACTCTTCTCCTTGGTCAATTATCTGTCTATCCTTCCCCTCTCTTCCTCTCCTCTCTTCTCTTCCTCTCCTCCACCCTGGCACGGCCCCGCGCGACGACTCCGCAGCAACAGAACGAATGTTAAGTCCGGGGTCTCCGCCCTGTCTTCTACTAGCAGTGCATTCGGAACAGCAGCTAGCAGCGCGAGGCTGGATGAGCACGGAGGACAGATCGATGAGGCCCTGCGGCGGCAGGTTCTGGCTGAAGAAGAGGCAGCGATGAACCAGTACAAGGTGAAGTACCCTATTTTGTTTGTGAGACGTGTTTCTCCTTCCATTTTTTTTTTCTTCTTTGTGTGAAAGTGATTATTTTTTTGTTCTTCTCCAGGCCAAAGTTTCTTCCCCAACATCAGCTGTACCTAGTACAAATCCGTTCTTATCATCACCAACCATCACAAGCTCGGTTGACCTGTTTGCACCTGTTGATATGGGTGGTATCCAGGTGAATGTTAGGTTTGAGCACAGTGTGAGGAAATGAAGTACACCAGTTAGCAGGTTTTTTTTTTTTTTTTTTTTCTTAAAGGCACAGCAGTCCACAAAAGCCTCCGATGATCTCCTTCAGCTCAGTGGAAATCCGTTTGCTGACATGTTTGGAAGTGCACCCGCTCCAGCGGCCGCACCAGCTCCTGTTCCTGCCAACTCATGGATGACCAATGGTATTATTCATCGACAATATTGAGCTACACAACAATATTCACAAACATAATTTTTAAGTTCTTCAAAAAAGAAGTTATTGGAGTTCAGACTGTTGCCTCTGTTTTTACAGGCTTTGCTGGTGGTGCAGCTCCTGCCCCTGCTCCTGTTGCAAACAATGCCTTTGCTATTTTTGGTGATTCAGAAGTAACTAGCAATGGTAAGGTTATTTTTGTGAAGCAGCATCTTGCCTTTCGTCACTAACTGTTTTTGATTCACACTCATGTGGGTCGTATAAAATAATTGAGGCTTATTTGAGATGAATTAATACATACAGGCAAACTTAAACCTAATTTGCTTTCAAAGATTTAATGTCATTGCTTGCTGGAGTTAATGTCATTGCTTGCTGAAGATGTCTTTTGCTCAAATGCATTTTCACTGCGAGTGAACATCCTTGGCCAACCCTGTTGTCAGCACACACTTCCTTTCTGAGCCCACCTTCAGTGTCTCCTAAATACCTATTGCGCCAAGCGTTTTTGTTAACTTCTGGAAGAAAAGTTACGTCTGTTGATCATATTTTGTAATCAAATTATTGATCAGCCATATCTTAGCTTCAGTGTATATTGTCCTCTGGGTTACATTGGACTAGAAATTTCTACAAACTAGTTTTCATTACCTTCTTAAAATGTAGTTTTTCTCTCTCTGGTCCTGTACGCATTCCTCACTCACTTTATTTATCAGTAGAATTTTTAATTTTAATTCCATTTTGTAATGCACACTTGACACACATCGAGAGTTAATCAGCTTTTTTGTTAGGAAAAATGTGGGGACAAGTTTGATTTTGTTTTTAATGTGCATGAGGCTACTTGCTGTTTTTCTTTTCAAATTCCTGGGCACTTCTTATAGCAAGTTCCTTTCTCTGTTTTGGATTATTACGCATTGGTTTGGGAAAGGAATGGATGTGTTGGTGATAAGGGAGTCGAATTATGGATTAGTGTCAAAGGCACAGTGCCAGTGCATCTGTTGGCATTGCCAAGTACACTCTAAACTCCGGTTGCTCATTGGTTTTTCATCTGCCAGACTTTTGATCGCCTTGTGTTCCAAAGTAGTATGGTCTGTTCCATGTTAATTTTCTACCTGAAGGGTGTTCGCACAGATGGCTGAGATTTCTGTTAATACAATTTGCGTTTTGTGGTCACGGCCGCTGAGGCCAGAGGCTGTGTCTGTGTCTTCTTTGGGGACAATCGGTTGTCATGCATAAATCTGTCGGTGTGTTCTGCTCAAACGCATAACATTTAATGTGTGTCTTTCTGCGCAAGCTGCAATGGGAGGCGCTATGGCAGGTGGTAGTCTTGGGGGTGTGACTAGTGCCGCCTTCGGGGGCCCGGGGGCCTCGGGGGGCCCGTCCCCGGCAGTCTCGATGTCGGCCTCCCCTGCCCGAATGACGGGCCAGGCCCAGGCCCAGGCCCAGGCCGACGTGTTCGGCGGAGACTTTTTCCAGGCCCAGGGCCCGGGCCCTCAGGGATCCCCGGCTCCGGCCCGACCGCCCCTGCCCTCTGAGGGCTCCAGCCCGCAGCTCTCGCAGAACAACTCTCCTGCGCGCCGTGCTAGCAAGTCTGCGTTTGACGACTTGAACGACAGTATTCGGGCTGCGCTCGGCTCGCCTGCCAAGCAGGCTGGGCCCATGGCGGCTCAGGCGGGAGTGCAGGGGCAGGGGTTGGGTTTCGCTCCGCAGGGGGTGGTGGGGATGCCTGTGGCAGGGGCGCCGGCCGGATTCCCCCCCGGGTCCGGGCCGGCTGGATTCGGATCGCCAGCTAAACAGCCTTTGGCGGCGGCAGGTGATTAAAATCTGTGGCTTGCTTCTCTAGACCAATTTGCTAGCATAGCTCTGGCACTGAAGATTATACTGTAACCATATTGATGACGAGTCATGTAGCCAAAAGCTGACGTAATTTTAGTACTCTTGCACCTCACTGTCCTCACTGGTCCTTAATCGAAGTTAACTTCCTGGTCAACATATCCATTGTGCAAGGGGAGCGAGTCATCTATGAGATGATGCACACCACTTTTTCGTTTAATCAATTTTTTGTTTTATGGACTTACAAGACTTAAGTTCTTTTAATTTTTTGCACATTTTGCTTTGTTACACTTTGATTTTTTTCTTATCTTTCCTAAAATGCATTATTGGGGTCAATTTTATGAGGTCTTTGTGTTAAGTACTGTTTGTATGCTGCTTATCTATATAAAAAAATCTTGCAGCTAGTGCTGATTTGGTGTTCTTTCGCCTTAAGTAAATTTCAAGCATGGGGGGGGGGGGGGGGGGGATTGCTATGTTGGGCTTCAATTGTTCACTCCCTAGTTTGTGAAGTATCAGAACCTCCCCCCATCTGAAAGGGAGTAGCTTGTACTTCAATCGCTGGGTTTTATTTACCGCTTGAAGAATAGGAAGATAGCTGTATTATAGTTGTGTACTCTTATCAAAATGTAATGGTCGATGGGATCTGGGACTTGTCCAAGTAAAATGTCATAGGCGGGGCTTGTTAATCTTTGGAGGCCAGCGGGCCGGCCGCGACGGCTCGTCTCTGATCCGGGTTTTGTAATGTTTGTACTGCTTGTTGATGCATGCTTGTTGTGCTGCTTCGGCTGGCTTGGTGTCGGCTCCGTGCAGGCTCCGTGTTTGACGCTCTAGGCGAGGTTCTTCAGCCGGCGGGGAGTTCATCTGTGGCCGTTTCAGCAGCAGGACCCGCGGTGCAGGCGGCGCCAGCCAAGGTGCTGACTGGCGACCTGGACTCCAGCCTCGCCTCGCTCGCAGAGAACTTGTCGATGAACAAGGGCGCGCAGCAAAAGTATGTACATCGAGCGAGGGAGCCGCTCGTGGGCCGGACGTGGCATTACTGTATCGACTTGTACGTTGTCCAGGGGTGTCCAATGGAACTCTCCGAAGAACACGGCGAAAGCTGGTGGCGTAGCAGGTGGTTGGACTCCACAACCCATGGCAGCGACTACCGGAGCCAATTATAGACCCATGGTAAGATTAGGAGTCATCTGATGCGCTATTTGTCTGTCGATTAATGAAACTAGACATAATTTTGGAGTGATCTAAGTTTTTCGGGTTAAGTAGGTTTTAAACTAAAGAATTTCTTTTGCTTATCTGTTTTGTTTAGAATTTTTAAGATCTTGCTTCTGGATTGCCGATCGGTGCATTATGCCCTGTTTGAATTTTCTCAATCCGATTGTAATTTATGGTTGCTGTAGCTTTTACATAGAACTTAAAGATATCATTGAACATCCAAGTCCGGTCTGGTAGTTGATTATCTTGTGCATGCCAAAGAACTGCAGTTTTTAGAATTCCATCCTGCACAAAAAAAAATCACAATATTTTTTTATTGGCAAAGTTAGCAGCAAATTGACGGCTGTGGAATGGTAGCTATTGCTACTTTTTGTTTCAAAATGAACAAGCCATGCTTTCCAATTTTGGAGTCTATGGTGGAAGTTGCACTGGCCCAGTTCTGTTTCTTTGGTATTCCTATTGTGGTACTTTAAGAACCGTAGTAGCTATGTAAGTAGAGCTGTACCCACCACAAGCGGCAGCCTGCATGATGTGCTGGTTGCTGTTTCAGGGGCAAGGAATGGCTTCATCAATGAATTTTCACATGGGCATGAATATGGATATGGGTATGTCTACTCAGTTCCCTGCAATGCAATCTATGGTGAGTACTGGCTTGCTTTTGAAGCACAAAGTTTCCGGACATCTGGGCATTGATGGCATCCTTACTTAAATTGTTACTGAAGTGAACCATTTGCAATTTGCCTAAAGTTTCCTCCTAGTATATTCTAACATTAAGTATCATACTACGGATATTTCGTACCTTGCTTGTGTAGTGATACTGCAATTGGCAAATTTAGCTTCTTGGTATATTTTTTTATTATTATTTTTAGGAAACTCTGTTGCACTCATTTGCACTAAAGCCTTTTTCTGTACATCCACTTGCATGATGTAATTTAGCCCCTTAATTTTTGTGTGCTAAACTTGTACATACGCACCACATTCTACCTCAGTTGTCACTGTGGTGATTTTTTTTTCCTCGTAAACAATGACCGGCTTTAAAGAAACAAAAGTAAACGGTATTGGTAGTCTGGGGTGTAGTTATGATGCTATACTCTCACATTGTGGCCTGCACAAATGAAGGAATTGTTCATAGCTGTCGCATTACGTTGTGGTACCGAGATTCAGAGAAGAGGTGTTGAAATAGTATTGACTCCTGTAAATGAATGTTCCATTTCCCAATGTGTACTGACAAAGTTAGTCTGTTGTATATTTTGGCAGCCCATTAAATGCCCCATATTTTGTAATAGTCATATCAACCTTAAAAGGACGAAAGCCTTGGGTCCTGATAGTGCAGGCGAAGGAGAATGATCTTTAACTCAATTTGCCTATTGTCAAATTCTCTTCTTTATACCTGCGCTGACTAATTGTAATTTCTTCTGTTTTGCCCCTCTTGATTTCACTTTGATTCATTATGGGAAATGCATAGATTATCATTTCTCTGATCTTTTCTCGGTTGCAACAGATTTGCATATTCTCTAGAAATGTTGTTAATAAAGACAAAAATTAACAAAGTTTGTATTTTCGTGAGCAGTCCACAGCCGGTCAACTGTGTTCTTTGCTCACTTGTACTGCTGTCAGTATTCCACCTTCTCCTGTGCTTTATTTATAACAGTACCCACCCCCCTTCTCTGCTCGCACTTGCGTTTCCTTAAACTCGCTGTTCTGTTCTTGTTTTTTCTCTCCACCCTGCAGCAGGGCATGGCACCTGGGATGCCTGGCGTGCCCGGTATGGTGCCGGTGCAGGGCATGGCGCCCGGCATGGCTGCTGTGCCCGCGAGGCCGGTGCCGCCCATGATGGGCGTGGGTGGAGGTGCTGGTGGTGGTAGCATGGCGGTCCCTGCACAGCCGGGGGCGCCCGTCCAGGCCCAGCCCCAGACTCTGGATCCGTTCGGGGCCCTGTGATGAGGAGATGCAAGGCCCTGAGGATGCCTTGAGGCGTGCGGCAACCCTATGCACTCTCTAGGTACAGCTACCGACGGCTATGTGACTTCAGCACTTTCCTCTGCCTGGGGCGAGAAGGGAGAAGATTCCCTTCTAGCAGTATGAAATTTGTGGAATGCTGCCATTACCAGACATACTTTAATCTCATTTCTTTGAAAAGCACTATGTCTGTTGGCCCCCCACCCCATGCAAGTTGTGGAGTTTGCGTTAACTCCCCTCTCGCCCAGGCGCACACCCTGAGTAATCTTGTCCCATGCCACGGACAAAATTACCTCTGCTCTCTGTACATAATTTTGGAAACCTGACCAGCTCAGTTTTTAAATCTTAATCGGTTCTTCATTCTTTTGCTTTTCTACATATTTGCCTTGTAACTAACGGTACAGCTTCTTTGTATTTTCAATCAGTAACCATTTAACATGCATACATACAAATTTCACTATTAAAATTTTTTAATGTATTTTACAAAATTTGTGGGAGAGTCAATTCCATGTTCTCCTTTATTTAAATTTAGTAACATTGACAGAAGCTTAATTATTTTTTTTCTTTCCTTTTTCAGGATTTCAAGTGGAACTAATTGCGCCGTCATGTATGTGTACATATATATATATTGTTGTATTTATCAGAACATTGTTTTACAAGAGAAGATTAGTTGGTTATTTGGATTTGGCTGTGGACAGAAAAGGCATTGCTTCTCATGGCCTGAGTGCTTATCTTACTCCAAGTGTACCAGGCAGATGTCTGTCTGTATGGAGGCGAAGTGTCCTTTGTAGTAGTATTTTAGGTATTGCTGTTATTAATTTTATCATTGTTGTTGGTTTGGTTCTTCTGTTTTTAATCAACCAAATTATTTCCAAGGCACTATACTGACAAGTTGATTTTGTAAATCTTTAGAATACATATCTGTCATTCATGTATGGGCTTTTCTGTTTTAAGTCTGTTTCCCAACAGATCAATTTTAGTTGTTGCTGTTTTAAATGTTACGTTTTAAATTGTTGCTGGGTTATTGAAAGTTAAAGTTGAATTGTACTGATAGGCCTCAGATCATGATAGTGACTGCACAAATAGTCTGTTATTGCCTGCATTGTGTAGATATATTATTGGCGTGCGTGATGTATTGCCATGTTTCCTTGTCAAAATACTCATGTGTGAAAGTTGCAAGATTGTGATACTTTGTGTGTTTCTGTGAGTGTATGTGCTCTCCTATGTGATCGTGCTGGAATGTTTTTCTCTGTGTGTTTGTGAAATGCTGAAGTGACATCATGCCAGTGACAGGAGGAACTTAGCCGTTCGTTCTGACGTCATGTCTGCTTTGCATTTATTGTATTATACAAATTATTTTATAGGTAGTGGATGTGCCCAAATGCATGTACATAAGTAGGCTTAGAAATTTGTAAATATCATAGGTGTGTTTGGAGACAATACTTGGTACTGGTCCTGAATGAAAATGGGTGGACTGTACTGTTAAATCAAACATTAGGTTCAGGAAATATTTCCGCGCTGTATAATGTTGAAGATGTAAGAATTGTATGAAATTAAAAAAGATGAAATATATTTGATGTTACCTAGGCAAGTGATTGAAGGCAAATCAATGTACTACTTCATAACGTACTATAACGGTTAGTTTCCAAAGTAATGAAATGCTTCTGAAGCAAACTCTTGCTTTGTCTGTGTAGATATTAAGAGTGCAGCATACTGTATAGAGAACTATTAACTTGATAAAATGCTGTTTTCTTCTGCTTGGGAGGAGTATAAATATGTATAGTAAAATGTGCACGATTCAGAGACATGTATAAAGAAAAGGAAGAGATAATATATGTATAAAAAAATATATGAATATATGTGGAATATTCAATAATGAAATTTGCCATGATGTGCTATTTTTAAATTTGAGCTGCTCTGATTCTGTCACTGTTTTTGCTCGAGTATATTGTTAGAAATTTAAATTAACATTCCAGACAGGTATGGATTTTCCAGTATGATAACTAAGTGGCTTAATGACATGAGCCTGTGCTTACTGTGTCATTCTTTCCATGTTGTATGTGTTGCTAAATGTGACGTGGTGTGGTGAAAGGAGCATGATGGAGACTTTACCACAACTTGATGCAGTAGATTGTAAATCATGAAGTGCATGCTCCCTCATTTCTTTTCTGAAATATTTGAACAGTATTGTCACTTCTGGTCACTGTGATCGGTGCACTGAAACCAATTGTTTTGCAAGCTCACCTCATTTTAATTTATTGCCATGTATTCCTGTGTTAATGTTTTTCATAGCTCTTTATATAAAAATTTTCTTTCTACTTTGTTTATTTTCCTTTTTTTTTTTTTTGAATGTAGCAAGAATAAATAAACCACATGAAAATATCTTTGTCATTAATCTGTCTCCCTGTACCTGTATGAGCAAGGGCTGGGTTGAAGGTCGACAATGAAAACTAATTGCATAACACCAACTCACATTTAATTCATCTGTTTTTAGAAAAGGGATAACAGTTTTTTCTGCACTGGATTAACATCCGTTTTACAGCATCTGAAGCATAAGTTAGCCATCTCCACCAAAATTTTCACTTATTTACAAACAAATGCACTTTACATTGAGGGGAGAACTGGAAATAAAACATGAAACTGCTAACCGTGATTTCTGGCAAGCAGGCAACAGCTTCAAGAAATGGTGTGGGTCCAGGACCATTGCTTGAAGCGATTACCAAAGCCAGTCAATACATTACATCAAAGTTAATTTTCTTGTTGACGAGAAATTAAGGGGGGAAGGATAAGTTCTGAGTCGGAAGCTTCTCAGATCGATATTTGCTTGTATGGAATACTTAGCACCCAATTGACGTTTCTACAAGAAAAGTCCCAGGATGGGACGAGGATTTTTTTTTTTAAATGGATTTTCAAGTTTTTGGAGGAAAGAAGTAGACTGCGACTACCACACTTTGCGTCTTGAAGCCGGAGCTGGTTTCTCCACGCTTAACGCTTAGCGGCGGCGGCCGAACCTCAGGAAGACGTGATCGACGTCCTGCCTCTTAACTCCGCTGTCGACGAGGGGCGCGTTCTCCCGGAGCACTGCGGGGTGGAAGCATACAACAGGCAGACGAGAGTCAAGGTTCAGGTTCAATGCCGCAGACGGGGCAAGGACTACATCCAGGATCCGACCCGCACTCAATGTATGGAGAGCGCTTCTTGAGGAGGAGGAAATGTTGAAATGAGGATCGACCGATGGAACGTCCCAGTGGGGGCCGCAGACCCAGTCCTCGCTGACCCGCTCACAGCAGGCATACTGGGTTTGGGTTTGGGCTAAACCCGTGGGGAGGGCCACCGGCAGGAGCACGGCCGGATACAGACCACATGAAGTCACTGAGGCCGGTAGACTCGGTAGACTTGGGGAGGCAGAGGTCATTCCCTACAGCACAACCCGCTCCTACAGACCATACTATTTTATTTGTTACAAATTTTTTTAAAAAAAAGAATCGAAGCGAGGCGGCTGAGACTTTGAATAGCACCATTTTCACGCACCCTCGAAAGTTTTGAGTACGAGCCGGATTCGAGATTTACGTCCCGAGGCACCCTATTCGCTATTCGCAAGTGCGGCGTGTGCGTGCAGGGCGGGGAGGGGTGGCCGCAGCTGCCGCAGCACACGAAGCGATAGAGGCGAGGCAAGATAAAGGGAAGGGTTGGAGCAGCACCTTCGGACTCACTCTGCAGCGTTCCCTTGTCGTCCAGGTAGGACTCCATGGCGTTGGACAGCTCGTACATGGTGGACAAGGCGGCGCACACCTTGCGGATGCGGTCGGAGCCGCTCTGCAGCACGGTGGGGTGGCACTGTGGCAGCGCCATGCCCTCCACGGCCGTGGGGGGCAGCACGAGGGCGAGCGCCGCCGCGCCGCAGAGCAGAGAGAGCACGGCCACGCAGCGCATCCTGCGGACACAGCAGTGCAGGGGGCCGTCAGAGGTGCCCCCGCGGCAGCAAACGGCCTCTCGCCGGTGAGATCTGAAGCCACGCAGATCATCAAGAATCTGTGTGGGCGCGTATGCACCGGCATGAAGCCAAATGAGCAGGCATTTTGAAAAAAATATCAAACGTCAAAAATGCCAGGATGCTAGCACAGGACTTCAGAAATCTCACCCGTCTGGTGAGGACTTTTTTCCCGGATTAATTAGTTATCCAGAGACAATTACGCCCCTCGCTAAGTACCGCTCGGATCTGTCCCAGCTCAGGGCAACCGGTACAAGCTGGTCGGCTCTGCACAATCGGACATAGCCCCCAGCAAGGTGATGGGAAAGGACCCATCAAGCCGCTGGCGAGGTCAAGGTGCTTTATTTACATGGCACAACCCCTCCCGCCCCCACAGGTGACGAGGAGACCGCCCAGACACATCATGGTCCAGGCAGACGGTATCAGCAGTGCGCAAAGCGTGCCGCAGCTGCACGGTGGCGCCATCTCGCGGCGCCGGATCGAACTAACCATGAGGTTTGGTGTCGAGGTAGTCATCTGAGACCAACAGAAACGCGCGGCGCGAGAAGTCGGCTGCCAGTTACACGGTAGCGCCCTCTGGTGGCGGCCAGCGGTACAACTCAGTTACAGGTGGCCGCCACCAGAGGGCGCTACCGTGTAACTGGCAGCCGACTTCTCGCGCCGCGCGTTTCTGTTGGTCTCAGATGACTACCTCGACACCAAACCTCATGGTTAGTTCGATCCGGCGCCGCGAGATGGCGCCACCGTGCAACTGCGGCGCGCTTTGCGCGCTGCTGATACCGTCTGCCCGTCCATGATATGTCTGGGCGGTCTCTTCCACACGTGTGGGGACGGGAGGGGTTGAGCCGGGTGACGAAAGCACCCCGACCCTGCCAGCGGCCTGATGATGCCATTCACACCACCTTGCCGGGGGCTGTGCCCGATCGTGAAGGGCCGACTGGATGGCGCTGGTTGCCCTGAGCGTGGACAGAACTTTCTTCCGACACGCCGGTGCCCCGGTGCGGTGCAGTCTTAGCGCCACGCCCCCGGCTTGGGGCTGGGCTAGCTGGGCTAGCTTGGCTGGGCTCTGCCCGGCACACACGCAAGCCCCTCCAACTCAGCAAGGCGAGGCGAGTCTGGCCGTGTTTGCCGGGGGCGGTCGGGGCGGCCCCATCCTTGCCCGCCCCCGCCCAGAGGCAGCCGGCCGAGATCAGACGCGGGTGGGCGTTGACACGGCGCATGCGGCGCGGCGCGGACGCCGGTCAAAAGCTGGCCGCTGGCCGGGAGCCGGACGGTAGATATTGCGTGTTTGAGGAGCGCGCCCGTCCCCGTCCCCTCGCCAACGCATCTCGTCCCGGAGGAAGCCCCATGTGAGGGATGATCCCCTCTGCTTGCCGGGCCGTCCACCTCCACCGCCGTGCCGTGGGGACCGCGAGGTAGCGGTGGCTAGCGGCGGCGGCGGCGGCGGCAGGCTGGCCGGCGCCGCGGAGAGTTTGAAGGAAGGCATTTCCTTATTAAGACGGGGCGCTGACGCTACGACCTCATCGACGCCGAGGCTCGGCCCGCGGCTCGTGGCAACGCGCGGCACAGCGCTATCAAGTCGCCCCTGGAGCCGAGGATAACGGCGCAGAGCCCCCGCCACGCCCCGCCACGCTCCGCCCCCTTTGCGGGCTTCAGTTTTCCTTCCTCTCCCTTCCCTCCCTGCTAATGAGCGCCTCGCCGCGCCGCACCGCGCCTGACCTCACGTGTGGTAAGGAGATCCTCCTGCCGCCGCCGCCGCGCGTCAGCAGCGGGGCGCGACGCGGCACGGGGGCCCAGACAGCCCAGGCCGGCCGGGGCGCCGCCGCCGCCGCCGCCGTGCCGAGACATCCGTACATTCTGCGAAGCGAGTTCGAATATTCAGCCGGCGCCGCGCCGCGCCGCGCCGCGCCACGCGCTCTCCGGAACGACAGAGGCATTTCAGAAGGCGCTTTAATCGTTGTGACATTTCGCCGCGCAGAGTTTGCGAAGGCTGGCCGGCCGCCCGGGTGGAGGGGCGGAGGGGGGGGGGGGGGGAGGGGTAAGGCGCAGATAGTGAGTGACGAGTGGAAAGGGTGGCGTGCTGACGCCGAGGGCCGAGGGCTGCTGGGCGCCGGGCCCGGGCGGGGCGGGGACTGGCCGCAATTCGGGGCCCATATTTAGGCACTGCGCTCGACGCGGGCGTCACGTCCCGTCACATCCTGTCACGTCAGCTTCGACACTTGACACAGATTCTCAGTCAGATTCGGTGGGGTGCTTTTGCTTCGCTGCGACGCCACACGCTTCACAGCAGAGTCCGGCCCGGGCGGCGCCGCCGGCAGCCTCGTGCAGCGCAGCCCCCTACCGCCGCTGCTGCTGCTGCCGCCGCCCCGCGCCATGCCATGAGTAGTCTTTTAAGCGACCCTTCCCTCCTATCAACCCCGATAAACGGCGCGAAATTGCCATCCGTGTCGGGGCGGGGCGGGGCGGGGCAGCTGACGCCAGTGACGCCTGGCGCGGGACGCGGCGCCCGCCGTCCAATCACTGCGGAAGCTTCAAAGCTGCTCCTGCCCCCCGCCCGCCTCCCATCCACTTTTCCGCACAATAACATCACTCTTATCGCACGCATTCCCCGGATTCTCGGCGGCCGGGGGAACAGCAGCCCCGCGCCGCGCCGCGCCGGCCATCGCCTCCCCGCTGTACAGCACGGCGCGGTGCGGTGCGGTGCGGTGCGGTGCGGTGCGGGACGGGGTTCGCTGCACCGGGGCGTTAGTGCGGGCCGGGGCGGGCCGGGGCGGTCACGTCCGGCCGTGTGTGTGCTCTGCGAATTGCTCTCGCGCTGCGGGGGCGGCTGCGGCAGCTGCGGGGGCTGCGGGGGTGCTCCGGCAGCAGTCGGGATCTCGGGCCGCTCGCCCGGCCGTCTGTCTGAAATGTGCCCCCGGGCAAGGGTAAGCCATCCTGCCTAATACATCACAACAACCCACGGGGGGAGTTCACCTTTACCCCCGCCCGCCCCCGCAGATAACTGCGCCGTCCGCGACAGCCGCGCCGCGACGCCGCGGGAACCCGGGCGTAATGAGGGCGACGCATGCCTTAACTTACAAAGGGAGTGTCCCGTAAGGTGTAACCGAGTTTTGAGGGTTGGTAGGCCTTGACTGGTTATCCCTCCATTGTGGCCCACGAATATTTTTTTGATTATGGCCAAAAAATTATAACCAAAAGTCGTAACGTCGTAAAACGTAAAACTTTTACAGTTTTGTGACACAGTAAAATACTTTTATTTTCGAATATTTAGTGGAATATAAAACGGGGACGGTATGATATTTCGAAGATAATTCTTCTACCAGCCCCAACCAACCCTCAAAAAATCATCGGCAGGGCCCGGTGGCGTCCTCGGCCCCGGCAGCGGCGGCGGCGGCAGCCAACAGGTGGAGTGGCGGCGGCGGAGGGATGCGTCTGGGGTGCGCGTGGCGTGTGGGAGTGAGAGAGAGAGAGAGAGAGAGAGAGAGAGAGAGAGAGAGAGAGAGAGAGAGGAGAGAGAGAGAATAAAATAGGCGAATCGTGTCGTGGTGGAACTTCCCTCAGGCGCGCCACACATCAGTGCTGTAACGCCCCGGCCCCGGCTCGTTCCAATTTGCCCGAATTACGCGCCACCCCACCGCGCCAGCCTCGCCATCCACACGCGTGCAAACACACACACACACACACACACACACACACACACACTCGCCGGCGGCGCTTCGGACGTGCCGCTTCTCCCCAACGCCAGAAAGCGCCCCTCGGGCCCTCCGGAAGCCTAGAGCCCGGTTCCCTGGCTGCGCGCGGCACGGCGGGCTGGCGGAGGCCCGGCCCCGCGGCCACGGTGCGGGCCAGGCGCAGGCAGGGCGGCAGGGCGGCGGGCCCTCCGGCCCTCCCCGCCGCCGCGGGGCCTGTCTCCAGATGTTTACACGCCGCAGCCCCGCAGACCCGCGGACTCGCGCCAGCTCGTGAGCTGGAGGCTGCTGACGTGTCGCCTTTTCAGGACCGCGAGAGTGGTATTCGAACCCGCGGCGTGGCTGCGCACCGCACTGTTAATGGTGGCGGCGCAGCGCAAATAGGCCTGGCCGGGGCCCCGCGCCGCGCCGCCCGAACATTAGCGGCCACAATGGGTCCATCGAACCCGGGCCGTCCGGGCCGTCCGGACATGACCAGGATGTGCGGCCGAAACAAAGGGCCCCGGCGGCCCCCCAACCCGCCCCGCCAGCGAGCGCGCTCAGGGCGGATGGAGCATGGAGCTGCTGGGCTGGGATCGGCGCGGCTCGGCCGGCCCCCGCCGCCACCAGAAGAACAGCCTGCGTTATGCCGGGCCCACGCCCCTTTTTAAAAGACTTTCTTTCCCTGTAAAGCCCCCGAAGCGACAAAGTCGCATTGACTCACAAGGAGTCGGCGAGGGGAGGGGAGGGCCGGCGGCACGGCGTGCTGGCGTGCTGCGCCCCTCCGCGCGCCCTTCAGCGGGGGCGTGCCGGAGCCGCGCTGCCGGCGCCGCCCTGCGCGGCTAAGCCGTACCCGCTCGGGCCCCCCGGCTGGCGGCCCTGCTGTCTCAGCCCACGTCTGTTTTTCCAGGCGACGCTTGTCGACGACATGAAAGAGGGTCGACTTACCCCGCTTTAATCACGCTTTGAATTACAAACGAAGAGTCGTTTAGCGTTCGAATCTCTTGACTCGTCCGGACCAGGGGGCCCGGCTGCCGGGGGTGCTGTGCGGGGGGCAGGCCGGGCCGCGGTCGGCGGGGGGTTGCTCGGGGCCACCGCGCTGTCTAAGCCAGTCCCCAGTCTGCTGGGGAAAGGAAGCGGGGGGGGGGGGGGGGGAGACCAACACGCACACCACCCTCCACACTCGTACGTACGTTATCACTTTACCCGCGCACCGCACACCCTTCTTATCACATATTTTGTTCTGGTTCCCCGCCTCTCCCTCTCTCCCTCTCTCTCGCTCTGACTCACTCGCTGCGCCCCCGCCCTCCTCCTCCCTTTACCTCGGCCCGAGCACATCACATGCCGGCGAAATAGAATGAGTGCGAACCGTATTTCATTTTGCGTTTGATGTGGCGGGGCCAGCGGCGCGGACGTGCGACACGGCTGCCGTGCCGCGGCTGGCACCCCCCGCGTCACCTCGCCGCGGGCAGAAGGCCGCGCCGGGTGACCGTCAGCGTCACCGTCACCGGGGCAGCCGGGGCAGCAGAGGGACCGGGGCGGGGTTCCGGTCCGCAGCGGTCCGCAGGCCCCGGGGCGGACGGGGGGTCGGGGGGCGGGGGGCCGGGGGGCCGGGGGCCAGCACAGCGCCACGCCCGCCATCTCACGCAATCACACGCGTGCAGGCACCAGGCACGTATGCACAGACATGTGTGGCCGTATGGCCCTGTGGCTCACCCGGCCCGCCCCGCCCGGAAGGCACAATCAGTGTCCGGCTCTGTGAGCCGCTCCCGGCCCCGGCCGGCCCTCAGGCCGAGCCACACAGGACCGCGGCCGCGGCCACGGCCGGCACGCTGGTGGAGGCAGGAAGACCGCGGCCGGGCGCCTCACTACTTCCGGGGGCGGCTGCTCGGCTGTGAGACGGCTGTCCCGACGGGGGCCGCCTGCTCCTGGAGTGAGCGGGCCGCGGGCCGGACGGGATGCAGGGGCAGCGGACGGGGTCGGGTCGTTCAGGTCACCTCCCCGAGAAGTTAGCGCGCGTCACGCGATTCGGTTCAAAGCGGGGGCGGGAAACCGGGAACAAGTGCGCGGCTGCGACTGCGTCCCCCGGGTGGGGGGGAGGGGATGGGACCGCACCCCGCACCGGAGAGTGTCAATCTGCGCGGTCCGGGCCGATGTGAGCGCACCTGTAAGCGCCAGCGAGGGCCGGGGCGCCCTCCTGCCTGCCTTGACGCGCGTAAACTTCCTGCGTAAACACTCTGCTGCAGCCGCCTGCCCCCCGAGCCGGAAGCGTGTGATCAGCCACACATCCACGCCCCGATGGCGCTGGTTGGTTCGCATAGGGGAACTACCCTGACGAGCACTCGGTTACGGCAC
Organism: Megalurothrips usitatus; assembly: GCA_026979955.1. Lineage (NCBI taxonomy): Eukaryota > Metazoa > Arthropoda > Insecta > Thysanoptera > Thripidae > Megalurothrips > Megalurothrips usitatus. The sequence continues at coordinate 20,012,129 of CM049592.1, forward strand.
GGTCTGACGTTGGTTAGGGCACGCATGCGTTCACGCGAGGACTGTCGCGAATATGGCCAGTTCCCTCCCTCCTCCCTGTTTCCCCGGTGGAAATGTTTCACCCGACGTAAGGAATCGAGCACATTTTCTTTTGTTTCTTAACAGTGAGAGGTGGAGAGACTGGGACTCGGAGTCTCTCTAGTGAGGGGCTGAGGTCCCGCCGATCACGTCCGCGCGCGGCGCGGGCAGGATGCCCCGCTGTGGCGTCCGGGGGAGTGGGGAGGAAACAAGTCCATTTCTTTCTGGGATGCGGGCAGGAGCGGGAAGAAGCAAAGCGCGGAGTATCGCCACAAATACAGACAGCGAGGGCAACTCACTCGCGCACACGCCAAACTTCCCGAGCCCGGCGTGTGGCGACGGCCACCGCGCTGCCGGCTGCCGACTCCCGCACTTCTGCCCCCGCGCTCCCCAAGGGGGGCCGTGGCCGCTGGACGCGGACTGCCCCGCCACGCCCCGGGGACTTCAGCGCGCATCGCCGACGCTTTCCCACACGTCAAAAGTGAAGCTGCGTCCCAACTTGGGCTGCGGCCGGGGGCGGCACGGCGGCGCCGGGGTCGGCAGCCCGGGTGGCCGCGGGGCTGCGCGGGGCCCCGCCCCCCTCCCCCCTGTATCGGATCGCACACCGCACCGGCTCGGCGGGCACCTGCCGGGAATGCACAGCGGGGGCATTATTAAGGCACAAGGCCCCCTCCGCTCCGCGACGGCCGCGCCTTTGTCGGAGCGGTGCTCCCGCGGCACGCGCCCTGAATGGGCGTCCCGACGACCCCTGCGACGTGGGTGACACCGCGGCGGGGCGATGGCCCTCTCCCCAGGCCCCCCGCGGAGACGCCCCCTCCCCCCGCTCCGACACCAACATGCGTCAAGTGGCTGTAGAGTGAACGGAGAAACGCGAAATGACTCAACTGTGGGCAGCGTGAGCCGCGGCGGGGTGTGGGGGGCGGGGCGGGGCGGAGCGGAGCCCGCAGAGGCAGCAGCTGGTAATCCCCACCCCCTTAATATTGCCCCGGCACGGCCGGCGAGGCGCGGCCAGGCGAGGCGGCGCTCTCAAGAAATCCCCCGGCGAATGCGCAATGCCGGGCCGCGCTGGCGCGCTCCTCTTCCCCACTCCGAGTTGGCAGCTCGGGGACATGACCATGACGGCCGGGGGCCGGGGGCGGCCACCGCTGGAGTGGCGGCAGGGGCAGGGTCCCCGCCGGCCCGGCCCGGGCTCCGCTTGGCGGGCCGGAGACACAAACGCTGCGGCCGCGCCGTCGAACCGTCCAACAGTTTAATGCATGTTGATGCGGCGCCCTGGCCGGCCCTGCCGCCACAAAGACCCCCCGGGGCGTGGCGCGGTCTGCGGGGGGTCTGCGAGCCGCGGCGCCGCGGCCTCGCGGGGGTTCGGCGCTTCCGGACATGGCGGCCCGGGCAGCTGCCGGTCAGTGCTGGGCGCTGTCTCTCTCGCACTCACTCGGCGCTCGCATGAATCGACGGAGACAGTCGCTGCCGTTGTTGTCGCGTCCCTTCCCTTCGGCGGCGCGGCGCCCTGAGAGCACTGTCCGCAGGGCGCCGGGCCTGCGCCGCCAGCTGCGCCTCCCCGCGCCTCGCAGCGTCTCGTCACCAGCTCCTGGCCTAGTTCACTCCATTTCCTGACACACAATTACCCAGATTCACGGGTCTGGTCTGGCGCGATTGCTTAGTGGACACCCCAGAAAACAAAATCACTTTCCCGTCCAGGTTTCTCTACGGCGACACCACGGACGGCGAGCCTGGTGACGCGTACAGCGGGCAGCGGCGGGCCGCTTAGCGCCCGCCAGAGCCGGGGTAGGCCAGCCCGCAGGCCACGCGTGCACGGGGCTAGCCTACCCAGCGGGCGCCTCGGCCACATCCGCTTCTCTCTCTCTCTCTCTCTCTCTCTCTCTCTCTCTCTCTCTCTCGTTCTCTCTCTCGCTCTCTTCCGCCTCTATCTCAGCGAGTGCACAAGGCGAGTCAATCTGCGCTGCAGTGCCGCCGCCATCCGCGGCTCTATCCCACTCTATCCCGCCCTCGCCCGGGAAGTCCACCAATTTAGATATTCGCGGTGAGATAAAAGCTCGTTCCGACGAGGACGTGATAACGGACGGGACATTGGCAATAAAACCCGCTCCCCGCCCTCCCTCATTCACCCCTCCGACGATAGCGGGGAAAACTGCGTCCTTCTGGTGGCGACCACCGAGAACGCCGCGCCGCGCCGGGGCGGGGCGGGGCGGGGCGGGGCAGGGCGGGGCGGGGCGGGGCGGGGCGGGGCGGGGCGGGGCGGGGCGGGGCGGGGCACGCACTTTATGAGCTTCGCCGCACGATTGATGACTGCGACCGCTATTTTCTCTCTCTTGTTGCATTTGCTCCGCATTCGAAGAATCTGTGTCTTTTTTTTCAGTCTGTTGGTCAGTTCCGTTTACTGATCGACAAAGCCGTGGGGAATGTGTTGCACAACAGGTGTTGAAGAAGTATAGTTTACGGTACAAACAGTGGTATGTTTGAGCCGACTCGGCTGCCCACTCGTCAACGCAATCTCAATGTCATGAATAAATATAAGTAGACTCATGAACTGAGAGACCATTTTTTTGTTTAATTACATTTTTGGGGGTTAGGGGATGGTTTGCCTTAGATTACGAGCCAATCCCAAATGCATATAGTAAGTTTAGGTTATCCTGGTCAGGAAAGGAGGGTCTAAAAGTGACCTGAAATCGGCCACGTAGTTCATAAATGGTCCCATAAGGCCGAACAAGGCGCCCCTCCACACGGCCAGCTGCTGCCAAGGCTGGGACTGCAAGCACCGCGCAAGCGTCCGAGTACGCTCTGACGCCGACACACCTGTACACCCCGACGAATCAACACTCAGACACACCTCCAACCACAACCCGAGGCACCGACACCCCGTGGACACCCCGTGGATACCCCATGCACACCACCGTCCCCGGCGGCAAGGGCCCGGCGTCTGCAGCAGCGGTCGCTCAACGTAAATCCTCGGGGGCCTGCGGCCGTCGGCGGCCTCTCGGCGGCCTCACCTGGCGAGTCTGGAGAGGACAGGTGAGCGGTGATCGGCGGCGAGGGCTGGGGGCTGCTGGGGCTGCTGGGGCCGTGCCGTGCGCTGGGTCCCGTCGCGTTGCGCTCGAGGTTTGCAATGAACCCCGCCGCGTCGCCCGCTCCCCTTTTATGCGCTGCGCGGGGTGAGGGGTGGGGCCTGCGAGGCGGCGGGGCGGGGCGGGGCAGTGCCGCTGGACCGGACGGGGTGGCGCGGCCCGTGCGGCCGGCCCCGCCCCGCCCCGCCTACGCGGGCAGAGGGGCGGCAACAAGTTTAGCGGATCGCTGCCAAAACAGGGCGCGTAAGGCGCATTTCGCCTCCCGCCGGGCCGCGCCGCCGCGCCGCCGCCCCGCCCCGAGCGCCCCAAAGCCGGCCGCGGTTCCGGTGCGGGGCGCGGCGCGGGGGCTCACGGCCACGAGCCCCTCTAGCGGCGGCGCCGCGGAGACGAGATAATTCCTGCCGGAGGCTGGAGATGACCACTGCCCGTCTGAGGCGAGCGCTTTGCGTGCGGCACTCGCCGCCGCCGGCAGATCGCGACATAAGCAGCACAAAATCGTAGAAAACCGATTCAACCCATCCACAGTTATTCTCTGGGCAATTGGCTCTACGATTCCGTGCACAACATTTTTATAAGAACGATATTGCGGCTGCCATATGGGTGCCGCCTCGTCCCCAAGAGACGCACGTCTGGCGCGAGGTGGACCCCAGTTGAAGTCTCATCTGGAGTGAAATTGGCTGGACTTTGACTGGACTGGAAGGCGTACACTGACTGGAAGCACTGGGGCACCTCTCGGCTACGCTACATATCCCCCCCCCCCCACCTCCCCGGCCGCCCCCGTCCTGTCGCATTGATAAGGCTGGGACCGCCATCATTATCATTTGTAATCGATTGTACACGCCGTGTTTACCCGCCGCGTGACGCGTGGAGCGTGGGGCGGCCGGCGCACTAAAGCGGCCCGGGAAAGGGAGACCCGGCGGGGGAAATAAACCCCGCGGTTCCGAGGGACGCGGCAGCGGCGGCGGCAGCGGCGGCGGCAGCGGCGGCGGCGGCGGCAGCGGCGGCGGCAGCGGCGGCGGCAGCGGCGGCGGCAGCGGCGGCAGCGGCGGCAGCGGCGGCAGCGGCGGCAGCGGCGGCAGCTCGCGGAGGAGCCCAGCCCGGGAGGGCGGCAGTGCTAATCAGCGGCAGCTCCGCGGTGGGAGAAAAGGGAAGAGACGGTGGACACGTGAGGACGGCGGGGAGCTGCCGGCGGCTGCCGCGGTGGCTGTCGGGCTGTCCTGGTGCCGGGGGACCCACGGCTCCTCCCAGTCCTCCCCGCCCGCCCCGCGGGGCTGACGTGTGCCAAGAGTTTAGGACGGCTGTTAAACGGGGCGGACGGGTAAAGTGGCAAGTGCGCGGTGCGGTACGGTGTGGGGGGAGGGGGGAGGACAACGCACGTCGCGGGCCGCGGGCTGCGCGAGTAGCGAGTAGCGACACAGCGGCCCCGGGGGCGCGCGCGTGCGGGCGAGCTCGTTACGAACACGGGCTTTTCGCGTAATTTACGATTTTATAAAAATAGGTTGATGGCCAGACGGAGTCAAAATTTGAGAGATCGGTGACGACACGGGAAACACCGGCGGCAAGCTGTAGCTGACCCCAGCGTGGGTCACTGTGCCGGGGGCGGCCACCAAGAACCCCCCACAGCCCGCGCAGCCCTCTCTCCCCCCCACCAGGACCCCCGTGGTCTTCATGGCGCGTGGGTGTTATGAGGCGCTGCCCCCCGCAGCGCGGCCGGCGTGCCCTGCCGCTGAGGCTGCGCCGGTCAAGCCAATGCCGCGGCGAGGGGGCCGAGAGGAAGGAGGGGGGGGGGGGGGGAGCACCACGCGCACACAACAATCCCAAAATGCAGATTTGTGATGCCTGCGAGCCCAGCACCACCCCCTCCCCAGGGCCTCTCCCCAGGGGGCCCGTGCGGCCGTGGCTGTGGAGACGGGCGAGAGATTAGGCACCTGCACCCCCTCCACGCACCCCCCCGGGGCGGCGGGGCGGCGGGCCCTGCGGCGGCCCTGCGGCGGGCTCTGCGGCGCGGCGGGCTCCTCAGACTCGGAGCTCGCGAGACTCGCGCCTCGTCACCCCGCCGCGCTGCGCCGCGCCGCCGTGTCGTCTGCTCCTGTCGTCTGCTCGCGGCGGACAGATGTTCAGACTGCATAATGCAGCGGGACGATTAAATTCTTGCGGAGGTTATGACCCGGCGTGCCGTGGCTCCGCGGGTATTGCGTCCTCACCCCTCCCCTCTTCTCCTCCCTCTAGCCTGGCGCCGGTCGGCGGCGTTGCGGCGTATAGTGGACGGTCATCACAATTTTAAAAGAATAGTAAACTCGGTCGGTTACTTGGTCGTGTACTGAAATTGGTTCTGCCAACGAGAGAACGCACTACGTATGCGACGATGATTTATAAGGAATAGGAAAGTGTACGCGGTTTTATACCAAGATATTCATGCTTAATTTATTTAACATTGCTTGCATAAACAAAACATCACAAACTTTGGGACGGTGTGGTTAGGTGCTTATCACGGTTTCACATCATTTTACAAATCGGTTGGAGGTTTCGCTCCACAATAGCGAAGCCTAAAAACATACGGTGTCACAATAAAAATTCCGTGTACAGAAATCCTGACCGCGGAGAAGGAGAAGAGACAAATATTGCTCGCGAGCCTAAGTGAGAAGGATGAACTGTACATATTTCTGACTAGAGTACACTCGAGCCAACCCTGGGACCGGGCCAACGTTAATCATAAGGAACTAACCTTAATAATAATAATTTCAAATCAGCTAACGTAAACTATAAGTAATAAATTAAATAATTAATGTAACGAGCTCCGAGGTAAGGCGCGAGTCAGTCCAGCTCCAGGTCCAGGTAGCGCTGGAGGCCGACGGGCACGTCCAGCCTCGGTATGCCCCGCGGCAGCCCCCCGGCCGCGAGCAGCCGCCGCCGCACCGCGCACCGCGACAGGTGCTTGAGCTCGGGCGGGGTGCCGCCGGCGCGGCTGGCGGGCAGCAGCGGCGCGCCGTCGGCCGCGGCCAGCCCCAGGACCAGCTCCGGGCAGTGGCGGAGCAGCGCAGAGTCCGCCGCCGAGGGCTGCGCCCGCAGCAGCACCCGCAGGCACGCCACCGCCTCCGCCGGGTACGGCTCGCCGGGGCACCGCTCCCGGAAGTCCAGGATCTTGGAGAGCAGCACGTCGGCGGGGGTGGCGCGGGACTCGTCAACGCTCTCGCGGTCCGGGAAGTCGATGGTGGCGCCGTGGCGCAGCAGAAGCGTCAGAGTGTCCACCTGCGGGCAGCCGGGCGCCGCGTCAGGGACCCCGCGGCAGCGGCCGTCACCCACCGAGGCCGGGACTCACCTTGCCGACGTCCAGGGCCATGGCGGCCGCGGTCAGCCCCCCGCAGGCCCTCATCGGCACGTCGGCGAAGCGCCGGCCCGGCGCCCCGGGGCCGTGGCCGAACAGGAGCCGCTGCTCGTCCGCGTGCCGCATGAAGAACTCCACGGCCTGGACGTTCTCCTCCCGGTCCGCGAACTCACTCTTCCAGCCGGACAGCAGGTGGGACACCTGCAACAGCGCTAAGGGTTCAGACGAGAAGTGGCTAGTCGGGCGGGCAGGAGGGACTGTGACTGGAGAGTGACGAAACAGTGGGCGTTCACTGACTGAGGCCAGGAGTGAGGTGCCCATCTGCCTCAACGCATAACGTCCTAAACGCACCCCCCCGCCCTCCCCCTCTTCGGATAGACACTTCCGACCGTCGAGGCAACATGACGCCTCCTAGCCCGGTGCCCTGCGGCCACGTGCCGCTCGTGCCGCCCCCCGCAGGCAGCCGGGGCCGCCCCCGGCCTCCGCACTGCACCTCCTGCGTGGGAGTGGGAAACCCCTCAGAGCCCCGGGCTCCGCAGCCATAGCGGGGCTGCAGCGCCTGCAGCGCCTGCAGCCTGCACCGCCGGCACCCAAGCCGGCACCGCATGCACTGAAGCTCATTCCGGACCCACCCCGGCTCCCGCTCGGGCTGCCGGCGCGAGTGTCAAAGGCCCCTCCCATCCCATCCGATCGCGCAGCAAAGAATCTCACATATCACCTGCTGTTTACACGACCGTCAGTGCCGGGTGGGGGGGGGGGGGGGGAGCAGGGCAAACGCTAGCGGGGGAACCAAGCCACGATGCTGGATGCGCCTATATCCCATATCTGTTCTCAAAAAGAGGGAAATGGCCAATATTTAGTATGCTTTAATTAATCGACAATAATTTATTTCTTTTTCGCTTATACCACGGCTTCGCTAGAAAAAATGTTTTTTTTTCATTTTATGTCAGGTTCTTGGGAAAATAATTTTTTGCATTTTAGCGGACGGCGGGTATGTTTCGGTTATTCCCGGACGGCACTAGCCGTGGGCAGCGGGCAGGGCGGGCTACGGATCTTCTTGTCATGTCACCTTCTCCGCCCTGCTCTGCTCTGCTCTGCTCTGCTCTGCCAGCTCTGCCAGCTCTGCGCTGCCCCGGCCCGGCTGTCCCCAGGCGCTGCCGCCGCGCTACGCCCCTCGGCCCTCGGCCCTCAGCCCGCCTCGGCCGCGGCCACCGTCACATCCGTCCGCTCCAGCTTCCTGGCTCGCTCCCTCCCCGTCAGGCCAGGGCGCGTGTCCTCGGGGCTCCGGGCGTTGCCGGCGTGGCCGGCGTGCCGGCCTCGGCCTCGGTACTCACCCTGGTGCCCACGATGGCGCCCACGACCAGGCGCTCGAAGGTGCCCTCGCAGGCGTGCATGTCACGCAGCAGCCGCGCCACGGTGTGCCCGTCCCGGAGCTCCCAGTCGTACGCCAGCTTGGCCACCACGTACAGGATGTCGTGGAACTTGCCCTTGAGGCAGACGCCGCCGTTGGCGTCCTTGGTGGCCGCGTGGTAGCGCAGCGCCGCACACACGGCCCGGCCCGCCGCCTCCTGCGCCGTCACCTGGCCGCCGTCAAGCACGTCACCACCGCGTCCTGCGCGCCGCCGCCGCCGCCGCCACCCGCCGCCCACTCACCTGCTCCGCGCCCACGCAGCCCACGATGACCGTGCCCAGGTAGTCGGACAGCTCCTCGCGTTTGTACCGCGACACCAGCGCCCCTCGCGGCAGCTTGGCGAACACTTTCTCGAAGAAGACGTCGAGGATGGTGTCCATCGCCATCTCGGGCCCGGCGGTCCCCGCGGCCCTCGCTCCTCAGGGTGCACGTCGCCTACGCCCCCAGCCTGGCCGTGGGCGTGCGGCCGGCTGCCGGCGGCTGGCGCGGCGGGCGCGGCGGGCTGCAGGCGGCGCTGCTGTAGCGCTCGGCCGTGCACGGGCTGCTGGCCGGGCTGGCCCGCTGCATTGTTGGGACTGACCGTAGGGCGCTGGGCCGCAGGGCCGCAGGGCGCTGGGCCGTGCCGCAGTCAAGGGCCCGGTGCCCGGCCGCGTCGCACAGGGCTTTGGCTCCCCTAGGGCTTCCTCACATGTGACCCGAGCGTCCGCCCCCGCCCCTGACTCCACCCCACCTGCTCGTCAGGAAACGGCTGGCAGTGCCAGAGTCTGTATTTCAACATGTATCCCATCCGCCCGATCGGGTGGGGTGTGGTTGGTTGGATTAGGTATGATCCTCGACCGTCCTCGGAGGGGAAACAAATGCACGCGAGATGCTTATCGATTTTTATTTATTTCGCAAACTTGAGACAAGACAGTGGTGGTATCTAGAATTTACAGAAGCGGAATTTTTTGAGTTTCGTTGTGCTTGCTCGACAGGAAACACACCGTAAAATATCAGCTTGCCACTATCTAGTTTTTCAAAATACACGAAATATGGGTTGACAAATTATACTTCATCGACTGTACATCGGTTCGAGCGATGAACTCCACTCATTAACCACAATATGGACTTCACACTTTGACACCGCCCGTCATCCGAAAGACTGAACTCTAAACGTATCTGACCAGCAGACACTTAAGCACTAAGCAACTTTTTTTCAAACGCCTTTCAGTCTTATGTACATTTTTCAGTTTTAATTTTGCGAAAATCCTCCTCCCAAATAAATTTAAAGATATACTAAAGTACACGTAAGTGCTATCATTTATGTACTATAATAACTTGTAACTGATATAAATTAGACAGGTGGATCAATAAGGTAACATAGACATACAACTTACACAATAATTTGTTTTTCCTACTCGTTTACCAACATGACATTCTCCGAGCAACGGTTTTCTTTTTAATTACAATATTTCTACATCACAATGGCTTTACTAACGTCCCCTAGAGAGTCACTCCGGGTCGGGCGCGGTTCGAGCGTAGCCTAGCTTCTGCAGGACCATTTTGATTTCCTTGTAGACGGAGGGGTCCTCGATGGTTCCCGGAATCTGGAGAAAACAAGTCAAGATTGTATCGGCGGCGAGGTCCGGACCGGACGCCCTGCGACGCCAGCGCCTGCCAGCGCCGGGGTGGGCCGCCCCGCGGGACACGCGTGCGCGCCAGCAGCCGCGGCTGCCTACCCGGCGGGCGCTCAGCTCCGCTCGGCCGGCCTCGCTCACCTTGACGAACTTGTTCCTGGCGAGGTCCGCGATGCTCTTGCGCGACGTCTTCCCCGAGCGGGTGCGCGGCAGGCCCCTGACGGCGGCGGACAGGCGGAAGGCGGCTATGGGCCCGATCAACTCCCGGATCATGCTGACCAGCTCGCGCCCGATCTCCGACTCCTTCTTCTGGGCGCCTGCAGAAAGTGAGCGTGAGGGGGCGGGGCTCGCGGGGGGTCCGTCAGCGAGCGGCCTCCGGGGGCCTGCTGGCCGCGGCCTGACCTTGTCTCATGACGAACAGGCAGAGCGGCACCTCCCCCCGGGTGGGCTCGGGCACCCCGATGACGGCGGTGTCGATCACGTCCGGGTGCGTCATGACGACGTCCTCCAGGGCGGACGTGGACAGGCGGTGCCCCGACACGTTGATAACGTCGTCGTCCCTGGCCGTCACGTACACGTAGCCGTACTCGTCGCGGAAGCCGGCGTCCATCGTGTCGTAGTAGCCCTGCGGGGGGACGGCGGGGGTCAGGCAGGGCGGGGGGGGGGGGGGGGGAGGCGGGGGAGGGGAAGCCAGAGGGCTCCGGGGGAGGGGCTGCCGTGGCCGTACCGGGTATCTGGAGAAGTACACGGACTTGAAGCGGTCCTCGGACTTGTACAGCGTGGACATGGTCCCCGGCGGCATGGGCAGCTTCACCACGATCCTGCCGAGCTCCTGGGGCGCCGCCTCGGTGCCGTCCGACCGCAGGACCCCCACTGCGGCAAACGCAACGCACCCTCACAACGAGATCCGGCGCCGTCCCACCCGTGACGGGGCGGGCCCTGTTTGCGACGGCCGCTCCGTCCCCCGCTTACCGTCGTAGCCCGGCATGGGCATGCCGGCTGAGTATTTCGGGGGCTTGACGCTGTGGCCCAGGCCGATGCAGGAGGCGGTGATGGCGTGGCCCGTCTCCGTCTGCCACCAGTGGTTGAGGATAGGAACCTGGAAGCAGCGGCCGCGGCCTTACAGTCGTCTGCTCGGGGACACCCCCTCCCCCTCCGCCGTCCGGGCGGTACTCACTTTGAACACGTTCTCCGCCCACTGCATAGTCTCCTGGTCGCAGTGCTCCCCGGCGACGAACACGTGCCGTAACCTGCGGCAGGCACACAGTTGAGGCGGACAGGGCGGGACGGGTGGGCGGGTGTCGGCGGCCCGAGCCCCGGCCCCGGGCTACTCACGATTTGGTCGAGTATTTCCCGCCCAGCTTCACCATCGGGTCCGCTCTCCGGATCAATCTCAAGGTGGTGGGTGCGGTGAAGAGGGCGCACACGCCGTGCTCCTGTATCACCCTGCAAGTGACCGGCTCGTTATAGCACTGCTCCCGGGCTGGGGCGTACCCCCCACTCCTTCCCCCTCAAGTACGGCTCCCACCTGAAGTACTGGCCGGCGTCGGGGGTGCGGTCCGGCTTGCCTTCGTACATGACGGAGGTCATGCCGGCGAGCAGCGGCCCGTAGCAGATGTACGAGTGGCCCACCACCCAGCCCATGTCGGAGGCGCCCCACCAGACGTCGCCGTCGCGCATCCCGTACACGGTCCGCATGCTCCAGCACAGCGTGGCCAGGTGGCCGCCCGTCGGCCTCAGGATGCCCTTGGGCTTGTCTGTGGACAGAGGAGAGTGGCAGTGGCGGCTGGGCGGCGGGGGCACGGCGGGGGCACGGCGGGGGCACGGCGGGGGCACGGCGGGGGCACGGCGGGTACCTGTGGTGCCGGAGGTGTAGAGGATGTACAGCGGCCAGTTGGCCTCCACGGACACGCAGGGGTGCGGCTTGGCCCGGCCGACCACATCGTCCCAGTCCAGGTCGATGCCCGGCAGCAGCTCCGCCTCGTCGACGTTCCTGCGCTGGAAGATGATGCAGTTCTTCGGCTTGAACGCGGACGACGCGATGGCCTCGTCCACGATGTCCTTGTACCTGCGCACGCGGGGGGGTCGTGTTTCAGACGGAGCCCCACAGACAGAGGACCGAACGCGCCCCGCCCGGGACTCACTTGATGATTTTGTGGGGCTCGACGCCGCAGCTCGCCGCGATGATGACCTTAGGCTCGGCGTGCTCTATTCTCGTGCACAGCTCCCTCGCCGCGAAACCTGCGGGACGAGAACCGGAAAGTGAGCGCGTGTCGGCTTCCACTCTCTTCAGAGCGAGCGCGCTGCGGCCGTACCTCCGAACACCACCGAGTGGATGGCGCCCAGCCTGACGGTGGCCAGCATGGCCACGATGGTCTCCGGGATGAGCGGCATGTAGATGAGCACGCGGTCGCCCTTGGTGACGCCCAGCGCCGCGAGGGCGCCCGCCAGGTGCGACACCTGTCAGGGCAGCACGTCATGAGGGGTGTTGTGTTGTAGGGTGTTGCAGGCGCCCGGCCGTCCGCCTGTCTAGCTGGCAACGCTGCCGCTGCCGGCCGGACCGGAGGCAGAGTGACCCCCCCCCCCCCCCCCCCCCGCGGTGAGCAGGGGAGATGTGCGGTGGAGCGTGTACGCGGACGAGATTTGATTTGGAGTTTCGAGTGGGCCGCGGAGTCCCCCCGCCCGGACAACTCGATGCCGCGGAGCGTACAACTCATATATAACATGCATTGAGTTTCTGATCTGGAGAAAGACAGCTTGTTCTCCTCAGCCCCATTTGCGGACCCCTGACTCAGCACCAAAGTTTTCTCCCCCCGTCCTGCCCGACCCTCGTCGCCCCGCGACACCCATCCGCAACCGCGGCCAGCCGCAGCCAGCCGCAGCCAGCCGCAGCCAGCCGCAGCCAGCCCCCGCTTCCGTCGTGGGCGGGCTCGTCGAGTGGACTTGGGAACAAGTCTTGAACAAGCGTGGCCGTGGCCGCCGCGCCGCCCGGCCCCCGGCCACTGGCACCCCCGCCCTCACCTGGTCCTGGAGCTCGCCGTAGGTGACCCTCCTGGTGACGTTGGTAACGGGGCTGGCGTGGATCAGGGCCACCTTGTCCTTGTGGCCGGCCTCCACGTGCCTGTCCACCGCGTTATAGCAGGCGTTGAGCTCGCCGCCGACGAACCTGCGGGTCACACAGGCGGCGCCCTCAGGCTCGGCTGCTCGGCTGCCATGCTGTTGCCGAGGCCTAGGCTGGTGCCCGGCAGGACCCGCGCTCACCCTCGCGACCTAATAGGCATTTCCAACGAGGCTCGACAACGGAAGTGGAAGACGACTTCCAGGACGGATACGGCCGGTGTGAGACATCGCACGGCAACGAGCATTCCAGACGCTGGAAATGCCTATTCTACACCTGTGCAGAAGCACTTGGAGGGCGAGCACGTAGCCGACCGCATGCACCGGGACGCAGCCCTTCGCACACATTGAAAACCCACCATTTCGTGAAGGGCGGGTTCGAGTTGTCGAGGACCTTGTCCCACCGTTTCGTCCACACCACTTCCTCGCCGACTTTTGCCCAGAACGTTTCCGGGTCATCGAGGGACTGCCGAAATGTCTCCTCGTACTGTGCACTGTAGAACCGGTTCTGCCTCAGGATCATGTCTGTGAAGCGGAAAGAGAAGCGAACGTGAGTAAACATATGGGTCAGCCCCCGACTAGGCCAGGCCCGCCGCTCGCCGTGCCGTGTGCGGCGAAGGGGCACAGGTTGCAGTGGCGTCTGGGGGGGAGATATTAAGTTAATTGTCAGACATTGTGTGGGACCACCCCAGGTCTGCATGTGAAATTGCAAACAAAACGACACGCTCCTGGCTAGACCATCTCCAAGTTTCCAATTCTGTATGAATGTCGAAACATGTACTAGGTCGTCGATTGCCCGTCACTTGGAATCAGGGTGCCAGAAGACTCAACGTCACCAAAAATATTTTAGAAATTTTAACTTGTTAGTTTTGTTCACCTAAAAAAGATTCCCGCGGCACTATATTTGCGGTCGATGACTACGAAACAATTTTTTCCCCTCCAGTTCTAGGGGCTCGCGTGAAACGACCGACCGGTTCATGTCCGAGTCCCGAACAGGACTGTTCCTGTTTTGTACACCCGGCGGAGGTCGGCCCATCAGTCCGAATGAAGTCCACGTTGACACCGGACGGCGCGACGTCAGCCCCAACTGTTCGAGAGCCGACCGAACACGCGGCCGCCGAGGCCGTGTGCACTCCGACGTGCAGACATTTCCACCCGCGCGCCTGGCGGTCTAGACACCGCATTCGCGAGGCGTAAGGCGTCTCGGGGACGGCTCGGGGTTGACGTGCGCGCTCGCCACCGCCAGGCCCTGCACGATCGTGGACAGATGATAGGCTCCCGCCCTCCCATGATGATACCGCGAATATCAACCAGCAAAGTGAGTCCGGCTGAGTATGGGTTACGTTGCAAACGTGATAAATAAAAAACTGGTCAAGCCGGGGCTTTACTCCCATTCAGATGCGGGCCAGGCGCCAAGAGAGGGGCACAACGCCAAACATCAGGACACTACAACAACCAACTGCAATCTAGCTACCTATCTCTCAAGACTTTTAATTCCTGTAATTTTGTCAAGTGTTCAGACTTGATTTGGGGAACACGCCCTTAAAATGTAAAATAGACAGTTCGTGGGGGGGGGGGGAGCTGTCACTGGAGGCCACGGCACGGGGCAGGGAAGTCGAAGTTTTGCCTTTCCGGCCGTCGTGTGAAGGCTCGCAAGCGGGTCGTAACCAGCGGTAACGCATCCCGCGATGTAGCGGTCGTCACGAACGCTGCCCGGGCTTCCCCACAAGGTCAAAGGTGCACCGGGTGGGTGGGTACACCGCCGACAGAAACACGGGCACGGCGCCCGGCGCCCGGCGGCGTAGGACGGGATGCTCTCACAGGCGGTGCTGGGCGGTGCTGGGCAGGGGGTGTGTCGCCCAGCTTGTGGACAAGGTCCGGGCAGGTCTGGGCGGAGCCGGGAGGAGCTAGGCGCCGGCGCGTGCAGCGCCGCGCACCGGGCGGCCGTCGGCGGCCACGACATCTACATACACCCGCAGAGCCGGAGCCCGCGGGCCCCACGGGCCGCGGCGCGGACCCTCAGTGGGTGAACGGCCCCACTAATGAGAAGCTTCAACAAATTGATTTGTACGAGCCCCGGGCACTCGTCGCCCTGCTGGGCGAAACAGCGGCCGGAAAGGGACACTGCCCGACTCAATGTTGGCAAACTTTTCAAAATAACGAGCCATTAATTAAATGGGAGGGAGGATCGACTCGAGTCCGCACGTGTACGGAAACAACTCCCCCTTCTTCCCCGAGGAGTAGCAATAAACCATCTCATTCAATCAAATATGATAAGCGAAGTATGATTTGAATATTTTAAAGTAATTTATGACATTATGGATTCCCAAGGAACAGTAAGGCCATCAGAGAAATTTCTTTACAGTGAGAAATCTAAACCATTATAAGCCAAGTATAGATAGAGTGTCGACAGTTTACCTTTAATGAACTCCACAACTGCAGATTTGTAGGTCTCCATGTAAGTGATTTGGTAAATATTTAAAACAATTTTTCTCTCAATAAATGTTATATGCTCATTTTTTTTCAGGGTAACTTTTTCGTCATTCCCTTTGATTTGAATTTCCTTCAATGGCCCATGCCAACATCACACAAGCCCAATCGACAATGTGAATCATTTGTACAAGTGCAGTAACTGCATCGGCTGTGCGGCGGCCTGTGAGGGTCCCTAAACGCTGACGTGTAATACTTTGCATAAACTGCCGATCACTCCCGTGCGTCAGTCGTCGAGGACGCAATGTGGGTCAGGCGTGCCATGAGTGTCGACCTGACCGCACTGCACTGACCACTCCTACCGCAGAGTCAATCACAACAGACAGAGCCCGAGGTTCACCATCACGATTCCATTGCATTGACGGCGACAATTTTATCGTCGCAAAACTAAATCGGCTGTACAAACCTTCCATTTAATGGCACGGGATTTCAGATTAATGACAGTTCGTATTTCCACCCTGATGATGTTTGGCATGTCGATTCCCGACTGACACCGCCACAGCCGCCGCTGTTCTCCCTCGACAAGCACACCCCCACCGCGGCAGGTGGCAGTGGCACTGCCCCGCGCTCGAGTGCGGACCTCGAGTCCCCAGCGCAGGGCTGGACGGCTCCCGCGACGGTGGCTCACCCTCATCGCGTAGACTATCCTTGCGGAGGAAGTGACTCAGGATGACGCCGTTGCTCTTGCCGGTCTTGGGCTCCGTGTGCTCCTTCTTGGCCAGGTCGCCGTTGACGGTGCTGAACATGGCGGAGGAAGGCTGCCGGGCGACGCGGGGCCGGCGGTGCGGGGCACTGAGTCTATCGGCGCTGGGTGGCACTAGGCCAGGCACTCGCACTCCACGGACTGCCGACTGCGGCAGCCTGACACCTTCGCGTCTGACACCTGGGTGCGTGCCCTGGGCTGGGCTGGGCGGGCGGCTTCGGCCTGGGCTGGGCGGGGGTCGGAGACTCACTGACGAGGCACCGACCCGTGTCCCCGTGGCTAGGGCAGGGCCGACGGGGTCGGGGTCCCCCGGGGTCCCCGGGGTCCCCGCCGGCAGCAGTCTCGCCCACCTTCGCCCGGCGGAGCCTTCGGCGGAGCCACCGACGGACCCTCCGCACGGGGTCACCGGCGGGCCGGGGGGCGGGCCCCGCCCCGGGTCAGACTCCTGGTGCTGAGGAGGCTGCGCCGGAGGATGGTGGACTGGGGTGAGGGCGGCACTGCGGCACGGAGGCACGGCGGCACGGCTCGCCCCTCGCCGTTCTTTGGGAGTGTGCTCGACGCCGAGCTGATAAGGCCGGCCGGTGACGTAGTACCCCGGCGGCGCGGCGGCGCTCCCGACCCGCGCCACTCCGTGCCGCAGGGTCGCCGTCGAGGCGCCGCACAGCACTGCGCCGCCGCACCACGCACCGGGGATGGCGGCTGTCCGGGCGCTGCTGCTGCTGCTGCTGGCCGTGGCCGTCTGCGCCTCCGGGCTCCCCCTCGGCCACAAGGCCGGCCACACGCGCGCCGCGGCCTCCACGACGCAGGACGCCAGGCCGCACAAGGGTGCGACCGGGACCACGGCAGCGGGGCGGCACACCGGACCACCATGCGGTGCGTTTAAATCCCCCAGCCCCTGATGCGCAGGCAAGGGGCCGTGCAGCAAGGGCCCCGCGGGCTGCAGGAAGGTGTGCGCGGCGGAGGACGGCGCCGGCGGCCACTGCAGCCCCGACGGCGAGTGCATCTGCAGCGGCCGCTACAAGACGACCAGGGGCGCCGCGGGGACCACGGGGTCCGCGGGACCCACGGGGTCCGCGGGAACCACGGGGTCCTCCGCCAGGTCCGCGAGCCGCGCCGGCACAGACGCCGCCGCCAGGGCGACCGGAGCCGTGGGGAACACCCGTGCAGCGGACGAAGCCACCACTGAAGCGGACCTAGCCGCAGCCAGGTCAGCTCCCTGCCATGTGCCTTTCGTTGCTCCGAGACAATCATAGACGGCCTCCAGAGGTAGTCCAGTCTTCACTTCTCCCCTCTCCTGCCCACCCCCAGGAGAGTCGTGGGCGGCAGATCTGCGGACGGCGGGGAAGCCGCCGCCTCCTCGTTCGCAGCCAGCGACACCCCGACGCCGACGGCCGTGGTCACGACCACGCCGACGACCGTAGTCACGACCACGCCGACGCCTGAGCCACCCCCGGCGGAGACCACGTCGTCGCCCTCCGGCGGGGAGGCGAGCACGGCGACGGCGCCGACGGCGAGCGGCCCAGTGGGCGGGCCGGTGGGCGGGCCGGTGGGGCCGATGGGCAGCGGCACGGCCAGCACCGAGGAAGCCGACGCGAGCACGGCCGGCGCCTCCACGGCCGGCGCCGACAGCAGCAGCAGCAGCAGCAGCAGCAGCAGCAGCAGCAGCAGCAGCCACCACTACCACCAGCACCACCGTCACCGTCACCGACGGCACTGTGCCCGACGGTGTGACTGCTTTCCCCGCCCTCAGCACGTCCAGCGTCCCAGACTCAGCGGCTACGACGGCCGGAGCCCTCTGAGAAAGGGCAAAGAGTACAAAGCCAATCCGAAATATGGGAAGGGGGGCGGCCGGCTAGAACAAAAAATTGGGGGAAAGGGGCGGACTACAGAGAGAGAGACGAGACCATAACCAGTGACTGGGGAGCAGAATGCCGACCCTCAAATAAACGAAATCAGTTGAGCGCTCCTGCCGCACCCTGCTAATTCACAGCTCTCATTTTTGTTTCGAATGTCAACAACATGAGCTGCCCCGGCCGCGGTGGTTTGGCGGCGGCGTGACCGACATGACATGGCATTCTTTTGACTCTTTCGACGGCAAGTCGTAGCAGCACAAGGGGGTCCTTAGATTTGTCATCGCGGCTTTACTTAAAAGTGGTTAAGCTTATTCTAGGTTCAAAACGGATTGAACGTAAACAACGTGTATCTCCCTCCCACGGGACGGGTGTCTGTGCGGTGCTGGCGTGCGTCCCCCCCCCCCCCCCCCCGGTGCGCGCACAAGCCTTGTCCGTTCATTTCCGCCGACAGCTAGAACTTTTGGCTGCAAGGTGCAGGAAACGGTCTCGGTTCGAAAATCGAAGAGAGTGTCATTCCATTGAAGACTCCCCCTCCCCGCCTCCCCGCGCCGCGCCGCGCCTCACGCCACACCGGCCTTCCTCATGTTTGCATAACGCGATGCCGACGCAAGCGTGGAGGGGGGGGGGGGGTAGGGGGCGGCAAACAGGGGGCGGGGGGAGGCGAAACCCCAACGAGCGGTGAGCGGTGCACCGGATCAGCTAATGACGAAGCCCGCTCGGAATTAGGGGCGACGAATGCCAATGCCGGGAGGGAAGGAGACGCCCGGCTGGACGCCGCCGCCGCGCCGCACCGCTTCCTAGCCGGGAACTGTACGAGCGGCCGTAAGGCAGCCGTCAAGGAGCGACAGTTCCCACGGTCTTTTGGTTGGTATGTAGTCGTTTATGACCATGACGCCTCCGCCCCACTCATTCACGAATTTGTATTATCTTTTCCGCCCGTAAGTAGGTCAAAAAAGACGGACATCGCCCCCTCCGAGAGCCAGTCATGCGCACGCCTCTGTCCTCATCGGGGAGTCTATATGTCGCCGATTGAATGGACACGTTGTGATTTTGTCCCTTGTCGCTCGGCTGTTTCTCCGGCGCGCCCCCGCTGGCCTCGGTTCACCTCGGCACCCCTCGGCATGACTCGCCGGCGCCGCCGGTGCAGACAGGGTGCGGCACGGCGCCGCCCCCTCCGCGGCCCACTATCATCCGCGTTCTCTTATTTTGCTCACGGTCGTGGCAACACTGTTCGGACATTGGCGCCAGACGGCCGCCCCGCCGGCTGGGCCGTGCCCGGCTGTGGCCGGCCGTGCCCGTGCCGCACTGTGCCGGCCGTTACTAATTTGGAAGGCAATATCGTCCGCGGTTCCCCCCCCCCCCCCCCCCCCCCGCGCCGCGAGTCGTGCTGCGGCCCGAGGCCCTGGCGCGGGCCGCGGGGCGCCAAGCGGCGTGCCGGACAAAACAGCCAAGGGGTTGTTCGGCGGGGACGCGACGTTCCCGGGCGCCTTGATGCCGGAGAGGGCAGTCTGGACTGGCCGGTCGCCGCGGGCGCGCGCCTGCCGGGTAGGCAATCTCCCGCTCCCGTGCCGTGCGGGCCGGCCTAGCATTCGGCCAAGCATTCGGCGGGCGGGGCGCGGCGGGGTGCGGCGCGGCTCTAGGCAAACAATGGGCCGCGTTGGCGTGTGTTCACACGGGGGGCGTCGCAGTGGGGCCGGCCGTGGCTGAGGAAGGAGGCAGACGTGCTGACCGACGCGGTAGTTGCAGCCAGCCGCAGCAACACGGAAAGACCGACGGAGACGTCACCAAAATTCTGAAAACAAACGCGCTACACGGGGCTTTCAATGCTGTGGCGACGGTGTCGGATAATTTACATTTCCCACCCAGTTTAAAAAAACAAAACAAACGGAAACCAAATTTTAGATGCCCTTTACTGGGTAGTTCCTGACGCATACCTTGAGGCCTGCCGCCTGCTGCCTGAATGCCCTCCGGGGGGGGGGGGGGGGGTGAGCACCGCGCGCCTGCGCCAAGTGGCATGTTTTGGCGCACTGACGGCACTGGCGGGCACGCTTGGGGGGGGGGGCGAATGAGATGTTTCGAGTGCGGGGCGAGCGGAAGAGTCGGGGGGGGGGGGGGGGGGGGGGGGCGCTCTCCGACACATTGACGGAAGCCGGCATACGGCTGACGTCACCACGTAGGTGCAGCAGCGTCCATATGAGATGGAGGGCGGCCCGGCGGCACCGCTGGAATACGCTTTAAGTTGTAATCAGGCGTACCAATTGAGTCGCACGGCCAGCTGAGGGGGTCCCGGCAGTCCCGGGCGAGGCCGGTATGACGCCGGGCAGGCGGGCAAGAGGTTTGCCTACAAGTGTGCCGTGTTGCTCCTTGCCTGCCCCCGCCCCCTGCCCCGCCCGGCAACGCTGTTGGCCGCGGGGCCGCATGTGTGTGCCGTTCGTATCGCAGCCGGGCGGGGCTGGGAGATGCACGATAATAGTGCCGCGGCAGCCGCCGCCGCAGGGGGTCCGGGCTCCGGGCTCCGGGCCTCCGGGCCGGCTGCAGCCATATTTCGAGCCCTTCATTGTAAAATACTGGCCTCGGCCTCCGGGCCGGCCGCCCCCCCGCCGTGGGCGCTACGCAAGTGCTGCGTACTGCGGCAATGAGGGGGGGGGGGGAGCAACGGCGCGAAAGCAATGCCTTGTGACGTGCAGATGCGCCCCCGGGACCACGGGCCGGGCCCCCGCCGCCCCGCCGCGCCACCGCCCCCTGGGGCCCCCACACAGCAGCAGCCGCAAGGCCGTATAACACTGCAGTCCCTAAAATTGGGACGCGCGGAGACTATGCAAACCACGGCGGTCGCGCCACGCCACGCCACGCCACGCCACGCCACGCCACGCCCCGCCTCGCCTTGCCACGGGCCGTCAGAGCGGCCGTCAGAGCGGCCGTCAGTGGTGGCCCTCGCCGTCCTTCAGACGTCCATGTCCGTCCAGCAGAGCAACAGCGCCCCCCCCCCTTACACACACACACACACGCACACACACACACACACACACACACCGGTGACGGCGCGAGCGGCGACCAGCAGCGCGCGCAGCGCGGAGTACTCTGATTGGTCGGCCAATGCGGCCTGTGTGGGCGCACTCACCCCTCACCGCCCCCCCCCCCCCCCACGCACCCTGCGACCGGCGCTCACGAGGGACCGTCGGGGGGAGTTTGGCGGCGGGGGGCGGGGGAGCGGTGGGTCCGCCCCCCGCCCCCGTCAAAGGATACGTCTGCCGAGGTCCCTGACGGTCCCTGACGTCACCGCACTCGTAGGAGAAGAGGGGGTGGGGAGTAAGGGAGAGTGGGGCACAATGGGACACGGGGCACTATGGGACCCCTCACCCGCCTTGCGCCACTAGCAGCGACTGCCCCGGTGGTGGTTGTCGCTGTTGTTGACCCGGCAAGTCCGGCGGACCAACCTCTTCCGGAGGGGAGCGGATTCTCCGTCCAAAAAAACAGGCACAGTAAATTATTTCCCTGTCCGAGTCGCACTTTAATTAAATATTATACGAGCTTAGCCCTTCGGACATGCATGAGCGTCGCCGCATCGCCGCGGCTTGAGAGGTCAGGGTGCCACAACGCGACTCCATTCAGGGGACAGTGCGTCAGTGGGACACTTGGTTAAGTGTCCGTTACACCCCAGAGTGGTTTTCTAGCTTATACATGATACTTTTCGTAGAACCGCTATTTTAGGGAAAATACCGGGCGACGTATATTTTTATTTGGTGTTAGGAAAATGTGACCTGAAAGCCATTATATTTTTTATTTTAATTTCAGGCAAATGTGACCATGAAAGCCGTTTTGTTTCTACTTAAAAATGTTAAATAAAACATGTCAGTTATTTTAGCGCCAAAATACTGTATTCTCAGTAAAACAGTAAGTGTCCCATTGTACCCGGGGACTGCAGCGACGTGGTTATTTATTTTTTAAAGGCAACGGAGCAATCTACGTGTCTCAAATACTGTTAAACAAGAAAGAGGACATACCCTATGTCAGGCACATTTTGATTTTTTTCATCTCAACCAGTCTTGCAAAGAGAGGGCTGGGAAAAAAAGTGTCCCATTGTGCCCCACCCTCCCTTAGTCCTGACTTCCTACCCGGGCAGGGTGCCCCGGGTACCCCTTGGGGATGGATACCACAAACCCTTTCAAACACTTTGCCACACCCTCCAGGCACGTCACCGTCACCGCCATCGGAGAGTGAGGCTGAGGAGCTGCACCCCCCTTATTGTCTGCAACTGTATCCCAACGGACTGCGGGCGGAGGCAACGCCGTGGACTCCACCCCCGACCCGGGGGCTCGGCTGGGCTGGGCTGTGCTGGGCTCGACAGACGGACGCCCCCGCACCGCACCGCACCGCACCGCACCGCACCGCACCGCACCGCACCGTACCGCACCGCACGCGGACGCCTGTGGGGTAGGCCACCAGGCCGCCCGGCGCGCACGCGTGCAGTGCGGGCTTGCCTACCCCGGAGTCCGCGGGCGTTCGTGTCTGCCACCTGCGCTGGGCTGGGGGCAGGGACAAACACCGTGCGGCGGCGACGCCAGCGGAGCTTCCGCGCCACAGAAAAGCGGCGAGAGTTTCGAAATGGCAATTTCCGGCCGGCGTGGTGTAAACATCGTCTCCTCAGCGATGATCGCCCGCGGCCGTGGCGGAGGGGCGGGGGCGGGGAGAGCCCGGTCACACAACTCGGCGTAAAACTGCGCCCACCTGTTCCTTATAAGCTTGCTGAGCGCTGCTGACGCTGACGGACAGTTTGGATGAGATCTTTCGCCGAAATTAATGGATCGCTCGAAAACTTTGGGGTGTATTAAAACCGTCTTGGATAAATTTGGGCCCCGATTTTATGGCATGGAGATGACGCCATATGGTCAGCTCCCCGGAGCAGCGTCGCGTGCGGACTGGCGCCTGAGTGAAAGTTGTTTTAAAATCTGAGCTTTCTCACACATGTTCGGTGCGACCTTTTTTTAACAGCTTGCCTGCCAGACGGCGCTCTACCAGGCCCTCCCACCCCCTGGCCGCCGCCGCCCCGCCTGCCTCCCCTCGCCCTCGGCACCACCACCCACTTTCCCCCTTCTCCTAGGTCATTATACAATAATTGTTATTTACCGAGTAAATTGTTTAGTATTCCAGGCTCGAACGGACTGTGATCCGGAGCCGGGTGTGGGTGAAGGGGGCGGAGGGGGAGCTCAGGCGGGAGGGGAGGGGAGGGGCGGAGGGGGGGGGGGAGATTTTCTCCATTCCGGTCGCGGGCTGGGGCTGGCCGTTACCCCGTCAACGCGGACGCGATGCCCGCTCGCGCTGCTCGCGCTGCTCGCTGGGCGCCGCAGAACACCCCGCCCGCGGTACCGTGCCCGCGCCCGCGCTCTCGGGCAGGGAGGGCAGAACCGGGTGTCCGGTAAACAGGCAGCGTTGGCACCCCAAACACAGTCTCTGTACGCTTCAGCCGCCAGATAGGCGATCCGAAATGAATCGCGGTAGTGTGAGGTGGCGGTTGGCCTCCGCGTTCGCTCCGCTCTTTTCGTTCACGATTTGTATTTCGGGTCTGCCGCCATTTCCTCCGTTCCCTAGCCGCGAGATAATGTCCATCTTTATTCTCTTTGTTAACGCCGAACGCGCGGCCCCGGCCAGCCCCGTCCGGAGTATATTCATAAGGCTCTGTCTCTGGTTGTAGGCGGGGAGGAGCGCGTCGTGGGTGTGGTGGCGTGGGTCGTCCGCCAGGACTGGCCGGGCGGGCGGGACTGCTGGGAGCCGGGCTGGGCTGGGACTGGCGGCCGCCCCGAGCCGTGCCGTGCCGTGCCGTGCCGTGTCGGCTCTGTTCCATACAAAAGGTAACTCGGTTAGGTTCGTCACGGCGGTGGCCCGGCGGCGTGGCGTCTCGGGATGAGAACGTCGCCTCCGGCTACGTCCCATCCCTCCCAGCGTTTCGGAGGGGGTGGGGGGAAATGACACATAGTCTGAGGTCAAGCTGAAATGTCTTCAGGGCGAGAGGTGAAGGGAAACTCTAACGCCTCGCCTAGCCGAGGCCCGCTCCGCGGCGTCACGGCCGGCCCAGTCAGAGGTAACGAGGTGGCCGTGGCCGCAGCCGCAGGACAGGACTGGTGCGCGGCGTGTTGAGCCCAGTTAGTGCCCGCCCCGCCCCGCCCCGCCCCGTCCCCTCCTCGCCCTTTGGGCTGTGAGCTCAAGTCGTGCACGCATGTATGCATTGGCAGCGCGGTTACAATTTGCGTGCTAGATTCTTTCGTTCATCAAGAAAACTTCAGAAATATCTTTTGTAGCACCACCTGTGCCTGCATCCCAGTGTGTGTTGTGACGTCAGATTTTTTTCAAAAATGAACTCGCCAATTTGATGTTATTCTAGTTAAGGCTGCCAATTGTCTGATCTGTTTAGTCATGCCCGACTTTTGTTAGAAGGGTTCTGGGCTCTGGGATAAATGAACAAATAGATCTGAACAAAAATTAAGTAGCTTTATTGTTGCAGTTTAACATGACAGGGCTCAGATTTCAGGAATTTGGAGATGCCAAAATCAAGTTGAGAAAAGAAAGGACTCTATCTAAAACTTTGTTTAAAACCTTGCTTTTCTTCTTCCATACAAGTAAAGGTCTTTTCTAAACACACAGAAATACATTTCATATGGCACATTTGTAGTTACCACAACAAACTACATCAAACCATCTAACGAAAATATCAAATTTATCTCAAATTGTAAGCTAAAATATCAGTTCAATACAAAGTCATAAATAAATCTCATTCAGTGGCTCTATACAAAGCACATCCAAAACTTAGAATCTAGTGAGGATACTTTTTTTTTTGTCTCTCTCAAGGGTATAATACCCTCTAACAAGGGTATTATGATGTTCAAGAACTCAACTTGATGACGATTCAATAATTAAAGTCGCTCTCCTGCCATGGAGATAAAAAATTACATACAGAGTCCAAAAGATTTTACTGGATATTACATTCTGGATTTACTGTGTAACACTCACTAAGTAAAGATACTGAAATAAACACCTAACATAGTAAGTAACTTTCTGATTGAAATCCAAATATTAAGAAATTAAAAGCTGCAGAAATAAGCCAAACATTAAAATCATAGCAATCAATAAGAAACAAGAAAAGATCTTTAGGTTAAGTCAGTGAGTATATATCCATGAGACTAGAACATGAAACACGGCCTAATATCACCAACTAATGTGAATACGCAAGAAGAACACAAAATGTTTACCCTGTCATTAAAAAACACATTATCTTTGACTTTAAGTATCACACATACAAGAGAAAATACTCGACAAATTAAGACTGATATGATATCAAAATATCCTCCATCTACATGACAATCAAATAATTTGTTAAAAAATGTATTTGTTTCTTACAGCAAAGAGCTGATGGATTGCATTACTAAAACTAGATAACAGAAAAACCGTTTGTACTACTGGTGTTAAAAACCACATTACCTAGGCCTTTGAATTATTTATCACTGCTGAAGTTGATTTTTGAACACCTATTCATGATTGTTATGAAGGTATTGGTAACCTATTCAAAACATCACACACAGCCAAATATGGCGCGAGCATAGGGTGAACCTTATTTCACAGATTCTTAATAATGAGCAAGATAATATTAATAGTAAACATCTTAGGCCTGCTTCTCTTGAGCAAAGATTTATCCAACTGTACATGTTTACAACGAGTAACTCCATATAAACCAGACCATTTTGATTTACTATAAATGCTACATAATGCACATGCAAGCTCAGCCTTGGTTATAGTATTGTAGATTCCTTCCATCTAAACTTTTAATGGGAGAGTGCATCATTCTTTAACTTTACAGCAAACACAGACATAACTAAATGCTACATACTTCCAAAAACAATGAAACTTGGGTTATAAGTTTTCATGAATTTTGACACAAATATTCATCGATGTATTAAAGTATTGTTGACCTAGGGCGACACTTCTCAGTCAGCCCATTTAGTTTTTGTCATTGATCGTTTGAAAAATATGACACATAGACTACATCTCCACCAACATTAATCAAACATTGGCCCTGAAAAAACATAACAGTTTTATCAGATTAATTCTTTTCAAAAACATGAAAAAAGGGAAGAGTCAGAAAAGAAATGAAAAACCAAACCTGATTTTTATGAGGGTTGTGAAGTAAGACATTTTCAGAGATAAAATATGCTACCATAGCATTACCTCCCAAAGCAGTAACATGAGCCCGTACAATTGCAAGAACTTCTGCTATAAAACTGTGGACGAATCCACTTAGGCCACCACTCTATGAAATAAAGAAAAATTAAGCACGATTGGTCATGATAAAATTACCATTTCCACACATAGGACATAAAACAAAGGTATTACCTCACGAATAGCTGTGCTTTCTCTGATGAAAAAGAAATTCAAATTCCCTAAGTACCGCTCAATCTTTCCACCTGGGATGTAAGACAGAGGAGTTATATCAACCCCATAACGTTCCTTCGGAGGACTCTGCAGTTAAAAGGAAAAGACGTATAAATGACAAAAGATATATTTGGGTGTAGTACCTCATGCAAATTTAGAAGCACAAACTCACGTGTCTGAAGTTAAGAAGATTTCGTACACGCTGGTTTTGCAAAGATGGTTGACGTGGTGACTTTGGTCTCAGTTTACTACCCACAGATGAGGCTGATAAAGATGATACAGTTGCTGTAACAGCTCCAGTAGTCTCCTCCAAAACAACATCTTCCTCCAGACTAAATATCAAATCATTTTCATCTGTAAAGAGATAAACATGAGCATTTTATATTCTATATTAAATGATCAAATCAAAAAGAGGCAGTAAAAATTGTACACACCTTTCTTGAGATGCTCTTTGCTAGATGAGGAAGGAACAGCTTTCCTCTTGGCCTTTTTTACGGGCTCCCCTAATCCCAATGCCATACCTTTAAAAAAAGCAGAAGTTTCATGCAAACTTTTGTCTTATTCTGTATGAAAAACATTGAACATCTTGCAGATAAAAATATACATACCCAGAAGTGACAACTGTAGTTCATCAGGTTCTGGAAGCTCTACAGAAAATTGCAACTGTCCTAGGGCACACGGTACCATGCGTCGTAATTTAAAATATACACTTTGTAGCATTCGATGAAAATGTTTCGAAAATGCCACAGGGGGCATAGACGGAGCTACTTTGGCACGCCACACTTGAGTAAACATCTGTAAGTTACGAACCACTTCCATATCACCTACACCAGGAACCACCTCTGTGTTTACAACAAAGAAACCTTCAGGAGGGTGTGGGTCCATAAGCAAAGAAATCACATCGACATCCTCATTATCATCCACCTATCAAAGAAATCACAATAATTAGAACCAAATCTTAATAAGTTGAATGGCGGTTATTTTCAAAACTTACCTCCATTACACAAGTGTCTTTATTTCCAGTAGCCAGATCCATATCAGGGAGGTCATCCTCAGAATCTTCCGTGTCTGATTGATTACATCTACCGTTGGCAGGAGCTTCTCCTTCCTACATAACACAATAATATTCTTAACACTGAAATTGAAATAGTCCCACAAAATACCAATACCAAACTTACTTACTAAAAGTGGCTTTAGTTGGTACATCTCCCTGTTCCTTTTTACAGTTTCAGCCAGGGTCTTCTGAACTTCTAGAAGCCTGCGCTCATCACTCCATGAGTTCCCAGCTGTAATAGTGGGAACAGGAGGTGATGGTAAAGGTGTAAGAAACATTGCAGTTCCGGTTGCCAATCCAACCAACATTCTCTCTCCAATAGAAACTTGGACCTGGAACAATTTCAGTAGCTTCGTAAATAAAAACAACTATGATTTAAACACATATCAACATCTGTGATTCTCATACCTTCAAACCAAAGATAGCATTCATTCCTTTAACTTTCAATTTATTTAGAAGCATCCGGTGTAATTCATACTCCAAAAATGGCAATCCATCTGAAATCTCTTTAGCGTTGAGCTCCCCTTTCGTGTCTCGTTTAGGCCGACAAACATAAGCTTGAAGTAAGCATCCCCGTCCAGTCACAGGGATTCCTTCTGGTGGCTCCATAGTAGTCAAAAGAACATCTGGTACCTTCCCTTTACTGTAAAATTAAGATTTTAAATTCATTCAAAATTTGATCAATTTGTAAACAGCACTCAGAAAAATAAAGAGAAGGACGAACCGGCACATGGCACATTTTATCATCTTTACTCTGAAAGGCACACTAGCCTCAGAGTACGGTATGTGGCAGATGGAGCATGCAGGAGGCAGTTCACTGTCAGCACCCTCAGAGAGGTGACGGGTTTTCCTCTATAATAGATTTTAAATTATCAAAAAGTACATAAGGTTAATATTCTACAATAAGGTCAATGAGACACTAACAGCACATGGAGCTTCCAGTTTGCCCGCAGAGTTGCGATCCTTTTCAAAGTCTGTTCTATCAAGAGATGAGGTCAAAGCAACTCTGTCATGAGTCTGTTTCACAGATGTTTGTTTCTGAGTCTGTACACCTAGAGCCGTTTGTTGGGGTTGGGATGGCAAAGAAATCTGTGGTTGACCTTGAGCTGGTTGCTGTTGATCAGTGGGAGCATCTATGGTTGTTTCCCAATTCCCTTGATCAGACTGGGTGACAGCTGCTTGATGGTGCAGCACTGGCTTTTCATTAGCTGTTACATTAGCTGTAGAGTTTTGACCGCCACCAGATGTATCAAGTTCAGATGTGCTGTATTGAAGACTAATGACAGCTGCTGTACCAGCAGCACTCAGCACACAAACATCATCACTGACAACAAAAATGAATATGACACATGAGTAAATTACTAAGAACAGGCACACCATAACTAAAATGGGGGACACATTAAAGAAAAGGTAAACACCATATGCTTGTGTGTTCTGCATATCCTAATACAACATTGCATCCAAGTGCTCGAGCATGCGAGCGTACTTCCATTCTTAGCTCTTTCCACCACGTATCCCTCGTTTCTGGCTCTTCTAGATTTGTGATACGTTCCAAAAGCTTAACTGATCGAGAGCTCACTGTTCCCCCTGAAATAAAAAGGTCAGTTAGTCAATAGCCAACAGCACTCCTAAATGATTACAAATTCTTATCAACTCTTACCAATTTTCTGTACAAAACCAGGTGGAAATTTGGCAACTGTAAGGAAAGGATATTCCAACATCTCAAAATTGTCTTGGTTCATTACTGGTGGCTGCAGGAGCATAGCTGGAGGACGGACTTGTGGTCCAGTGCATGATGACCCACTTCCAGTAAGGCTGTTTCCTACAAAAGAACAATACATCATAAAAGTTAATTTCAAATGTGCCATATTCATCAGATTCTTTCTACAAGAAATTCTCACTGCCCAAATAAATTGTAGAAGCAAATGTTTTAAGCAATAAAATTGCAAGTGTAGGCCAATGTGTTGAAAGCAGAGAGTACATTCCACTAGTATGAATAGGGATTTTAAAAATCTGAATGGAGGAGAGGGGTGATGTGGAAAACATTTCTTTAAATCATTTTTTCCTATTCACAAAAAAAAAAAAGAATTGAAATACCAACAGTACCTAGACCATGACATTTTTGTCTTCTTCGTACTTTGATTACTGTTTTAAGCGGTATATAGATCATGACTGAACACACTTCAATAGATATTTCATAAGCCACAATTTTCATAAGGCATAAACAAAAGACAAAACAATTATTCCCCATTTTAGAATGTAGGTGCATATGCAAAGACAGTCATAACGTTATGAATTAAACATTGGAAATAAAAAATGTAAAGACATGACTTTGTTTATAAGGGAACAGCTACACACATGCAGTCACAGGAAAGATACATTGACTCTTAAAAGTATGTGAATGCCAAGAAAATGTGAGAGAAAAAAAAAAGTTACAACTTAACAGGCTATGGTTAATAAGACTTCCACTCTACTTTAATTACTTCAATTATACACACACTAGAACAGGCAAACAAATGTAAATGGTGTAACAGTGAGAACACAATAATTATAATACATGTGAAAATATAAAATAAACGGGGATGAAACAAATAAGCTTCAGAATGTAATGACAGAATACAAAAGCAGTGGCATTCCTTTGATATTAAACAATGCAACTCAACAATGGTTGACTATCCCAAAGCTCCCGGTACTTTAGAGCAAGGGTGTGCACAAATACTGATGCAAATGCTGAATACTAAAAGGCAGCTAATGTTCACAAATAGAATAATCTTTGTCAAAGAAGAGCGACATAAAATAAAGCATTCAAAAAATTTGAGACAGAAAGAGAAGGGTAAGAATATAACACACAAGGACAAACCAGGCTTCACAGAGAAAGAGGAGCACACTGAGGCTGGAGGTTAACAAATAGTTGGTGTTACTGTGAATACTTACTCTTCCTGGAGCAGCCTACGATTTGAGTGACCCAAAAACCAAGACAGAACAACAAAAATCAAAATAGTGTTCATTATTACTTTACAAGCACAAGTGCATTAATTTTTTTTTTTAAGAGAAGGAAGTCCAAAGCAAACTATGTGCTAAAACTTGTAAATCTGCTTAAGTGCAATATTACATATCATAGGTGGGAACCACAACAAAAAAAAAATTGAGTGTTTCTTTGCTTACTATCAGATTAATTTCTACATATACATCGCTATTCTGGAACAATGAGACAGAATACCCTGTAGTCCTGCACCTCTTGTGGCATAGTATTAATCAATGAAGAAGATTTCAAAACACCTTAATCATACATGCATTTGTGAGTGGAACTCGGATAGGAGCTTAATTCACCAAGCAACAGCAAATTGCCTGAACCTCTTGCAAATACCAGTAACCAGTTACACTACACTTATTATCAGACCATAAACAACAACATGTAGCACCTTATTCATGAGTAAGAATTGCAAGGAAACACATTGTAGACATAAAGACAGGCTCTACAAAGCACACAAAAATGCTACTACTATTTTTTAATTTTTTGAAGTCTTCAAGCTGTTTCACTGCTATGAATATTCACTTGAATTTTCTTGTTGGAATTAAAAATAAATCATATATATTGCACATTACTATCATTGGTTGAAAATTACAGCTACCTATGGTCTCAAATCAAACTCAAATCTCAAAATCTTTAACTTCAACCTACAGATTCAATCTATGCAAACAGAACGGACATTACAAAATTCAGTACCACTGTATTTAACTCACCTTTGGGTGTTACGCTTAAATCTGAATCTGAGGATCTCCGATGAATGGCTGGCGCTGCACTGAGCTTAGCTGGTGACTGCGAATGTTTGTGCGCACTGGCTGACAGCTGAGCTGATAGTCCGTGGGAGGTCACTCCAGCTCGTTCCTCATCATGAAGCATTGATGGTACTCCTTCTCCATCAGTAGCAAAGTGCGAGGCTGCTGCTGCTTCATGCCGGCACACTAGGCTAGTGGTACTCCTACTCTTATGGAGTGGGGACAACACACGAGGGATGTCAAGCGTGAGTGAGCACACATGGTTACCTGGCGCACTTTCCATCAGAGGCATTTTCACAACACTAGTGTCACTAAAACTGTCCATGCTTACAGTAGCCTGCAGCTCATGTCCATTGGGCTGTGGTGAAGGATTCTCCGCTATGTTAGTCACTACATTAGTTGACGAACTTTGTCTTTTACAGAGATCAAGCAAAGGGAGACTGAGAGTAGCTGAGTTTGTGAGTGAATTTGTAATGGGCTTTGAATCTACTAGCGCAATCTGATTTCTGTCCCCACTTTTCATGTTATAATGATTAAGAAAATCTACTTCACATGTGCAATCAAGGCATGCAGAAGTACAACTAAGACAAGCTGGAATAACTGCACCTTCCCCAATATTACCAGGGTTAGATAGAGAGTCGAGGGTTGAGGGGGATGGAGGAAGAGACAAGGAAGCAGCAGTGTTCGGTGGTGTTTGAGGTATTGCAGGCTCAAATGGTTGTGGCAGATCTTCAATATTAACACCTGCAGGGTACTTTTTGAGCGCAATTGTAGCTGCACTGAATTCTTGATCAAATGGACTACTTGAGTGAAGAGAACTTTCACTGGTTGCCATTTCTGATGAATCAAAAGTTTTCTTAAATTTCCTTCCTCGCCTGGAGGATTTTTGCAATGGTGATCGCATTTGTTCTTTTCCAAGACCAGAGCTAATGCTCTCATTAAAATCTGTACTCTCAAAACCAAATAAATTCTTCGAGCTTGAAGATTGATTGTCAGCTTTAGGATACATTTTATGTTTAACAAGAATTGGAGACAGTGACATTTCTTTACGAAACACTTCTTTTGAAAGCTTCCTCCCTTTTGGTGACAAAGACCTGCTCTTTATCCTTTCATCAAAGCGTACTACTTCATTGCATCCCATAACAAATGTAACTCTTCCTTTTGAGACTTTCCCAGGAGATGCTTGAGCATCAACCATCAGATTCTCAGCAGCAGGTACAGAAAAACTTTCATTCCTAATTTTTTCTTCTGGTAACTCAAAATCATCAGCAAAGGAGTTATCTTCATCTTTCAGACCTACTGCTGATGAGTCGGTAACATCATCTCCTGATGTAGATGAGCTACAAGATGATGATGATTCAATGAATGCAATGCCTTCTTCTGTGTCAGATGATATTTGATGTATGAGATCCTTGGCTCCACCCAGCTCAAGTTCTGATGTACTAGAGAACAAGTTCAGTTTTGGTGTTGCTGGTGCAGACAAAGCGGTCTCCTCACCCTCAACAACACGACTCAAACCACCTCTATCAGCAACTTCCCTCCCTGAATCCATCATTATTGATCGAATCAATGCAGCTGTAACAGAATCATTTCTATTCTGCTTTTGTGCTTTACGTCTTAAATCAAGTGATAGAGACCTTGTTGATGAGCATGATACAGTGTCAAAGTCAGAATCATCAGATTGAAGACGCCCTCGTAGTGCATTAACTTTTTTTGGAAAGTGACGAATCACCTTCATAAAACGACTGCTTCCTGAAAGATCTGGACTTTGGCGCATGTCTTCTTGTTCGAGAAGATGACGCAGGTCTGAAAGGTCTGTCACCAGGGATTTGGTAGAGTTCTGCCTTTTGTATGGAGCATGATGACCAAGATCAAATGGAGCAGAGTTCTGACGACGATGGGTAAAGGGTTTCTCATTATTTGAAGAAGAAACCACTACTACAGATCTCTTTTTCCCTTTTTTGCTCAATCTTGACTTTGGAAAACGTGGTCCCATTAGGGGTAGCAATCTTTCTTCTTTGACTTGTTTTTGAGTTAGTGAACACACAGGGTTGACACTGCTTGTGGGAGTTGGCGGAATTACACAGAGGCGAGGAGAGGATGGGGAAGCATACAAAGGTGCTGCTCGAAAAGGAGATAAAAGCTGAGATCTATTTGACATGCACGAGACACACATGAATAAGAAAGTATTACAAAAAAAAAAAGCACACAGCAAGCAGGAAGGAATCAGGAGAGAAAGTAATGGAATGGAAAAAAAAGAAAGAAAAAAAGGGAGAGAAAGAAACCAAAGACCTGTTTTAGTATTTAGACCCACTAACACTTCAAATACAAAATGAACAGAGTCCTCTTATTTTCTGCCAATGTGTGATCTGCAGCTGCAAAAAAAAACCTCTAGAAACCATAACAATAGTATTTGCTTATATTATCTGTTGTTTCTTAGAGTGCCTAACCCATCATGAAGAAATCAGGTCCTAGAACAAATTCAAAATTCACCAAAGCTAATACACCTTTTTTTTTTGTAAGGTACTTCTGAAACAATGTATTTTGTGGAAACGAATTGATAATTATGAACTGAAGAAACAAGCTAAATGACAGGACTTCTGGGTCACCCAAAGTAAAAAGTAAATAAACAAAAAACATAAGAAAAACAACTTTTTAGAACAGTAAAGTGGAAAGGTTGCACACAAAGAAGCACATGAACAGGGGTAACTGAATCATGCTTTCTTAAAATGTGATAGTATTGTTTGTTTCAATTTTTAATTCCTCTAGATGAGAAAATTAGTAAAATTACCAACTGACACCATAAAAACTTGCATAACAACACAATGGAGGCAAGATATTCAAGGGTGTGCTTGCATTCGATAACTAACTCATGTCTACATTTGTCCACACATAATCTAATCACATGGAATTGAAAAGCTCTCTAGGGGGAAACCCAACAAAAAAGGTAAGGTATGCACCATTACAATGGTACTACTCTAACCACAAGTAGTGTATTTTTTGTCCAAATCAAAACTTTTTTCCACAACTTTTTTCTAAATGAAATGTAGCAAAATGTGAGCACCTTCTAAAGTGGCTGGGTCTTCAATTTGGGCAAATATACAGAAATTATGAATTAATGCAATTAGAGAATTTACAGTACTTCAAGGCATCAGGAGAATCAGTGACCAAGACCCCCTGGAATACTTTGATTTGAAAGGGAATCCATCAAATGAGAATTTAGGTAATAAGAATTCCAATCAAAGACATTCAAGATATTCATGTTTAAATATAAAGAGAGAAAAAAGTGCAACGTCTATAGCCAATGTACACTGAAGTCAAATTATAAAATCGAAAGTAATTCAAGAGCAATAATTAAAACAACTAGAATTCTTATTGCGAATCAGTAACACAAAAACATTCCTAAAATGCATCACACAGCAGCCAAAGCACCCAGGGTCAACTCTGACACCAGATGATGAATCCCGTTTAAATTTATCTAAACTACAAATTTTAAGAGGATAAATCCTAGTGGCTTTAGGAATGCTGAAGACTAAAACCAGAAAAAGAAGAAGAAAAGGAAATGCACCATAGTGAAAGCAGTATGCATAGAACACCAACACCCAAGTGTACATATGATGACTATAACATGAAAAGACGGTGGAGGGAGAATTCACATAGTCATTTTCTCCTGAGCAACTGTTCTTTCCTTACCATGATTCAGAACAGATAGGAACAGTCTCAGCGATGATTTCTGGCCTTCTGGCTGAGGGTTTATTAATGAATGAAATGTCTGCATGTTGGGTAAAATTACTTATGAGGCAATATGAAAACTAAAGATGCATTTCAAAAATGTTTGAAACAAAGTCCTAATAATATACAAATGTTCTTGATAGAACTTGTCACCCATAAAACTGCACAAGATATACCCAAATCTTTAAGTCTTGAGCTGAGCAAGTCTTTGTGACAGACAGAATTGTGTGTGACACCACTGTTTGAGAAGTTACAAATCAAAAGCAATCAAAATCACCAATTGAAATTTAACAAAAACTTACTCATCAGGACCAGAAGTATTCAATGAAGTAGCATCATGAAGACGAACCAGGGAGACAGCAGTGCCAATACCTCTTGCAACAATACCAGATTCGCCCTCCAAATCAAAGCATTGATGATACCTGCAGAGGAAAAGATTGTGAAACATTACAAACATGCAGAATTTTAAGTAACATTAGATACATAAAGAGAAACATACCCAATCACCGCATTTCCACCCAGATCAAGAGCTTTCAATCCTATTTTACGCTGGACCTCCCCAGAAAGCTTAAAGAAAAGGGTCTGTCGAGCCTCATTCGATGCTCTAGGCGTTCGGATTTTATCTATCCACTGATACTCTGGATCATCATTTACAACTAGTTCTTCAACAAATCCATGGATAACTTGGGCATGAAAGCCCTGTGGTATCGTAGAAGCTGGAAAATAATCCACGCAATAATATAATTACTATGGACTAGCATTAAATAGAAACAGACAAACATTCTCTATCAAAGAGGAAGCAACAACTTAAAAATTACTAACAACAGAAGAAAAGCACTCCACATGACGACTGCCGAAAGCGGTTAAAGTCGGAGAAAAGTTCAACTTTTACAATTACTTGAACCTCCCCACGGATTCCATGCATGGTATCATAAACAGGAAACCAGCCTGACATAACAGAACCTGTTAGAGAATAAAACCTCATTAAAAACACAGAACGTAATAAAACTCTGGTTAAAAACAAGAAAAAAATCAAATCAATCTTGCTTCTCTTTGGCTTTTCACACCTGATGTTGCAGTAACTGCACTTCCTTCAGTTCGCACTGTCTTGGCAGGGAGAGGAGGGGCAGGTAATAGGAGTGGATTTAAATCCAAATATACTTTGCCAATTGCATCATTGGCAGAATAGGTATCATGGTCCATGAGACGAAGCTGTAAAGGCTCATCTTGAAGTTCTGCGTCATCGACCTACACGGGAGAAGAAGAATGAGCACAGACTTCCCCGAATCTTTCATTGATATCTTCCCTCAGGTGAAGAAAAGACATTTGGTACAACAGTGCAAATTGGGAGGGAGACTGTAACATGTATCTCAGTTACCTCAAATCTGTACCACTCTGAGTTCCATTGAGGGTTTAGTGACTTTCTGCACACATCAGTCTTGTATGTTGTGTTACCAAGCTTTACCTCAACATAAGCATCGGTTGTGTCACTAGATCTGTCCATAACAGGTAAGTTGCGTCCTGCAACTATCTTCACTTTCACCTTTCCTGGCATCTTGAAATCTTAAGACAGATCAAAAATAATTTTTCCATTAGTAGTCGTAATCAGAAATTGCATTGTCAGTCGAAAACAAACAATACATCGCTATTCATCTAGAAAAGGGGACAATAACAGCACTGGCCATTTACCACTAAGCTGGATTGATCCTAGCTTAGTTCAAAGAGTGGAAACCATGTGCGTTCAGCATCGAGCACATAATACTATGAGCAAGGCTTGGCCTAGTACATGTCAACCCCACGTAAAAATGCAACCAGTCCGGCAATAACAAAAATAGCACCTGATCTTTATGAAGGCTTATCGCACCGAGAACCTAGTTTTTCTCGCTAGATCCGGACCAAAAAACCAAGGGCCCTAGCCTCGACTTTAGCCTACCTCACGCAACAGCTTGTGTTCGAATACAACAACACATATCTCAAATTTATGATTGTTTAACCCATTAGTGGGTCAGCATCTGCAACATGGTTACTCGGCACTCTCAGAGCAGGGGGCCGTTCTGTATGGTTCTGTTCTGTTTGTTGAGTTCAGTGCACAGAAATATCGTCTGCTGCCAACCGCCGACTGCCGCCTCGGCCTCGGCACTCGGCTGCGGTCAACGAACAAGAACTTGGGATGCCGACCGCACCCGAAGGGGAGCGCTAGTTTCATTTCACAAGCGTCGCGGTGTTTTCGAAAGCTATCGCAAAAGCGAGACAAGCTTGTCGATCAGTCATTCGTGGCGGCACCAGTTGTTTGGTGTGAGGATATTATGTATGAACTCCACATCGAGTTCTAGGATTCCATAAACAATAGAGGAATACGAAAACACCAATAATATGCAAACAGCTATATTTATTTTCATTATAAATTGGATAATTCAAATTGTCCATTTACATTGTATTGCTCTCAAGACAATTGAT
The DNA here is from genome assembly GCA_026979955.1 of Megalurothrips usitatus. Classification (NCBI taxonomy): domain Eukaryota; kingdom Metazoa; phylum Arthropoda; class Insecta; order Thysanoptera; family Thripidae; genus Megalurothrips; species Megalurothrips usitatus. The sequence continues at coordinate 20,049,228 of CM049592.1, forward strand.
TGCAGAGGGTAAAAACAGAATTTGAAGAACCTGATGATCTTCAGAACCTAAGCAAATTTTGGTAAAGCACTTCTAGACTGGAACCATGTGCACTGAAGGCAAAACACAAAGTACCTCATAGCAGAACCAGAAAGCTGGCTGGACCTTTAGGCACAATAGGAGCCGAAGCAGTGCTGGGCTGCAGAAATTCCCAGAACAGCCGTTTTTGCGGCTTAGGACTGAATTGTGCACTAAATGACGACAGTGGTTCCTGCAGATTCTCTTTCCATGAGAGGAAAACTACTCTAAACTAAGTCTGACCAATATTGTTCCCATTTTACCTATGACTAGCAGCAAAATAAGAATAGGGGAAAAAGGATTGACAGAACTTCACAATAATTCCTTTCTTTATGAAAAAGTGAAGAAAAATTCTTTACAGCAGGCACAAATTAAAAATCCAAAACAAAAATGTAACATACAGCAAAGAAATGAGAATGTAAAAGAAAAAAATACAATACACAAGGAGTTGATGGTACTGTAGTAGTCACCACAAAGCATTAAATGGATGAAACATGAAGAACAAGGCATGTATCAAAATTTAACAGTTGTTATCTAAGTGTTAAGTGAAATGTAGAACACTTTTGACTACAAATGCAAATCAACTTCAATGTAAAAGATGAAAATAACAAGGAATGAAGTGGAGCCCATTGCACTCCTCACTGAGAAAGTAAGAAATTCATGAAATTAGACCGCAAGATGAAATCTAACACTGGGTTAGGATATTGCCACATTACTTGTTTGCACCATGGACAACACATTGGTGAAATACCACATGTGAGACTTCAGACATCCATCTTACAACTATTCTGCTATAAAAATAATAATTATTGGATGACCTGCTTATGAATTCTTATAGGTGTTTGAGGGTGTATTAATTTAATCTATTTTTGCTGTACAAGGAAAAACTAAATGGAAACAGGACACCTTACAAAATGGGCAGAGATTCAAGTTTGTTTGTAAGCTCTCGACACATATAATTGCTTATTTTTTACCTAGTTCCTGAATAGTTGGACAGCTTCAGCAAAGCATTCTTGCTGCACAGCTCACTTATAATTGCACTGATCTAAGTCCAGGCACTACAAAGCTGTAAAATTGACAGGCAGCAATCAGTCTAGATAACCATGATAGTAAAAGGAATGGTGCTTCATAACTGTGTTGAGGACAAGGAGAAATAATTAGCAAGCTATGAAAGTGCTGGCCAAGAGCACACGATCTTTGGCAAACCAGATAATATACCATTACAGCCCACTGCCTCAGTTGAATTTACAGAGTTTGAAAATAAAACAAATAGTAAAAGTAAACTGACAGCAGAGCTAACTCATAAAAAATAATCTTATGCACAGAAAAGGACCTGTAGAAAAAGCAATTGGCACTTCTTATATTCCACAGACATTAGAACACGACATAATTGTTTAAGTCTAATATTATATAGAATATGGAGATTATGCAGATCTTCATGTGCACATTCGGTAACCGATGCAGAACAATCTGTACACAAAACATGAAAAATAGAAAAGATAATATGGTATTGTAAAATAAAGATCCCTCCCACTCATCGCAATCTTGAGAAAATGCGACAAGTCTGCAAGTGAATACAAAAGCTACTAATAAAGTGATATGCGGAAACTTAAGATTTGCTCCAATATTATTTAAAATGTTAAAAATTGCACATGAAGAACTCATCTTCTAATTGAGTGACATGTACAACACAACAATATTATACACCAGAACATGTCAGGAAATAATCAATTCTTTTGATCTACTGTATTTAGATACATATGACTCACAATTCCAATGCCTAAGGATGCATAGACACACCAAATAATTGTGTCATTATTTGGACATCTGATTGCTTGCAAGAGAACTTCAGTCCTATCACCAAAGAAATTACATAAAAATACACCTTCTTACACATGTAAAACAGTTAACATACTTACACTTTGAATACTTGTACACTCGTATATATTTACAAATGTATATATATATATAATAATCTTCATAGCATGATTTACAATAAACCTTTAAATACATTCAAATAACTACTCATCAGTTAGTAACAGCATGGACAGAAACAATGCACCGACAACAAAGTGCTAATTTTATTCCAGAACAAGTAACAATAAAGAGTAAGTTTTGACAAACCTGTAACAGATTTTCTGATGTGAAAATCAAGTCAACTAGGCTTTCTCTTTTAACAATACGATACTGTAGAAGGTAAAACAATAACTGACAATAAAAATTACACTTAAGCCTAAAGTGTAACTACTACCAGCCAACAGACTACTAATAGAATGAATTCATAACAGGTATGATCAATTTAACAACATTACAATCAAAAAGATTACTCTGGGAAAGTTGACATCACATCAATTCATACAATAAACATCATCAACATTAGAAAGATTCAGACTCAATGGTAACTGGAAATGATAGGGCTGGTGTGCAAACACAGTAGTGATAGCACCACCAGGTCAAAGAACAACGAAAACACCAACTGAAGCAGGTAAATGTAAAAATTTTCCATAACTATACAGGATTTTTGGTTGAAAGATGAAACTGATTTTTGGTTGTTGATTTTCACATTTTTGAGATTGTCCCACACCATGGATCCTGAAAAATTGAATACCATCGCACATCGACAAACCAAAACACTCGTCTTCAATTTGGTTGAGAACGAGGAGATGCCACTTTCTAAAACTGACTGACATAGACAAATTTCAGACGCCGCTGAGATATCCCCAAACTACCGATTCACAGAAAAAAATACATGGTATATGTTGTGACAGTGAGCATATTTCTACTTGAAAACAATATCACAAATTTTTGTGAAAAATACTTATTTTATCTACTTTCACAATATGTAACAAAGCGGAACGCCTTGAGTTCAGACTATGAGGTAAACGATGCAAGAAACTGGAGCAATAACACGCATGACAGATTTAGCTGCCCGGTGGGGCAGCATAGCGGGACCTCGGGTCGGGATCACCATCGCAGATGTATTTTCCTAGTGGCGAAAGGGAGAAAAAAACGATTGAAAACAATAGCAGAAAGAGGCAAAATGTTACAAATACTCTCCACAACCATACAAGGTGAGATAAGGAAGAAAAACAAACCTGACACAAATCTCCTTTTCACTAAAGAAAGACGATAGCCAGAGCCAACAAGCTCTAGCTCTAGGCCAGACAAAGTGGTCCCTTCACAATTAAATTGTGTTGCAATTGTGCCTTGCTGGCTTGGTCCATTGCTCACTTCCAAACGAGCACGTAAGGATCCAACTCCATGATTTTCACTGTGCTGAGACAGCTCCGTAAACTTCCATATGACTCTGTGGCTCTCTGCAAGCCTATTAATTATGACAAACAAAGGAGGAAAATTAACATTAGAAGCAAATCAAATATGTTTTCACTAATTTGCAGTAACTATCATCTCACCACTGAGCAGATGGTTTGGACTGGAGGCTCATTACTCCTCCATCGACAGGTACCGCCACAGTTAGATTTAGCAAAGGAGAAGGTGCAGCCATTGCATGACTGTTATATTTGTAATCAACCTTCAAATCAGTATGAGTTTGCTCACATTTCCAGTAAGCAACTAATTGAAACGGGCAGGATACAGCACCATTCTTTGGCTTAACCTTAGAATTGAAACCAAACAGTTATAACTTTCAGATCACAAAATTTGAGCAGCTTTGACCATGGATTTGATTGAAAAAAATAATTGAAATACTTTACCTGGTACTTTAGAATATCTACATTAAAATATGAGGCTGTAGGGTTCTGCTCAGCTTGCCTTCGCAGCAGGCCGGTAAGAGAACTCATATTGAATTCGAACACCATGCTGTCTGTGTTGGATTGCGCAGAGTCTCTGCAAAGAATGGGGCACCATGATACCATACGACACTATCCATAAAAATGACTACATGAATGCCTGCGGCCGAGAGTCTTACACTTACATGTGCACTAATTGTTTGTTTGGAAGAACATTGTCAATGCGTTGAGTATTTTTAATGCGGAAAGAAAGCTGTGCTGGACTCGGATTGTTGGCAAGAACAGCAACAATACCTGCTGGAAATGAAAGCATCATGTCTCCTGACATTTTCACCTGGCACCTATAAAAAATTTCAAAAAAAAAATAGTTATTAAAAAATCAATTTAAAAAAAAAATAGTTAGTAAAAAAGTTGTTTCTTTTTTAATTAAGCAATTCTTTAAAAAAAAATAATGTACCTAGTTTCATCGGTCCCACGAAAATAGGAATGTACAATTTCATGGAAAGCAACAGCTAGAGGGATTGTGTCTGTCATGCCGATGGTCAAAGGAGAAGGTCCTCGAGACACACCCAGAGCAACACCAGCAGCTCTGAACTCCAGGCTTGCCACGCTGTCCGCTCGGGACATGCTGAGTGCATTGGGGCCAGGACTGACTCGGCCTCTAGGTGCTGGTCCCTGCACAATGCCTTCCCCTCTCCTTGACGGAGGCCGTGGTATTGCTATGGAACTGCCTTGCCTCGACTGTTTAGGAGGAAGGGCAGGCTGTGTTTCCACATCAGCCAAGAGCTCACCCAGATCTGGAACAGTACAAAGCTTGGTAAGAATACTGATCATACACATCATATCACAGCATCGGAAAAGATGCTACGCAGGCAGAGCATACCTGCATATTTGGTTGAGGGTGATGCTGCAGCCGGAGAGCCAGACGCTGGAGGGGGACTGGTGAGAGGAGCATATGGGTGACTTCCACTGCCAGTGGGTGTTGATGCTGCAGAAGTGGTCGGACTTTGGAAAAGATTAAGCCCTAATAAATCACTACTAGGCTTCCTGAAAGAAAAAACAAAGACAAAAAATTTCTAATGTAAAAACTAGAAAACAGGCAAATTCTACTTTCCTCATGCTGACAAAGTTGTTAGACAATCATTCTTAGGCATTACATACCCCAACTGTTGTGATACAGACTGAGAGCGTTTCATGTGTGCATCTGTGTCGATGCCTGAGCCTCTCCTCCCCATTGTTGCACCGATTGGAGATATGGACAAATTTCCTACTGTAGCACGCAGCTCATCCACACTGGCACTCATTGGAGCAGCTCCATTGCTGAGAGGTTTGATTTCAACATGAATCTTTCGCTCTCTTTCATCCTCTGCAAGAAAGATACCGATACCACAATTCATTGGAAGAATGCAGCAAAAAATATAATTTATTCACCATCCCATGAGAGCACACACAAAACAAATGTGAAGAGCAGAGATCAGGATAGCAATAGTTACCTGAATCAGAGTCAGAACTTGAATAAAAAGAGCCCTTATCATTCTCCCACGTGTCACTCTTTGGTCGCACATTGTAGCCTTCATCATCAACCTCGGGAGTTGGAGTCCCAGACTTGTCTTCACTAAATGATGAACACGACAGTTAAAAAGGAATTAAGAGGAAGAAATGCAGCTTCAGAAGTAAAAATACTCAGTAGTGCAAACAAAATACAAACCCATCAGATTTCTGACTTGCATTGTCTGTACTTCCATCTTTTTTCTTCTTAGCCTTTTTTTCTTTGCGCTTGTCTCTTCTACTTCTGAGGAACCCTGGAATTCAAACCAAATAATTTTGCAACATAACATACATCTTTTAAAAGTTACCATTTAAAATCAATAGTGAATGAAAGCCATAGCCAATAATGTGTCAGACGAAAATAGTGAACATCATGTTCAGTTATTTCAAAATAAATTTCTGCAAGTCACAGCAGATGACAAAACCAATGGAATGCTCAGAACACACACTAAAATAATGAAGTAAATATATTTGTTCAAGTTTCATATCTACATGGTGCATTTAGGAAATCTACTTATTTTTTTCCTGTTTGTCAACCAAACTAGACTAACTAATTGACAGCAGAAAACTATTAAAAATAGCATACAGTAAAGAGCACAAGCTGTGGGGGAAAAAAAAAAGGTATTAGCCAACAACCTTTGTCATGCATGCTAGCTGACCAAGCTCACAGGGATTTCACTAAGGGAGACATCTTGAATTGTGCCAAGCATAATTCTAAAATCCTAAAAGTGGTTTTGAGTGTACTTTTTTACTTCTTCTTTTGAACATACATGAAAATGATTTTAAAAAGCAAGAAAGCTCCCAAAGTTTCCAAAATAATTTCAGCTACCCTAAATGTGACAAAGGAATTGCACTGAACATGCAATCTTCTGCCTTCAAGACACTATATTGAACCACTAGACTTATGCATTGAGGTTCCAAAATAAAAATTGAACCAAACATGCCAGAGGAGATCACTGCTGCTACACTAGAGACCATTTCTATAATTTGAAAAAATGGATAAATTTCTAAGACATGAAGAAATTTCTAAAGCAATTGGCACAGAGAAGGTAGTGAGGTATATCAATTTAATCATTATCACACTAAAAAAGGAATTGCAAATTAAAAAATGAAAGCACAACATCACATCAAAAGACCTGTCGTCCAGGATGAGAGGCTGGAGACCGGTGATCGATTTGCAGTAGGAGAGACCCGATCGCCTTCAACACATCCACGAATACAAGTCAACTTATCACAATAATAGCTGCTCCAAGATCTTATGTCTTTTGATTAAAAATGCCTAAACTCAGGCACATCAAGTAGGCATGCACAATTAAAGTTGGGTATTTGCGCAAGTCTGCATGAGTGCATGGAGCTAACTTCCACAACAAATAAACTAAGAAAAAGGATACATAACAATGAAGAAAGTATTGACCACATCCCAATATTTTAAAAATTCATTGACAACAGTGAAGAACTGTCATTGCATTTCGACAGAAAAACATTAAGAAGACTTGGAAGCAAGTGATAAGATTAGTCTGGAACTAGCAAAAAGAAAAATGTTACACAATCAACACCCTTTATAGACTGATACCAATGCGGATGATATATAAAATCTGCTTTGAAAAAGGAAACAAACAAATGTCTAAAAGTAACAGTACTCTAATATATAAATGACAGGTCAAAATAGTAAAAGACATAACTAAGTTTATCATACATCACAAGAAACAAGCGTAATTTTGAGGGTGCAAACTGTGCTTGTATTTTACTGCACGAACCAAAGCACTAGGCAACAAAGCAGGCAAACTACCCGACTAGGAAGGGAATAATGGAGGGGATTAGGGTGAACAGTGACAGTGAACAGTAAAAAAGACACATAAATACCAGTGTTCTGTAAAGAGAAGTATCAAAGCAATCATACCACAGGAACAAACACCAGAGAGATAATACTTTGAAAACAATCTTAGTGGTTGTTAACTTTCTTTAAAAAAGACACACCGATTTCATTAGACAAGTGTACAAATTGTTACAATGTAAAGGAGGAGAAAACGGTTGCTTTGATAGTTGTCTCAAATCAACCAGGGTGTGACAAAAGACTAAGGTTGGACTGCAATCAGTGACAAGGGGTTGCCACCTCACCCCTAGGTAAGGTCAGTAAATCTGGCAAAATATTCAGCTTAAGCAAATGTATGAGGGAAACTGAAAAATGTCAACAAGTCTTTGCACTGGACCACCCTTAAGAGTGCTGCACCAATTTCTGGGTAGAACTACCAAATCTGCACCCTAGATACAACGGCATGCAGAGGTAAGTAAAATGACACTGTAAATGTTAAGACCAATTCGACACCACATGCAAAGCTACATTGATATGCCTCCATCACCCATCACTGCCTAAAAACAAATACATACACTTCCCTAAAAATTCAGTGTGCTTGTGCAGGAGCATTCAGGAGGTAGGGAATTAAATCTGAACACATTCAATAAATTTGATTTCTCCTAGAGGTAGTCTCTTCAAACAGGTGGAAAAAAATGAATGAAAAACTACATGCAAAGCAAAGGGAAATACAACTAAACAAAGGGAATATAGGCAAAAGGTGAAGGATAAAAGGATTACATTTGGATCCACGCAAAGGGTTGCGAGCGAGAGTAGTGGTGCCAGCATCGGCACCAGGGCTGGTGGGAGCGGACGTGGGGGTGGCAACCTCTGTACTGCCATGGGCCCCAGCCGCTCCCTGTCCAGGGCCTGAGCCTCCATCGGGATGGCCGCTGCTCTCCTTGCTGCCTGGAACACACAATGCACTGCATCGCCCCAGGAGACCACAACAGAGACACACCTAGCAAAGCCTTGCAAAGAACAATATAAAATTCTAGAACTGTTGTCCTCATTATGAGAAGCTGGGAAAACTGAACCAACTATAGGCCATAGCTCAACTTCAAATATAGGTTGCAGGTACAGGAAAGTGAAATCAAGTAATTATGAGGGGTCGACTACATTAAAATACCCATGGCAAACAGTAATATTGAGACTGCTATCCAATCATAAAATAGAGATTAGCACAATATAAATTGTTCTGCACAGGACCACGTACTCAGAATTATATAAACCCACGATCACTAGAGATTGAATGCCATTTTTAGATACATGATCAATGTCTGGGATGAAGTATGGGTATAGATTTCTCCAAATTTTATCAATGTCATTACGAAATGTAAGAGGTAGTTTTTTTCATATGTATATGTTAGTCCAGTCTTTTTCTTGCTAAAATAAAACCACAATCATTACTGTACTCATCAAAAGCTTGGCTAAAAAAAAAAAAAAAATTACCAAGATCAGAACACTACTTAATTCCAAATCCTGATCTCTGTGTTAGAGGACATCAAAGTATACCAACTGCTGCTATCGACAAGGACTCCACCCAGAAACACAGATTCCATGTAGAAACAGAACATTGATACAACACAAATCGTCACCCTTCACACCTAGGATATAGCACAAACTACAACATGACATACCCTGAGAATTAGACATGAAGAGGTTCAGGAGGGAAGTGGTGCGTCGGGAAGGTTTGGCCTGCGAGTTGCCCAGTGGTTGGCCTGGAGGATGTCCAGAGGGTTGTCCACTATTATCCACATTACCTTCACGCTTCCACCCCTTACTGCTGTCGTCCTTACTGCTAGCATCCTTATCAGAACCACCATCAGCTCCTGCATTCTTCAGCTGACTATTGGACGATGAAGGTGTTGTACTAAGAGCATTCAAATCCTCCAGATCAATGTTTCCTGCGCAATAATTATATTCTTAGCTCAACAGAACAAACTTGACTATAGTCGCATGTAAAAAGCATGCCCACTGACACAAATAGAACAACACATTACCAGGTTTTTCCAATCCAGTGTACTTTCCTAGGACAAACTGTTCAAGCAATTTGTCTACAGTCATTTCAAGACATTGTCTCTTAAAATCTAAATGGACCTGGAAAAAGAAAATCACAATAAACATAAGACAAACAGAAAACAGAAACAGCAGCATGCAAATAATTGTTATATCACTACAAACTGAAAACTACAACGCACCTGACCAATCAGTTCATGGTTTTGTTGCAACAATTCAGCATAAGTGTACAAAAACTCTTTCATTTGAATGAGGTGTGCTTCCTCAACATCCTGGAATTTCTGTGAAACAAGGGGGCAGTAGAATTCAAGGGACAGGTGAATAGTAAAGGGTTTTCATTTAAGAAAATAGACTACCTTGCAAGCTGTGATCATTTTCTTTTCGAATTCTTCTTTGATCACTTGGTATTTATCTACTAGGTTCTTATACTCTTCGTGAGCTTTGCGTAGTTTGCCTTCAGCTTTTTCTAAATCGCGAGGTGATGCGTTTTCTTTGCGTAACTTGTCCAACTCTTGGTTTTTTTGTGAATAGGAATCTTTTGCTTTCTGAAGAGTAAGCGTTGTTGCTTGTATAGCCTGAACAATCTCTAATGTTCCCCCTTCTTCTTCTTTTACCTGTGTAGAAAATACAAATGAGTACATACTGAATTGGTAGAAATATATTTATGCCTTCCTGAAATGATCAATTCACATTCTTACCTGTTTATGTTTTTTTTGTAGCTCATCTGCATATTTTGTTACTTCCTTTACTAGTTCAGACACTTTGTGTACCATTTGAACATGGAGAGAAAGCAGTTTCTCGGCGGATGTACGCAATACTTGCCAAACCGGAGCAAATGTACCATTGATACAACCTGCTCCAGCTTGTTTAGCCAATTTGGCTAACATTTTAGAATTGTTCTCCTCAATAGATGATCTGAATTAAAATTAAAGGCGGAGGAATGACGGGTATCTCTGACACAATATTAGAATTTAAAACAGGGTCCATCAGACACAAAACTACTGTATACAAACCTCTCCCGCAGAAACTCAGCAAACTCTTTACTTGCAACAAGGCCATATTTCATATTGTGGTAAAGAACATCAAACCCATTATTCTTCTCCCCCTGAAAAAGAATCAAAATACATTAATCAATGTTTTACAATTTCGAGAATTCTACAGATTTAATCAACAGGGAAAATTCAAATGAACGCTGTTTGATTCACAAATTGAATGCAGCCAGAATACCATGTCAAAACAAGACTGATAATGACTGAAGTACCTAGGTAGTAATGAAGACACCTTAAATGCATATATACAACTCAGCTAGGAAAGAGTAAGTGCAAGATAACACTAAGTAGGGAAGTACACTTTAACTTGTAAACAATAAAAATTAAAGAATAAATTTTAGGTGGGCAGAGCATTCGACGGCACCGCCCATTCAATTAAAAACAATTGGCAGGTTCACCTTGCCAGACGGACCCTAACCAAACGACGTACAGAAAATATATCGAGCACAAGCTTGAGAAAGACCAAAAGAAAGTGTTACAAATAACAATGAAGGAACGCAATTGGGCATCGAGCGGAATGCTTTATTGAAAGTAAGAATAAACGTAAACAAGGTTCCATTTACAGGTTGGACTTACCCAGAAGTAATCACTGAAGTCTACTGTCATGGTGATGCCAATCCCATAACACGCTCGAGCAATCAACTATTTTAACGAATCCACCAAGACGATCGAACTCCTTTTCAATCATAAAAAATGTAACAGTGTTTTAGAAACCAAATTTCACATTTCACATCCCGTCACTCGTAACTGCCCCTTGCTTGGCGACACCCAAACGAGAGTGAGGCAGGATCGAGACATCGCAACTGTCGTGTTTTTGTGTTTCACTGCCGCTTGTCGTCGCTTTCGAGTGAAAAAGACATATTTCGGTTTCCCTTTTAAAATTCCTGTGTCCTTTCTGTTAATGCTGTGTTTGAGATCAATTGACAAGGAATTGAAGTAGTTTTGCCTGAGAACTCTGAGAACATAAAAATGTTGAATTCGATAGCAGCACGGCTATCGGTCTAGGCTCGAGTAGATCGAAACTCAGTGAGAGGTCGATGCTCGTCGTTCATGTTATCTTTTCTTCTTGCTTTGCTTGCTGGTGTGTGTACGCACATGGTGTCGTTCTTCGGTGTGTTTTTGGTTTGAAGTGTGTATATATTTTGCGTTTATCTCCTGTTGAACCCCACGCCGTTTTTTCAAAGTGACCAAAGATGCCTCGAGGAAAAAGAGACAAGAAAAGTAACGTATCATTCGTGTACTTGATTTATTCATGCGTGCTCTCACGGGCCTTTAACCTCACTGCTGAACTGTCTGCAAAGATTGTGCCATTTACGAGAAATTTTTATATTTTCAGTTACCCTCTCACAGACCGACAAAAAAGGTCTTCCTCATAAACAAAAACTGGTTGAAGATTTAAGAAAATGTGTAGACAAGTACGACACCATTTTTGTATTTTCAACAGAAAATATGAGGAATGCTAAATTGAAAGATCTACGTGAGGAATGGAAAAATGACAGCAGGTAACGAATAATATGATGTTGGTGTGTTTTAAGACTCGTCATTGTCCACTTGTCGTTAAAACTCTAATTCAACTGTTTCAGGTTTTTCTTTGGCAAACAGACAGTTATGCAACTTGGATTAGGAAAAACACCAGAAGAAGAATACCAAGACAATCTTCATAAAATATCAAAGCAGCTAACTGGCCAGTGTGGCCTTCTCTTTACAAATCGATCTGAGAATGAAGTTCGTGACTATTTTGGAACCTATGCTGTCCCAGAGTTTGCCAGGTCTGGAGTGGTGGCAACAGAAACAATAACTTTACCCGAGGGCCCCCTTCCCGATTTTCCTTTTGATTCTGAAGTATACTTAAGAAAACTGGGAATGCCCACTACTCTACAAAAAGGAGTTGTTACTCTCCTTGCAGATTATGATGTTTGCAAAGAAGGCAAACGGCTCACACCTGCCCAAGCACAAATCCTGGTAATTATTAATATTAATTCCTGTAGTATAATTTTTCTGATTTGAGTAGCAGTGTGCTGTGACCGTTGTTTTGTTCTTTTCTTTCCAGAAACTACTAGGCAAACAAATGGCTGAATTCCGCCTGAACCTTAAGTGCTTGTGGCGTAAGGATGGAGGCAAAGTTAAAAGATTGAAAGACATTTCCAACACAGCATCAAAGGGTACCAATGGAGATGAGAACTTCAGCCTAAGAATGGACACAGAAGAAGATGTCATGGATTAGTTGGAAATGCTGGGGGAAGTTACAAGGGGAGGGCAAAGACACTGAAAATTGTAATTCTTTATTATTTTTCTCCAATAACACTGTACCATTTAAATTCACAGATCAGTCTATTGACAATAGTTAAGCTTTTCTAGGTTGAAGTGGTTCAGAGCTTTTACTGATGTATAACTTGCATGTTTGTTGGCAAACTGCTGAAACATTTGTATGAAATTATCTACTCTTACCTGGCTACTGTGATAAATGTAGCTCTTCCTAATTTATGCATGTAGTTAATACAAGAGGGTTTTTTCCATGTATTTCTGTTGGTCTGTTATATAGAAATCTGAGCTGAGGGTAAAGCATTCTTGGTGCTAATAAATAAACACGTTGGTTTGCAAAGCAAACAAAAAACCATTGAACCATATTTGCCGAATTTTATTGCAAATCATTACCACCCTTGACTTTCTCGAGACTTGGTCGTACAACAGGAAACACTTGGTTGACGTATTAAGGGCTGATGGGAGATTAATTGAGCCGCAAGTGAACTTTGCACCGTTCCGGTACCGTAGAGAATGGGTTTCCTAGGCGAGGATCTGCTCGACACGAAGCCTTTGCTTGGCGGAGAGCGGGTCCGGGGGCGGCGGGAGCGGCCGCACCCCGAGGCTGAAGCAGCGGACCACGCGCACGCCGTCGAGGGCGCGCGTCTGCAGCAGCGCCAGCTCCTCGACGTCCTCGGCCAGGCGGCGGTGGATGCGGCGCAGGGAGCGCGCGTAGCGGCGCCGGCACACGGACCAGCTGGCGGGCAGAGGACGAGCATTACCGTCTCGCCAGCCCCGCCTGGGCCTGACCTGTCCGTGCACCAGGGACCAGGGGTACCGGCTCATGTGTGCCGCCAGGTGGGCACAACGCAAAACCCCGGGTGGGCCGCAGACCCCCCGCAAGGGCCCGTCGACATTCGATCTTTCAGACGTTCAGAAAATTGATAATATGGCACTTTTGCCACTATTGCGAGCACCTGTACTCTAAGTCGCGCGCGGGCGTGCATGCATCCGCAATTTTACTAAGATAACGCCAAATTAGCAGGATTTTTTTTTAAATCTCAAACGTCAAAAATGCCAGGATGCTAGTAGAGGACTTCGAAAATAACACCCGTCTTATTGGGATTTTTTCCCTCGATTAGTTATACAGAAACAGTTAAGCCCCTTGCTGAGCACCGCTGGTTGGGCTCTATTCCACTCAGGGCAACACGGTAGGCCGGTCGGTCCTCCGGGATCGGACATAGTCCCCGGCAAGTTAGTGGGATACGTCTCACCACACCGCTCGTAGAGTCGGAAAGGCTCTCATAGCCCGGCACAATCCCTCTCGTCCCCACGGAGAATATCGAAACCGCCCAGACATATCATGGTCCGGTCAGACGAGATCAGCCGCGGGCAAAGCGCGCAGCAGTTGCACGGTGGCGCCATCTCACGGCGCCGGGGCACAACATCCATGAAGTTTGGTGTCGAGGTAATCGTGTAAGACCAACAGCTAGCGAGGATCAGCCAACAGAAACGCGCCGCGCGAGAAGTCGGCTGCCAGTTGCACGGTGGCGCCTACTGGTGGCGGCCAGAGGTACAACTTAGTTACCGGTGGCCGCCGCCAGATGGCGCCACCGTGCAACTGCTGCGCGCTTTGCCCGCGGCTGATCTCGTCTGACCGGACCATGATATGTCTGGGCGGTTTCGATGTGACCCGTGGGGACGGAACGGGTTGCGCCAGGAAACGATATGGTGGGACGTTTCCGATCTCGGAGGGTCGACCTACGTATCTGTTGCCCTGAGCGGCACAGAGCCCCGCCGGCGGTACTCGGCGAGGGGCGTAGCTGTCTCTGTATAGCTAACTAACCGAGGGAAAAATTCCCATTACGACGGGCGTGATTTTTGAAGGCCTGTACTAGCATCCAGAAACCAGAGACGGCATGCAAGTCGAGGAAGTTCGAGTTTGAAATGCGTACGCGAGAGGGCTGACACATGCCCCGAGGGGGCCTGTGTTCGGTGACAGGCACGGCCATGGGCCTCCCCCCTCCCCCAAGTCTCCAGCGCAGGGCTCGCGGCAGGGAGCACTCAAGTGAGTGCTCCCTGGCTCGCGGGCCAAGGCGCCAGGCGGCCGCCCGTGTGCACACACGGAATCAAACCCACGCAGTAGAAGGGCGGGGAGGGAAGGGGGGGGGGGCTCGAAACACCGCAAAAATGAGATACGAAATTCGTGCCGAAGGGGAAGAAAGGGCGGCTCCAGACGCGCCGCGCATTCTCGTAGGTAGGCAATCCCGCAGCGCGCTACGCACTCGCTGCCCCGTTCTGGCGCGGAGGCATAATGGACCCGAATCATAAGGGTCAGGGAAGTAACTTCCCCACCGCCTCCTTCGGGGGTTTCAGCCGTGAGGGTATACAGGGGTCCAACGGTTGAGGCGCTTCATGTGTAACATCCAACATTCTGGGAGCACCCCACGTAGTACAACCCTGACCCACCATGGCAGGCCGCCATGATCGTTGATGGGAAGCAATATTTCGGAGGGAGGGCGGAGGGGGGGGGGGGGCTCATAGCGGAGGCCTGGGGCCCTCGCCGCCCCCGCCGGGCCAGGCACGGGTTAGGCAGGGTCTAGGGCAGGCCGGGCCCTCCACCGGATGGCATGGAAGCCTCCAGGCGATGCCTGACAACTATCGGATTGACCTACATGAGCAGAGCACGAGGCAGGACTGCACGGGGTGCGGGGCAGATGTGGCGGGTCCGGGATCTAGCTGGGCTAGCGTGGCTGCAGCGGCTGCCCCACGCACTCGGCCCGCCCGCCACTGACACGAGTCACTTACTAGGGCACCTGGAACTGGGAGTAGCTGGGGCAGATGCTGACGTCGCTGCGGAACAGCTCCGGGAACTTCTGCTTGCGGCCCTCCCAGCCCGCGGTCGTGGTGATCCGGCGCTGCGCGTCGTAGTGGTCCGCCATCGCGAGCTGCAACAGCCAGCGGACCAGGATCTGGCACTGCAGGACGTGGCGGCGGCTGCGGCGGCGGGGTCTGAGGGGCGGGCCGGAGGCCGACGCTTCCAGCGGCGCGGCCACGCAGATGCCAGCATCAGCACCCCCTGGCCGTCGGCTCGTTGGGGCAGCCGAGGCTCACCTAGCAGACGCCTCACATGTGGTCCCCGGGTAGCGCGGCGCGCGGGGCGGGGCGGGGCGGGGCGGGGCCCGCGGTGTGCTGCGCTGCTGCGCTCGACGTGCTTCCGCTTCCGCGTCCGATGCTCGTTTGGGTCCCACCGGGGGTGCCGTGGGGGCCAAGTCACCGGGGGCCCAATGCCTGCCATGTGTCCTGGCAACCCACCCCCGCCCCACCCCCACCCCCATGGCGTGGTCGGGCGTGGCCCCCATCCAAAGCTCCTCCCTCCCCTCCTCTCCGACTGAGCATGAAACCCCCACTAGATCGACACCGATAACGAATAAGCTATCATCGAGGGAGACAAGGAGGGCGGATTGGCTGGAAGGTCAAGTGTATGAAGAGCGGAGCAGGCGACGAAGGTCGGCAGAGGGTGATGGCGCGGGATTCGCAGCCCGTTGGCGTGGGCAGCCTGGGCTACAGCGACGACTATCGCCGACTCCGTGACCCCCCGGCCCCCGGGCCGATGTCACCCACCACTCGCCGTGTCGTGCCTTCGTGGTCGTTTTACATAAAGGCACCGGGCCCGGCCGGGCCCGGTACACAAATGCGTCTCTTCCCCCGCCCGTCGTTGCCCCCCTCCCCTTCTCCCTGCCCCTCCCTCCTCTCCAAACGACTTGTAATTGGCGAGGAGCCCTGTCGACCCTAGCAGCTTTCACGGCTTTCACTCACCCATCTCCCCCGTCTCCAACTTTTTCCCCGCGGACAACAAATGAGTTTAGGGAGGAAAGGGTTGGCGTGGCGAAGCCTGTAAATCGGGGGCGCTTGTGGCGTGGGGAGGCTATAAGGGGAGGGGGCGTGGCGCCAGCGAGGGCGCCTGCCACTCGGAGCCATCCAGGGCGTGCTTGTAAGCGGGTGCGCTAACCTGCCGGAGTCCTGTCGAGTCTAGCCAGGACTACTCACCCACTTGTCCTCGCCCCAGTCCGCCTCGCTGCCGGACCAGCTCGGCGAGGGTGGCCGCGGCCCCCACGTGGCCTGCTCCTCCCCGCTCCCCGACTCCGCCCTGGCTGCGGTCCGGCTGTCCCCGTCCTCGCCCTCCTCCTTGATGGTGCTGATGGACCTCTGGCTGGCGTCGCTCGCCGAGCGCGAGCGGTTCCCTGTACCTTGACAGAGAGGAGGAGCGAGCGCCCTCGCAGAATTTTGAGCCAGGCCTTCGACTGCAGTGAGAGCACCCGCCTTCCGAAACACAGTGTCGCGCTCTCTTACTCATGGCGGAACCATTCGAACCGATGTCTCCACTCCGGCAGGCAGAGCTGGACGCTGAGTTGGTGGTGGCCGGGGTCGAGGACCCCGTCGAAGACTCCTCCGAGGACCTCCGCGACGAGTAGCTGCCACTGCTGCGCGACAGGGAACCGGTCCGGGCGGAGGAGCCTGAGCCGGAGGTGGCCGCCGACGTCGTCGACTCCCCCCTCCGAGACCCGCTCCTGCTATGGAAGCTCGCCGAGTGCTTGGAGGCCAAGGAGCGTGTCACCGTGGAGGCCGTGGAGGTCCGTCGGAGAGCGACCGGAGACCCGGGAGCACCGGAGTCCCCCGGCGACGCCTCACCCCGCCCGGTCCCTGGCGAGCGGCAGACCGTCCCGTCAGCAGTCATCCTGGGGTCTCGAGCGCCCGCGAATCGCAGGATAGGCCCGCCCGCCGAACTGGGGGGCGTTGGGGCTGCCTGTCCTCAAGGCGGCCTGGGCCTGGGGGTCCGCCGCCTCACCCGACCCCGACGGTGACGGCGCTCTCTCCATGCTGTACCGCTTCCTGCAGCAGCGCACTTCTCTGTACTTCTATGGCGACCCTCGCCTCCTCGTATTGTTGTGCTTGGGGTGTGTAATGGAAAGGGGGGGGGGGGTCATGGGCGTGGAGTGTTGGAATATATTGGGGGTGCACGGACGTTACGGAGGCGTGTGGCTGGCGGGCGCAGCGCGCAGCGGGGGCAGTGGGGCACTCAGCTGGAGCCCCCGAGGACGCCAACACGAGGAGAGGGGGGGGGGACTTTGACCTCTTTAATGCCAAATAATGCCTAGGCGGCAAGCTGACGACGCTTCACACGGCTATGTCGTCCTGCGGGAAGTGGGCCTGCATCGCGGCCTGCTGCTGCTGCGCCAGCATATGCTGCTTGAGCAGCTGCTGCTGCCGCACGAGCTCAGGGTCGTCCGAGTGGGCGAGGCGGTACGAGGGCGGCAGCTCGCTCTCCGAGAACAGGTGGTCCGAAAAGTAGATGCGGCGCACGCGGCAGTTGGCGTGCACCTGCACGCGCACGCACTCCACGTAGGCGGTGCCGTAAGCGCGCCGGGTGAAGTCGGCCAGGTTGAACTGGATCTGAGGTTCGGGGGAAGGCAAGGATCAGGCAAAGCGACAGCCCTCTAGCCCGCGGAGTGCGTGTAGTCAAGTGGTGCGGGCCGCGCCAAACAGGCGACCGCCACCTCCCCAGCGCCGGACCTGGTTCCAGCCCTCGCTCAGGCCTAGCGGCATGGTGCAGCAGAAGGGGCGGACTCGGGTGGTGGACTGGTAGTTGCTCGCCCGCAACCGCCTGCGCATGTTCTTGTCATCTAGGATCTGCAACCGACGGACGTAACGTCAGAGTCCCCCGCCAGTCCGGTCCAGTCGGCCGCGACGGGCATGAGACTCCCATGTCCATCCCTTCCCCCACGTGCGCCGGGACTTACGCGACGCCCAGATATGCAACGGTTACCGTTATCTCGAAACTGAAGTACTTCTTGAGGTTCTTGACGAGCATGCACAGGAACGGCAATTTTACGCCGAGCGAGGCGTTGGGGTTGGCGGGAGCCGAGATGAATGTGGTCGCCACATTGGTGCCAGTCAGCTCCAAGACAAGGGAGTTCCGTATGTCGTCGTCCGTGATTCTCTTTATGTGACCGTTCCTCGCCTGTGAATCCCAAACCGGTCGCAGTTCGCATCCCTCCGTGCAACAGTCGAGACACCTCTCCAGGCCGACACCAAGCCCACCTGCGTGTCCCAAATTGCGAGCGGCTTGCTTCCGCAGCTGTACAGTATCGAGAGCAGCCCATTCTGCAGCACACCGCTGAACATGGCGAAGCGTCCGGCGAGCGCGGGGAATTTGATTCCGAACTTGCGAGCGCGGACGTCGGCGCCACCCTTCCCTCCCCCAGGTCAGGCCAACAATGACCACCTGTCATAACAGGTGCCGAACCAGCATGTGCCACCACTCCCAAGATGTTAACCCACTCAATAGAGAGTCAGACACATGGCCATGGGACAGCCGACTTAAAAGGAAGATGGAAATTTCCATGATTGTGTTGTAACATAAGGTAAATAAAATGGACAGATTTGAGACGCCTCGTTTAATAAACTTATTACAAACATTTACTTCTTAACAGCAGCAGCAGCCTCATCTTGGTAGGACTGCAGGAGTTCTTGCTTCTTCTGAAGAATTCTCTCTTCCCTTCGCTTGCGGGCCTCCTTGACCTTCATACGCCTAGCCTCAGCCTGGTCACTGCAGAACAGATAGATCAGATATAAGCCAAATGAACAGAACTACAAAACATTCTTGTAGGGTCGATGAGCTTGACAGGAGTGGAAAGTTAAATGTTTAAGAAGAAAAGGATACTTACGTCAACATCTTGGTTCTGGCCTTCTCAGCCTTCTTCTTGTGGATGTACTCCATCAGGACACGCTTGTTCTTGAACACGTTACCTAAAACCACATACTAAGTTAGACAAGACCTGTAGAAACCGTTTAAATGAAAAGTGAAGTAAATAACTTACCCTTAGCCTTCATGTACAGAGCATGGTACAGATGTCTGTCGATCTTCTTAGCTTCCCTGTACTTCTTGAGAAGTCGCCTAAGAACACGCATGCGGTCCACCCACAGTCCCTGCGATCAAAGCAAAAAATTTATCTCTTGTTCAAAACAAGGTTGTAAAAGCACCACAACTTGCGAGGCTCACCTTTTGAGGAGTACGGGCGTTGGCAGTACCTTTCCTCTTACCATAGCCAGAGTGCCTACCCTTGCGCCTAGCAATAGTATTCTTGCGGCAGCGGGAACGTGAGTGCACTGCAACGGGCTTCTTAATGATAAGACCGTCCTTAATGAGCTTCCTGATGTTCTGACCTGAAATCGCAGAAAATGCGAAGTTGTATGGGGCAAATCTTGATATATCACAACATGTCGAAATTTCTGGTGATACTCACGGGAGTTGGTGTTCGCGATTTCATTGACTTCATTAGGATCCAACCAGACCTTCCTTTTGCCGCATCGCATAACAGCGGCGGCTAGCCGCTTCTGAAGCTTGAGTGAACTGAAACATGACAAAAGGTACGGTAAACGAGATGCGTCGGGAGGTTAAGTGCCGAGTGGTAAACAAAGTCGTCGGACAATCTACCCCGCGAACTAGAGCACGCCAGGTGTAGAAAAAAGATCACGGTGTCGGGCAACAATATCGCAAGTCAACCCAAGCTGAACAATACTGCATCTATGAGCCAGGAGGAAACAATCGGGTGCATAAGCCACCACACGGGCGGATATCAGATGGGTACAAATCAGACTAGACAACCGGTTTCTACATCTTCTTAACGCAAAGCGAAGAGACCGTGCAGCAAGAAAAACCGGACATAACGTATAACGCGCAAGAAGACTGATTCGAACACTCGCAACAACACCACTCACGCTACATGTGGTTATGGTGCTCGTCACAAACTTCACAATTTCATGAATATGCACTTTTAAGACGTTTGTGAGTAACACAAACGATAGCATTCACTTCAAATAGCAAAAGCACTGCAAAATGCATCCTGAAACACAATTTGTTCGCCCGCAATTCTAATAACCCAGAGAGAAACACCGTACCTCATGGCGCCTCAGTTAATTCCGACGTGGTAGAGATCACAACGCTCAAGATGGAGGAGTTGCTGCCGGGGCGGAAGTGGAAACGAAGAGACGGGTAGTCAAATGAACTGTCACAACCACACATAAAATGAGACAAAAAAACTTTGATATACAAATGAAATAAAGTGTAAATTTATTGCAAGAATTTTTATTTGAACGAAATCATTATTTTCACGATTAGATTTGAATCATATAAAATAAGTAGCCTATTTGATAAGTTCTTGTTCTTCTTCTTTTGATTTCCAGGGGACTACCTATATGCAGCCAGGGTTAGGGAGAGGAGGGCAGAGGAGAGGTGGTGAGGGAGGGGAGGGACAAGAGAGGGGGGGGGGGGGGGGGGGAGCGTGTGGGAGAAGCTCAGGGGAGAAGTTAGAAGTGTAATGAATCAGTGCCCCATGTAAATTTAATATTTATTTGTGTTTACAGTGAACCTCGTTCTCGAAGTCGAAGTCATAACGTTAGTTTCGCTAGCGCTTGCCCCCCTCTAGAACCTATCTGCAAGGTTTGAGAGTTATTAATGTCATATTTGTGTCATTAACCTCAATTAGTGTGGTTAGACCGGTAGCATGATTTCCTACCCGTAACGTTCACAATACAACTATCTGTTTACTCCCTCAGAAACATGTCTGGCGACGGCGGAAATGTTATTGCTGATCCGAAGAAGTCATACGCAGGAATTCCAGAAGCTGTCTTTGTGGTACGTTTGCATGCACCTGCGCCCCACAAATTTGTTTATCTGTCGCACCTTAGTTCTCCAATACGAAACTCGAGGTGTCCGCATCTTTGAACGTTTCAGTGTTTCTCAAAAGAATAAAGAGAATTTCATCTGTTGAAAATTTTTGCACTTAGTCCCATGATTCCAGATTGTTTGGTTGCCATTTCCTTGTATCATGTCCACAAATGTCGTATTTTTAATTTTCATTTTTTGGGGAGGGATTTTAGGACAACATAGATGAATTCATGGTACAGCCTGAGAATGAAAATGCTGACAAGGTCTTAAAAAGATTGGATGAACAACATCAGAAGTATAAATTTATGGAATTTAATTTGGAATCCAAGAAGAAAAGGTGAGCTGATATTGTCGATATATTAATGTGAAAGGTGCATGAAAAATAATTTAAAAGATAATTGTTTGTTCTGATGTTCAGGCTGAAGAATCAAATACCAGATTTGGAAAAATCTTTAAAAATGATTGTGATGCTACAAAAAAAGCAAGATGCTACTGAGGATATGGAGACACAATTTTTGCTATCTGATCAAGTTTACATGAAGGCTTCAATTGCTCCAACAGACAAAGTTTGTCTGTGGCTTGGTGTAAGTTTTTTCTTTAAAACAAACAACTGTTGCTATTTGCTCACCCTAGATCCGGCAGTTTATAATTTTTCATATGGTTATTATAGGCAAATGTTATGCTGGAGTACACATTGGAAGATGCGAAGAATTTACTGTCCAAAAACATTGAGCAAGCGAAGAAGAATTTGGGATATGTTGAGCATGATTTGCACTTCCTCAGGTATGTGTATTGATTTTTTCTCATAATTAAGCTATGCTGCTTCTTGCCAGAGCATTTTTGTTCGTTGCCTTGATTTTATATTTCTTCCGTATTCATAAAGGGCAGTTTTAATTTTATTTCTTTATAATCATTGCTTGCAGAGATCAATTCACCACAACAGAAGTTAATATGGCAAGAGTGTACAACTGGGATGTCAAGCGAAGACAAGCGGCAAAAGCAGCATCATGATGTATTGCATCTCCCTCCCCTCTCCCTTTGAATTGCCCCATCCGCAATTGCCGTGATAAAATTTAACACTGTTTCACTCAAAAAAGCACAGCTCATGGGTCCCTGCACTTCTGGTGTTCATGAATTGACATCTTTTATGCTAATATAATAATTTGTTCATTGATGGTAAACTATGCTGCTTTATGTTGTATGTCACGTAGAATTAACATTTATTTTCTAACTTGCAAAACTTTTGTTGCATTGCCATAACACTTAACCCCGCTTCACACCACCTGCTCATGTAACAATAAAACAATGGTGTTCAATTGAAAGTTACTTTTTTATTAATGTAATGGCTAGAAGTGAACTGCAGCACAGTGTCCCTGTGCGTAAAAAATTAAACAAGTTACAAAGTTCTGTGTGGCCTTAGCTATTTACAAACAAAATGAAATTTGAAACTCGAATGACTGCATTGCGCGCCGACCCCACCACAGGTGGTTCACATTTTGTTGAGGAAAACGGGTCTACCTTACAGGTCTAGCACTCACGAAACAAACTGAAACCACTAGACAAGACCCTTACTCATAGGGCCAACATAAAAATAAGTGCAAAAGATAACAGAAAGAACAAGATTTTAGCATCAGAACCAAACTTTATATGCATGTGCATGGGTTTCAATTCAAAAACCACAGTAGAAAAAATCTAAGCATAAAATAAATTTTAAAAAACAAAAATATCTGCTCTTAGGAATCAAAACAGAGGATAGAAGATAAGGTGGGGCAGACCATGAGCCATAACAAAGAATTTGAAAGCAAAGGCTATAACTAAACAGCTATTCGATCAGTGGGGAGGTGGGGAAATGATTGCTCAAGGAATATTAGTTTTGGGCTCGCATAATCCCAGGGCTCTTATGAGCATCACTGGCGTAGGGTGGAAAAGATAACAACATGTCACTGAAGGGTGGACAATCGAGGTGCAGCAGAGCGAGCACTTATTTTCACTAGACTCCACTTACTGAGATCCATTACCTGCCCTAGAGGGGCATACTTTTTGTTTCTGCCTTGTGAATATATTGCCTAGCCTGACCCTAGGATGAGATTCATTTACAATATCACAGTTTGGGAACAGGAGTAAAAAGTAATCCTATTCTTTAAGAGTGTTGTCTGAAGAGGGTTGACGTTCCGACAGTTTTTCTGGAGACGCGCTGGTCCTTGAGCCGCCAGAAATCTTAGTTTGCACTAACGGTTTTGACTGTCCTGAATGGACAGATCCACCATCACTCTGTTGAAGAGTTTGAGATTTGGTGGGGGAAGCTATTAATGTGGGTGGTGGAACTTCTTCATACTGGCTAAGACGTTTTCTGAGCATGTTGTTCTCTGAAACCAGTTGGTTTACTTGAGCACGGAGTTCTTCTTCTGTGGCATTTTGACTAGGATGGTTTTCCACGAGATAGTTGCGAACGTACCTACGACACAGTTAAGGTACTTAAACTTGTAAATTATTAAAATGTTGGTAACAACAACAAAAAATTAAGCATCTAGTTATGCAAAGAATTGATGCATGGTAACATGATAAAGGATACTCAAGAGCGTCGATTCCTTTGTCTTGTTCTTCATAAAGAGAAACTAGTACTCTTGTCAGTGAATCCATGACTCCAGCTCGTTCCAGATACTTGCGGTACTCCTCACGTTTTGAATCGACAGGCTGCAATGGAGAAAAAAGGAATAAATTTCTAAACAGTTGTCGAAAACAGATTTGCTTGCATACAGCGAGAATCACCAAGCAAAGAACGTTATAACCTGAACACTATTTCGGTTTCTTGTTGAGTAAAATGGAGAAGCTCATAACAACATAGAAATCCTAGGTTAGGGAAAACACGTACTGCCTAAATTTTCCACAGAACCTCATTTTAAAAACACGCACGAAGAAAGAACACCGATCAATCATTAAAATAGTTAATATTGTGAAGAACATGCTTGGTGGATGCCCACTGATATCAATCGGTCAGCTGGGGCCAGCCGCAACAGCCATAATACGCCCCATTTTCAGCGGTTATACGCTCACTTACCCGATAGCTTGTCATGTTGATTTTTCCGTGTTATTCAATAAACTATACAAATTTAAATCTGAAGTCGTGGAATGGTTACTTGGAAAATATGTGCCGGAACAAACTAATTCGATTTTGATCGCGGGCCTCAACGAACGTATTTGATTCTGTACGTCAATGAACCGGAAACCGGCAAGGGAGAATGGTAACTAACAGGTGCACAACACTAACTGCGCGAACCAGCAACGGCCCCAAGTGTGACCAGTGCCATGCAGTTCGAGAAAAGCTGAAGGAAAACACGGTTTAAACGGAAAGATACTAAAATGGTATTTCGTTTCCGCAGACTTGTACGATGCATTGGTGTTGGAACTTCGAGCCATTGTCACGGTTTGTCACATTGTTCGGCAAAAGCGCCTTGTTTAAATCTTTAAAACAGACGGGCATCGGTGGGGGACGATTAGGTGAATGTTCTTATAGATGTGTTAGTAAAAAACTGAATCATCTTTTATTTCCACAAATCCCATCACTTCCATTTACAATATTGTTATACATAACTAAAATAAAAATGAAATAAATCACTATCAGATAAAATTATATAAATATTTCAAAACAGGACAATGGAAATGCAAATCCTCAAAACATAATTTGTACAGAGATAATGAAGATTCCACGATTCAGTAAAAGAATCGGGCCTGACATTTGTTAAAATATAACACAGGAGAGAACATCTGGTAGCGGACATAATGCCAATAAATTAATACTGTTTCATCTAAGACTCACAGCTGAAACAATGCTTTAGACTACCTTAAAGCTTACTTTAATTAAATAATAATTACATATTTGATATGAAGCATTTAGCAAATGTACAAATAGCCGGCAGTCTGCCTCATGTATGATTGCTTTAGACATAATGTTTGTTAAAATCACAATAAATCTGGCAGAACTGTACCAGTGCCAGTAAACAAATAAAATTACATGCTCCTTTTAAATCACACGTTTAATTTTAATTTCAAATAAGAAAAATATATTGACACTTGTAGTCGTCACTGACAACAATTGACTGAAGGACACAAAGGGCTACATATGCACAACAAAACTAACCTGGCTAGGATACAAACGGCCAAACTTACTCAAGTCAACAAGAGTAAAAATGAACTCTTTAATTTGTACACATCAAATTCATTCAAAATTGACATAAGTATTTTACAGGACTACAAGATAAATGGTACATTTTGATACCATTCCACCCAATTCTCAATGTGCCTATGATACAATTTCTGTTACTACAGAGGAATGAACACAGTTTAAATTCATCTTAACTCTGTTACAATACTAATCAAGACGGCAACAGTA
The DNA here is from genome assembly GCA_026979955.1 of Megalurothrips usitatus. NCBI lineage: Eukaryota > Metazoa > Arthropoda > Insecta > Thysanoptera > Thripidae > Megalurothrips > Megalurothrips usitatus. The sequence continues at coordinate 20,074,864 of CM049592.1, forward strand.
AATGAAAACAATTTTACAATGATGATTGTATAACAAAAGTTTCTGAGGGCTTTGGTGTCCACACACCTAAAATCAATGGGTGCCAGCTAAGATCAAAAGCAACTGACCTCAAATTAAAATTGATGATTACATGTGGTATCTTCAGTCTCCTTGCTTCTTAGCTCTGAAAGGTAAGAATCAATTGATAAAGACGGTTGTAAAGAAGAAACAACAGTGCAGCACTCATAAACAAGTACTCACATTTTAGGTTTAAGCTGCCCCGATGCAATAGCAGCTTTCTTTTTCAGGTACCTTATTTTCTTTACATAAGCCTCTACTAATGTTCTAATCTTGATAGGATTAATTTCCCCTGACTTATTGTGACAAATCTACAAGGAAAACAAAATATAAATGTGCAATACTTGCAAAGTAGCATGTAAAGTAAAATCAGCAAAGAAAAGTTCCAGCAAATCTCTTACCTTTGGCACAGAGCGTCTGAGGATTTCCTTGTAATCCTCCTTATTTATGTGTTTCTTATAGTAATGAGGCTTCAGAGCAAGCTTAACTTCCTCAACAACACGTTCCTGGCGGTTCAATTTTTTCAGAAACTGAAAGCACAAAAGTATGTTAGATAGTTAAGATAATATGCTATGATAATAAAAAATTCTTTCATGCAATAAACAGTACTGAGGAGAATTTGATGAGGCTTAATAACACAGTGCACTAAGTGAGATTGAAACTGGAAGCACTACTAAGGTGAGAAATGCAACACAAATTCGGTCACTCAAAATCAAGTTAACAGCAAAGCACACAATTAAAGTAATCTCAGCAACCCATAGCAGGAAAAAGCAGGAATAGCAAAACAAATAAAGCTATCTTTATTGCACAGGAAGATTTGCACAGAAACTCGGTTCCTGTATGTAATTAGTATATAATAAAGGCTCTGCATTTTCTAGGTTTACAGATGTGCTTAGACTTTCAGTCCAGACAGCAATATTAAAAGCGTAGAATAGAACAACCAGCTTCAATCATCATTAATAATGAGAATCTAGTTGTACTGCATGGAGTTCAGATGTATTCAGCATAGGGCGGTATTTAGGCACCGTCAAGAGCACTACTCCCCACCTCCTGCCTCTTTATTTCAAAGAGAAAGTCAGAAAAAGCTTGCCAAAAAGCATGCAAAGAAACAAAACAGGGTTGCTGATGTCTACCTTGTCCTTCACCTGCATCTCCACAGCTGAGCTTGGCACTTCGTCCAAGATTTTCAGTTGATCTTCATCTGTTGCCCTTTGCCCATCCTTGCCTGAGTAAAACAATGAACATGTATATTAAACCCTCAGTTTTTAGATGGTTTATTACACACTTGGGTTTTAGATACTTACGAATTTTAGCCATCTGCTTCACAATTTTGTTAAGCTTGGCTTGATTACGGCCAGCATTCTTTCCAGAAGACTTTGTGCGTGAAGAGGTCCCATATTTAACTCTCTGCATGGGAGAGCTGCCAAATAGCGAATCAAACTTTTCCGTCTTCGAAGTAGCTGCACTCGGCTTTTTGTGTGGTGTAGTCTTTGTTGGTGTACCTCTAGAGTTGTAAACAGGGGGTTCAAACAAATCGTCTCCTTCACTTGACCCTGGCGAGTATGGGGAATCAAGATCCATATCAATAACGTCTGTATGGACACTTTGCTCTCCATTCTGACGAGGTAAGGTCTTCACTGGTGTTCCAGGTTTCGATGCAGGGCGCACAGCTAATGCACCTTTAATGACAGAGGCCAAAAGCCTGTCAGACTGTGACACTGTTCTTTGGGGCAATGAACGAGAAGTTGAAGACGATGTTGAAGATGTTACTTCAGTGGATCCACCTGCAGCTGCATTTGCTTTCAAAGGTGCTTTCACAGCAGTCGCCTCAGCAGATGAGGACGGGCTCATTTGCTTAGCTTTATCAACCTCATCCACCTCAGCAGTAGTACCAGGGGAAGCTGCGTCAGCATCTCCCTTGGGTGAAGAATTGCGAATATCTTCAGCCGCATCAGTCTTTGGTCTTGATTCATCCTCTAATAAAGCACCTATTGATCCGTTTTCAAGGGATTCATTTGCCTTTTGAGCATCACCAGCACCTTCGTCAGGAGATTCAGATCTGGGAGATGCTGTTGGTTCAAAGGGGTCATATGCATCAGGAGACGTTGGAGAAGAACCTGGTGTAGCTGGACCCATAGGAGATTCTGGAGGTGTGTTGGGACCCTTGTGCATTCCATCAATATCTACATCACCATCACCAGTTTCATTTCCCTCAGCAGCACCCTCAGCAATTTCCTCTTCTTCCTCGTCCATGAGAGGATTGTTAATTGTTCGCAATACATTCTTATTATTAATGGAAAATTTAACTTGAGGTTCAGGAGGAGTCTTTGGGCCCATAGCAAGAAGTGGTTCATCAGGAACAGCATTGATTTCCTCATGCAATTTCTGCTTCATTTGCTGTAGCTCCTGTTCAGTCTGTTGCATATTTTCATCCTCACTATCGCTTAAAATGATTAAGTCTTTGGGGGAAGGTGTGAACTCTTTGTACGGAGACTGTTCCAGGTCAATGATGGCTACAGGTTTCTGAGAGGCTTCAGGAGGTAGAGGTTTACGCCGTTTTTCTGGTTTACTTGACTCAACAGGTGGTGTGTCTGCTCGTGCAGTGCGGCTACTTTTGTCTTTTTTAGATCGCTTGCTGCGGCCTTCATCACGCTTCCTCTTTGAGCTTTTTTCAGTTGGGTAGGAATTTGAGGCAACTTCACCTCCCTTGTTCGATTTGAAATTTACACTCACTAAAATATTGTCTCCTGATGCAAACACTTCTTTTGATGGTGCTGGTGAAGCATGCCGGCGGCCCCCTCGCTTGCCATCCTTCTTCTTACGTCTTGAATCATCTTTGTTGTTCGTCACAATGACGGTCAAGTTTTTGTGCGTCTTGTGCTTCCCTCCAGCCATATCCGTAGTGCTGACATGGTCCACCCGCTCACGCGACCACGACCTGGAGTAAGAACGAGCTGCCATCGCCGCCTCCTCGTCTGACATGGGGTACTGGGGGGACCCGCTGATCGAGGGTGACCAAGACCGAGTAGGGGAGCGCGAGGGCGAGCGTGACCAGCGAGCCAGCTCCCGCTCCCGCCTCGGCTCCCTCGTCATGCTGTTGGCGGCAGCCTCATTTGTAGCTCGTTGTTTGCTGAGCGCAGGTTCGACCCTGTTCCTCCTCGATCTCTCCTTACTTCTGCTCTTCCTTGGCCGATCCTTGGATCGGTTGGGAGACCGACGTTGGGATCGCGATCTATTTCCTGCCCTACCACGCGACCGGGACCGGGACCTTCTCGGACGAGAGCGGGACCGAGACTTTCTGAGGCGAGATCGGTCGTAGGAAGTACTCCTGTGTCGCAGCCGAGCTCGACCCGGTGCCGGTGACCGGCCCCGTGGAGACCTGGATCTGGTGCGGGACCGTCCGAGTCTTCTATAGCTTCTGGACCGACTTCTTGATCGTCCACGTCCCCGGGATCTTGATCTTGACTTTGAACGAGAGCGGGTGCGTGAACGTCTTCGAATGTCCAAATCACGCCCGAACGCGTCTTTGTTCTGTCTACTTAAAGTTTTGTCTGATAGCACCTTGCGAACATCATATCTTTCCAGATCTTTTCTCTTCTCCTTCTTTTTGCGGTCCTTTCTCGCGTTCTCCCTCTCTTCTTCTCGTTTATCATCTTTACTCTTGTCTTTTTCTTTATCTTTACCTTTCTCTTTTTCTTTCCCATCCCTGTAATTTCTATCTTTGGTACTCTTTGATGGTTTCTTCCACGATATATCGTCCTTTCCTTTTTCCCTATTCCTGTCATCATCCCTTTTTTTCTTCTCTTTATCCTTTTCCTTCTCTTTATCCTTATCTTTCTCTTTATCCTTATCTTTGTCACGATTCCGGTTTTCACTACTGCTCAATGGAGCACGTTCCTTGGAAGAGCCATCTCTTCTCCTTCGAGATTTTTTCTTGTCATCATCATGTTTTCCAGTGTCCACATTTTCATCACCATTCTTTCTGGTTCTTTTTTTATCCTTTCTCCCCCTTTGGCTTTCATCTACTATTTCACCATCCTCAAAGTCCACAGGGTCATTATCCCCTGAAGTTTTTCGGTGTTTCCTCACACCACGATCACTCTCAGGCTCACTCAGGTCTCCGTCCAGCATGGCTTCTTCAACATCTGAAATTATTTCAGTTTCCAAACCTTCAAGACCTGGCATGACTGGAGCGATAGGAGCTGAAGATGTAGTTTGGCTGTCATCATCAGTACCAAATATTTCTTCAACAAGGGCTTGAACCTTGCCCTTTTCAGGAGGATCTTCTGAATCACTTTCTTCAGACTCACGGTCGGCACTGTCATCAAGGGCTTTCTTTTCACTGTTCTCAATGTCAACTTGCAGAAGGGATTCCTCAGCAGCTTTCTTATCAGAGTCTTCGCCCTCATAATTACCATCAGAATTTTCAACACTATGGACAGGCTCTCCATCTCCTCTTAACGACAACTCATCAGCCTTATCTTTAGATTGCACATCTGAGGATTCTTTGCTTTTGTTTTGTTTGTCGTCATCGGATTCACACTCTCCACCTTGCCTGGCTATATTCACACTGGTAGCAGAGTAAATTGAAAAATTTGGGCAGTCGTCATCTTCATCATCCTCTGAAGAATCTTCACCTGCAGCTGCATCTGATTTGTTAGTCTCGTCTGAGTCTTTGACAGATTCAGATTTGTCATCATCCTTCTTGCTCAAGTTACTGGAATTTGCTCCAGATTGGTCAACAGTTAATTCAGTAAGATCTTCAGAAATGTCCTGTGACATCGCTTCACTTTCAGTTTCCTTGCCAAAATTGCTTTCACCAGACTGACTATCATCAGAGTATCCAACTACTGAAGTCAAAGCGGGTCCTGGCTCCGGAGGAAGGGGTATCTCGTCTGCCCTGGTCGAAGTGTTTTCTCCATCATCAGAATCATCACATGGTTCGGCAGGGTCGTACTTATCCTGAGTTTCTTCTGATGGTCCCTTCGCTCTGTCATCAATGACAAGTTCATCATCACTGGCTTCCTCATCACTATTTTGCTCCCCCATGTTCATAAGAAAGGCCGGTGGTTCTGGGGGAGGAAGAAGAGCTCCAAACTCGGGCTCACCGTCTTCCCCAGAGCCTTCTTTGTGGCTTTCTGCTTCTATATCACTGTAAATATCAACTTCGTCTTCCCTTGGTCCATCACCACCTTCTTCTTTGGTGGCATCTTGGGCACCCGCGTCCATGGCCCCGTCCACCCCCTCCTCTTCACCCTCTTCATCCGCGGGGAGGGCGCCCCGCCGTCTCATGGCGTTCCCTCTAAGCGGCCTGCGAGGGGCGTTCAAGCGGAATCTTAAAGGCTGGCCCCTCAAGGAGGGCCGTCCCCCATCGTAACTATTGCCCAGGAACTGTTCATACTGAGCACGAGAGTTGTCAGGGTTGTTGAAGCTCGAACGGAACCCAGAATTGGTCACATTCCCTCCACTTCCTCCTTCTCCCCCAACTCCTCCCCCCACGTTTCCAGCACTTCTGCCCCTCCTCCCACCACTATAGTTGTTTCCACCATAATTACTATGAGCATTTTGACCACCCCGCCTTCCACCAGAGTACATTGGAGCCTGGGCAACACGGCCGGTGGAAGAAGGTGAGATTGCCCTTACATCAACACGATTATCTCCAAGTCTTTCTTCGAGCGTGTCTGAAGGATTAGGCTTGAGAGCTGGTTCCTTCATTTTAATATCTAAGGTGCCATCAATATTGATTTTCACTTCAGTCTTCTTAGACAACATTTTGGTTTGGCTCATCAGAATGCTTTCAACCAAATCACCCCCAACAGCAGCAGGAGGATCGACAACTCTCGATCGGCAATTAGGATTCTGCAAAGCAGCAGCTAGTCGTTTACGGTTGTGCAGTCTCTGAGCCAATGAAAGTGTCTCACGTGGCTGAGTAACCACCGCAACTCCACCTCCACCTCCAACTTCCTCATCAGATCTGTAAATAAAAACAATTGCTCTTAGTTACAACACTATCAAGACAAATATAAAATGCAGTTATCAAAGCAACGGTTAAATTGATAATGTGGTGCTAACCCAGAAAAATAATCCAGCTGATCCCTTTGACCAAACAGATGAAGAGTGGGTATGCCAGCACGACTCCTATCCAATACAATTCCAGAAACACTTGGAGTAGACCTTAATTCAGGCGTTGTTTGCCATGGCTGGCGTAGAGGACGCATACCCAGCTGTTCCGCAAGCCTGCCTTTCACGGAGTGCGGAATGATAACCCTGGCTGTGCGGCTGTCTTGGTGGGAAGAACGCTAGGGGGCAGAAAATCAAGGTTACTTTGAAACAATAGCTTGCCAATAACACTGTTACATGTCATCCCTGAAAAACCAGAACCAGACTTCGCATTAGAGGCTATACTTGTAAGTTCTAGGAATGTCTGAAAACGGTTGAGAACTGTTTGCATCAATGTGTTGTTGGCTCTGAAAACCAAAATGCAGAACTTTAAAGTGTCCAATAACAAATTAGCTAAAAATGGGTTTTAAGATAATTTATATAGCCTCATCATTTAAAAGGAGATCACTTGATACATATATGTGACTCGATAATACAAGCTTTGATCCCAATTCATTTTTGTTTAAGCCTTTAGTGATGTCTGCGAAACAAGTTTAACACTTTTATCAAATCCGATAAAATTTAAGGGCAATGGTAGTTGGAGTACCACTTAGAACACAAGTAAGAGTATTAGTATTATATTTTGAGCCATTTCCTAGGCACACAAACATACATTCTTTTAAAGAGAAAGGGTGAATTGAGAGAAAGTCGCACAGATGTGCAAGAGATAGCCACAATCATTGATGACAATGGTTATGACTTTCATTACAAGGACTCAAAGACAACTAAAAATGAGCAAAATTCTGCAACAAACACATTTCCTGAATATAGCGTGCACCTATGAAAAATATCAGCCACTGACTTACGATTTTGTGTCATCAGTTGCTTAGATTCACTGAGGTAACGAAAAACATTTAAGATACAAGTTTTAACTCACAGCAAAGTTACACTTGAGCAGAAAGGGTTTTGTACTACATCCATATCCGTTTAATTTTAAGGTCAAGCGTTTCCCTTCATATCATACAACTTCCGGGAGAGGAAATAAATACAAGCTTGTTGCAGGTAGGATGATGGACAATGACAAGTAACTCCATCATACTTCCTCACAATTAGGTAATTAGGATTTGGAATAATGGTGCAAACAAAACAAAAAGAACAACTTATCATCCCTTGACAAATGATGACTTTATTAACCGATTCCTAATCAAAAATGTGTTTACAGGAAGTGATTAGAACTTTAAAACTGGACACACATTGGTCATGTACTAACATTAAGACCTCTTAGTCAAATAACCAGAATTTTAAAAGTTATAAAGAGATAAAAAAATGAACACATTAAAATGGAATGACAAGATCTGCGGACTACGGTTGCACACAACAAACAAGCGCTAACACAACTGACTATAGAACACAGAAAAAAAGTCAAGCTGGATGACAAACAATCTAAGCAAAGTCATCCACGCAAACAGACTAAGAGGAAGAATCTTGATCCAAGTCTTCATTTAAATTGGCACAACAAAAGATGGCATTGAACTTATGAACAAACCTTCATGCGTTTGGCCTTGTTGGGCAACCCCTTCTTGGCTTTCCTCTTCTTCCCAATTGGTTTCCTTTTAATGCCACCCTTGGACGCCCTCTTCTTTGACGGTTTGCTTTTGGTGGTCATTTCACCGTTTTTCTTACGCTTCGAGGTAGTTTTAGATTTCTTCCTAGTTACTTTTTTCCTTTTCCTGATCTGTCCTCTTTGAGATAGACGAACGGATGAGGTGGATGGCTAGGGAATAAAAGCACATATAAACATTGATTCGTGCTGTGTTAGGGCTTCACAAAAGAGTATGTAAAACTGCAGAAGTACCTGAGCACGGATAGCTTCCTGCCTTTGAATGTAGGTACTACGAATGCGATCCAGGACACGTTCAAACTGGCGAGTTCTTGGCAACATTCGAGGAGCAGTTGGTGAAGGACGGTGTGCTTGTCGAGCTCGAGGTCCTCGAGCTACATGCAATGTTTCATCAACTATTTCGAAGTGGGAGTTCACCTACAAAAATCATAAGCAAGTCAGTATCTGGTATCTCAATTCAGAAGTATAAAAAATAGGTGAGAAAATGTATCTACTATTTGTTTACAGACCTCCTCAGCAACAGCATCACCCGAATTACTATGATCACATTCGGAGCAATACCAATTATCTAGCGGAACATGACTGAGTGGAGGATCCAAGCATTCCATGTGGTAGCCCAGATCACAGCCATCACACAGAAGCATGCGGTCTTCCCGGTCAGAATTGCCACATATTTCACAGAAGGTGGGATCTTCAACTTCCTCCTCCTTAGCTTCTTGTCTCTCAACAGCAATTTGTCGAACAACTTTCCCTCCAACTCTACGTCTCACCAAAATCAAAGAAAATTCTTGTCTGTCTACTGGACAGGTGTTGACATTCTACAAAATAAAACGTTAACATGCAGGTAAGTCCACCATTAACCGAGACCAATAAAATAATACCCACAAAATTAGTAAAAATACCTTAGACCACTGCTGCAAGCACTCTGCACAAAATATGTGGTCACATGACTCTGGTGTTCCAACCTCTTGATTACTAAACCGTAGAAGACAAATAGGGCATTTCTCTGAAGACCCATCACTGCTGTCGGAAGCAAAACCAGAAGATGCAGCAACTCCATGAGAACTAAGAACCTATATACAAAAAAGGTTTAAGTACAAGAACCAAAGTCTGGTAAAATGGGACACAATATTGCAAACAAACGAACATCTCTGTTTGCAGATGATGAGTCCTGTGCGGTAGGTCGGGGGTCATCAGTTTCACTGATCCAATCACTCTCCCATTCTGTATCAGAGGATGTAATGGTGTCCCCAAAACCTTCCTCATCAGTAGATCCAGACTCAGTTCCATCAACCTCTTCTGCTTCTGCAAGATTTATAGCATAAAAAAAAATAGAAAACCACAATATGAAATCAATTTGATTACACAAGTAAAAGCTTAATTTGAAATAAATCAATATGTTTGTACCATTGTCAAAAAGACCGTTAGCATGTGAATCGTCATTGTCTTCACCACTATCACCATCCTCCTCCTCATCACTACTACCAACAACATCGCTGTCATCCTCACTCTCAGAGGAATCACTGGAACCTGACAATACCTGAAAAATGAAAATAAAAACTTCTTGTGCCTGATTGTACAGAATAAAAAGGCAAATAATCTATCATGCCCTGTAAACTTACATTTGGTACTCTTTTAGGAGCCCTTGGGCGCAATACTGTGGAGTTGTCAGAATCTGAATCATCACTTTCCAAAACACGCTGCCAAGATCACACAAAAACATAATTTGAGACAAAAGAATCACAATGACATAGATGATGGTCGTGAGATATGACACAATAACTCACCCTGTTCCTTTGTTTGGGCTTGGAAGTTATTTCATCACTGTCTGAATTCGAACATCCATTCTCCTCTCCATCCTAAATTTAAACAAGGTAAAAGAGCCATGACATAAATTTCCCTCATGCATCTTATGAAACACTACAGAACGCATTGTAAAAGGCCACTCACCAAAAATTTGTTTTCTGATGGTATTGTATCTCTGGCATTGTCGGCCCGAGCTGGTGACTTTTCTACATTACGCAAATTACACTGTTTTGAGCTTCGTTTGACACGTTGATTCCCATTCATTCCATTATAATAAGGAGCTAAAATACCAGCACCATATCTATTATTTGGTTTAGTTGTTCCAGGTTTCTTCCTCCTTGAATCTTCATCATCACTTGAGTCTGAATCATATGCGCCTGCCTTCTTTAACTTGGACTTAAGACGAGCTTTCAGGCTGGAAGACTCCTGTTCACTGTCTGATGGCATTTTTATTTAACTGAAGAAGAAGAAAAAGACAAGTTTAAGGAACTAGAATATACAGCTGCCAGGTATATAAGTATGCATATAACAAATCATTGGCATTCATTAAAACAAGAAGACAGAAGTTCCACCCTCACTTAAATATTGGTTGAAAGAGTACACTGAATTAGTACTTGACTTCACTCTAAACCAAAGTTGCATACAATTTGATCAACAGCCTACACATTTTAAGAGTGGGACATCAAATTCCAGGTTTGACCCATAGAACAGGCGAAGTGAACAGGTCTTCATGGAATCAAAGATAGTAGAATGGGAGTATCAAAACAATAATAAATCTTCTCCAACACACAGAAAAAAAACGAAAAAAAAACACTGCAGCTCATATTTTATTTGTGTAGTTGTTTCAGGCACCACATATATTAGAATGAAATAGATGACGAATAAATTCAGAAGTGAAATAATCTAACCACAGGCAAGAAAGTACACAAATCATAGTAAACATGAGACCACATAGCAAGGAATGTTTTCGAAGTACAAGGGACCATGAAAATTTGTAGCAAAGGTTAAGGGACCACAGCACTGCTTGGATGAAATGTACAATGAGCGACTGCATTTTGGTAATTTAATTAGTGCATAAAATAGGATAGCATCTCAAAACCTGCGAATGCAGCATTAAAAACATAGATGAGATTTCGAACGGTTCGAAGTTCGTTAAATTGGTTCGCTTCTGAGCGACATCACTTGCCAACTGGAACGACCGCTATCACAAGCTTGGCAAGAACATTCCAGAAGAGTCCCTAGGATTAGGTTGAACGCACCGAAACATGAATGAGCGAGGACTTGGGAGACGTATTTATCTTGGGAAGATGTACACAGAGTCGAGAAAGGCACGCAAACACTTTAGGAAAACTGACAACCAAGCCGACCTAAAATAAGGGCCATTTTTCTTTACCAGCTACTTGGGTTCGTTCCTGACGAGAAGAAAACGGAACGTTCATTTGTGGTCGAGAATGGTCAACGACCCGGAGGCGCGGGAAACTGTCTCATTAAACGCGAAAGAAATCAACAATTTGCACACTTCGTCAAATACAGACGAGTTAATAAATCCTTATTAAAATGAACGGTCCAAGGGCTCGAAATACTTAAGTTTCGTATGTAACATTTTTGTAATGAAATGGCTGGAAATGGCAGAGGAAAAGAAGGGAGGGGGGGGGGGGGTGATGTGATATTCTTTGGTTGGCCTTTCGTTATTCGTAGAACGGACCCACCATTGTCAGGTGTGGTTGCGACCGTGCGGTCAAGCGGTTAGGCTCGTACCATTCGGAACAAATTAAAGGAAATATAATTCACCCCAACCGCTGCCATGGCTTTACACGTTCCGAAAGCGCCGGGTTTTGCCCAGATGATGAAAGATGGAGCAAGGGTGAGTTAATGATTGTTCCAGAAATGCCGGAAGTTCTTTAACCTCTTCTAGTCACGAGCATGTTCAGTCTTCACACGCAAAACACATGTTTTGTGAATCCATATTCTTATTTTGAGGAATCGTCGGTTTCACCTTGAACTTGTCCTACTGATTGTGGGGAATGAAAATTCTGTTGTGACGTATTGGCTCCCTAGCTGCCCCTCTAATGTCAACAGATGATCACTAAGTTGTCAAGAGTGGCACAGTCGCACCCGGCCAATCCTGCTCTCTTTGACTTTTTTTTTCTCACTTACGCATTGTGTTTGTCCAAGAGATCTAAGTTAAGATTTTCAAACCATTTTATTTAAACGAAGTGTTCTGTTCTGCTTGGTTCCAGCACTTCTCTGGGCTTGAGGAGGCGGTGTACCGTAACATTGGTGCCTGCAAAGAATTTGCCAAAACAGTTCGCACAGCATATGGGCCCAATGGCATGAATAAAATGGTTATTAACCACATTGAGAAGCTTTTTGTTACAAGCGATGCTGGAACTATTATTCGTGAATTGGATGTAAGTAGTTTCTTTGTCTTCTACTTTTCTGCTATAATGCATGATTGTGAATGAATGGTTATATTCCTCGTTCAGGTTGAGCACCCAGCTGCTAAACTCATGGTGTTAGCTGCTGAAATGATGGAGCAAGAGGTCGGAGATGGCACCAACTTTGTCATTATTTTCTGTGGTGCTTTATTAGAGGGAGCCGAAGAATTGTTGCGAATGGTACAGTCTTTTCTTTTTTGACTCCTTGTCTTTATGTAATCTGGTGTTCTTCTTCAGTTTTTTGTTTTTGATTTTTTTTTTGTTCCATTAGGGACTGACGCCCTCTGAAATATCGGAGGGGTTTGAACTTGCTTTAGACAAAGCTGTTGAAATCCTCCCTTCCTTGGTTGTTGATAAAGTTGAAGACATCAGGAATGAGTCTCAGGTCATGAAGGCTCTGAGGACATCTGTTATGAGCAAACAGTATGGCCAGGAAGATTTAATTTCTGGATTTATTGGCAAAGCATGCAGTACGTATTCTTATTGTTTTGGTTGTTGTCTGGATTCTGCCTCAAGATAATCCTACCTTGTTTTTTTTTTTCTTAAGTCTCCGTTCTACCAGAAGGTGGTTCCTTCAATGTGGACAATGTTAGAGTGTGCAAAATTTTGGTAAGTGTATGGGCTGCTTAGGGTTGCCAGGGTTTTCCATATGAACTGAAGAAATAATTTGAATGTACTTCTCAGGGATCCAGTCTTGCCAATTCGTCCGTTGTCCAGGGCATGGTATTCAAACGCCAGGTAGAAGGAGATGTTACCAAAAAGTCCAAGGCAAAAATTGCTGTCTTTACATGTGCTATTGACATTATGCAAACGGAAACCAAAGTAGGTGTTTTTGTGCATGTTGATTATTAACTCCATCTGATGTCAATGTGTCGGTTTAACAAAATGTTTTCATTATTTTTAATAGGGTACAGTTTTGATCAAAAATGCTGACGAGTTGAAAAACTTTTCACGGGGAGAAGAATCCATGCTTGAAAGCCAGATCAAGGCCATTGCTGATGCTGGTGCTGATGTCGTTGTCGGAGGAGCAAAGTTTGGTGACATGGCTCTCCACTACTTAAACAAATATGGTATTATGGGTGTTCGCCTGACCAGCAAATGGGATGTGCGGAGGCTTTGCAAAGCTGTTAATGCCACAGCTTTGCCCCGCATGGTAAGTAATCATACTTAGGTTTAGTTCTGTTCAGCTTCACCATGGAGAAGGCCCGCTCATCCAGTGTGATAACATTCCTTTGTTGAACAATCTTTTCAGACTGCGCCTACCAAGGAAGAGATGGGATACGCTGATGTTGTTTGTGTGGATGAACTCGGTGATACCAACGTGGTAGTTTTTCGTCTTGAAGGCAAGGAATCGAGGGTTTCTACCATTGTAGTGCGTGGTGCCACAGACAATTACATGGATGATGTAGAAAGAGCAATTGATGATGGAGTAAATACTTTTAAGGGCATCTCAAAGGTATGTGTTGGAGCCACTGATGCGTTGTACAACTTGAATATTTCTCGGATTGCTTGGGTAAGGGTGGTTCTCAAAGCGTGTTTAATTTTTCATCTTAGGATGGCCGATTGGTGGCTGGTGCCGCAGCAACTGAAATTGAGTTGGCTCGGCAACTGACATCCTTTGGCGACACTAGGCCTGGTCTTGAACAGTATGCAGTGAAGAAGTTTGCAGTAGCTTTAGAAGGTTTTGCCAAGATCTTAGCTGAAAATACGGGAATCAGAGCTAATGAGCTTGTTTCAAAGCTGTATGCTGCCCATGAGGAAGGCCAGAAGACCGCAGGCTTTGATATTAATGTGAGTCAGGTTTATCGAAGTAAGTAGTTGAGGTATCATTGACGTTTACGTGACTAATTTTTTGTTTTTTCCCCTAGGCTGAAACTGCAAGTGTGTGTGATGCTGTAGCCAACAACATCCTAGATTTGTACCTTACAAAAATGTGGGGCCTCAAGTACGCTACTAATGCTGCTTGCACAATCCTGAAGGTTGATCAAATCATTATGGCCAAGAAGGCAGGAGGACCAAGGCCTCCTAAACAGGGAGGTGCTGACAATGATGATGATTAGACTGTTCTCATGGCTTATTGGCGTTTTCATGAATGATCTACTGATTGTTATTTATTATGGTCAGCCTGTCACTTTAAACATCATTCTCAAGTTTCCATTAGCTTTTTGCTGTTCCTTCACCCAGTGCTTTACTAAAATGTTTACATTTGCATTTATGTGATCTAACTTTTATATAATAAATGAACCACTTACATTTATATTCTTGTTCATTTTCTTCATTTTTCTGAATTTCCAGCATGTGAAACACACTTCTACAAGGCAGAAGGGGGGGGGGGGGGGGGGGGGGGGGGTGAAAGATGTCAAATGCAACAATATAGAATATTTATTTTACAGTTAAAGAAACAATGAAACCGAGTCTGTACAACCAGCGTATGGAGTTAACTGGCTTGCTCTTTGTTTTCTGATTTTTTGAACGTATTGGCAATTTCTTTTATGACTGGCATTTTCTCCTGAAGCTGGAACGTCACAGTTTCCCTCTCAGCCTCACTAGACTCTGCGGTTGATAGTAGCTTCAATACCAAATCTGGAAATGTGTTTAGTTATACGCTGCTGAACGGCAGATTGAACTAAGGCTATGTGGCTGTTCCTTACCGTAATATTGCTGTAGAGTTGCATTTGTGGCAGCGGGCAAGTAAGGCTTGAGATATGCCAGCAAAATATTCACATGACGTCCAGATGCATGCACCATGTTCTGTGTTACACCCTGACAAAGGACAATTGAGGCTGTGTGGAGCACCTCAGCTGGGTCTTGAGAAAGATTCATCTGCTCAAGTAAGGCTTGTCTATGTCCAAAAACCATATTTCTGGATAAAAAGGCAGGGAAGTTAATTACTTACTCACTATGGAAGACAAGGTATCAATGACTCCCTTTTTAAAGGGAGAAAAAAGAAAACCAGCATACCATTCACCTCACAAAACTGTGAGTCGGCTCACCTTTCTTTTTTTTTGTCTGGCTTACGAATGACAATGTCACAGACCTCAGAGCCGAGGGCAAGTTCAATGGCAGAGAAAAACTCTTCAATCGAAGAGCCTACCAAGGATTTATTCAATTTAAGGATGGCCTCTTTAGTAGATCCTCCTGAATCCTGAGCTATCTTTTGTCTTGTCTATGGGATTACATACAAGATTTCATGAGCATGATTTTGAGAGATTGAGAAGCCCCTCCCTTCAACAATGAAGTACTTACCTCTTGCAGTACATCCTTGCTTGAATCCCATTGAAGCATGCGCTCTTGAGCAATAAACCCGGCAATCTCATTGGCTACATCAGTACAAAACGTTTTGAGGAGGTATTTTGAGAGCTGAGAATGTGGGGATTCTTTAGCAGGGGGAACTACATCTGTTGAAAAGCTCTTAAGACCCTTCTCAAACAAGCGAATATTAGTGATGAGATTATTAAGTTTCTCCTGCAAATCATTGCGGGTCTTCCTACGGGCACCCACATTATTGGACATGGTGTTTTCTAGAACAGACTGGGCTATTTCTAAAGCTGTCTTGTTGACAGATCTGTAAAATAAGAACACTAGTGAAAACTTTTGTGAAGAGAAATACTATGTAACATTTAGGAGGGAGCTTTGATAAACTTAGAACAAAACCAGCTAAATTCCTGGTATAATACCTACACATGCAAGTGCTTGGCAATTTCCTTCAACAAGGGTGTTTTATCTTCTTCATCAAGATTGCTAAAAGATTGTTCTTGGGAAATGATACCTATTATATCCTCTGTGGAAACAATCTCAAGAATTGAGGGCTTGCGAGAAGAGGGAACAGGATTTTCATCTTCATCAGAATCCGCACCCCCGCGCCCACTGCGCACCTTCTTTTTTGTGGACTTGGTCTTTGTTTCGCGGCCCTGCATATCGAATGGTGTTCATCTCAGTACCGCATTAACGTAAATAAATTTTAAGTTATGGATAGAGATGGGTACCATCATACCTGTGTTCCACCACCTCCCTTTCCACCTGCTGCTTTCTTTCTACGTTCATCCCGCTTATCAACTTTTTCATCCTTAAACTCCTCTCTCTTACCATTATCCTCAGTGACATTCAAACGATCAACTTGCCACTGTTGGAAGGCACCCGATGCAACACACTGGAATGCCAAGAAGAACAAAATGTTAGAAACATTATTAGTCTAGTGAGAACAGAAATGTGCAATTTTAGTGACCTGTTCTGCTCGTTTCTGCAAAACATCCTTCAAAGGAATTGTTATTTTGTTGAGGAAATTCATGGTGACTAGGATGGTACCATTAAAAATTTTCACCGATGGTACACTTCCACCTGGTGTTTTGACTGTTTTTAGAACTTCATTTAGAATTTGCTCTCCATCGTGGCCATCAAAGACTGATGGAAGCACAGTCTGTATAACAGAAATATATTTTGAGTGCTAAAATTATAGTCTGATTAGGGCAATGTTATATTTAATGTTTTCAATACCATTATATCTGTCCATGTACTTGAGTTGATGGCTTCTTCAACACATGCTGCTACCTGTCCCAAGAACAAGGGTCCTACCGCCGCACCACTGAGAAGTAATAAATTTTCTGAGGGAAAATGTTTGCGGACAAATGATTGACCGTCTGAAATACCAACTTGGGCCAATGCATCATATTCTGCAAATAGAAAAAATACAATAAAATTCTCTTTTTTTCTTAAGGAAGAAATACTAGCAAACAAAATGAGTTCACGTACCTAAGTAACCATTTTGTTTATAGAAATTATCAACCCATATGCTTTGAGACTTTGAATATATAGATGGAACATACATACTGCTTGAAATCTGTTTCCCACTTAAAGTGCCTGGCACTTGTTTCAGAAACATAAGTTTGTCAACTAGAGCTGCACAGATAAGAAAACTAATAGAACATGGACCAAGACTTTCCTTATCGGTGAAATCATTTTAGAGGACAAATATGAAGAGAGATTTCCAACAGAAAGATGATAGAACTTACAGAAGAAAAGATGGTCTTCAACTCCACAAAGGTTCAGTAAAGTGTTTACTGGAGTGGGTTTCATGGTGCCAATGAGGGCACCACGAATTGCTGCTAAATTCCGTGCGACAAATGCTTCTGTAAAGAAGACTTTAGGATCTTGCCTATCTTGTTTGGCACGAATTATTTTTCCCAGATTCTTTTCCACCACCTGTGCAAGATAATCTTTCAGTATTTTTATGCAGCTTTAAAATGCAATAGTAACAGACCTAGAGACTCACCTCCTGCAGAAATTCAGTGGGTAAGTCATACTGATTTGTTAACTGGCCTACAGAAATCTGCCCTTGCTGGTTAAGTATTTCATTGATCTCTTCGGCCAAATGAGTTTTGTATGTTTGGTCAATGAGTTGCCCCCCCACCAGAGCAATTGTACGATCCTGCTTGAGAAGTTCAGAGACTCTCTGAGTAATGTGATTTAGGTCAACATTTAAAACCTTGGCTAGGTCAGTGATGTTGATTCGGCCTGTGGAGGGTAGAATTGACTCATGCTTTAATGAGGAATGTGGATCTCTCTCAAACTCAATGAAATTCCATGACCTCACCTCCATTAACAATGAGTTCATCCTTCATCTCTGTCACAAGCTGGTTGGGTGTGACATATTCCTTGCCATCATTTGTGAATATGATATTCAGCAACTTCATATCCACAAGTTTTGTAATAATTTCAACACAATTACGTTCTGACAACCTGAATAAACATAAAAATCATCAACTTAATATTTGTAGAAACAAAGTGTACCGTGTGCATATTTTGTCATATGTTCTGGTGCGAACTTGTTATGGATATTAATATGTTGAGCATGATATGGCACAATACAGATTAACTGCATACTTATGCATGCTTCTAACATTTGTGATATCACATGCCCAAAAAATTTGCATTTCCATTAACAAAATTATTAAGAACAAACAAATTGGAAATCTTAAAAGGGATGTCAAGGCACTGGCACGCTACCCAGATCTATGTGGTTTCAGCTGATCACAATGTATAATTTGCGAATTCACCATTATCAATTCTCATTTCTACAGTATGTGAAAATTGTAGAGTACACAAGCAAAATTAAAGCGGCAGCAGAAATAGTTACTAGCGATGTTCGTGATGGAAAAGGGTTAAGACGCCAGAGATTTAATCATGGGAAGAGAATGGTTAGTAAAGCACACAATTAATGACAACTGAGGACTTACCTTTGGGTGGTTGATATTAGCTGGGCTCGCTGGAAACCAGCGGCCAGCCTTTTAACTTCCTCCCATTCAACAGCTGTCATGTTTACCTGGCAGCGTACAACTCCAAACCACAGAAAACACAAATCAGCCGACACATCACATCGTCCCCTCCACTTTCTCTCCCCCGCCTCATCCCTCCTCCCCTCTCCCGGAGTTCCCCAGCTCCTCACTTTTTCTCCATTGCCGTATTATACACGGCATCCAATGCAGAATACTTTACGTCAAAAATGTACGGATAGGAATTTCAGGTTCTTTTTCTACTGTTCTTCTGTTGTTTTTTTTAAATAAATAATATAATATATGTTCATGTCAAAACGTACTCAACCCTGGCCCTATGACGGAACGCTCTTCTTGCCAAAAACAATTGCGACTCTTTCAGATCCTGCGGCCACAATCCGTTTCCGTCTTTCCGTGCAGCGTGGATCTTAGGTGTGTTTGTGGATATAGGTATAGTTTTAAAGAAATATCAATCTCGGGTGACGAATATATCCATGTAGGTTTATCTGAAACTTGATATTTAATCGCGCTCGGTACGGTGTAAAAGTGGCTCGACTAATGCACTATTTGTAGGGTTTGCGAAGGAGCAGTGTCCTCCGGCATGCGAGCATTCCTCGTTCACACTCCATGGCACGGTTTGGTTGGAGTTCAGTTGTCTGAAAGCGAGTCAATCGCCGTGTCGTGTAGGAAGATACTAAATTTTGTCCTGTTCAAATGCTCGCACAAGTGTTGATGTGCCGGTGTAGGTTGCGAGCATGATAGTGAGGTTATGTGTTGCTTTGACACAAGTTCTTGGGCCCGGGGGCATCTGTCGCCGACTCCTTGTATTTCTGTGCCGTTGCCGTTGAAATTTACATGTTTCTTCGAGAGAGCATTTATTCCATTTCTTGTTTGCAGAGGTCAAAATGCAGCTTCACATCCGTGCCCAGTCCAACCATGTCCTGGAGTGTGCGGGCTCTGAGACCATCTCTCAGATTAAGGTTTGTAATATTGAAATCTTGTCGGGTCAAGTACTTTAAGTGTCTTGAGAAATCTGGGATAACCGTGGCTTGTGCTCTCAAGTTGGGGTTGTACATTCATTCCTAATCATGTACCTGACTTTTGCCTTCTGTCCTGCAGGAACAAATCTCCCGGCTTGAGGATGTTCCCAAGGAACTTCTGTGCCTGTACAGCGAGGGTTCTCCTTTGAATGATGAGCTTTCCGTTGAAGCCCTGGCCACAGCTAGCATCGATGTGACTATTCCTCTTCTTGGAGGTAATGACAATGTTTCACCCTTCGGGATTTGGCATGATCTTTGTTGCCAAGAATTAGTGCTATAGCTTACATTGTCTAATTTTAAAATGGATTCTAGATTTGTCATTAATGTTTTTCCTCTTCCTTCAATTTTTAGGTAAGGTCCACGGTTCCTTGGCTCGTGCCGGTAAAGTCAAGGGGCAGACTCCCAAGGTTGAGAAACAAGAGAAGAAGAAGAAGAAGACTGGCCGCTGCAAGAGGCGCATCCAGTACAACCGACGATTCGTTAATGTTGTCCAAGGCTTCGGCAGGAGGCGAGGACCCAACTCTAACTCGTAATTTAGGCACAGGCTTTGCAGCCTTCCTGGATTTGTACAGTTTTGTGTAATAAAAGGATGGTTGTCTCAAATTATACATTACTTTTTCTTGCCCTATCCTTTCATTTGCTGAGGTGCTGGCTGGTGTATGTTACGCATCCTGTTCGGTGGCCCAGTATGTTATTGTTGCGCATTGCACTGCCTTTTCTGGTCTTGTGCACGGGTTTTCTATGGAATGGTCGTAACTTGACCTGTCACTCTGCTGGAGTAAGGGTGCACGCGGCCGGGTGCCTCCCGGACGCCGGGTGTGCGCGGGGGTCGGGGGCCTTCGGTACACTACATCTGTTCGGTACACGGCGAGGGGGGGGGGGGGGGGGGTTCCAGTGCCCCGATCGCCTCCGCCCGGCCGTCGGCCGTCTATGAGACTGCGTTTCGATGCGGGCGTCACCGCGAGGAATCCCCGAGAGCGTGCCCCCCATGCACTCAACCCGCGTGTGTTTGCGTAGTTCGGCACGCGCACCATTCTCGAGCGACAGCCAGCTTTGTGCTACCTATTGCGCGTTTGTACGCGCACCACTTACGCACGGACCCTAGACGACCCGCCCGCCTACAGCCTCCGCCCCCCTCCGCCGTTCCTTTTGCCTCCCCCCCCCCCCCCCCCCTTCTCCTTCATTCTCGCTTCTTGCGTTTACCAAATTAGTTTGGTTGGGGCAGTGCCGTCCGTACGGTTGTGTTGAGGGGGAAATACGCGGGATTACACTCTCCTGCGTGCTTTTACTTTCCTTTCGGTTGGGGAGCACTGTGCTCTTTGGTTTGTTTCATTTTTGCACCTTCATTTTCTTTTTCGCGTAGCCCCAATTGCACTAAATGTGCTTTGTTTTGTTCCTGACGATAACGATAACCTAACCGAATGAAGTCAATCCGTGGCTGACAAGCACAAATTCGGACCGGTAAAGTGGGAAAGCCACACAAATCTTGTGCTGGAGTGGAGCGCGATAACCGCTACGGGCTTGATCAGGCACGAAATCAGCCTTTTTCTCGCATTGTTTCGAATGAAGTCTAAGCTACCGATTTGCCCGTCTTGAGAGCGCTGCAAGAACTGCTGGCAGCGGGTCAACCTACTTGGTACTAATGGCAGGGGCTGAAGATGGTGAAGTTACTAGTAGTGAACCAGCGGAGGAACTGTGGAACATTGCCATTACCTCAAAAGATGACAGTAATGGCAATGTTCCCCAGAAATCTTCTAATGAAATTTTGACGGAGTTGTTTGGTGCCTTCAACGCTGAGCCCCCGAAATCTATCATTGCTTCGGAGGATGGTAGTGAAAATGAAGCTAAAATTAAGAAACATAAAAAGAAGCATAAGAAAGAAAAAAAGCACAAGAAAAAGAGCAAGACGAAGAGAAGGTTAAGTAATGAGCAGGACAATAGTTCTGTCGGTTGCACCTCAGACTCAGAAACTGAACATGACAAGCGGAAAGAGAGAAAACACAAGTCCAAGAGAAAGCACCACAGTAGAAGTAGTGACGTGGACAGTGGTGATGACCACAAACATAAGAAACGATCACGGCGGAGCAAGTCTCCCTCTGATGGCAAGAAAGATCCTGTAAGTGACGTCAAAATAGAAGATGAAAAAGCAACTGTAAAGGAATCTTCTGTACCGCTAGAGAAAGAAAAAGAAAAAGAATTGAACGGCAAGGAGGAATGTGACACTAATGAGGTCTCGTCCACTTCTGCACCTGGTAGGCCAGCAAGTAGATCCCCACCCCCACTTCCAACACCCAAGAAGGAGGTGGAGGATTCATCGGTTTTTGAAACTGTGAAGCTATCAGAAGGGTGTGTTGAAAAGATCGGTAAGTGTTGTAAATTCATCTTCTCTTTTGTGTGATATGTGAATTGACTTTAAATTTTAAATTTTAGTGATCAGGTGATTTCATAGTGTAACAGTTTTTAATAAACACCTCTACACTGTTTACACCACAAATAATTTAAACTGTCTATCAATATTTCCATTTATCATGTGGTGGTTATTGTTCAATCAATATTAATAAACAAGTTGCCTGAGCAGGCTGTTATGGCTGTGTTACCATGGCAACCAGTGGTGCTAAAGGAATTCCAGGATGGCTCCTCACTCCTGCTTTGAAAAAGTTACTGCTGGTACTGCTAAGATGCTTTTTCAAAAATTAACGACTTTGAACTCCCTGATTCTTTCTTAGATAAACTGTTATTCTTATAAAGCTGATAAAAAATGTACCTTAATTTTGACACTTCTTGTGGAAGTAGTTCGTGGCTAGTGAAATTATTTCTTGTTTTCTATTCTTTCCAGATAAGGGAAAATCTGCACCGGGAAAAATTGTAATTAAGGATCTTAAATTCAGTTCTATATTTGAAGCGACTGTGAAGGAAGTCGAAGAGCAAGCCAAAGCTAAAGCAGAGAAGTATGAGGAAGGAGAGCTCTCTGATACATCATCTCAAAAGACTAGTGATCTATCAGAGGATGGTTGTGGGGTTCCAAGTGTTGGTTCTGGTATGTTGTTTGCGTTCAATTTTTTTAAAAAATTGTTTGAGAATGCCATTATCAAGCTCTCTTTTGCAGAAGGAGGGGAAACAGCAGAACCTGATAACAAAGCAGATGTCAATTCTAAGGCTTCCAAACGGTGAGGATAATGCATAATAATTATTATCAATTTAAAATTATCTTATAGAAACTAGTTAAGTTTTACTACCCTCATGTTTTCTGTGTAGGTCACTCAGCAGAGAAAAAAGCTCAACTCACTACAAAAAGTCGAGGCACAGGAGCCGGAGCCGGAGTAAGGATCGTGATCATAAAAGCAGAGACAAAGAGAAACACAACAAGTGTAAAGAACGGGACAAAGACAAAGAAAAGGATAGAGACAAAGAAAAGGATAGAGACAAAGAACGGGATAGAGACAAAGAAAAGGATAGAGACAAAGAAAAGGATAGAGACAAAGATAGAGACCGGCACAGAGATAAAGATCGGCACAAAGAGAGAGATCGGGATAGATCAAAAGAAAGAGAAAAGGGTAGATCGAAAGAAAGAGAAAAGGATAGATCAAAAGAAAGAGAAAAGGATAGATCGAAAGAAAGAGGAAAGGATAGATCCAAAGAAAGAGGAAGGGATAGATCCAAAGAAAGAGACAAGGATAGACACAGAGATAGGGATAGAAAGGACAGAAGGAGGGGCCGTAGCAGAAGTAGATCAAGATCAAGATCTCCAAGGACTAGAAATCGCAGCTCATCTAGAAGCAGGCGGAGACGCAGTCGGGAGCGAGACAGACGTCGTAGCAGGTCAAGATCGAGAGACCGCAAGCGACCGTGAGTTGAACACTACTGTTTATTTTTCTGTCTCTCTCTGTCTCTCTCTCTCTCTTTGAATTTTAATCAGTGCCTTGTTTTGTTTCTTACAGTGATCACATTGACAAGAAAAAGTTACTTGAAATAGCTCGACGAAATGCTTTGAACATGATGCAGGCTGGGATTTTGCCTGGGATTATGGGTAAACCTACTGCACCTACTGAGACCTCAGCAGCTCCAGCAAGCAAACCTGAAAAGAGTGCAGCTAAAACTGTTGATGAACTCACTGGTATGTCAAAATTTTATCAACGGGTGTTCTATCTAGTTATCTTATTTCTTTATACTGTAGCTTCAAATGTGTAACTTCTAATGTCTTCCTTTCTATCCACCACAGAGTATTGCAAGGAATTGTCGAAGCGGGAGAACATGGGGGAACTCTCAAGTCTTAGTGGATCAGAAGAAAGTGATTCAGAGAAACCTTTTCATCATCCTTTCCAAGTCAAAGACAGGCCATCATTTATATCACTAAATATCAAGGTATAAAAAGTTTCAGATCCAGTGTTTTAATACTTGTATACTTGTAGCCAGTCACAATAATATGTAATGTTACATGCAGAATGCCGTGCAATTACCACTTAAAACACTTCAAGAACGGACTGTTGAACAGTCTCAACTAAGAATCCAGTTTCCGGTGTCAAGCGGTCAGCAACATCGCAAAACTGGTAATAAAAAGTTCATCGCCACTGATAAAATATCTTCTTTATGTGGGAAGTAGTGTCCATAGCTGCCAGTATTTTGAAATTTAACTCAAAATGTCAAATTACAGAAAGCGAATGGGTTCCCGTTTCTCCAAAAAAGACTGAAGAGAAAAAGACGACTGTACTAAAAGCTATTGAAGCGCCAAAACCTATTGAAACACCTTCAAAGCCATCAAATGAGGTACTATTGGTACTGTAGCTGTGTAAAATCGAGGAAGTTGCTGTACAGTACCTAAATGTACGTTGTTTTTTTTTTAAGGTGATAGATATTGGGACTTTAGTCTCTGAAAGATTAGCTGCCATGAGGAAGAAGCATGATAGTGAACAAAACCATTACATTGACGTGAGTGTTATGAGGACCAAGTTTTCCATTCTTTCTACCTATTCTCTCTTCTTGCTGCATTAAATGAATTTGGTATTCTCCATTTTTATTATTTTTATTTCTTGGTTTTAGCCTACGTATGGCTGGAACAATGTGCTGCCTGGACAATATACTGGGGACACTGGAGTCCGACTTTTGACGCCCCAGCAGCTTGCATCCGGTGCTCAGGCCTGGGCACGTAAAGTAAGTGCTATTGAGTCCCCTTTGGTGGTCTGAATTGTGTTACTGTGACAAGCACAACTTCTCCCTGGCACTCTCTTCATGATAATTGTTATTTTGTTGGCCTCTTGTTATTGAAATAAATCATATCACTGAGTGGGTTTCTTTTTCATATTTTGTGCTATAAGGTTTGAAGACATTCACTGAACTTTTCTTCCGTGTGTATCTTTTGTGCGTGAGTTTAAGCTTTGTGTGGCACAAACGAGCACCGAGATTGATACTCTTGGATTTTTACTACATGTATAGGATGTAACACAGTTCTGGCGAAGCTCCCATCATGTAGCCCTCATTTTATTAGTTGTGATTTTGTCAGTTCTATGGAAGATGGTACGTGTTGGTCTAGTTTACAACATCTCAATTTTTGAACATGGATAATTTATTGTCATGTTCTGCACAATATTATTTTGTTTTGGGGTGTTCGGTTGTCAAACTTGACTATGGTTCAGTGCCTGAGATAGATCAACTAGAGACCCTCAGAGTTATGCTGTGAGGCTCTCTGGTACTAGCCTGGTACAAATTTTCAGGTGCAAACTATGGTTTGTAAGCAGCCTCAGACCACTTCCTTTGTTAATTTGGAAGTGGATTCTGTGGCTGTTTGGGATGCCCAGCACAATGGCATCTGGAAATATGTGAAATCCTGACACTTTGTGCTTTGCTTTGCTGGTTTTGCTTGTATCTTGTAACATTGGATTAAGTCAACTTTCTGGTAACATTCAAGTCAAACCTTTAAGGAGAGTAAAGTACATCAAGTGTCATTGAGAGTTGTGCTGGGCGGTCCACCACCTGAGAGTTTGTTTCAGGCTTTTAGAAACACAGTTGGAGCCTACAGCAGATGCCTTCTGTAAAACTAAGGTGGTCGCTGCACTGCAGGCGCTGTGGTGAGTAGATTAAAAATTTGATTGGCCTCTTCTAGAACACGTGGAGGTACCATCTTAGAGTTTTCACTCCCCTGGTAAAAGATTACCAAGTTTGTTGTTGTAAATGCCTTGGATAGCAGAAGGTACATGAAGATCAACAGTCTGCCTGTGCATTTTGTCACCCCCTGCAGGTTGTGGTTTGTAATAATTAATTTTGTATGTAGGAGTACAAGAACTTCTGAAACAGAATTTGATCTGACAAATACAGTAACATACTTTTACACATTTTTGGTGATAGCTCCTTCCTTCCATTGTAATAAATTTTAGTAGTGTACATTGCCACAAACGTCGTGTCATTAACTAAAATTAATGTAAAGTGTTAGTTTCAATCCAGAACAGGACATGAGCTGTTTAGAATAGGAATGAACGCCATTTATCAATACTATGTATTGCAGGACCAGCTTCAGACAGCCACTCCTGTTCGAAGTGGCATGGGAATGGCTTTACTTCAAAAGATGGGCTGGAAGCCTGGTGAAGGCCTTGGTAAAAACAAAGAGGGATGTCAGGAGCCTCTCCAACTTGAAGTGAAGATGGATCGTAAAGGTAACTTAAAAACTTTTGTACTGTTCTTGTATTTCTGTTTTCTTTACTATGTAGAGTTTTGTATTAACATCACAATCATTTCTGCTTGTAGGTCTTGTAGCTGCTGAAGAAGTCCGATCTCGTCGACCTCCTCCTACTGTTGCACAACCAAGGGCACCAAAAGCTACACCTGTCACTCTAGAAGGTGGAATTTTAATTTGATGGCCTTTATTTTTGATTTCTAATTTTAAATTCAATTAACACAACCCGTTTTGGTTTTAGGGAAACACCCTGTATCACTGCTTACTGAGTATTGTTCTAAGCGACACTTTGGAGCCCCTCACTTTGAGCTTTGCTTAGAAAGTGGTCCAGATCATAAAAAGGATTTCCTCTTTAAGGTAATTATTTTATTCAAAATTTTGGGTTTAAATCCTTGCCGTGGGATTTCTGAAAGGTGAAGGCGGCGGTTTTCATTCTACAATGAATTTAATACAACACTTTTGTATGTGTACAGGTGCGTGTCAATGGTTTAGAGTATACACCAGGTGCTGCTAGCCCAAACAAAAAGCAAGCAAGGGCTGAGGCTGCCTCTGTTTGTCTGAAGGCCCTTGGTGTTCTTCTTAGCTAGTCATATATATAATCCATTGTAAATCAATTAGACCAATCTTATTAAATTTTGTTTCTAAAATTTATCTTTTTATGTCATTCATATATTTTAATGTGTCAATGCCTGTGGAACTAATATCGACAATCCAGACAATGTGTTTTAACATTTCTACATGTGATGCATGTGCCTGAAGCCATACATAATCGTATGTATGTACTATGTATATGTGTATGGTAACCTTATTTGACCAATGTTATTGAAATATGACATAACTGATGTGATGACCACAATTTCTATTTTGTTACTACATAGAAGGGATGTCCTGTAGGGCCTTTTCACTAGTGTCATAGTGTTATGCCCCCCCCCCCCCCCCCCCCCGCTCCCTATCTGGACGAAAAGAACTGATAACTATCATGAATGTCCTCTTTCTGTGGCCCTGTTTACAAAATAGTCTTTAAACATGTCTGCATATGCTGTACTGGTTTCATTACTGTAGTATTAGCAAGATTTCAGTTAAGGTGAACTATTCTCCCACTTGTCTTGCATAATTATGATGGCCGGTCAGCAATCTCGCAATCATTGACTATTGGTTTGGCAGTTTGCTTGTGTCTTATACTTTCAGGATAATTCAGAACTTCCAATTTGGCTGTGATATCAGCTTATTTTAATTTGTTTTAAAATGCTGTTCTGTGTGACTGTGCGGTGATTGGATCTGATGTGTACTCATGTTGACTATGACGAAAATAAACGAGGCACCAGGCGTTGTCACACTTGGTGGAGAGTCCTACTTCGTTGTATCTCAATATTCCCCTATTTCCATCACACGATGAACAGCTCGTGTGTGGAAGTCAGTCGTGCGCACGCGTAGGCAGAAAACCCACCGGCCCGGCTGGACTCTCTTGATGCATGGCAGTGGCAGTGCCAGGAGTCGTGAGGGTCTTAACAGACAGTGCGAGCGCATACTCGTTCTTTTATGCTTCTTAGAGAGATAGTATTAGCAAAAATTAAGTTATTTCTATTCCTGCCATTTTCATTTTTTTTTCTGCTGCTTTCAGGCAGCAGGCAGGGTAACAGAAACAACAAACAACAACAAAAGCAAGTGTTACAGAGTTGGTTTTGTTTTCCTGCTGTTTACACCGGTACACTACATTTCTATCTTTTCTAGAGCTACTTTCCCCGCCTCTCGTTGAAATAACTTTGCCGCATATACTTTTGAAAATATTCGGGAAGGCGAAATGCCTGATATTTTGCAATGATTGGCGTATTTTCTGTGTAGATTGACATTGCGATTATAATCGCATACGCATGTCAAAGGAGGTTAGTATTCGATCATCACGCCCGCAGACAGCTCATACTGTTTGGACTTAAACAAGTGTTACGCTAATTGTCAACTTCAAATTCTTCATCCCGAACCGCCTTGATGCTCAATTGTCACGATGTTGTGCGCTCGAGTGGCGATACGAACGGACCCAAAACAAGTGATGAACGGCTTCAGCTTCACCTTCACCTTCACTTTCTAAATCAACACTCACGCCCGCAGACAGCTCATACTGTTTGGACTCACAATGTCACCTACGAAGGGAGAGTCGAGTCATACTCTTCTTATTAGACATTTGCCCCGTGAATTTTCGGACATTGATAAGCAGGAGTTTTTGGAACACTTCGGCGCGTTGACAATCAAGACTATCTGCTCGGGTGGGAGTAAAAATGAAGTTGTGTTTGCAACGTAAGATTGCTGGATACTTGATACTGATGATTGTGAAATATTTAATTTAAAAAATAAAGGGTTTTGTATAATTATTTTTGCTGTCAAGGTTTCCATCACCTGCGGCCACGAAAGCAGCCCTCTTACAACTTCATCAGATGGAAATTTTAGGACGTCATCTTGTTGTAGAGTATGCCCAGAGCTCAAGTTTCACCCTACCTGACCCTGGCATGGCGCTTTCAGAGAAGTAAGACTTTTAAGACAATCTAAACATTGCCTCTCTACCCAAAACTCATGTATCCTGTTTGCAGATCAGAAAATCGTCCAGAAGAGGATAAACGGCAAAGGTTACAGGAACAGTTTATGCAACGCTTAGTTTCATGGAGCAGTAATATGAACCTTTCCCAGCCGCCGCCTAGTCATTTGCGATATCAGTACCCACCACCAACCCCTGCCACTTTGTCAAATATAAGCAAAGCTCTGACCCTGTATCCACGTCTTTACACACAACTGCTCCACCTCATGAATCGAATGAATTTACCTCCCCCTTTTCAGGTAATTTTTTTCAGGTTTGTCTTCTCAAAATTCATCTGTCAATTTCTGGTTTTATTTTCTTGTTTTTATAGGATGGGTATTTGAAACCTACTTGTGATGGGGCAACGCAAACAGATATTGTTTGGGTACAGAAATCAAGTAGTGAGTCTGAAATGGAGAGTGAAGAGGAGACTGTCTCAGTAGCCACAGATTCCTTGTCCATTAAAAGAATTTGTGCTCATAGAGTAGCAAAACCAATCAAACGACCACGGTTCATCAAACCAGCCTTGCCTGTTGAACCATCTTCAGTTTCTACAGTTGTTATGAAACCTGAAGAAGTATTTGAGAAGACTGAAACTGAGGTCCATCCCAAGAAGATTGAGTTACGTCTAGCTGGCTCTCTCAGTCTTGAAAAGGAGGGAGGTGATGCTGCTGTTGGGGAAACTGGTGGATTTGGAACTCTACATCCCCCTGTTAAGCCGCTTGAAATGGAGGCTCCTATTACAGATCACGAGTCGAGTACTGATGATGTTGATAGTGTTATAAGTGCTAAGGAGCTTTCATCCAATAGACTTTCTCACAAAGGTTTGTTGTCCAGAGTTTGTGTATGCGTGACTACTGTGTGCATAAATAATTCTCTCTATGATACACTTTTTTTTTTTTTACAGATCTACAAGTGTTGCCTGTTTTTAAGAACTACGCCGCAGGCGCACCTTCTTGTCGGCTTTATGTAAAAAATATATCAAAGCATGTAGTTGCCAGAGATCTGCACTTCATTTATCGCCGTTTTATGAAATCTTTTATTGATGAGACAGATGACACTCGTACAAATATGTGAGTGTTTACTTTAGCTCCAATAGCTCGTTGCAGCACATTGAATTTTCTATAATTCTTTTTCTCAACATTTTTTTTTCCAGGTTTGATGTACGTTTAATGACCGAAGGAAGAATGAAAGGTCAGGCCTTCATTACTTTTTCCAATGTGAAACAAGCAGAACAAGCCCTCTCAGAGACAAATGGATATATCCTTAAGGACAAGCCATTAGTTGTGCAGTTTGCCCGCAGCGCTGCAGGCCAGTGAGTGTTGGTAACCAGAGCCGGTTGAGAACTCTTGCCCGGGGGTGTCCAAAGAAACCATTAAGTGGTTGAATGTGACTGAATTTTACTCTAAATGTATTCATGTCAGTTTTAGTCAGGAAGAAGTACATACAGTAGTATTTTCTTCGTGCTATATTTGTTTTTCTCCTTTTCTTGTTCTTTTTCTCGAACAAAGTGGAACAGCAATTGATTGTTGTACAGAGGCATTAAAACATTACAAGTGAAAGCACATCTCTAATACTACAAAGCAATGTAATGTATTAAACCTTGCAGTAGAGAGCCATTATTGTGAACGTAGAGAGTTCTCCCGCCAAAAAACTAAAATTGAACTGTTTACTTCAAAACTAAAATGCCCCATAGTATGTGATGTATTGGCAGTCTTCAGAACAAATATCAAAACGCCAAGTTCCTTTCAAAGCCAGAAAGGTTGAAGGAAAAGCGAGCACATAACCCCAGTCAAACGTTAAGTCAGATATCCATTAGAGTAAACAATTTGGTATAAATGAAAGAAAAAAAAATAATGCATAGTTAAGTATGCAAGTGATAGGATTCACTGGGGAGCAGACACTAAGTCTGCCACCTTTGCATTAGAATTCCCTGAAGGTTAACATTGAGTAAAAAAAAATTTATAGAATGATATAATATGAATGATTTGAGCAGATAAATGCTTACAATACATGAGTACAGGACAGGGGACAATCGGTACAACGGTACCGCAAATCAGGATCAGTCCTCAATGTTTTCTTTCTTGTTATATCACATTTCCTACTTCAAAACTCAATTAACTGTGCATGATATTTAAAAATTGACATGATTAGTTTACCTTATGATGGGTACAAAATAGCCGTGTTTTGCCCTTAAAAAGAAAACTTACCTTACAGATCACATTTTAAAAAGTACTAGTGGCAAATTCATTACAAAAGCAGCTTGATTAAGATATAGTTTTTCAATATTTTCAGAAATTGTCAGTACAAGAAAGGACTGGAGTTGCATTGTGAAATTTTCAGAACATTTTATCACAACTCGATAGGAGAAGCACAATATTTTGGGACATTCCCCAAAATTTAGACGGTGAACCAAAGACTATCACAGAAACTTGCATTGACACTTCAGTGACTTTCAATACATCCTTAAGCTAATGAGTATTTTTAACCCATGCCAAACCTGATGGTAACCTTATGAAATACAAATTAAAGTGTCACTATCAACCTCACACTGAAGCAGTATAGAAAAAAATAAAAATACTCCACTTTACTAAATAGAAGAAACTGTAAAAACTTTACTGTAAAACTTTGAAATATTAAGAGGTAATCTTATTAAAATAATTATAGAAAATTGAGTGTAAGAAATAGTATGGGTTATTGAAGAAACCTAGTCAGGAATAAACCGTTCACCGTGAAAGATTTGTTCTTCCACCATTTGTGGGTGATGTGACAGTCTTTGTACTATTTTCGGCACATTCTTTCTCCTCATCCTCTTCATCTTCTTCAGTGTCTATTAATTGATATAAAGGTACGGACCTCAACAGCAAGTCTACAGCATCCTCACGGCCTAATGAAATCAGTGCACGTGCCAGCTTACCTGTACCACAAAAGTAGTAAGTGATATTTTAAGAATTATTTCATAGGTAATACAACTATTAGCATCTAGTAATCCTCTTACCTAATGTGGCTTCACTATCTTCTGTTTGTGCCCAACGCTCCAAAAGAGCATTGGTCTGACTAAGAGTTGGTATTTGTGTAGGATGTGACGGATGGACAGCTGCATCAAGATGAGCTACACTCTCTGTCAGACCAAGTTTCACAGCCAAAAGGCACCAATCTTTTCCCAATGGGTCAGGGGGGTCCATTAGAGCACTTAATGATCTACGACATCCATTACTTAGCTCACGTACTGGAAGAGTGGGCCAGAGCACCATTATATTTGCTACCTGAGAAAAGGACCCAAAATAACATTAAGATCAAGATTGCAAAGGGTGTATTCAATAAATGAAGCAAGAACAATAGGAATGAAGTAAAAATGTACCTCTGAGACACCACATGCAATTAAATTAAGTAAAGTTTCATCTGCCGTGGAGCTGGTTTCACAAGCTTCTAGCCATGGATTATGCAAACTTGCACTGAGCTCACAATTTAGTAATGCAGTGGCTAGCTCAATTGGTGAGAAGCAATAAGGAGTCGCATGATTTTTTAGTTGCCTTTCACTTAGTGCATATCTTTCTAGATGAAGACTAGGGCAAACCTCTGACAAAACCTAATGATTGGAGAAAATCAAAACATAGCAATTGCACTCACAAAAATGATTCAGATGACAGAATTAAGACCATGGGACTTACCACTTGAACAATACCTAGTAACTCTTCTATGAAATAAAAACATGCCATGCCAGTCCCCTCTGGTCCTCTTACTTTCATTTCAATACATTCACCACATGCTGCATCTTGTTCAAGTGTAACCATACTCTCTAAAATGCCAGTACAGAGTTTAGACCCTCTAAACCACTGGTATAAATCACACTCAGGATTAGCATATCGCTTTGTTGCAAGACGAAGCTGAACCTAGAAATACATTTTACACTTTAACTTATTGGATAATGAGGAAAGAAGTGGTCAAAGTTATATAGAGAAGAAGAGAAAGAGAGCATACTTGAATTCTAGGAAAAACAGCGTGCAGTAAGTGCGTTGTTCCTGGTGGTGTTTTTAAACGCAAACCTATATAACTTGCATGATCTCGATAGCGAAGATCCTGAGAATCCCATAATCCTTCAATTGTTTCCACCATGTTGTAACAAGGAAATTCATACTCTAGCTCACCATCATTTTCACACTAAAGTCAACAGACAATGAAATAATTAGATGGTCATAATTAAATACCCAGAAATATGGAAATTCACTACTTTGTAATGAAAAACTGACATGAGTGCACAGTTGGAGCTGCTCCAGTAAGACAAGAAGTTTAGAAGCATCACACTCTGTGAATGCTGCTTGAAAATCATCAATGGTGTAACAGCCAGTGACTCGAGCTGAAGTGATAAACTCTATTGATAACAATTTCCCAATTATTATTTCACACAACCATTGAGGGGATAATACTACAACATTCTGGGGTTGCCATTGAAGCATGTGTATCTGAAAATTTTAAATACAATTGTCACAATACTATAACTTTGTCTAGCTAACCAAGCACATTTAAGACTAGTTTCAAAGTCTATGACACTAACTTCACCCATAGTTTGGAGCTGCGCACAAATATCCTTGACATGCTCCTCTCCCGCCAAAGGGTTGACATTAGAGCGCACCGCATGTAGAAATGTGTCCCAGTCCATTACAGGAAAATGTTCATATTGATGCACAGCATTAGGCAACCAGCTAAGAACACCTTCTAAAAACCCAGTGCATTTTGGAATAC
Organism: Megalurothrips usitatus; assembly: GCA_026979955.1. Taxonomy (NCBI): domain Eukaryota; kingdom Metazoa; phylum Arthropoda; class Insecta; order Thysanoptera; family Thripidae; genus Megalurothrips; species Megalurothrips usitatus. The sequence goes on from CM049592.1 coordinate 20,108,167, forward strand.
CCTGTAAAAAAGCAGAATATAAATCAATTTTAAGTAGATATTGATCCCTTTTAACACCCTTCACACACCCATGTCTAACAAACTCCTTGTCTCTAAAATCTTTATTGGAAAATAATTAAGTACATGAATTGCAACTGTACTCACACTGCGTCGCACAAATATTACATGTGTATGTTTTTATCTAGAAAAACCACTATTTTGTAAAGGGAATAAGAAACTAGTTTGACAGACAGGAAAGGATGTCAAGAAATATACTACCTAGGGAGTGAAATGTCATTAAGAGCTCTCAGTAGCTTGTGAAAGTAATTAAACACCTGCCGCATCGAGAAAATAAGTGCCCATTTCTACTCTACAACCTCAATATCTAGAACTAGTAATATTTCAAATCTTTTGCAAAAACACTCCAACAAACTTTCTCTCAAATGTTGAGTTATTAGAAAGAAAAAAAACTACATCATTACATCACTCTCACCCTCGCCTCACTTGAATTTCTTGGAACTCAATGGCAATACTGTGGAGATGGTAAGGAATTCTTGCATAGCAGGGTTAGTAACAAAATGTATATACGCATCTGATATACATGGTCTATAATCAAAGTCTTGGTTCAACTACTATTGTTGCATGCAAGGAAACAGCTTCGTGGAAAAGCCACACAGTGATTCACCGCATCATGGTAACCTAGGGAAATTACTTATCTCACACTACCGACACACAGTAACCTGGAAAGGTTTTCATTTTTTTCTATGGATGCAATTACCATTGGAATCCATGTTATTTAGTACAGGAAGCAATAGCATGTAATCTCTTTAGCATGTCTTTGGAGGGACAAACTTTGTCTTCACATCTAGTTTGTGATTCAAAAAGTTTACAAAGTTTAAATCACTCCCTGACATCCAAGCGTTCAGAGTAATCACTTATGATAACTACAGACCAATCTCAGTGTTTGCAGCAGTCAAATCAAAGCATTCATTTAACATTAAGTCAAAGTACTGAATTTCAAATTTCCATATACTGTAATAACGCTATCTCTTGAATTGTAATATTTGGAGTACTGTTAACATAAGCTTGCCAAATTTAAAGCAGTTGCAACAGATCTTTGTCATACAGCCTACCCTACCCAGTGCACTTTTTTTTTTAAAGTTGAAACAAATCCACCAGCTATACAAGTGATTTGTGGGGTTTCAACTCCAAAAAATAACTGTGAACCACAGATGAGTGGCCAGTGGGCAAACAAATATGGACACACAGCTGGGTGACATTTACAAAACTTTCATTGCAGGGCAACAGTTCAAAATCAGATAAAAATGGTTGAACTCTACACACAAAATCTGTCATTAACACACCTCTTGGTCAGTGGGGAAAATATGTGGCAACTGTATTGCAGGTACCACAGAGACAGGAAATGATGGCAGCAAAGAATACTCCTTGTGGTTGATGTTCTCGACAGCAACAGGCTGCTGGCTTTTATCCTGCTGTAGTGTACATACACATTATGTGAGGGAGAAAAAATCCTAACAATCAGCTTATATATTTTTTTCCCTTCCACACTAAGGTGAACATTGCCACAGTTCCAGTTAAAGTGGCATTGTTCAAATGGGAATATACACAAGAATATTGATACTGAGCATATCACAACCCACCAAATTCATCAGGGCTTAAGAAAAGTTAGAAAAGAACCAGGGGCATCCATACTACTTCAGACACTTACATGGATTACATTTTGCTTCATTTCTGTCAACTGCTGGCGTAAGCAGCGCAAGACATTTGTTCCTGGTGCTCTTGCATCCACAACGAAAGGTTCTGAATGAATACGGAACGTTGTTTGAAACTGCTGCTGCAGTTGCAAAATGAGATCTTCGACACCCGAAGTGAAATAATCTCCATTTGCATCTCGAGGTAAACGAACACAATCTGGATGAGTTGCAACCACTACAACTTGCAGGGGATTACTGATTCTACCACAGTAGCCTGCAAAGAACGTTGTCTTGATAATCCGATAGCAATATCAAAAGTTCAGTGCTGGTGCAAACATACCGATACTTTGAGAAGGACGAACGCGAGCTTGTAAAAAGCTCAACCAAAAACTTGCTTGCTGAAGTTGTACAGCGGGAGTGTCTTGTAAATTGACCACAATGGCATATATGCTTCGAGCGCATCCTAGGAAGTGATGATGAACAAGAAAATATGTATCCTGTCCAGAGAAGTCCCAAAGTGTCAAATCACCTGCTCCAGATAAGGACACCTGGGAGGAAAAATAAAATAAAAAATGATTCCTGTAAAATGGAGAATGGGCCTTCTCTGCAGTGAAACTGAATGACAACACTCCAGTTACATATTCTTCAAGAGCCATAGACACTGCTGCAGAAACAAGAAATAGATGATCCACCATGCTTCTACATTCACAGCCTTACAGGCTTGGCCATATGCAATTTTATGTTTTGAAGCATATAAAAACATAAATATTTAAAATGTGTGACTGCACTCTAACCATCCATGCATTGCAAGGAAACTACATTAGACACTACATGGTGCAAGGGGAATGGTATGCTGCACACAAATTTTATGTCTCTTATCTGAGGGGCAAGAAAAAAAGCTGGATGGCGCAGAAATCTAAATGTTACTGGGTTAAATCGCAGGTAAGAAAGCTATGTATTTATGTGTGGCTGTGAGTTTACCTGCTTAACAGCAATACCCCGAGTATATTGATAGCTGAATGTGTCAAACGTCAATGAATTACTTCGTGGTGTGATGTCCATTTCAATGTGAGTATTGTTGGGAGATGATGAAATACCTGAAAATACCTTTTGTTGACTTAACAATACCTTAACCGCCAGAACCATGTCTAGATTAAAGTTCACAGTCATCCGTATGTGTACCATTAGTACTTTGATAATGTTCTAAAAGATACTAATGAAGTAAAGAATAAAAGAAAGATCTCACAAAGCTTGAAACAAAATTTTTCTTATGAACTAAGCACTTACAATTTCCAAGTCAATCAACAACTTTAAGTCAAAACAAGAACTTTATCAAAACAGGTTCAGAAAACTAAAATATTTCTAACATAAACAAAATTATAATTATAGGGGTACAAACCTTTCAAGATGCAGTTTGCCACAGGTAAATTTACTTTACTTCTTTTTAATAAATTTGAGAAGTACCCTGATTGAAATGATTGAACAAGTGTTGTTTTACCAACTCCTGAGTGGCCAAGAAACTTTAAGTTCACTCGCGTTATGGGCTGTGATGTTGGGACAAGTTGATTGGTAAATTGATCTCTGAGCACACTCTGAAATTAAAAGATTCCTAATACAGTAAAAGACATCAGCAACAGCAAAAAAATCAAAAGGAAAAAAAGGACTTTGCAGTTATTCATTGGTAGGTCTTTAGGTACACGTATTACATTCTTTAAGGGTACTTACATTTTTCAGTCTATTTAAAATATCAGCAATTCCATTGTGTCCATGCTTTAGAGCAGTTATTTCAGCTTTAATACCATCACCATTTCTTAGTTCTGTGTTACATCCACTAAGACATAAAGCTCTGAAATATTTAACAAGGTAAGTTAGAAATAAAAATGAGATAAAACCACATAATGCAAGAAAGTCAGTTACTGTACCTTACTACTTCAACATGACCATGGAGAGCAGCCAGGTGCAGTGGAGTCTGGCCCTGTTTGTTGGTAACATCGACATTACTACCAAAAGCACACAGTGTTTGGACGGCATTGAGAAGACCTTGTCGAGCAGCGAAATGGAGTGGTGAGTCGCCATCCTGGGAAACAGGGTCACATTGATAAAGACAGTCTTAATCTACGCATATACAGAATCCGACAATAATCTTAACTACTTTACTCACCCAGTCTTGGACATCAGAATCTGCACTGGCATGTAGAAGGTACATAGCAATATGAGAGTGCTTAGCGGATAGAGACAGGTGCAGTGGGGTAGCGCACACTGAATTTGGTAAATCTAGAGTAGCACCACTTTCTACAAGAGTTTTTGCACACTCCAGGTGTCCCTGAATGCATGCAATGTGCAGAGCACTGTTGCCATCCTAAAATTTTAAGATAGTTTGTCAAATATACCAATAACTTTTCTTAACAGCACATTTTGCAATAATGTGATGACTCACAAGGTCTTGTTGATCAATGTTGATGTTTGGTTGAGAGCATAAAAAAGATACAAGATTGCTATCACCCAAGTTGCTAGCAGTGTGCAAACAAGTTTCTCCTTCCTGCAAAAGTGAAATTTCACAATCAACAACAACTAGAAATGTTAATCTATGATGTGTTCTGGTCTCATAGTTAAAGCAAAATGACATGTATGACAATCTCAAACCCACCTTGTTGCAATGTGGTAAGTCAGCCCCTGCATCAATGAGTATGCAAAGACTTTCTTTATCACCATGTCTTGTGGCCAAAATGGCAGGTGTATCTCCTAAACTATTGGACAGATTAACATCAGCACCATGATCTACTAGCAGCTTTAGAGCATTGTGGTCTCCGAGGCGGACCACAATATGCAGAGCTCCATCGCCTCGCTATAAAAAAAAACAAAACAATATGATCACCCTGCCATTATTTTCATTGCAGAGTAACACAACTGATACTCACTTTATTTGTGTTATTGATTTCAATTAAGTTTTGCAAAAGATATTCCCTCCAGTCTGATAGGTGCCCATTTTCTAATAGGCTCAGCAGAGCACACATTGCTCTGAAGAGAGGTGAAACCTTCAGGGTATAACCAAAACGCGACAGATAATTACAACTTGCATTATGTATGTTTAACTGTGGAGCTGTATGCAAACAGCAGAAAGTTTTAATTAACAACCTATCATTTGCAGGTAACTTATGAAAATAGGCAACTGCTCAAATATCTTGTGCAACTGATGCAAATGTAAGCACAAAATTTATAGTCATAGTGCTTTTTCCTTTACAAAGCCTCTCATTGTTTTTATTATTTTTGGAATTAAATATTATCCTATACAGCGTATACGCTGTAACCCACCTCACATTGCTTCTGCTTTTTTTGACAGATAAACACAGGTTTCGGGTGTGTTCTTGAGATATGCTCTCAAGGTCCCACACAGCCTTTCACCTTTCATGTCTTGCATAAACCAGAAACAGTAGATAAATAATTTTACAAATTTAAATAATTCAAATCTGCTCATAACACTGTGAATTATTGGCTGAGCCCTCTTTTTTCGAATATGTTATTTTAAACTTCAAAGTGGCGAAGCCACAGAAGTCCACTCTCGAGCCGTCCTGATGGATCACACCTCGAGGGTAGGGCCAACATACCAGAGTTAAAATGTGAACTATTTGACGGATACTCCCGAACTATTCTTGGATTCCATCCGCTTTGAGTCGTTTAGTAGGCACGACCACAACATGTTTTAGATTAGGAGAATAAGATTTTCTTTAGAAAGTCGCATTTTAATAATTAATAATGAAGTTACTCTAAATCAACTCCATTCCCGTCCCGAGCTGAAGGGTTACAAGTTGGTAGCACTAGCTAGGACGATACGAATGTCGCATGTGAAGAGAAATACGGCAGAAGCAGAAGGCGTTTGCACACAAGACAGTAACCTCTAAACCAAAACAAATCAAACTTGCACTGGCACGCAGCAACAAGGACTATTGTGTCTGTGGTGTCGCAATGGACTACGAAATTCATTCTGGATCAGTCCTACTCATTTGTGATTGAACCATAACATTTTTGTGTGGAATCCTCTGTAGAAGAAAGAACAAACCCCTCTGTGGACAGAACTTTGTTCCTTCAATCCTACACAATCACAATCAGCTATCACCATTCCACTATGAATGCAAGAAGGCGGATTGGATACATTACTGTCGGCCTGGCTAGGGGCATGTTTTTGCATAGGAGCACTTTGTGCCGTCACTTAAATTCAGTCCCTCATCAGACCGAACTTTGTTCCTTTAATCCTACACAATCCTAAAACTGCCCCACCCGCCTCCAGTGTCGGTTACAAAATGCGGATCTAACCCATTGTTATCGGCCTGGCTAGGGGTATTCTTTTGCATAGGTGCACTTTGTGCTCCTCACTCAAACCCTCACTAAATCTGTGCTATCCATTTGTGGTGAATCAAGAAGGCGGATTGGATACATTACTGTCGGCCTGGCTAGGGGCATGTTTTTGCATAGGAGCACTTTGTGCCGTCACTTAAATTCAGTCCCTCATCAGACCGAACTTCGTTCCTTTAATCCTACATAATCCTTAAACTGTCCCACCCGCCTCCAGTGTCGGTTACAAAATGCGGATCTAACCCATTGTTATCGGCCTGGCTAGGGGGATTCTTTTGCATAGGTGCACTTTGTGCTCCTCGCTCAAACCCTCGCTAAATCTGTGCTATCCATTTGTGGTGGAGCCATCAAGTTTTTATGAGGAAAATGGTTTTAACAAGTATCATTACAGAGTAGCGCAAGAAAAGATATACCTCATGCTGCTTGAAAAAAAAATCCTAAAAAGAAATAAATAAAGAGAACAGGGGTGTTTCTTCAAAAGTTTGAGACAAAAGCAGTTTGATATGAAAAATTTTATAAAACAAGTCAAGCCAAACGAAAACATGAAGTTTCGAATCTAGAAAAGTACAAAACTTAGAGTAATGAGGTAGTAAAATCACAATAAAATCAGTAGAACAAAAACCCAATGGCAGAACTTTCCCCCAACATAAATAATTTAAACGAGCATACGTTTGCCACTGCACCCATTCCGTCTAACTTGAGCTCAGCCTTGAGTGTTAACTTCGCCTAGTAACTTTATTGCGTGCAACGATCCAGACTTGTTCGTAACCACTTTTCCCCCCTCTGGCCTGGAGGCATTCCCTATTCCACCACCCTAAGAAGGGAAGGGTAAGGGGTGAAGGGGTGGTAAGGAAGGAAGAAGGTAAACCGTTATGAGAACCTTGGCGGTCGGTTTTCATACCCATAGTGTACTGTGAAATTTTTCATGGTTGTGAGTCATTGCAGCTGTTATCAGCAGCGAGCAGAACAGCTGCTGTACACAAACAAGTCATCTGTTGATACCCAAAATTTAATTTTTCTGTGGTTTTAGACGGCCGTATAACTGAACATGTAAGAAGCGCAACCATCTCCGCGGCGTAAAATCATTCAGTGCAGCATTTTATATCGTACTATATCGTGTATTGTGCCTGTTACTATCATTGACCATCCACACTTGAAGTACCCACTTCAGCCGATAACGAGGAATGTGCAAGTAATAAAAGGGATTTCGTACATTTTCGCTCGTTAAATTGTACGCTCTTCTTTCTTCATATCGCTTGCATCAGTATTAATCCTCCAGAGCAATTTTACTGCTAAGCTCGCGTACATTATTTTGAGGTTACCTGTTTATTGTGACAGCTTAGGGAACACTTGGCATGTAACCAAGTTACAGGCCTAAAAGCAAAAACTTCTTATATTGTATCTTTCTTTTTCGCTTTTTGCATTGGTGGTCAATATTGCTAACGGACTAAAGGAATGTCTATAGTATATATATATATATACTTGAATTGTCAAAACTCATAAAGTGAGAGGATTTCTTTTACATTTTGTAACATTATCCGTTGCAGATCATTTGGATAATGCCCGGCCAGAAAAGAATACTGTTCATAATCTAAATCTCTCACAGTTACTTCTTATATACAAGGAAAGAAAATGGAATCATCTGAAAAAAACTCTCGAACTGTGCCTAATGAGTTGAACTGGGAACGCTTTGGCTTAGATGGGAGTCGAAACACTTGTGAGTCTCACATAACAGTGTCTTTATTAATTAAATAGGAATTAGCCTACCCTGAACTTCATCATCTTTTTCTCCCTCAGCTCGCAGACATAGCACTATTAGAGAAGAAACTCGTGGTGGTTATGAAACTGAGTACCATTATGGACATCAGCCATCTGATGCCTCAGAAATTTTTGCCCAGGAGCATGTAAGTCTATTAAGTTTTACAAGTCTATGATTGCTTTATTGTATTATTGTCGGCTTTGCTACATATACATTCTTGAATTCAGATCAAGGTTTACTAATTCAGTGCTCGTTCATCCCTCCCCCAGGCCGGACAACCATGGTGGAAGTCTAACTTCTTTATATCACAACCAGTTCTATTTGGTACATGGGATGGTGTCTTCACATCTTGTCTGATAAACATTTTTGGTGTGATAGTCTTTTTGCGGTCAGGATGGATTGTAGGCCAAGCTGGAGTAATCAACGCTGTTCTGATGGTCCTCGCGACAGGTATGCTATTTATTTAAGTCAGTGAGTTCTTGTAACTTTTTCCTTGTCAATTGAACTTCTATAAATATTGTCGAAACTGTTTCAGTTGGAGTGGTGCTCACATCTGTAATGTCTGCAGTTGGGATTTGTGAGAGATGTAGGATGGAAAGTGGTGGGGTTTACTTCCTACTAGCTCATGTTTTGGGGTCTCGCTTTGGAGGTGCTATTGGTCTTCTGTATGTCTTTGGACAGGTAAAATGAATTAATCATGTTGCTAAATATTTGTAGCAACCTAAATAACATTTGTAATAGATCTTACCATTTCATGTTGCTTTCCTACAAACAGGCTGTTGGTTGTGCCCTGTACGTCCTGGGTTTTGGAGAATCGCTCGCCAGACTTATTGGTCTAGAAAATGGCCCTGACAGAGACCCGTGGTCAGAAAGAGGACTTGCTGGTGCAGCTGTTATACTTCTGGGAGCCATCAATGTGGCTGGTGTAAAATGGGTGGTTAAGCTCCAATTCATACTTCTACTAATCCTCCTTCTAGCAGGCCTGGATTTTGCTGTTGGAAGCTTTGTTCATACAGATAGGCGTAAGTTTGGTTTCTTGTGGTTTACCTATGTTCAACTGCATAATTATGTATCTAATGTTAATTTACATTTGTTGTTGCAGAAAATGGATTTGAAGGGTGGATGTCAGGAAACTTGGCAAATAACACTATGCCCGAGTATTTTGATGGATACAGCTGGTTTACTGTGTTTGGTGTATTTTTCCCTACTGTGACTGGTATTATGGCTGGGATTAACATGAGTGGTGATCTGAGACAACCCAACATCAACATTCCAAATGGGACCATTGCTGCTGTTGGAGTAGGGTATGTTCAGTGAACTAATTGCACTGTGTTTATTATGTGAACACCATTTATAATACTTCTATCTTTCATTTCAGCACCTTCTTGTACTTGATGTTTGTAACTGTGTTGGCATCAACATGTACAAGAGTTTCTTTGCAAAAGGATTTTATGATTGCTTCCAAAGTGGCTGCCCTTCGTGAGTTTCAATTTTCATGTGTTTCCCCCCTCAAACGGATGAATATCCATTATGTTATTAATATGTGCACATTTCTAAAAATCTGTTCCAGATGTCCCCTTGCTTGCTGGATTGTATGTCTCATCTATGTCAAGTTGCCTTGCCGCCATGTACGGAACTCCACGAGTTTTACAATCTATTGCAAATGAGAATGTTATACCTGTCATTCAGTTTTTAGGACATGGGGTACTAAGATATCACTTACATATATTTATTGTGAACTATTGCATGAGGAAGTCTATGTTTATTTATGTTGTGACTTTCTTTTTCAGCGAGGTGCTAATAAGGTGCCAGTGTATTCGATGACTGTGGTTGCAATGGTTACAATAACTTTCATCATCATAGGCGAAATCAATACCTTAGGGCCTGTCGTCACCATGCCATTTCTGCTGACTTATGCGGCCGTTGACTACTCGTATTTTGCATTGGCCCAGACTTTTGACATGCGTTTGAAACGAGAAGAAAGATTCAAGTATGAGATAATACAATTTTACATAATAGCCTGTTGCAATTGATGGTACTCCTGTTCTGTACTAATAATTAACGGGGTCTTTTTGCAGGTACAATGAGCAAAGTCCTACTTTTGAAGCTAGGGACGGTTATGGAACTGCTGACCGTGGTTCACACAATGACGGACACTATCAGAGCGATCTTGATAAACTATTTCCTGAAAGACTTCACCATAAAAAGGGAACTGTAAGATTTTTTTTTCATGTTGTCTTAGTGAATACTTCAAACCACGAGTTTAAATATGATATGTTTGATTTTTCAACCTCACTGTATTTTTATAGGGTAGCCATGCATCTGACCACTCCAGTGTGGTTTCCTCCCCTGATGACACAGTTAGTGTAACAGGTAGTGCAGTCACTGCAGTAGAGGTGGGGGTAGCCCTTCCTAATGACTCAAAGCAGACCAACATTCACTCAAAGCCACACAATTGGTATTCTAGCTTGTGTAATCGATGGGCATCCTTGTTTGGAGTAAGTTTTACTTCTTCTAATATTACCTTGGACAAAGATTTCTGCGTAAAAGTCCCCAGTTGTGTAATGTGTCTTGAATTTGCAGGCTGGTATCAAAATAGGAATGATGTTCCTGGTTCACTGGGGGTATGCCCTCACCAACCTTTTGATTCTTTTCTTGGTGTGGTTCTACATTGGTCAAGCTAATCCAGCTGTGAAGCCAGGTGTCTCAGCTGAGTTTAACTTTTTCCGTTGGCTGAAACAAGTTATCCTGAGAGCTATGGGGTGAGTTCAGCCTTTAGGACATAAAGTCTGCATTTCCTCGTCAATGTCTTAACTTATTTTTCGATTTGTTTGCAGGAAACGTGTCCAGGAGTATGAGCACATTGTTGTTACTCCAGTTTGCCCTGGTGTGGAAGTTCAGCCTGCACAACTGAATGAAGACAATGAAGACTTTGCTTCTCGTCGTCGTTATCATCAGTCCTCAACGGTTCATGGAAAATTTGTTGATGATGATTACTAATCAAGGTCATGACTGGGATGGGGGACATTGTACCAGTGTGGTGGTTGTTTGACTCTACTTTGTATTAATCTATCAGAAACAAAGTCAAGCTAAGATAAAACTAATTGCTTACTGATGACTGAATAGCAAATGTAATTTTCTACAAGTCAATTTAAATAATGTTTTATAATCTATTTTGCTGAGGGATATAGTCAATATTTTTTCATCAATGTAAATGTTGGCTCACCAAATGGATCAGGTACCTTATTTGTTGGTGTTGAACATTATTTATGGCATGTTTTCATTGTCTGTACTGAGTTTCTCTTCACTTTCTTGATTGTTTATTATTAGAGGACTTATGACACCCCCCTTCACCAGTGACAAAGGTTTCCTTCCTATTCAATAAATTTGTTGACCAGTTTATTTTCAGATAAATCAAAAACTTTCTGGCTGAAAGCTAGAAGTTTACAGAAACATTTCTTGATTATGAAAGTTCTTTTTGTGGATGTTTTCCACTGACGCCTGTTGCCTTGAAATCTAATTTTTAGCAGTTCATGCTGTTGGGAGTTGACATGTATGCTGCTTTAGCAAAACCACTGTATGGCTTTACCACCAAAATGTTTGTGGAGGAAGTTTATGATTGTATAGTTATCTTATTTCCTCCTTTTCTATTTCCAAGCAATGTAGTATAATTTTTGTCCAGGATTCCCATTGTGATATTTTTGTTGGGTTTAAATTCTAATGTTAATGAAACAACGTAGTGGGGTAGCTGTTTTTGGACTTATCTTAAGTGGCAGGAACATGCTGAGGAATGTTGCTCCATAATTTCTTTCTTTGTCTACTTAGTATTGGCAACTGTTACGTTATGTAGCATGTTGAAAGTTCTGTGTTTGGCCTCTTGTGCCCAGAGATAATTGTGTACCATGTTAAAGCACATCACAAAATTTTTGAACATTTTACCCCTTTGGTCCTCAATTGAACTTGTTCGGTGTTTTATCTTGAACCATTAGTCTTTCTATATCAACCTCTTCACAAATTTACCTCTACATTGCACTCGTATTGTGCTATTATTGTGTAATTCTGTTCTTGCTTGTCTAGATTCTTTGTTTTGTTTCATTTTTTTTTGTTTATAATCATTCATAATTATTTTGGAATTTAGATGTGAATGGATTCTGTGTTTATAAATTGTTACCTGCAAAGGATTTATTTATTATTATAGTGTATCTATTTAAATACCTCAATTGTTTTTGTGTTTATTGCTCAGGTATCTTAGTACTGAAAAAGACTAGATTGCAGACATTTGTTCTGTTGTAGGATTCAAAAATGCTGCTTCGTTTTGAAGAGAGAAAAAAAAGGGATGTTTATGTTTTGCGATCTTCATACTGTTTGGACCAACCAAAGTTTTCAGAGACGGACTGTCTACTTTTATGACTGAGTAATTTTGCACTATGACAAGATGCATATTTTCTTATATTTTTTCAAAAACTGTTTCAGAAGTCTGCATAGATGAGGTTATGAAATATTCAGTATTGTACTTTGTGCATTAAGGTAGACTTACTTGTTATGTATATTTGTTGTCATTTTGAACAACATTCATGTACATTTGTGTTTGAACTAAGGCCTGATTTTTTACAGGTCGTTTTCTGAAGTGCAGGCAATTGTCATGCTTCTATATTTTAGATGAAGTTCTTGGGTTTGTATATTATAATTTTCCTGATTGGATTGCCTTTTCTCCACATAATGGCATTGTTCTGAAACCAATCCACACCAGTTTTAATTGTTGTTCCCCTGGTATTTCACAAGCTACCCTTGTTTAGCACATCTTTTATCATATCAAAGCAGATTTTTAAAGAACGAATAGTTTAATTGTTATCTTGTTTTAAAATTCTCTTGTACACAACATGACATGAATTCAATTCGGCAGGTTTTAAGGGTGAAGAAAATGTCTTTCTTTCCACTTCTGTGAAGTCAAATCTTTCTTAGTACAGTCAGTATTTAGTTCAATGCAGCTTTTAGCAATAAGCTGTTACCCACGAAATGAAATATTTTACATTCCTTCAGTTTCCCCTTATGAACTTTTTATTAGTTTATTTTTGACTTTCTGGCTTCCGATTTTTTATTATCTTTTATTTTTGTACTTACAATGTTTGCACAGTGGTGTTCAAATCAAATTTGTTTTGTGAGATTATGTAATTACCAGAAATACTGGCCATAGCCCTCTAACAAGACTTTTTCCGATCCATCATTAATTCAATAACCATTTGATACTGACCACATTTAAGTCTGATATGTAAATGCTGTGCTAGGAATAAGCTTTGTCTCTTCTCCTTTTTTTTTTAAGGTCCATAGTGCACCATTTTAAGAAAATCTTAATTGTAACTATTTTATTATTGCTCTAATTCCATTGTACCTGCAAGTTAAGTGGAGTTACACTCTGATTGTGTTAAAAAAAAATTTAAGTGCTATATTTTACAGCAAAATGGAATTCCTTGAACCAATTGTATAGTTTGGATGTATGTGTGTTCTGGCTAATGAAACCTGCTCCCTGCCAAATTTGACTTCCTTAACAATTGAGAAAGAAATAAAATGTACTAACTGGATTCAGCTTTAAGCATGTGTTTTTGAATCTTAAGTCCCAGTCCTATTCCTATCATCACTGACACTATGTGAAAACTGAGAGGAGCACAAAAAAGGTTAAACGACATATTTATTGGAGAAGAAAGTAATGTTGGTACCGCACTTATCCAATTACCGGCAAAAATTAGGACCGGACGGGGTGGACACGGTGAGCAGTCCGCTTCGCAGGACTTTCGCAGGGGTTACTACGAATAACGCTCGAGGTCTTTATCCGTATAGTAATTACTAAGAATAAGGACCCTGAAACTTGTTCGCAGTAATTCAATCTAACGCAGCCAGAAATTATAAGAAGGGCCGTATGATTTACTACGTACAGGATACAGGGCCCTGATCCTCATTCGCAGTAAATTCGTAATAATATTTACCAAAATACTCTAGGGCACCGCCCGTGAGCGATGTCTGCATTCCCCACAACTTCAAATAAACTCGAAGCAATCGACGCCACGCGCCTGCGAACTTGTGTGTAGGCCAACCTGTACGACACACGTGCAAGCGGGACTCCGTTCGTGCCTACCCAGCAGGCGCTCTCAACAGCCCGACATCAGTCCCCGAAAGGCGCTTCGTCCATGAAGTACGCTCGCTTTCCCTCAAACGCAATAACTCGTGACGCGGTTCAGATCGCCGTGCTTCGACGTAAATGTGTGATTATGTCGGCGCTTACGCCACCGTGTTCTTTTGAACTAGGCGCTCAATGCAATTTCTCATATTTGTCGGTGCGCGAGAGCGGAGGACCGTGGAGGTCCGCTCACAGGGTGTTTTTCGTCTTACGTGTGTACAACGTGGGACCTTGCGAATTATTACGCCTGAGGGAAAGCAAGCGTACTTTATGGACGACGCCGCGAAGCGTCTTTCGGGCTGATCACGGGTAGTTTAAGTAGTTGCCAGGAGTTGAGAGTGGCACTTGCCTCCCTGGCCAGCAGATGTTCCGCTTGCGCGCGTGTCGTGCAGGTTGGCCTACGCACAAGTTCGCAGGCACTTGGGATCGAGTAAGGGACTTCCCTGGACGATTGCTTCGTGTTGATATCTAGATTTGGTATTTTTCGATCATGGGCGGTGCCCGCGGCTGCCTAGACATGGCGGGACGAGTGGCAGGCGGCAGAGAGCAGGGGCCGCCCGAACCCTGGCGGTGCAGGTAGACGTTCCCCTGGCCAGGAATGAATGCGGCCGCGGTGGCGGGTGGGGGGAGCTGGACGATGAGGGGGGTGGGGGATAGTGGAGGGTAGGGGTGGGGGTATGGGTAGTGGGGGAAATGAAAGAGTGAGAAAGATTCAATGGAACGACGGGGACGGAGCAAAACAAGCCGAGCGCGAGCAACACGCAACGCAGCCCCGCAGCCATGCCCAGCCCCAGCGGCCCCAGCGGCCCCAGCCAGCTCGCAGCCCGGGCCCGCACCGCAGTGTCCGTGAAGTGAACGCCTCGCTCGCGAGTCGAGAGTACGCCGTCCGCCGCGCTGCCTCCGCGACCGCACGACTCGAGTCGTCAAACTGTTTCGTCGACGTCCGCCTTGCTGTCGCGGCCGCGGCCGTGCCGCCGCCAGCATTCCTGTGATACGTGTGCACTGCAGCCGCTGCGCTGTGTGAAGTGAAGTGAAGTGGGGCAGGGTAAGCCAGCCCAGCCGAGACCCTGCCCGGTGCAGCCCGGCCCCTCCGTCCTCCGGCCCGCAGCCGGGAGTACCTGGGCCCGGTCACGGAGCCCACACTCCACGGAGCAGTCCCTGAAAATGATGTCGGGCTTGGGCCCGGAGCCGGGGCCGTGGCAGGAGCAGGTTTTGGTGACAGCATCCGCAGCCGGGGCCCGCCGTAGCCGTTGTCGCCAGTACCCGTACCCGGCCGCCGCCGCTGCCGCCGGGGCCGAGGCCAGGGGCTACCGCCGCTGCCCGTGAGTCCAGCCCGGCCCCCGGCCCCCGGCCCCGCAGGCCCCAGCCGATGTGGCTGCCCGCGGCCCGCGGCTGCCGTCGGACTACCAACAGATTCACCGAGGTGCCGGTGCCGGACAAGAGTGCCGCGCCGCGAGTGGGACATGTCGCGAGTGCTCCCCAGTGATTGTCCCGGGGGAGCGTCAGGTGCCCTGACCTGAGTGCGTGGTGGCTGCTGTGATGCGAGCCTAGTGCCGTGGCCCTGCCACCGTGTGCGTGAGTGCGAGTGTGTGCACAGTGAAACCATCATGTCCATTGCACTGATGCGATCAGAATGCAGGAAGTTCGCTCCCAACATTTTCAACAAGAGCAAGTGCACCAACTGCTTCAGGCAGAAGGAGGAACATAGCGCCGAAGCTCTGGAAAGCAATCGGGTAAGTGTTGTTACTTTGTTTGTACACGGCTCTCCCTGAAGTCTTAAGGTGTTAGGCTAGATAGCCAGCAGGAAAAGCCCGGGAAATTCGGCTGGACCCACTGGAGCCTCGCACAGCAAACATCAAAGCCGTCAAAAGTATTAGAATACTAGAAAAGAGGCAAAGAATCAGGAAACACCATATGAAAATCCCTGGCGAGAGGAGAAAAAGCTTCTTTCGGGTGCTCCTATAGTCGTCCCTTAGGGGCGCTAACATGACGGGGCGGCAGGATTCTTGAGGCGCTAGACACACGTGCCCTAGAGAACCCGGGAAGGAGCGGTTGGAGATAGATAGTAGCCTGTTGTAGCATCCTCTTCGTGGCACCTGCAAGCAGCCTAGAAGCGGCGCCCGCAGCACCTAAGTGATGTATGTCCGTAACAGATCTGGTGCCACGTGCGTGCACTGCCTCGCCGGCCGGCACAGCACCTGCTCCGTGCAGATTCCGGAAAATATCAGGCCTTTCTAGCCGAGAGTCTGGCGTATATGACTTTGCTGATTGCTGGTATAACGGCTGTGAACGCCCGGGTTCTGGCAGTCCCCGGCAGAGGTGTCTTCACTCACCCGAAACTCCTGATTTGTATCTAAATTGTCACGCGGAACTAGGTGGCAAAGAATTCACTTGCTTTCATAGTATTTTTACAGTGAGGGGCAATGTCAGGCTCAAGGTGCCCAGGTCAAGTGAGCAGGTGCGTGAGGGGCCTGAAGGGTGCACGCCATGTCCCCCCCCCCCCTCCTCAGGCGGGATTAGTTCCCGGTGAAGACGGTGATGATGGAATCTCCAGAAGCTGACGACGGCATTAAGTCCACCTTTTTTTTGCTCCTTCGGGGCGTTGATATCTTTCTTTTTTCTTGTATGGGATGAAAATCAGTGTTCTCAAATGAGGTCGATAGACAGCCTTTCCAATGTTTTATGTATGTACACATCATCCATAGGTGTATGATTTTTGGGGGCACCTTTGAAAATGTTACGAAACTGTTCGAGCCATACACAACACGCAGGAGCGCTGCTTATTTTACTTCTTGTGCCATTCTCAGCGAATTACCTATACGCCTATTACACCTGCGGCCAACGAAGCACACGAGAAGAGAATTAAAATGAGGATCGATTCTGTTGGTGATCAAGCCGAAGACTGTAAATCGAAAGAGGATATTGATTCGCTGGCCCGCTCTGCGCGTACACTACGGTGCCAGCGGTATCGACCTGTCCCCCCCCCCCCGTCCTCCCCCCTCTGCCCGGCGTTTGTTTGGCCCGGTTATCTATACCGTGCTGCGTAACGCCTACGAGTGTGATTTAGTTTTGTGCGTCCGGTAGCTCACGCACAGTAATCATACTTCACCCCTGTGAAAGATAACGTGTACAACTGCTGTACACTGTAGAGATAAAAGAGGGCGCAAAAAATCATAGCAAGTGCCGACTGTCACCTCGTGAACTGCCCGAACTTAAGTGGCAAGACACGAAAACTTTTTGAGAGTAGACAAAATTGGACAGTGCGCTTCTCAATGCAAAAGTTATTTTAGCACCACATTTTGATACGCTTTAGTGAAGACAGGAGGGTAGTTTAGGTGGTCAAGTAGCCGTGTGAATTCTTGAGAAAAACTACGTGTTTATCTCTGACGGTGAAGCATGGTCTGGTCCGTCCCTGTCCGTCCGACTCGGTCAATATTAGGCCACACGATAGTACAGTGGTGGCCTGTCGACTGTTCCCACGGCTCAAGTGGCGAGTGAGGATGGCTGTGCTAGTGTATTTTCACTGCCGGTTATGCAGTTTTTAGCCAGTGGTTTTCGCTCTGGGCAAACTGCACGACCCTCTAAAATCCTCTTTGAAACGTTTTGAGAGTCTTGTGAACTATTAAATCGCAGTGAGTTTACCGATAAAGGTTCTCTACATCGCTCGATTTTTCTCATCAGATATCGGCGAGAAGAAACCTTTTTGGCATGCTACCGTTGGCACGAATACCCATCAAACTCGCCAAATTACTTTTTCTCTTTTTGAAAAGAGATAATTCTTCAATATTTTTTGTCCTTGTTCTCTCGGGAGCATATGAATTTGATAGTTATTGGCGGTAGACACTTATATGGTCACTGATTGGATGAGTGGGACGGGCCGCTGCCACCGTGGCTACAGCCCGACATCTGCCACTGGACTCCAAAAAATATAATCTTTATCCATCACATCGCGATGACAGGTACAAATTTGACACTTAGGAAATAGCTTGTGTTTTTTTTCTTTTTTTCACGATATGCGCGTTTGTTTTATTTCCATCAAAGTAACGCAAGGGATCCAGAGGATCATAATGAGTGGCACATGTTCCGTGAAGACGCCTTAGGCATTGATATTGACAGTTCAATTTCACGTCCGCCATTTATTTTGACGATGGATAGTCTATGGGTGTGGTGGAAGTAACTGGGCACACATTCACGTGCGGGGCCATATGGGCCCCTCAAGTCCGTAATAGCGCAGACTCCAACACTTCGTAACATCCCGGCTTCCACTCCGTTTATATTTCCAACACACTCTTCGGTCCGCGGTCTTCTTCTAGCGGTGTTTTTCCCCCTGTCTTCCTTCCCGCGGCATCATGGAAAGGTAAAAACAGGAAAAGGAACGAACCACCATTCTTTTCCCTGCCTGGGCCGATCTCATAGCCATTCAGAAGGCGGGTCCGCTGCAGCTGCTACAGCGCCCCCTCCTCATGCCGGGAAGTCAATGGTCCCGTGACGTAAGGCGCCCGGGCCCCGGCGAGGGGCGTTGGAGGCTGGAGGCTGTCCAGGGCTGCTATTTTTGGAGGGGCCGGGCGGGGCTCAGGGCGATCAAGTGGGGCCTATATGCAGCCTAGAGGTTGGGTGCCCCCCCCCCCCCCCCCACCTCTTCTCTTCTCCCCCGCGCAGTCAGTAATTCGCTTGTGACATAACCTGTGGTAGGGGGGGGGGGGGTATAGGGAGTGGGCACGAGATATTATTTAGGTCAAACCATGATCGGCGAGACGTGAAGAAGATACAGACGAAATTGGGACGCGGGTGGCGGTATTTGAACCCGGTTCCGCATGGCGCGCCCCGTCAGGCACCGCCCCCTGGCGTCACGCGGCCGTCGTCGTGATGTCAACGCTCTACAGCTTTGAATGATTTTGCAAATGTCGTGATGAAATGAGCCACCCATGTTTGTGCGGGACCGCCGGCTGGCCGTTACGACAGCATGAAGGGATGCGCGTCGTGAGAGCCTTGCCGCGAGGCCCGTGAGGCCCGCGGGCCCCGCGGCATGCATGCACGCAGCCGGCAATTTCTCATAGCCGTGCGGACGGCGTATGCAGAGTGCGTCGGGAGGGGGGGGGGCGATAATTTCATTTCGCTGCGTTCCGAGTCGAAAAGTGACGTGCGAGAAAAATAATCCGACGCCGATTATACACGGGCCATCTTTTGTGGAGGGCGTTCTGCTCTTTCCCGCGCACGACGCTCTACGCCTGTACGGCGGAGCGGTTGGATCTGTCCCGGATCGAACTGGCGCAGCCCGGGTTCGCGACTG
The DNA here is from genome assembly GCA_026979955.1 of Megalurothrips usitatus. NCBI lineage: Eukaryota > Metazoa > Arthropoda > Insecta > Thysanoptera > Thripidae > Megalurothrips > Megalurothrips usitatus. The sequence goes on from CM049592.1 coordinate 20,127,432, forward strand.
GTGCAATGGGTTCTGTCCTCGCTGCTGCGTTTGCTCATCATGAGCCCCTCGCCGATGCCCCCGTTGGCGATCAAGAGATACGCGGGTTCGATCCCCACCAGCGCGGCTTGGCTGACCGGGGCTGACCGGTAGCGGCAGAATGCTGGCCGTTCCGAAAAAGCCTTAAGAACCGCCAGTTTCATAAAAAAGAAAAGTCCTATCGAGTGAGGCTTGTCGTACCTACCCAGAGTGTGGACCTGTAGATGTTATGGCCTTAAATTACGCATCAGCTTCGCCTCTCTCTCTCTCTCTCTCTCTCTCTCTCTCTCTCTCTCTCTCTCTCTCTCTCTCTCTCTCCCTCCCTCCCTAGCAAGTTTTCGTTCGTTCGCGAAGCCGCTGATGGTGTCAGGACCTGAAAGTCCCTGGCCGATAGGCGAGCCGCTGGCGCTCGGAGCACTCTGCGCGGCCTGGGCTGTGGCTGGGCCCGAGGACCGCTTAGGGCCCTAGGCGACATCTGAATAACAAATAAGGAATTAATATTGGCTGCCCTGCGGAGCCCTGGGCGAAGCCCTCTGGTGGGTCCTGGCTGCCGGGGCCGGCCATGTATGGTCGTGATTACAAATTAATTCAACACTTCATATATTGCCTGGCCATCGGAGCGTCTAGCCACTACTGATTTTCTCTCTCTCTCTCTCTCTCTCTCTCTCTCTCTCTCTCTCTCTCCACTCATTACAACCTAATGAGAGCGACAGAGAAGGAGCGCCGTCGGGCTCTCGTCGAGGGGCCTCTCCGAAGTAATTGTCTTCGCTCGATCGGAACCGGTCGGTCGGTCGGTAGTACCGCGGTGTGGCCGCACGGAGACTTGGGCGCACGGGCCAGAAGGGAAGGGGGGAGTGGAAGGTGCAATCCCTTTCCATTTTTTATTTCTGTTTGTCTGCCATGCCCTTCCTCGCCCAAAGATGGATGGGCCGTCAGAAACGGCGCGACGCGCTCGACGAATTCGAATGTGAATTTGGCGTCGAGTATCCCGCGGCGCGTCCGCCGGCCTGGAGTCTGTTTCACATTGATCGGTAATTGGCACGTTGCGTGATAAGCTCCGCGAGGTGTTCCAAGGCCGCCGCGGCGTGCGTGGGAGGAGAGAGGCCGCCTTCACTCCCCGGCAATCGCGGCGTCTTCCGCGAGGCGGCGCGGCGGCGCCCGCAAGGTATCGCGCCTATGCTGCTGCCCGTTTGCGTATCGTTGACTCGACATTTTAAACAGCACAAACTCTTCGGTGTGCATAACAAATTTCTGGAGTGTGTAGACATAATGCCCAGCGCGAGTGTCGAGTCCGCACACATCACTGTACGTGTATGATTAATGTTTGAAATGTACGTAACAGATTCTTTGTGCGGGGGAGTGCGGGCCGTTGTTATCGTCGGGATGCCCCTCTTCTTGGCTGTATGTGGGGGGGGGGGGGGTAAATGCTGAGCGGTCTCTCCTCTTACCGGGGGGAGGGGGGATGTAGCCCATTGTGTCTGGAGTGTATACTTTTTGGGTCAACTTTGGGCCGTCTGCTTATGGGTGTCGTCGCATCGGTAGAGTGGTGGTGGTGGGGGGGGGGGGGTATTTTGGCCGGGGCGTAGCGTAAGGCCCTCATTGTTATTCCACCGTGGAGGGCTCGGCGGCCCCGCGGGGGGCTTCGGGGGGCACGAGCTGCATTCTCAGAAGCGCCGCGAGAGGAATGCGAATGCGTGCGTGCGCACGTGCGTGAGCGCGCTCGCGTATGTGTGCGTGTGTGTGTGTGTATGTGTGCTTGTGTGACCATTTGCGTGTCAACGGAGCGTTTTAGCTTCTTTTTCGTGGCTTGACGGTCGGCCGCCGTCGGGCGCGGGGTGACGTGCGCAGGCTGCTGCCGGCGGCGGCTCCGTCCACAGGTTTGGCTGGTGTAGGCAATAGGCAGTCTGCCCCTGCCGGCCTCGCCGTCGTGAGTCTGCGCCTGTTATTAGTCTTGTACTGTACGCATCGGAGTTCGGTCTGGGGTGTGGAGGAGGACGGACGTGTTCTGCGCCGCTCCAGACTACGGCCTGGGGCACTTATGCCGGCGGGCGACGCCGGCCGGGACCCAGACCCTTTTTACGTTCTCAGCCCTCCCCCCCAGGCCCTAGCTGAGGCCGTGCAGGCGGGTGGTAGCCCTGGCGAAGCAGCACGGTCTAGTGAAGAGTAGTGCAGCGTAGTTCAGCCCGCCGTAGTCTAATGTGCTGTAGTTCAAGTCTAGTGTGCTGTAGTTCAATGTAGTGCGTACAGTGCAGCTTGGTGTAGTGATTGTGGCACAGTGCAACGCTTTGGAGACCAGCGGTGACATCCCTCCAACCGAACACAGCTCTCTGGGGCCAAGGCCAGCTCTGATAAGTATTTGGGCACCCGCACGTGGTTCCCGCAGCGACGGTGAGTCCATCAGAGTGAGCATCTCAACAGCGGACGCCGGTCAACAACGCAGCTCCGAGTGCAGCCCGACCAGCATCGCCCGTCTCGCCCTGGTTCCTTCGTAGCTGGTATGCCCTCCCCTCCTCCCTCTGCCTCCTTCCCTTTGCAGCGGCCGCAGCCCCACGCCTCGTCGTTATACCAAAAATGTCGCCTTCAAGCTCAACCGCCACCGCCAGTCCGGCAATCAACTGCCGACCCCTTCACCAAGCATCGGAGTCGCCTACAAGCGGCCCTTCCTCTCGTCACCGCCGCCCTCTCCTGCTCCCTGAACCCCCCCCCCCCCCCCCCCCCTCCCTCGCATGCAGCATGCACAACCCAAGCTCTCCGCTCAAATCTCCCTGGATCGGCCCGAGGCGAAAACTACTCCAAGGACGCAACTCATCGTCGACGCCCGACGCCCGCCTCCGAGAAGTCTGCACTCGACCTGCCAGCAGCCTCCTCCCCCTCCCCCCGCACCCGGCCGCCCGGCGGAGGGGGCGTGCGGGCGCGGGGCCCGCCGCTGCAGCCCGCCCCAGGCCTGCCGAAATGTGACCCCAGGACCACATGGCCCGGCTAGACCCGTCGGCCGTCAAGTGTGCCCATAAAACCGACTGATCTACGACAAGTGCCCCAAGAACCTCAGTCAACACCGACGCGGGCGGCCACAACACGGCAGCGTAGCCAGACTTGCTGGAGCAACGCCGAGCAGCGCCTGCCCACCAACCCACCAACAAGGACTCTACACCGCGGCCGGGTGAGGCCCGGGAACGTCGCAGACCCAGGGGGAGGACGGCACGGCGTGGGAGCATCAGCAGACGCGCCGGCAGCACACCTAGCGCACCAGCCTGTTGGTCGAGGTGCCCCCCCCCCCATGCATGCTTCTCCCCGCATGACGCATGCAGCACCCCGCATGGCACTTTCACCGTCGCAGCCGCAGTCCGAGCACATCACCCAAACCAAAACTGTCGCCCCCACCGAGGGTCTGCATATACCCTGGCTGTCCGGAGCAGCGACTCGGTGGTACGGCGACGACCGCGGAAAGTGGCGCACCCCGTGGTATACCAGAGTCGTCTTTACGTAACCAACGGGAAAATAGCGCGGCTGCGCAGGGTGCCCCCTCGCACCCGGGGCTCACCGCCTCCGTCGGAGAGGGCCTAGCGGGCCCTCGGGGGGGCCAGCCCGTCTAGGGGAGGTTAAGTAAAGCTGGTTTAACCACCCTTGGGGGGCTGGCTCCGCGTGGGCCGCCCGCTTTCGTTCCTCCGCCCGGGGCTGTCGGGTACCCGGGCCGATGGGGTGCCCGCGGACGCGTTATATCCTGTTCCGGTTTTACCGAAGGGTCCACGGGGCCTATGGTACTACAAGGACAAGGACTGTACGCATCGGAACGTGTTTAAATGCAGTGAGGTGGCGGTGCCCGACAACAGGCCGCCGCGCCGCCGCGCCGCCGCACGGCCCTGGCTGCGATGAGGTGTGCCGATTTGTCACGCTCGTATAGCCGGACGGTGAATGTGGTAAGTGGTAACAAGCCGGCCGGGCCCCGGCAGCGCCAGCAGCGGCAGCAGCCCGAGCCGGGCCCCCCCTACAGAATGGGGAGGAACAAAGGGCGTCCGGCCGCGTCGCGTATCTCGTTTGAATTTGCCGCCGGACTTGGGTGGGTCTGGCGGGGCGCTGGCTGGCTGCCGTGTACTGGCGCAGCCGGGCGCGCGCTGCCGCCGTTGCACTCTTTCTTACAAGCCCTCATAGCTACGCTGTTTGTTTTGCTTGAGCGGTTCGGGGCATTCAAGGCCCTGTCTCTGTTTGGCGCCGCGACCACCGCCGCCGCCGCCGCCGCCGCCGATGAGCCGTGCAGCGCCTGGCAGCGCCTGGCAGCGCCGGCCAGCGCGGGCCCTCCCGATGATCCTTGACGAAGATCTAGCGGGACCCGGCGGCCGGCACCGCTCTACCGCTCGGGCTGGGAATGGGGCCCGGGGCCCAGGGAAGGGGAAAAAATGGATTGGGGTGCGGAAGAAGGCTGTGTGCCATTCTGCTGTTCCCAACTGGCGCTCGTCACAAAGATTGCTATATGCGCGATATTTTTGTGGCGCTTGTTTCTTGAGACGATTTTCATCCGGTTGAAATTGCTGTGCACAAAATACCTTCGGTGCAGTCAGTTTGGACTGTGGACCTCTTGCTTGGATTTCCGTTCCTCGGAAAGAAGGGTGCAAACGCCGAGGCCAATGAACCTCCTCGTAGGGGTAGCCGAAAGGTCGTTCCACTATTTCTTGACTCTCCTGGTTGTCCCCTCATCCTAAAATACACGACTCCGCAGAGAGTGCGATGTACGTGTACTGGACGGGTCAAGGAGTCGTTTTGCAAAAAAATAAATCAGGAAATTGCAGGCTTTGGGACCCCCTGGTGAGCTCGTTAGTGCGGGCGGGCGGAGGCACGCGGCTCAGCCGACCGCAGCTCGCTTCCAGAATTTGGCGTGTCGGCGGGGCGCGGCGGGGCGCGGCGGGGCGCGGGGGGCGCGGCGGGGCGCGGGGCCTAAGCCCGTATCTTGTGTCCGGCGAACATTCTTCGAATCTGCTGGAGCGAGTTCGGTTTCGGTATCACGCAGAGCCAGCAGCCCAGCAGCCCAGTCGGACAGGCCGGGGAGCTGCTGGCCTGCTGGCTACCCGGGAAAAATGTACAAGACCGTCGAACGCTGCCTGCCTAGTGACGTTTCTTATCGCGTGCCATTGGTTTCCATGATCAGATTTTCGATTGATTCCGTTTGCGGGGGCCCTTGTTCTCGCAGACCTGTACCGATCTGATCCGTAACGCAAATGATTTTCGAGGCAACGGGCGTTACATACGTCACTGCCAGCAAAACAAACACGCGTGTATGTCAGACGAATTTGTTTGTAACGTGTGTGGCACGTGATGGGAGCAGTGCAGAGCGGTGTGTGCAGACCGGCTGACACGCGCTTCTTGGTCGTCCGAATACCTCTCCTCTCCCCTTCCTCTCCTCACCCTAAGACATGAGCACAAACTTGCCGAGGTATCTGAGAGGGTGTCGGGCTGGTCTGGGCGTGGTCGCCGGCTGGGCTGGCCGCTAGCATGGCCCCGGCGACCGCGATGCAGTGGCGTAGCGCTGTCTGCCCGACAGGCGTTTGGGCCGCATCTGACAAGCGCTTGAGACGGGTGCCCACAGCACTCACTGCAGCCGACAAAGTCACCGAATGCCCACCTCTAATGTTATGTACGAGCTCCTCGCCTCGTAAATATTGTCTACCTGAAAACACATTTCCCTCAGATGTTTTACAGATTTTACAGTGTGTTTTAGAATCATTCAAAGTCGTGCTGTTTTGACCCTGGAGAGGTGATCGGTGGTGCACGCACTGCGGCCCCTGTCGAGAGGTTAGGTTAGGCCTGACGTACGGCCCCCTTTTCTCCCCAAACGGCAGCCGTTGCGTGCCTTGTCGCTCATTACGCGGCTCCGGCCGCCTCCGGCCGCCTTCCCATGAACTGCTCCATGAACTGCTGCGGCTCCTCCGGCTCCTCTATGATGAGTTCATCGCATGTCGGTCCACCGGAGCCCGGCCGGAGCCCGGCCGGAGTCGTAGCAAAATGTGTGGTCGGGACTGGACGGTGTGCCGGACGCCAATTTGCGAATGGTGCTGTTAAAGTAACGTGCCTCTTCCTCTCTCTCTCCCCCCCCCCCCCCCTGTTCTCCTCTCTCTTTCTCTCCCGTTTTCCGCGTGCTTGCGTGTGCGTTTGCCTGTGTGTGTGTGTGTGAACGTGCGTGACGTGCCCGCTAAGCCGATTTTCCCTTCTCTCTCGCACCTCAACCCATCGCCTCTATCTTTTTCTCTCTCCCTCCCTCTCTCCCTCCCTCTCTCCCTCCCTCCCTCCCGGCTCTCTCTCTCTCTCTCTCTCTCTCTCTCTCTCTCTCTCTTTCTCTCTTTCTCTGACTGGTTCGTGTCGATTGCCCTTGCTAATGTGTCGTGTTCTCAATTTGTTGTGCAGGTGAGTTGAACGACCCAGTTATCTCCGGGCGCGGTCTGATGATACTGTGAGTCTCCGAAATGTATAATATTTCGCCTTCCTTCCCTTTGTTCCTCCCACCTTTCTTCTCCCTTTTTTTCTGAATTTCTAATACACGTTTTCGGGCCCACAATTCCCCCCCCCCCCCACTTCTTTTCCTTCCAACGCTCTTCGTGTCTTCTGCCTATAAACATTTATGTCCTGTTGTGTGTGTGCGCGCCGACAAAACGGTGCCGACCGGCAACTCCATCATTTTGGCGCGTAAAACGCTTTTGAATAATCAAGGGCGGGCCGGTATGTGTGTGTGTGAGTGAGTGAGTGAGTTACCTCCCGACACCCTCTGCGTACGCTGAGCCATTTGGCGACCCGAGTCAAGACCGCTGTACGCGTGTGAGGGACTGCGTAAGGTCCGAGGAGACTTGGCCAAAGATCGACATCAAAATCCACGTTGGGCTTTCTTTAGACTTGATAGCCGTCCGTCCGTGTCGCCGCTGCTGCGGTGCCTGCGGTGCCTGCGGCTCCCGTGGGGATGGTCGGGCCGCGGGCCGCATTCCCGGCGAGTCGCAGGCAGGCTGCGCCGGCTGCCCTGCTGGCTGTGCAGGCTGTGCAGCCGGTGCAGCCGGTGCAGCCTGGGCAGCCCCCTCACGGCTGGCATTCGCGCGTGAGCTCCTCTCCTCTGCCGGCCGCGTGCGCGCGCGTGCCCTGCCGCGTGCCCTGCCGCGTGCCTGACGCGTGCCCTGCCGCGTGCGCACCCGAGGACCCCTGCAAGGCAGCCGCTCCCTATATTTAGTCGCGTCAAACGCAGGGCTTGCAAGTCTTTGGCGCGCCCCCCACTGCACGTGTGGGGGCCGGGGCTCTAGCCACGCCCCGTCGGCGCCCGGTCAGCGCCCTGCGGTGTCCTGTGCCGCGGAGAGCCCCAGTGAGTGGCATCGCCGAATCGGCACAGAGTTCGAAGCCTTGGTTCTCAGGCTGGGAATATGTTTCCGCACTCGACAGGGGGCTTGCGGAAATCCCCTTCCCCCGTCCCGATTCTTGATGTTTCATTTGGAAAGCGACAAACTAAATTTAGCAAATTTTAATTTTTTAAGTTTTCAAAAACAAAAAGGAAGCTGCTCCTTTATGGGTTTTCAATATTTTGGATTTTTTACAGCCATGCAAAAGAAAAGACCAGAGAGTGAGCTGCATGCAATGGGATTAGGGCGGCACGCTGACGCACGCCGACGCAGGCTGACGCCGGGTGACGCTGTGGAGCCCCCTGGCCCCTGGCTTTTTCCCATCTGCCACCGTCTGATTCCGCCCCCCTCCCCCTTTTCCTTGTTACGTCGTCAGGCCATGACTGTCAATGCGTACTCTCTTCGAATGTGGCCGGGCCGACCGAGGCACGGCCGGGCGCAGCCGGGCGCCACAGCAGCGGCCGAGAGCCGCGGAGCCGCGGAGCCGCGGGCCCACCGGGGTGGCGCGCCTTATGCAACCTGGCGTACTTACGGTGGCCCGGCCGCTGCGGTGGGGTGGGACCCGGTGGGACCCGGTAGGACCCGGTGGCGGCCCGGCCCCAACCCGGTAGCAGGTCCCTCTCCCAGCAATCACAATGGATTGTTTCGTGGGAATATGCCCCGGACGGCTGTAACGTTATCTCCCGAACCCATACCGAGCCCAGCCCAGCCCAGCCCAGGCACTGCGCACTGCGCCGCGCTGCACGGAGCGGGCCGCGCGCGCCGAGTGATGGCGATGAATGTCTCGAACAACGAAGACGGCTTTTGCGCGGAGCGTACGGTGAGCCGAGGTGCCGGCACGGAGAGCCAGCAGCCAGCAGCCAGCACGACATCCGCCCAGCACCGCCCAGCACCGCACAGCAGCTGCCGCGGCCTCCCCTCACCACATCGCCATTAGGCAAGCAGCATCTACCGTGTGGGCGGTTGGGAAACGTTTCGGTCGTGGCAGTCGTGGGTTCTAATCCCGGTGGATCCGAACGTGTTTTTGTTCCATTTTTGGGCGGGCGCACTGCGGGGCGCTGCTTGGCGCTGCTTGGCGCCGCCTGGCACTACTGCGCAAGGCTTTGATGTGTGGGTGTCCGCTTGTGTAACCGACACACGACGGCGGCACGGGTCCCGCCGCCCGCCGCCAGCGCCCTCTATCCCGCGAAGCGGGCCTTGCGAGATAAAATGATAACTGACCGGAGTCCGCAAGGCCCGGTAAGCGGAGGCCGGCGGAGGCCGGCGAAGCCCACGACGGAGGCCCCGGTGGCCGCTAACTGTCCCGCCGCGGTCTCCCACGATCAAAATGGCTCGAGCTCCACAAGCCCGCACTGTTAGCACTTGCGCCTTTTGATCTACCCATTCCTTGTTAGCACCTCCCTCCCGGACAGAATAGTTGATCATTTTTTTTGATGGGGGAGGGGGGGGGGGGGGTAGAAAACCGGAATTGTGATCGAATAAAAGTTTTTTTTTGAGAAACACATGTCTCTGTTTTTATGAAAGTAACGAGAATTTTTCGCTTCCTCCGCTTGGCCGTCGGCCGTCGGGTTCCTGCGCCGCCGCTCGCGGTCGTTACGGCGGGGACGACGCCGGCGGACGCCGCGGACGCCGGCCGGCCTCTGACCTCGTTGCCCGTCCTCCTAATTTCCGTCGTTAACGGGCTGTCGTCAATGGCATTCGTGTGTGTGTGTGTGTGTGTGTGTGTGTGTGTGTGTGTCCGCTGCGTGTGCGGGCGTGTGCTGTGCTTACAGGGACCGCTCGTAAACGGGGGAGCGAGGAGGACGAGGTATAGGCCCCATTGTTAATTTCTTCTGTCTCTTTTGCTCCCCTCCCCCTCTCTCTCTTTCTGCCTCGGAGCTCGGCTGTCTGGCCCGACCGCATAGCGGAAAAGACTTGAATCGAATCAAAAAGCCTCCCTGACGGAAAGGTGCTGAGGCGAGGCCGTGCGGCGCCCAGCCAGGCGACGGGGCGGCCTCCTCGCAGGCTCTCTGTACACCAGGCGTGTCCTCTAGACCCTGCAGAGCCCTAGAGGCTGATCAGGGTCCAATGGCTCAGGTCCTAACCCGTCCTGAGCCCTTGGAAAGAGCGAAAAAAAAAAAACAGGCGTGCCCTTCGGCGACCCGGAAAACCTGGGCGCTTCCCGTGCGTTTGATACCTGTTTATTTTCTGGGAAAGATGGCCGTTTGTGCAGCCCGAAAGGTAAAAAAATGTGTCGATTGAGTTGCTCTTTCCTTTTTCTTTTATGGCGGTCAGTCTTTCTAGTGGCGCGACGTGACGACTCTGCCCGGCAGGGTCTGCAGGGCTGTGCTGGACTGGGCCGGGCCGGGCCGGGCCGCGGGCTCGGACACGCACACACTCGCGTTCCTCTAACCAGGGCGTGGTGTGGCTGGGTGTGGCGCGGCGGGGTAGGTGTTGTTGGGGCCACAGACCGCCACAGGCCGCCACAGGCCGCCACAGGCCGCCACGGGCCGCCACGGGCCGCACGCTGCCAGGGCCGGCCGGCTAGCTGCTGTTGCTGCGTTGATTGGTTTGGTACGGTTCCGTTCCCGATCATGCGGTATTAGCTGCACGCCAAACGGCTCCCGTCCCGCCGCCGCAGCCCCGCCGCAGAACGGACAAGACACGCTTCGACGTTCCCACCTCTCTCTCTCTCTCTCTCTCTCTCTCTCTCTCTCTCTCTCTCTCTCTCTCTGCGCCAACATTATTGTCCTTCTCAGTTTGGAGTCAAGGCACCTTGGCCGCCTGGTTTCAGCACACCTCCTTGGCCCTTTCACCGAAGAGAGTGCTCCCAACCGCTCGGGTGGTGAGGAGGCGAGCGCCTGCGCGGGTAGGCCAGCCCGCACGGCCCGGCTGCGTGCCGGCGCTGCCTACCCGCAAGGCGCTCAGCCGGTGCAGGCCTCCTGGTGGTGCACGGTGCACCGCGGTGCCGAGTCCCGCCAAACGGATTTCGGACCCGTTTTACAGCCGGCAGCTCGGCCGGCGCCCAGGGGCCCAGGGGGCCGTGCCTCGGCCCTGCGTGCCGTGGCCGTGGCGGCAGGCGAGCGCAGCCCGCAGCCAGCCCGGCGCAGCCAGCCCGGCGCAGCCAGCCCGGCCGGCGCCCACCGCCGCGGCCCCGCCCGGCCACCGCCGCCACACCGACCCAGTTCGATGACCCGTCTGCTGCTGGAAGACGCCTCGCGGTTTTCGGAGCGTCGGTCGGTCGGTAGAACATGAACCAGACCCTGCAATGATTTGCTGTTGCAAGATGTGGCGGAGGCGATTGAAATAATATGCGTTGGTCCAATAACAAAATTAAAAGCAAAAAAAAAAAAAAAAAAACCTGCCCTGAACGGAATCCAGTTTTGATCAAATTGCTGCACTACTAAGAACAAAAGCCCGCTCTGCGGCGCGCATCTGAACAAGCTCCTCCGTTCTCCCGCCCCCGCCCCCTAACCTGCGTGCGGACGGCGAGGGGTGAGGCGGCCCCGATGCGACATCGGGCGATGCTAAAGCGCTCCGGAGAACGGACGTCGTTAAACGGCGCGCGGGAGAACAGAGCTTGTTCAGATGCGCGCCGGGCGGACTTTGTTCTTAGGACCCATCGCACCGCATCGCGCTGCAGTGCAGTCTGTGGTGGTCTGACCGTCGCGTCGTACGAAACAAAACCACAGCAGTGCTGTTTACAATGTTCTTACCTATTTGAGTTCCCGGGAACGAAGTGCTTTGCGTCGGTGGCAGCCTAGGGCCTGCAGGGCCGCCGAGGCTAGACTCGAAGGCGTTTCATTCCGTCCAAATCCCCCGGCGCGCTCGTGTTGTCGTGATTGGTTCGGGCCCCATTTGGGGCATGAGGGGGGTCTATAGGGGGAGGGGGGGAGGGGCTGCGGGGGCGCGCTGTGTGTGCAACGGCCCGCCGTGTCTGGCACTGGCCGCCGCGCCGTGCCGGGCCGTGCCGGGCCGTGCCGGGCCCTGCCGCGCCCATAGCGAGCGGATTGACCCGCCGCTGACCCGGGTCGTGCCGTGTCGGGGCGGGGCGGCGGGCGGCGGGGGCGGCGGCCGGGCCTGACTATATACTCAAATGAGGCCCAAGGTAACTGTGATACACTGATCTCGGTAGCAATGCTGCTTGTTGCAACTACGCCTCGCGCGGAGGCATATAAGAAGGTCCCTCGATCAAATGCGACACGTGTAACAGCCTGTTTTCTTGCCGTGATCTCCGAATCCCCCCCGCGGCCCCCGCAGCCCCCGCTGCCCGCGCGGCCCCTGCGGCCCCCGCAGCCCCCGCCGCGCATGTTGTACGTCGGTGCAAAGAGCCTCGGCTCTGGACACCGTTTTGTCAGCGAGTTCCTTGTTGCTGCAAAAGTCGTGATTATGGGGTCGCGGGGGCGCTGCTGTGGGGCCCCCGCAAGCGCTGTGCTGTGCAGGCTATTTATCTCCATTCATTCAGGCGGCGATGCAGCCGGGAAACAGATGAGAGAGAGAGAGAGAGAGAGAGAGAGAGAGAGAGAGAGAGGGGGGGGGGGGGACGAGGATATTTTTATAGAAATAAATTTCACGTTTTGTTCTGGAAGCGGGGGCCGGCGGCGGTTTTTATTTTCTTTATTATTACTATGGCAGTGATGGAGGAGAGTTGTCTTTATTTGAGTCACGTCGGACACGACGGACCGGTCCCCGCGGGGCCCCCGAGGCGACTGCCGGCGGTGGCATGGGGGCCCCCGCTGCCCCCGCTGCCCCCGCGGCCCCCGCGGCCGCCGCTGCCGCCCCGGCGTCGCGTATTTGCCCCACTTTGCCCCGCGCGCGGCTCTTTGCCGCCATGACTGCCAACTTTTTCACACTTTCGATGACTCGAAACAAAAGCGCGCGCGACAACGGCGGCGGCGGCGGCGGCGGCGGCGGCCTTCGGGCCCTCCGGTCCTCCTTGCGGCGGGTTACGGCGCCTCGCTGACCCGGTTCCCTCCGGTTCCCTCCGGCCCCCAGCAGGGCAGGGGCGGCCCAGGGTGGTGACGCCGCCGCCGGCGATACGGTTTTCTGCTCCCTCTCGTGACGATTTCGGATGACGCGGGACTTTGATGCGGGCCGTGTCCCGGCGGCGGCGGCGGCGGCGGCGTTTTTCTGCAGCGCAGTTGACTCTCGGAGGGCGTTAACCCCGCCCCCCCCCCCCCCTCCACACACACGCCCCCTCCCGGCGGGGCGCCTTCGGAAACACCCCGCCGTGTCGCCGAGGTCCGAGGTGTGTGCGGACGCGGCCGGGGCCCGGGGGCGCCGGTGGGGCTTCCGGGCGGGGCGGGAGGCGCGCTCCGCAGGAGGGGTGAGTCTTAAGAGGTTTCTCCGAAGGGGAGGGAGCGTTACCCAGCATCGACACGACTCACACATCAGTTTTTCGGCAGTTTAAATTTTCAGAAATATGTTTGTTACATTTTTAAAAAAAATTGAGTAATTTTGAAACGGTTTTACTGCATGCGATGTACAATGAATGAATGCAGCAGCGCGTATCATTTTTCTATGACAGAGAACCGTCAGCGTTCTGTAAAACCGTCGCACAACTTCTATGCGAGTTTTTTTTCTTGCCTTTTTCCCGGTCTGTTTGCCTCAGTGGCGAGCTCGCGTGCTGAAGGCGCTTTCTTGGACGCGACTGTACGCGCTGGCTGCGCTGCTGCTCTGCGCCGTCCGGCGTGCAGCGTGCAGCGTGCTCATCCCAAGGTCATGGGCGGGCCGGCCGTGCTCAGTTATACCTCTGCCGGCTCGGTCATGCCGTGCCGTGCTGTGCCGTGCCGTGCCGTGCCGTGCGGGTGGGTACTCTTTCGGCGGTTCCCATTCTCGGCGTGCCGGTGCTATGTTTACCCGCAGGTTTCCATCTGGGGTATTTGGTATTTGGACTCCAACCCGCGCAAGGCTCCCTTTCGGGTACCCTGTGCTGTCGGCTTCCCCTCCCCTTCCCATTCGGCCTCGCACTGGCTCGGCCCGGCTGGGCCCCGGTACGGCCTCACTTGCGTAAGCCGATTGGGACCCGCGTGGCCGCGGCCACCACGCCACGCCGCCCCACGCCGCCCCACGCCCGGCAGGGTTAAGGACGAGGAGGCGTATTGCTGAACATGTTTTGATGAGCATAGCAACATGCGTTTGATTCGATTACAATGGCCGCCCGTGCGTGTGCGTGTGCGTGCGTGTGTGCGTGCCGGTGTGGGTGTGGCGAGCGTGTCCGGGCCGGCCGGAGCTGCCGGAGCGGAGTCTGGCCACGGCGATGGCCGCGCCGAGATACGGCCGCCTCTCCGTGCCGTGTGAATAGGCTTATGAGGCGCCTCGTATCGTGCCCCCGGCCGCCCCCGGCCCCCGCTCGTCACTGCCCCGTCCCTGTTGGGGGCGCTAATGCCCCCCCCCCCTCCCCGTGAGGGCCCGTCCGGGAATCACGTGACGCACGGGCTCGCAACACGACGCACGCCGCGTTCGGCCAGTCGGCTTGACCTGCTGGACTCCGTCGTGGAGACGTTTGTCGCTGTCGCACTGCTTGATTTTTCTTCTCGGATAGCTCTGCGATGTTTGTGCCCGGATGCCGCAGGGCTCCGCCCGGCCCCGCCCGGCCCCGCCCGGCTGCGCCTGCGGGGGCCCCGTGGGCAGCGGGAGGGCCTTGGAGCGTTATTTGCAACCTCTGTAATTATTTGTGAATTATCACGTCACTCACGTTTGCCGCGAGTCTTGGCGGGGCCGGGCGAGCTGCTCGGCGCGGCGGTGCGGTGCGGAGGAGGGGAGGGGAGGGGAGGGGAGGAGCGCCTCCTCTGTCCCGACTGTCAGTGCCGAGCCGAGCCGAGGGCCGAGGCTCGCTGCCACGGGATTGACATTGACTCACGTGTCGTGTGACTTATTGGCAATGACTCTGGTTATCAGCCGGCCTCCGCACCGTTAGAACTGGGCGCAGAACGGCATGGGACTGCGCTCTGTGACCTGCGGCTCCCACTCTTCATTCACCCTCCTCTCGGAGCTGTGGGTGTTAAACTGCTGCCAGAAAGTACGAGATGAAAATGCGTTGCTTCGGCGTGCGTCCTGGGTCCTGGCCGGAGTCCTGCCGGGCCGCCAGTGGGCGTGCGGGCGCGATCCGTCCTGCTTCCACTCATTCCTGAAATACCGCCGTCAGAGCGCGCGAGAGAGTGAGAGAGAGGGAGAGAGAGAGAGAGAGAGAGAGAGAGAGAGAGAGAGAGAGAGAGAGAGAGAGAGAGAGAGAGAGAGAGAACCACGCGGAGCCGCTCCGCTGCAGGAAGAAAAGGGCCGGTGTTTTTTTTCGGAGGACGGGAAGAGGAGGGCGGGGAGGGGAGGAGGGAGGGAGAGGAGGAAGGGGGGAGGGGCGTTTGTGGTCGATAACCTCTGCTGCATCGCCCGCCATCGACAGCTAGTGCGCGCCGCCCGATACAACGGCGTAAGTGCGAAGAATCTGCGTGGCGCGTACGCCGCCGCCGCGCGCCGTTACGTAAGACTTTGGGGCCCCGGTCCCTCCGTGCCCCCCCCCCCCTGGAGGCCCCCCTGGAGGCCCCTCTGGAGGCCCCCTGGAGGGCGTGGCGAGGCGCGCGGCGTTCCATGTGATGATCCACGTCGCATCGTTTCGAATAACCCATCAGCAGCGCGCTCTCTGGCCGGCTGTGGAACACTGCGACGACGTTGAAAAATAAAAGGGGCTGGTCAAAAAAATATCGCTTCTTGATCCCGAAGGTTCTGAAGGGATTCCATTGCGCTTTGCTCTCCCAGAACGAGAGAGGAGGAGGGCGCAGTATGATTTTGGACTTGCTGCACACGAGTCTCAGAATGCTGCCGCTCCTGACATTTCAGTTAACCGGTTAAAAAAAAACAGATAAACAAATGTATATCGAAAGAGAAGCAAACAATTCTGCTTGCTTCGTAAAGGGAGCTGCCGGGGGTGCGGGCCCCGCCGGCGTTATTGTTTCTGCCCGGCCGCCTGTCTGCGCCTCGGTTTGGTGTGTTTTATTTGCTCACATGTTGCGATATGACTTTGTTGGGTGCGACGCGACGCGACGCCAATCATAGTGCCTTCAGCAGGAGATTCTTTCCTGTCGTCCTTTTTTTTTCTTTCTCTCTCTCTCTCTCTCTCTCTCTCTCTCTCTCCTCTTTTCTCTTTTCCACGCTGCGGTCGTCGTTCTGGTGGATTGTGACGACACGGTGTCCCTCGCGGCGCTATCCCTCCCCTCCCCTCCCCTCCCCTCCCCACCTCTCCTCCTACCTAGAGGGCAGAGCGCGGCATTCCGTGCCTGCGCCATCATTGTCATCGGATAAGGGAGGGGAGAGGAGTGGACAGACAGCGAAAAAAAAGAGGGCAGTATAAAGAAGTTGGAAATCGGCGTCTCTCGAAAGTTTAAATTGAACCGCACGACGACGATGATGTGGCCGCGAAGCCTTCCCGGCTGCACTGGTTGTTGGGCGGAACCAACCGTACACTGCCAACACCGCGCCCGCCCTGGCCACGAGAGAAGAGACAGAGACAGAAAAGAAAACCGCCACTCTTGAAATGACTCGGTAGGTAGGCAGGCGGCAGGCCCTGCGTGCGATGCACTTGATACATGAAGGCGGCTGCTGCTGGCGGTGTGACTGAGGGCTGGCCGCTCGGCTGGCCGTGTAATCTGTGCGGAATTGGTTCGGTGACGTCACCGGCCGCCACACGCCACAGGCGCGCCGCCGTCCGCCCGTCCCGTCGTGATGTTTGATTTGCGCGGACCGTTCGCGATAACTCTGTCCGCGGAGGCGAAACCTATTTCTGGATCACTCGGAACGGCCGCCGTGCAGACAATGTGCAGTTGTCGCGGTGGCAGCGGCGCCGGGGGCCCGCCGGGGGGCCGCCAGGGGGCCGCAGGGGGGCCGCGACGGCGCGCACTTTCCCACATGTTCAGATAGAGGCCTGCCGTTGGGTGACAGCGAGGGGGACAAGACAAGGCTATGGTCAGGCTGGTATGGCTTGCAGTTTAAATTATGCAGCCACTTTCTCCAGGCCGCAGCGGCCGCCGCGGAGACCCCATGGCGCCTCGTCCGATGGCACGGGCCGTAGATTGTCATGAGGTCCCCGCCGGTCCCCGCGGAGCGCGGCGTCATCATGTCAAGTCATGCGTTCACATTTATTTAATTGTTAAAAAAATATGGCCAGGAAAAAATTGAATCCAAGATAGTCGGGTTACTTCAGGATTGATACCTACGTTTTGCAAACTCTTTTTCCAAACTCTTTTTCCAAACTCTTCTTTTGTTTTTGAAGCAAAGTTACCGAAAAAATGTTCGTCGAATGTCCTAGGTAAGGAGCGGACCGTCGGACCTGCAGCCAACTGCAGCGCTGCCAGGGGTCCTCTGGGAGTCACGACCTCTGAATCTCAGAGACGGATTGCTAGGCGATTGGGGGGACGATTGCGTGTGTGTGTGATGCCGGCGGTGCAACCTCAGCCGGGGGGAGACGTATTTCCTTGCAGCGCAAAAAGAAATAAAAGTAGTGGTTTCCCTCCGGTGCGTGACGTCACACCACTGACGATAGGTCTTCGGCAGTGTGGGTGGAATCGAGGGTGCACGCTGGGCGGGGGGCTGCGGAGACCCGGGCCGGGGCGACGTCAAGGTGTTGCTCTCTGCGTCCGTGGTCCGTGCGCAAGACCGTGCTCGTTCCCTAACCAACCCCTAAGACTCCCGCCCCGGCTGGCTGATGGACTCGAACACGGCCACCAGGACCGGGGTACCCGCGCCCTTGCTCTCCGTCCGTGGCCTTCCCCCCCCCCCCCCTCCTCCCGCGCCGCCCCCGCGCGTCTGGATGCAGCAGCATGGGCGGGGCGGCTCCGGTGGCGTAGGCGACCGCCGTTTTGGGCCGGGCGCGGAGTCCTCTACGGCGGCGTGCAGCGTGCCGTGCCGGTCCGGGCGCGGGGAGCCGGGCGGGCCCAGGGCCCACGGCGCCCGCAGCGTAGACCGCCGCGGCTCCCGAGCACGCGCGCGCCCGGCGGGCTGCCTACCCCGGCAACCGCAGGCGCTCGGCGCCGCCGCTCACACGCCGCTGGGGCCGCTGGGGCCGCTGGGCCTCCTATGAAGCGGAGCGGGCCGCAGCGGACGACGACGAGGCCTTCATCGACACGCAAAGTCTGTAGCGCGAAGCGTCTTTTCCCCCCTTTTCGGATGATGCGGTTTTTACAATCGGCGATACGAGCGTGTGACCGGCGGCGGCTCAGCTGTACCGGGGCGGCAGCAGCGGCAGCAGCGGCCGCGGCCCCGCCAGCGCCATGCAGCGATATGCAAAGCGGCCAAAATGGCATTCAGTGAATCGACGCCCGAACAAAGAGAGGTGCCGGCTACCGTCCCTGCCGGGCTTATTGGACCGGCAATCGGCCACTCGCGGCCGGCGACAAATAACTCCCGGCCGGCGACGCGAGTTTTTGATAATTGTGTTCCCGCCCGCCTCGGCGTGGCGGTGTGCAGTCAGCAGCGGCGGCAGCAGCAGCAGCGAGGGCGGCGAACGAATTTAGGACAGCGGGGCAGGGGCCGCGTTGCCTCCCTCATTTGGAAGGTGAAGGCCGATGGGGCTGCAGCCGGGCGCCGGGCCTCGTGCAGCCCATAGCACTCGTAGCGAGCGCGGGCGGCGCGGCGGCAGCGGCGGCGGCGGCGTGAGGGCGAGATAAGTCGTGTCACGAGGGGAATTTGTAAGGCGAGGGCGGGCAAAAGTGCCGCGGAAGCGCCGCACTGCGGTGCGATTCTTAAAAAAGGCCGATGTCGTAAAATTTCAATTTTACATACGTGTCATTCTCTGATGTGATCTTTCCTTCAAGAGTGAGTCGTGTGCATGGAGCACATAGGGACTCCGAATCCCACCGCAGGGCCGCGTGGTTTTCTCATTTTTCACAACGACCTCCTTTTCAGAAAATAAAAATTAAACGAATAATTGTGTGTGTGTGTTTCGGTGTGACTTGTTTGCCGGCTGGGAGAGCGCGGCGCGCGGGTAGGCAAGCGTCCCGCGCCCGCTCCGCGTCCCGGCCCGCGCGCGTGTCGTTCCGTTCCGACAACGAAGAAAGTGCTCACAGTGCGCGACACGGTGACGCTCGCCGGTCTGAGAGAACGGCCCGGGCAGCACAAGTAGGCGTGTGCCGCGGCCCACATGACGGTGCGCCGGGGTCAGCGTCACAAGTAGCCCAGCGTCAGCAGGCCGCCGCCGGAATGGTTTTTTCTTTTTGCCATTGAATGTACTTTGTGCAGCGTTTCGCTTGCCTTTTGCTTTTGATGAATAATGCCGTCTCGTGTCAGGCGGGCGGGGCGGGCGGGGCCGGCGGGCCTCGCAGTGCTGCAGCCCGCTGTGTAATTTGATTTCGATGCCCCCTCCCCCCCCCCCCCCCTCCCTCCCCCCCTTTCGTCCTCTCGACCCGGCCTCCCAAACCAGTACTACATGGCAGTGTGCGCGGGGCCCGAAAATGGGGAGAGGTTACCGTAAGGCCAGCGAACGTTACACTGTTGGAGAAGCTTGTGGCCGTCCTTGTGCCGTCTGTCCATCTGCCACCCTAGCAGGCGCTGCCCGCCCATAGAGGCGCTTGCCCCATGAAACGCGTATCGCATTAGACCAAGACGGGTTCACGTATTGACACCCTGGTGCGCACTGACACACACGCAGGGCGGACTCACACTCACGCACACACACACACACACGAGGAGCAACAAGGACGGATTGATGGACTGGTGACGCCCACCACGCCTATGGCATCCTCACTGTGTTTCGTCATGGCAATCTTCGGCAGATGGCATGTGGCGCACACGTGTGTGCGTGTGTGTGCGCGCATGCGTGCGTGCGTGCACCTTTGGCACGGCGGGCGCGGGGAACATGTGTGTGAATTTGAGTTTCGCCGTGTAATTTGGACGTGTTTTGTGTGTTCCAGGTGAGTGCCCGCCCCGCCGCCGGAGAACACGCTGGGCGGCCGCGCAGCTTCGGCGGTAAGCGGCGTGCCCCGCCTCACCGAGCGGGGTGTACCGGGGCCATGCCGTGCCGTGCAGTGCCGTGCCGTGCAGTGCCGGGGTGTACCGGCGGCGTTGCGTGTTTTCTAAATCCGAAACTGTTAACAGTGTTTGCTCCCTGTTTTGCCGAGCCTCCTCGGCCTGTCCGCCGGCCGTCTCGTGCTGTTTGGCTCTGTTTAGATGCACGCTTACTTCATAAGGCTTGTTGCTGCTTGGATTCATTTGGTGTGTGTCTGCTGTGTGTGTGTGTGTGTGTGTGTGTGTGTGTGTGTCTTCGCGAAGGTCGGCTCTACTTTGGGCACTGTTGGGAGCGAGCAGAATTTTGAGACTATGGAGGTTTCTGCATTTTGTACGAGAGTTTCGGTGCACCCTTTCGAGAAAATATAGGAAGATGGGGGACAAAAAAGACGGGAACGAAAAGGAGTGGGGTGGTTAGTCCTCCTGGCTGGCACCCGCTTGGTACCCGCTTGGTACCCGCTTGGTACCCGCTTGGTACCAGTCGGCGGGACGGTCGGTCACGACCCGACCGGGAAGGAAAGGATCGATGCCATAATGACAGCGGGCCTCTTCCAATATCATTCGTGATTTCTAAATCAGACTAAATTGGCGTCGCTCTGACGTCACGGCGCGTGTCGCGTCCCGTTGGGCCGCGCCGCCGGGGAGGTGGGCCGTGACAGCAGTCGGAAGTTTGTCCACCATGTTGCGCACCATGTTGAGGGATGGGTAACGGAGGCGAGGAAGAACTCGTGTCGCAACGGGTTTCACTCTTGCTGCACAGGCGAAAGGCATCAGTCAGATTTTCCCCCGTGCTCGTCTCGTACACAGTTGATTCGGCCGCGTGGCAGTGAGAGGGCGTGGCCACATTTGCCAGGGCGGGCGCGCGCGCCTGTATTGTCTCTAAAACGGCACAATGAGAGGAAGGGGAGGATGCTGTCTCTCTCTCTCTCTCTCTCTCTCTCTCTCTCTCTCTCTCTCTCTCGCCTCCTCGCTCTTCTTTACTCCTCCGGCTCACATTCATCATTCGCATGTCTCTGCTCTACGCGGTGCCCAGCCGGCTGGTGGCCGCGGCGCCCGTAAGCCAACACCGCTGGTACCCGCTGGCGCCCGCTGGTACCCGCGAGTATCCGCCTACCACCGAAGCCGGGTACTCGCTGCCGGAGAGGTGACCGCTCTCGGAAACTGTTACCCGACAATGTATTACTACCGCGGTGCGCTGATAAATCCCTTCATTCCCGTTTCCTTGACCAAGTTTTCACGTTATACCTCCGGACGTATGCCGTGTGTAGAAACGCAAGGGGTCGCCGTTGGGCGAATGCTGGTAATTTCCTTCCTTATTTAATCGTTTTCTGTTGATAGATTCCTTACTGCACGTGCGGTCTGTCAAGATACTGCGGGTGGACGGCGACGCTACCGCTGCTGCGGCTTTTATATATAATTTCATATTCTACAGTACTCCCTTTAAAGGAGGAAGCAGCAACATTTGGTGGGCCACAGCAGAGGCTCCGAGGCGCCGCCGTGCGCCCGTGCGCCAGCTGCTGCGGTCAGCTCAATGGGCAGCGAGCCCCGGGGCCCAGAGCCCGGCCGGCGGGGCCCCGCTAACTGGCTGTGTTTAGGATGTGTAACCACCGAGCGGTATCGCAAACGGTCCGTCCGACTTATTTCCCCTCACCTTTTCACCCCGATAACACCGTGTTCGCCTCGTTTTCCGTGCCTTATTTCCACTTCGGCAGCTTTCTAACTTTTCGCAAACACGTACGCCACCTTGTACCTCCGCGCGGCGGCGGCGGCGGCGGCGGCGGCGGCGGCGGCTACTTGTTGGGGTGTATTGGACTGTGCGATCTGGGGCGTTTCCACCTCGCGAAGATGGTATTGTTCCCAGAGTTACGATGCATTGTCGGCGAGACACTGTTGGGCGCATGCGGGGCTGCGGGGCTTCGGGGCTGCGGGGCGCGGCAGTGCCGGCAGGCGGTGCGGTGTGCGGGCCGGCAGGGCCCAAGGGCCCCGGCGGGGCCCCGGCGGGGCGGCGGCCTGTGGCCAGTGATGGCCGGCCGGCCTGCGCGCTGGATGCACCACGGGGATGCACCGCCTGCACTGCCTGCACCGCCTGCACTGCACCGCCTGCACCGTCCGCTTACTGTCACATACCGCGCCCGAAACGCTCGCCGAAACTGTGTATTCCAGCGCCAGACAGGACAAATGAAGCCACGCCCGCACCACCGACTAGGCAGGAATCTGCATACATACTCACTCACACTCACACATCCGCGGCTTGCGCGGTGCGGTTTCCATTTCATTTCCGACGGTGCAAATAAATGTGGCCGCCGCAGTACGTTGGTGTTGCCGCGCGCGATCAAAAGGCTTTAAGAGGCATCCCGCATTAAAAGTGTGCGAGTAAG
The DNA here is from genome assembly GCA_026979955.1 of Megalurothrips usitatus. Classification (NCBI taxonomy): domain Eukaryota; kingdom Metazoa; phylum Arthropoda; class Insecta; order Thysanoptera; family Thripidae; genus Megalurothrips; species Megalurothrips usitatus. The sequence continues at coordinate 20,149,162 of CM049592.1, forward strand.
TTATTGCGAGGCGCGCGAGAGAGAGTTTTGTGGTGGTGAGAGAGAGAGAAAGCCTCCCGAAAGCAACCCTTGCGATGCAGTGCCGATGCAGTGCCGCGCGGCCGCGGCGGGTGCGCGTGGCCAGCCCGTGGCCTGCCCGTGGCCAGCCCGTGGCCGGCCCGTGCCGTGGGCTCGCCGTGCGCGGGGCCCCGGCACACACCACGCCTGAGGGAAAGGTGGGAAAGGTGTGCAGGCAGGACGACTGCACTGCAACTTAGTACGTGCGCGGGGATGTGTGAGGTGTCGTCCGCGCGGCCCCTGCCCCCGGCCCCTGCCCCCGGCCCCTGCCCCCGGCCCCTGCCCCTGCCCCCGGCCCCTGCCCCCGGCCCCCCCCCCCTGCCCCCTGCCCCTGCCCCTCTCCCCCGTCCAGTGGCCCCCGGCCCCCACCCCACCCCCGGACCCCGGCTGCATCCGTTTGCGTTCGGCGTTTGATTTGCATACCCGCATTCTCTTCATATCCCAAAGAGCTCGCGGACTCTGCATGCGCGCCTGCGCCGGCCGCGAGGTTTCCATTTTTATTTTTTTTGCAATTTTTTTTTATCCCGTTTTCTTCGTCGTTGGTTATTTTGTCGGATACCCTTGAATGGGTATTGCCCGAATCTTTATGAGCCGCGGCGGCGGGTACTGCGGTATTTACGACGCGGAATGCCACTCGGACATTACTTCTGCACTGCGCGGCGGGTCCGGCAACCCTCCGCCCCGCACCTTCTGGGGGAAAAAATAAATAGAATGGCACACTCTCCGAGTGCACGTAAACGCAGAAAGAGTTACTATCGGCCCCCGTGTGAGTGAGTGCGGCGAGCGGCCGCGGCTTCAACTCCGTTTTCGGTGAGGACGGGGGGAGAGGAGGAGGCGAGCGCTGTGCGGCGGGGGCCGGCCGGGACCGCCGGGACCCGGGCTTTCCCGCGTTGAAAATAACCTAGGACAAGTGCGGTGCGGCGCCGGCCGGTGAGCGGAGCGGCGGGAGCGGAGAGGGAACCGGAGGGGACGCGACGCCGCCGCGACGCCGTCGCCAGCCGGTGGCGCTTTTCGAAAATACGACCCATCACACGCACGCACGCACACACACACGCACACACACGCACACACGGCAAAGGCGGGGGATCCTTCTTTTGGTGCGGCGCGGCCGCGAGCGCGTGTGAGTCGTTAAATTTTCAATTTTACGTGTACGTGTCGGAGGAGGCGCTGCGCTGCGCCGCGCCGAGGGTTTGCTCACCTCCCCTCGCGGGGCCTGGCAGCCCGCTAGCGTTATTGTGGGGGTGCGGGGCGGAGGCGCGCGTCAGGCGGGGCCCCGGGCCCGGTCAGCAGTGCCGTCCGGTCTGGTGCCGCCCTGCCGACCTCCCCCTGTTCGTGAACCCTGTGCTCCGCCCGCGCCAGGCCGTTACCAACCGATCCGGCGCGCGCGAGTTATCACGTTATCACGGGTCTGTCTGTCTGTCTGTCTGTCTGTCTGTCTGTCTGTCTGGCTGGCTGGCTGGCTAGCTGGCTGGCTGGCTGGCTGGCTGGCTGGCTGGCTGGCTGGCTGGCTGGCTGGCTTTATGGAGCACGTGTTTACAAACGAGACCCGGTGGTGGTGGTGGTGGTCACGGTCGTATAGGAATAAAGTTGGCGCCGGAGTTGTTTGGGGGCGGCGGGCGGCGCGCGGTGTGCGTACTAAGACTGTACTAAGACTGTACTAAGACTCTGCGCACATTTCGTAGCGCGTTGAGGCTCCCCGGCGGCAGTGGGGCAGGACTGCAGTGCGCGGCGCGGTGGCAGAGGCGCCAGCAGGACGCGCCAAGGCGCCAAGCTGCCGGGCCGGAAGCGGGCGGAAGCGGCGAGGGGCGAGGGCGGAAGCGGGGAACAAAGTGCGAGTGGACGCCGGCGCCTGGGAGGCGTGGCGCGTGGCGCGCGGGGCCGACCGGGCTCAGCAATGACGCCTGAGATGAATTGCTAATCACGCTTGTGAGTGGGTGTGTCCGGCCGAGTTCTCGTTTCCAGGGAGCGGCTCGGAAACGCGCTCGGCGGCGGCGCGCGCTCAAGTGTGTGAGTGTGCGAGTGTGTGTGTGCGTCCGCGAGCAAAGGGCCGCCGCCGGGCCGCCGCCGGGCCGCCGCCGGGCCGCCGCCGCTAGCCCGGGCCAGTCGGGCCTGTGGGCCTGCGCCTCCTGCCTGCCGTGCCGGTGCCGTGCCGGTGCCGTGCGCGCTGAGCCACCCGGAGACACACTTGGCATGGCCGGCACATGTGTCCATGTAATCTGCTATTGTCCCCGCCGCCCGCCTGTCTCCGCGGGGGGGGGGGGCGGAGCGGTACGGAATGTCGTCCCCCCCCCCCCCCCGGCCCCCCGCTGCGTATACCGGTGTGGCCTGGCCTCATATACGGTCGCGATGTCAACCCCCTCCCCCTCCTCCTCCCCAGGCCCTCCTGCCCCGCGGGTCGGTCAGGCAGGTCGACATTGCGGGAATGGAGTTGAGTTGCCATCGACAGACACATGGTAGGAGGGCGTTGGCCTGGCCTAGCCGGGCCGAGCTGTACTCCTGCTGCCTTTCCGTCTCCTCTCTCTCTCTCTCTCTCTCTCTCTCTCTCTCTTTCTCTCTCTCTCCCTATCTCTCTCTCCCTCTTCATCCGTCTTCTGGTCTCACTGCTCGTACTTATTTCGTTTGCCGCTGTCCATTCTGCCGCAGTGGCTTCCGCATTCGGCTCCGATAGCGGCACATCACCTTCAAAAGGATTGGTGAGGAAAAATTGTGTGCGTGCGAGAAGTTATTGGGTTCGAATACCGGCGCCGCACCCGACCCCTTTTGCCGCGGCGTTTGGGATGTCCAACACTTTCCGCCTCTGTGTGTGTGTGTGTGTGTGTGTGTGAGCGGGTCTGTATGCACGGTGCGCCCCGTGTACGTGTGCGTCCGTTTGGCCGTGCCCGCAAGTGAAAAGGCATCATGTGCCGTTTGTTAGTATGTGGGGCCGTACGGTAGGGCACGCGGCCGGCCGCTCCGCGGTCAGCGCGGGGCGTGGCGGGGCGTGGCGGGGCGTGGCGGGGCGTGGCGGGGCGTGGCGGGGCGTGGCGGGGCGTGGGGGCGTGGCGGGGCCGCCGGCATTGTGCGTTGGGTGACAACGGCCCCGCGGCGGCGGCGGCGGTGTCGCATCGCGGAGCGCGGCGCTTTGTGCTGGCATTCCTAGTGCAGCGGCCCAGCGTCCGCTATTTTAATTGGTCGTCGCGCTGCCGAGTGTGTGCGTGTGTGCGTGTGCACGCATAGGTCACGCCGCCGCCGCCGCGCTCCCGGAAGCAGCTCCGGAAATGAGGCGCGAGAGCCAAACCTTAACGAGAACGTTAAGCGGAAGGTTCACGTGATGATCCCAGCTCACCGACGTCGGGCTGAGATTCGCGCGGCTGCGGGAGGATGTTGTCAGCGACCGTCTGGATTAAGAAAACAAAAACGAACAAAATCCCCCCCCCCCAAAAAAAAAATTACATATAATCGTATATAACTGAACCCTTGAGCCTGCCTGGGCCTACCAGTACCAGGAGGAATGTTTTCCTTTTTGTTGTCGTTGTTCTTTTTGTAATTTTGGTGTCCGCACGTGAGGCCGGCCAACAAAGTGCCTCACGGTATGGCAACCTGTTGTGTGTGTAGAAGTGCGTGTCACACTATGTATCGACATTTACATCACAAAATAGTCGCGCAGCAGCAGCCGTGTGGTGTGCCGTGGGCGTGGCCGGCCTGCATTAGTGCGTCGGCACGGCCTCTGCCTGCCCTGCCGCGGCCCCCCGGTCTCTCGGCCTCTGCCCCGCACGGGCATAGGTGTAGCGCCGCCTAATCGCTTCCCCGAACTCCGTTTTATAGTGGGCATACTGCACGGCGGCGTCTGCTGCGTCCGCGGCGTCCGCTGCGTCCGCCCAGGTATGCCGGCCGGTACCTGCGGCTCCCGGCGGGCCGTAAACCCTCCCGCGCGCCGAGTACTCCGGCCTGCACTTTGAAACCACACACAATTTCAGCAGCGTCAGCAGCGCGAGGCTGCTTGAAGCCTTCATATTCCGCTGCCTACACGCATGTCTGTGTGTGTCTGTGTGTGTGTGTGTGTGTGTCTGTGTGTGTGTGTATGCGTGCGCTTGTTTACCTCCCGGATTGATTGCTGATCTTCTAAACGAGCCCGCCCCGGCGTCGGCATGCGCGACCCCGCGTCCGCTCCGCGCAGCCGAGCGGTTCTTATACGTCCGAGTCGTCAAAGCGGCCTGCCCCAGCGGCCTGCCCCAGCGGCCCGACGGCGGCGGCAGCGAGGCGTGTGTGACCCGCGGGTGACCCCTCGTGGTGACCCCTTGTGGTGACCCCTCGCGGTGACCCGCGCGCGCACAAGTTTGGACTGCCAGCAGCAGGGCCCCGCCCCGCCCCAGCCCGCGGCCGCAGTCGTCAGTCGTGGGCCCTGAGATGCCACGGGGGCCCCCGTGGGGGGGGGGGGGGGGGGCGGGGCCCGCGGGGCCCGTCGGCCGGCCGGCCCCTGCGCCCGCCGCCGCCTGCCATGACGTGAGGCCCCCAACTCGTCGCCGAGATCTCGAACCGGTCACGTGCAATCGAAGTAGTGCTACCTATTAGCACGCTTTATGGTGTGGGCCTCGGCGGTTAGCGCGTGCGCCGCCTGGGCCTGGCTGCCTGGCTGCGCCGCCGGCCGCTGTCGGGACCCCGCCGGGCCCCGCGGCTCCCGCGGCCCCAGCGGACCAGCCAGCCGGGAACATAAATACCGCCGCCAAATGTAGGAGGCGGTAGGGGGCTGCGGCGCCAGCGGCGGGCAGCGGCGGCGGAAACCCGGAGGTTCGGGAAGTGCAGCGGAAACGTTGCCGGCGGACGCAGCGCCGCGCCGCGCACTGAAAGTGCCCGGCCGCCGCCTGGACTAACGGCTCGTGTTGGCCGCGAGCGCCGCGGGCACACAAAACTCTCCCCTTTCAGCACTGCGTCGGGCGAGTTGTTCGAGCTCATGTTCTTTGGACTCGTACGGTCGTGCCTACGAATCTCGGCGTGCAGACGGACAAACGTCTGTGATGGGCCGTCGGTGTCCCGGCCGTGTACCACCACTTGTGGTCCCGCCGCATGTCGAAAATTGCATTTTTTGAGCGCCGCAATCGCTGCCTGCGTATCCCCGTGGTGCCGCGGCGGGAGGAGCCGCGCCGGCGTGATGTATTGCTTTCATTATTTACTCTGCCGGTGGGTGCGGTGGGCTGCGCCGGCTGCGCCGGCTGCGCTGGCTGCACTGCCTGCACGGGGCGCGCTGCGGGACTGCGGGGATTGGCGCCGACTCGCTCACAGAGGGTTTGCCGCGCTCGCGGCCTCGCTGCGGGTGCCGGCTGACCCCCGTTAACCCCGCGGCGGCTCCCGATTAACGCGTCGGTCGTCACCGCTCGCTGGAAGATTGACGAGTTTCCCTGCAAAATCCTCAATCCTCTCGTTCGTAACGAGTTCACGCACTATTTTTTTTCTAATTCCAGCAGTGGTTCTAAATTTTATCTGAAACTGCAGCAGCGCGCGGCTGGATTCTGGCCGATTTCTCTGTTGCTCGTGCAAGAGCGATATTTTTTACTGGATCCTCCTGCCTCTTCTCCTCCGCTCGCCTCCTCCTCCTCCTCCTCCTCCTCCTCCGTCTCCCTCTCTCTTCCTCTCCCCCTTCCTCTCCCGTTGCCCCGCTAATTGTAGAGCCCCGTAGTCGCAGCAGGACGCCGATCAGCGCCGACGTGACGCGCGGCGCGGAAAATCATTTATAAAAGGAGTGAATAAATAAAATAAATGACGACGAGCTGTCGACACGACGAACAGCGACACCGCCGGGGACCCCCCCCCCCCCCCCCCCCCCCTCTCTCCTCTCCCGCGTGCCGTGCCGGGCACCACCCCTCCGGCCCTCCGGTGTTTGCTTTGCTGCACCGCAGGCAAGTGTTATGTGCCCAATCGACCTGCTGTTCGCTTTATGGCACATTCAAGTTTATTGCTATGTGCTTTGTGTTTTGTCCACGTTTTCTTTTTCTGTCTATGTTAAACCCTCTAAGGCGCCCAGTCTCTTTCCTTTCTCACTTCTGTCTGTCCCAGATGGTACACGCACGTAAAGTTGAATAAGACACTGTTAACTCGTAAGAGTTCGTCGTCAAATTTGATGTGTCAAAAACCGAGAAAAATACTCTTGGCGCAGTTGCATTACCAGAGCGGGGAAAAAAATACAAAAAACAAGGAATGCAGAAGGTGGACGAGTTGTTACCCTGAGCTTGTGACCGGCGGACTAAGCGTTTTGTGCCGGGCGACAAAACTCCTCTCCCCGTTGCTTGTGCGTGGCGTCCGTTTGTGTGTCCACAATGAAACTCGTTTTGTGCCGCGCGATGACGAGGAGGCCGGCCGAGCAGGGCAGCGCGCTGAGGGGCCTCTGCTCAGCAGCTTCAGCGGCGTGTTCAACAAAAAAAAATAAGCAGCCCAGGAAAAAATAAAACAAAAAAGAAACGCTTGATTTGCATGGAAGGGCCTTTTCAATTGCGAGGCAATCGCCGGCCCGTGCTCATTGGCATGCGGCAGGCAATGCGTGGCGCAGAACGGGACCTGATATGACGCACGTCGCCAGTTGCCTATCGGCCATTTGCCTATCGCATTCCGATCTCATCGCGTCCTCTAATCCGCGCACCCGTCAGGGACGGGAGGCGGGCGGGGCGCCGGGGAACTTTATTTCGTGGTTTCCTTTTTCGGCGAACCAACACGGGTGGAATAGTATGGATTTCATATTTTTTTCTTATCTCTTTCTCTGAAAAAGATATTATTTTAAAACCGAGAACAACAGCGTTTTTAATTGCGGCGAAGAAAGATCCGTTTTATTGATTTTATCACTATGCATGGATGGAAAATCTTATGCGTATATCTTACCTGACTAAGGACGAGAAGAATTTGAATAACGGCCCTTGACAATTTTTTATTGAATCGGCTTTATTTATTTTTTTGGTGCAGACGGAAACCTAATCTGCCATGGGCAAAGTTATTTTTTTTCGAGAGGAAGAGGTTTTACGAGCTGTGTGTTGGTAGATAAAGGAAAGAATGCGGGTCCCTATCACACGGTCCGCCTTTGTCTCCGTCCTTCACCGTGGATCGGTATAGGCGGGCCCCGGAGGCACTCCATTGAATGCCGCTATCGCCGTTTTAAAACTTCCCAAAATGTGCAGAGATTAGCTTTAATGCGTATGGGTGCGTGGTGGTTCCGTATTTGCTGCACCTCTTCGTGATTTGAGGCTGGTTGCGTGTTCCTCCGGCAGAGTTTGCTTGAAGCGTCATTGATGATTGCCTGTATTGATTTGTACCGTTCTTGTTGCAGGCGACCCGGAAAGTGGCCAAGTGCGGGTACCTGTTCGTCGCGCCCGGCTGGGACTTCACCAACCCCCTGAACCGCACCAAGGTACAGTACGGCCTCTCCCGCCTGGCTCCCGTCTGGCTCCCGCCTGGCTCCTGCGTTCAGGTCTCCGCGGCGCGCTGCCCGCCTGCCCGTTACAGTTCGGTTTACCGCCCGCCTCGTCTTTTCGGCGCCACGGATGCACACCCACACACGCACGGCCCTCGCAACAGTCTGCAATGTTGGCTCGGCAAAATGAGAGTGGCGCGGCCGGTGACGTGACGGGTGTCAGGGAGCCGCACTGGCTGCCGGACGTGTGTCGCTACGAGGACACCCGTTCGGTGCTGGCGACCCGGCGCCTCATTGTGCAAGCCGAGCGGCTGCTCCCCGGGCCGAGGCTCCAGTGAGAAATGCGTGCGCCGCCGCCGAGATCTGGACCGCGATAGGCGCCGCCTGGCGGGGGGCTGCAGGCACTGCACTCCTCCACACCTGTGCCGCCGCAGCCCCGCAGGCCCGGCCGGGGCACTCACTGCACGCTTTGACCCCTCATTGCGTCATGAGGGGGCGAAGGTCTTAATTCGTAAGGTCAGTCAGCCAAACCCACGCAGCAGCGGCGGTGCGCGGCAGTGAGGGGGGGGGGAGGAGCAGAGGGAGGGGGAGGGGGGGAGGGAGGGGCATGCCTTGCCGCAGCACCGGAGCCCCCCGCCGGAGGCTGGGCCGCATGGCTCGGTGTCGGGGCGATGACTCAACACGTAGGGACTCTCGAAGGGACTGGCGGCGCCCCCCCCCCAAGCGCCGGTAGGCTACATTGAATACATAATGCTGACACGGCGGCCAGATAAATATGGCAGATACGACCAAATCGCGTACACGACTGGCATGGCTCGGGCTCCTCTGCCTCCTGGCTTCCCCCTCTCTCTTTCTCCCCCCCCCCTCCCCCACTCCCTCCGCGGCGCGACAACACCTGATCACACACGGGGCGCCACGAGTTGTCCCTTCCATTACCGTAACGCTTAAACGTCTCGGCGTCGGCCTTTTTATAAACGCGGTGTGACCATTCTCGAGTTTTGTCGAGCCAGGCGGAGAGATCCAGAAATACCGGAAAGATTCAATCGCAGCCTTCACAGACGCACCACGCTGAGATACGCCCGGTCGGACCTTTATTAGTTTTAAATTGACCGCCGCTGCGCGCGCGTAGTTAACCGGAGCTTATGGCGAACCCTGTTCGAGCGCCATGAATTGATATTAGTGGCCGGGGATGTGGAGTGGACGCGACGCCCCACTCAATCAAACCGTCCTCCATTGCAAGTAATCCCAAGCGGCTTTTACCCGTTCCCTCCTGGGCGGGCGCGCAGAGCTGCCGCACGCACAGCGTCTCTCTCTGTCCCTCTCTCGCACCTGCGTTATGACAGACGTAGCAGTCTCGCTCACACCCTCGGTCTGTCACTGTGGGACGCCGCACCTGCCACGACGCCGCCGCTGCTGCGCCACCGCAGGCCCGTTGTGCGTGTGGGTGGCCGCCCAGCGCCGCTCAGCGCCGCCCAGCCTTGCAGCAGTGGGGGGCGTGCCCGGCCCGGCGTGCCTGCCGCCTGCACCTCAGACCTCAGCGCCTGCGGGTGGCGGGGTGGGCCGGCCCGCGCGGCACGCCTGCGTGCTGAGGCCGGGGCAGCCTACCCAGCCGGCGCTCCGCCGCCGCTCTGCCGGGTCGCAGGCGTCGCGCTCCGCCCCAAAGGCTTTACACACAGTTACTCATTACTGCGCCCCGCCCGGCACCGTCGCGCGTCTTGCCAACGTCTTCTTTCTTTTTTTTTGCCTTTGCGTCCGCACTGCCGCTTCTTCCTAATTTTCGTCCTTATTGCTGCGGTGAGAGACAGAAGTCTCTCTCTCTCTCTCTCTCTCTCTCTCTCTCTCTCTCTCTCTCTCCTCTCTCTCTCTCTCTCTCTCTCTCTCTCTCTCTCCCTATCCCTCCCTCTCCCTCCCTCTCCCTCCCTCCTCGCGGATCATCTTCAAATTGAATTTGTGTGAAAAGCGTTTGACGTAAATCTTTCTGCCTTATAAACGGTTGCTCACTGTCGGCCGCTGCCTGGCGGCTCGGCTGCTCGGCTGCTCGGCTGCTCGGCCGGTGACGCCGTGGCGCGGCACTCTGCGCTATGCGATGTGTGGCACCTGACGCAAGACCGAAAGGGACCGGTCTGACCTGCCTGCCTGCCTGCCTGCCTGTCTGCCTGCCTGCCTGTCTGCCTGCCTGCCTGCCTGCCCTGCCTGCCTGCCTGCCTGCCTGCCTGCCTGCCTGCCTGCCTGCCTGCCTGCCTGCCTGCCTGCCTGCCTGCCTGCCTGCCTGCCTGCCTGCCTGCCTGCCTGCCTGCCTGCCTGTCTGCCTGCCTGCCTGCCTGCCTGCCTGCCTGCCTGCCTGCCTGCCTGCCTGCCTGCCTGCCTGCCTGCCTGCCTGCCTGCCTGCCTGCCTGCCTGTCTGCCTGTCTGCCTGTCTGCCTGCCTGCCTGCCTGCCTGCCTGCCTGCCTGCCTGCCTGCCTGCCTGCCTGCCCGGTGCGGAGCGTCTAGAGCCGGCCGGTCTGGGCTGGGCTGGTCTGCCAGCGCCCGGCCAGCGCCCGGCTAGTGCAGGCTAGCGGTACTCTTGTTATTATCGCTGCCCCCTCCGTGCACCTGTTCCCAGGGCGCTATACCGTTATCACTAGGGCGTCATCCCCGATATTATTACGACTTAACACTTCTGCTTCTTTTCCGTGTCGGCGTTTTTCTGCCGCGGGCGGCGGCTCCGCTCTGTCGCCGCTGCCAGCCGCGGTGCGGGAGGTGTGGGGTCCGACCAAGGGAAATTAGGAGAACGCAAAATCTACCTGTTGTGCTTCAAAAAAATTATTATGCCCTTGGTAAAGAGAGAGAAACATACCTTTGTGGCGCTGGCATTATTTGCAGTTTGAAGTGGGCCCGTAAGCAGGCGTTCGCGCGGTGCCCCGACGGTGTTCGGCTCCCCTTATCAGTCGCCGGGTTAGCGGTGCATTCCTGTGACCGGTGCTCCGGTTCCGGGCGTACGTCCGCAGCGTCATGACTAATGCGAGCGTCTGCGAGAGTGAGCGAGAGAGTGGATCGGGGAGAGAAGAGAGAGAGAGAGAGAGAGAGAGAGAGAGAGAGAGTAAACTTAACCAAACACGTGGTGCAAGTGCACTATGAACGTGAAACTATGCGAACTTAGCAGCAGGACGCACACGCTGGCGCCGCACGCCGCGCCCGTCGTATGGAAGGGGTGGCTGTAGGAGCAGTTTATGGCATCCACATAAACCACGTCCGAGCTCTCCGATGTGTTGGAAATGCGACGTGACATGCGGGTCACGTGCGAGTGGAGGCGCTGGAGGCGCTGGAGGCGCGCGCACCGCGGCCGCGGGTGTTTCCTCTGTGCGCGGCACGGCCGTGGAACAGTACGGGGGGATTATTCGGAAAGTTTGTATGTCACGGAGGAGGAGGAGTGGCATGAGCTTGTGGAGTGCTCGCGTAAGGTAGCGTGACACGGTGATTAGCTCATCTTAAACTTAGCGCGGCGGACGCGGGTTCGGTTTTGCAGGGGAGCCGATCGTACATTAGCCTCGCGCCGTGCTCGTCTCGAAAGAGAAAATCGATGCGCGACGCGGACGTAAGTTTTGTGCGCGCGCTCGGCCGCGGCAGCGCGGCAGCGCCCCCTGCACACACATTCTGTGCGCGCTGCGTGGCGGGCCGTGGCTGTGCTGTGGCTGTGCCGTGGCTGCGCCGTGGCCGCGTGGTTTGATGCGGTGCCGCTCCCGCCTCGGTACCTCTCTAGCGCACCTCTCTAGCGTACCTCTTAGAGGCCTCACAGAACGGATTTTGTTTTAGAGCGCTTTGCCGCTTGGCTTCGCTTTCTCCTTCGACGTTCCGTCCGTCATCATTCATTCAAGCGGCAAAAAAAAGCGAGGGAGAGAGAGAGAGAGAGAGAGAGAGAGAGAGAGAGAGAGAGGAGGAAAAAGTAGCGAAGGAAAGAATGAAGAAGGCATGTGGTTTATGGGTATGAGTGAAACATAACGCGCATGGTTCTCAGCCGCTGGCATTTTGTGCAGAATAAAGTGACATCTTTGTCTGGACTCTCGCTGGTGGGAAAGTGCTGCCGTGCACGGCATGGGGCTCCGGCCGGCACCGGCCCTCCTTATAGCCCCCCGTGAGAGGCGGCCTCATAGGGACTGGGAAGGGGAGGCGCTGGCTTGTGTCTAGATTCGCGGGGCAAAATACGAAAACATTGTGCTTATTCTGGCCCCCCCTCCCCCCCCCCTCCCCTAAAATCTGAGTGTATATAGCGTTTAAACGACTCGACTAGTTTTAGTTAGACCCCCCTTAAAATAACATCCCCCAGGCCTTGACACGACCTACCCCACGCCTGTTGGTGGCGGTCAGTCGTGCCTTGGGAGAGCTTCGTATTCGGTCTTGCGGAGGCCATCTTCACAGGTTAGCAGCTCCTTGTTCCGGTTTCTCCCAGCCGTTATTGCAGCGGCGGCCAGCGGGCTCTCCGCCGGGGCCGCGGGGGAAAAGTAATGTGTGGGGCGGACGGAGCGCCGCGCCCGCGCCGCGCCGCATCCGAAGGGCCGAAAGTGGCGGAAAGGAAAGAGAAAGGCCCCTCCACACACTTCCTATGTCGCAATTGTGTACTTCATATTGAGTTCCGAGGAAATGGAGGCTCGCGGGCGAAGGGGCGCGCCGCGCTCGTGGTGCGGCGTGTTGCGTCGTGTGTGCGGGCCGAGCCGGGCCGAGCCGGGCCTGGCTGTTAGCCGCTGCAGGCGGTTTTGGGTCGGAAATGACGTGACTGCGAAACGGGCGTAATTTGGTCGTCTTGTCGAGTCTCTCCGTGGCGGCAACACGGAGTGCACTCGCTTTCTCGTCCCGTTCGCTCGGTTGTACCTAGTCCAGTGAAATAGTGTTGTAAAGTCGAAATAATTCATCGTTTTTTTTTAACACATCGTCGAGTTGTGTGGTTCGCGACAATGAATGAGCAATGGGGTGTGAAGGCTGCGAGGGGTTAGAATGTGCGTACCTGTTGCTCGCCGCAGCTCGCCTCCCAAAGTCGCGGGTTCGAATACCCGCGGTGCGCGCGGTGCGGTCCGCGGTGGATGGCGCCGCCGGCCTTGCGCCCGCCGCGCTGCCTTCTCTTATATCCCTCGGCTCTGTCGATAAATCGTCGGCTGGTAACGAACCTCTGCGCCGGGCTGGTATCGACAGTGAGCCGTGCTGCGTGCGCCGGCTGCGTGCGCCGGCTGCGCGGCCCCGCGGCGCGTGCCAAGTATTGTTAGGCGCGGCGGGGGGCCAGGCCTGGGGCCCGCCGCCCGGAGGCCGCCGTCGACGCTGCCCGCCTCCCTGGGGTACCACCAAGAACGAAAGAGTCATATGAGCATCGACCAATTTCGGCCAATGAGAGTCTGAGGGAACTAGACCTGAGTAGAGGTTTAAGTCCAGAGCTAGTCCCGGCTTGATTCCAGGGTTCTAAAAATAGTGCCTCATGAAGTTTTCTGATGAGAGAGGAGCATGCCTCATCTCATCGTGGCCACGTCAATTCACATTTTTCGCATTTTCTATCGGATGAGGTCATGTGAGCCCGTTTTTTGGAAGTCTGGGATTAAGCTCAGACTAACTCAAATCTTGAGTATGGGGTATTAGTCTTAAAACAGACCCTTATTGCCCTAAACTAGGCGATGATGATGGTGACTCCTTGGTCCTCAGTGACGCGGCGGCGCACCAGTGCGCTGCAGTGTCACTGCAGTGTCACTGCAGTGGCTGCTGCCTACTTAGCTCCCCCCGGCGGACCCGGCCGGCCGGAGCGGCCCGGAGCGGCCCGGAGCGCTGCTCTTGTTTTGGATGAAAGCGACGCCGATCCGCCTCGGTGGTCCTCGCGGCTCTCCGTAGCCATTCGCGACCATCCGTGGCCCAGCCGGGCCCAGCCGGGCTCAAGCCGGGCCTCGGTGCCCAACGCTGGCCGTAGTGTCTTCGGCGAGTGGCCGCCCAGCCGCCCCCTGCCCGGTGCCCGGTGCCCGGTGCCCGGTGCCCCCCCCTCCCCGTGTGCCGTGAGTGTGTGGGACGGGCAGCACGACGCCGCCCCCTGCCTCCCCGACAAGTGACGCGGGCCCCCCTCCGGTCGGCGAACGACCGCCGCAAAGTGTAGGCAACCAGCCGAAAATCCGCCCCCCCCCCCCCCCCCCGCTCCCCGCTGCCACCGCTGCGCCCCGACAGCCCCGTCCGTGATGCCGTTTAGGCGGCAAGAAAACCGTGACGGGGCGGCGGGGAGAGGCGAGGCGAGGCGAGGCGAGGCGAGGCGAGGCCGAGCAGGCGGAGAGTGCCGGCCACGGCGATACTGTTTCGCCGCTTTTAATTGATTCACAGCGCCGTCCCCAATGCTTCCGCCGCTCCACGAGTACCAAGCTGCGGCGACAAAGTCTTTGGCAGGCGGCCTGCGGGCTGCGCTGCTGCGCTGCTGCGGCTTTCGGCTTTCCCCCGCGGTGCGCGCGTCGCTTTCCTTGCGATTGACGCGGTATCGATTGATAACGGAACGGGGCCGTCCGCGAAGTGCGTAGCGCGGTGTGCAGCGGCGGCGGGGGCGGGCGGCGGCGGGGGGAGCGGACGGCGCGGCGCCAGCGACCTCCTCTCCGCCGCGAGGAGTAATTAATCCCTGAGCTCCGCGATGACAATGGATCGGCTCCGCCGCGTCCCATTTTGCATGGCGGCCGCCTTTCGGATGCGCCGCGCCTCCGCCGTCCTGCCGCTTGGGAGCACGCGGCGGGGGCCGCGGGGCCGCGGGGGTCAGGCAGGGGGGGGGGAGTACTTGCTGTCACATGGTGTGTTGTCTCTGTAATTGTCATTTCTCTGGAAAGCGGGGCTGGTATATGGCCGTGTGTTAGTGCGGCCTGCCGGCCGGCCGCCGGCCCCCGCGGGGGAGGAGGCGGCGAGGCGGGCGAGGGCAGCGGGGGGTGGAAAGGAGAAAGCGAACATGTCCAGGACACGCGACAACTCTACATGGACGCCGCACGTTATCAGCGCTATGTGTGTGTGTGTGTGTGTGTGTGCAGCCATTTACTTCCTGTCCCGTTTGTCAATTAACTCTCCCGCTGCGCGCTCCGCAGTCATATAGTGGACAGAAAGAGTGCGGGACGTCGTGGACCCGCGTCGCGTCCTCTCGTCTCGACGGCGGCGCTGCGCTGCCCGCTGTATTACTACTTTCCGCGTACGCGCGCCGCTGTTGCTTGCGGGGTGGTTAAGGGGGTCGTCGCGTGCGGAGGCGCGCGGCGGGGCGCGGCGGCGCGTCGAGAATGTGGAGGGGCGGGGCGGCGCGCGCGGCCACACGGGCGCAGGCCGGCGCAGCTAGGCGTCGCCCTATCCTTGAGCTGCTTTCTGTCTCCCACGTCGCTGCGCTGCCCGCGCGGGGCCGGGCGGGGCGGGGCGGGGTGGGGCGGGGTGGGGCGGGGCGGGGCGGGGCGGGGTGGGGCGGGGTGGGGCAGGCGGAGGCTGGGTTCCGTCCGGCGCCCGTTTGTCTGCCGAGGCCGCGGTGGCCGGGGCAACGCGGAGACCGTAGGAGACGGTTTGTGAAAACTTAAACCTGTGTTCCTCGCAGTGCTTTCTTTTCTGAACTTCCATGAGAGACTTGTGTAGGAGTGGTACCACTCACCCATTTGTCTCTAAGGTGGACGCCTGCCGGCGAGCGCCTGCCGGGTAGGCAGCGCACGGCGCCGGCGGCCGGGCGTGTCGTGCGGGCGGCCTACCCCGCCTCCCGCAGGCGCTCTGCCTGCTCTGCTCGCTCTGCTCGCCGCCTTCAGCTTCAAGTGAAATGTGTTTTATGTTCCGCCTCCTCCGCGCGGCGGGGGATGGACACGGGAAGCGCCACAAGCCACAAGGCCCGTACCGGGACCAAGTGGTGCGCTGTCTCATTGAGTTAGTGCGCGCGGGGGCCGCTGCCGCCCTGGAGGCTGCGATGCTGCGGCCCACACATGCACTTTGTTGTTCGGGCCACACACACACACACACACACACTCACGCACACAGAGTGCCGACACGAATACTCCCGTGGGGTGGCTCAGTCAGTCAGCAGCCGCCCAGTAAGTGCGGTGCGATGGTCAAAATCAAAAGGTGAAAAGCTTTTCATCAACTATCGACGATCCGTGTTTCGACGACTGTGACAACAACACGTTCCCTGCTGGTGAAACTGTCCGTACGCCCATCAGCTGAAGCGGAGGGCAGCGAGGCTCTCGCGGATCCGGGAATCAACGGGAAATAACTGTTTCCAAAGTAACTGTAAACCGCTTGTCAACCCCCTCCCTTTTCCCCTCCATTACTCGTGTGTGTGTGTGTGTGTGTGTGTGTGTCAGTTTGCCACGTCCGCGTGATGCAATTATAACAGATTCTCGCGCAGTGCGTGGCGTAGTGTGCGTTGGCTCCGCGAAGCAGCGGGACGGATGTGTGTGTGTATGTGTGCGTGCGTGTGAGCATGTGTGCGTGCCTGCCTGCCCGCCTGCCGTGTTCGGTGCAGCCACGCCTGCGCTACCTACCTACGGCGCACAGAGGAATGCCAACTTGGAGATGCTCGAAAAAAAAGGAGAAGATATATATCACAGCTAAATAAAGCCTATACAGCGTCAAGTTTGTTGACGGGGGAATGCGAACTTAAGATGGCCTAGCCTCTGGCGGGCGGGTGCCGGGAGCCGCCGGGTGCCGCAGGGTCACTCCACCCCGCTCGCCTGTCCGGGCGTCCGTCTCGCAAAGCGTTCGCCCTCGACGCTAAATCAAACACGCAGCTACACACGGCAGCAGCGGCCGCCGCGGCTGGGCAAGCGCGCGCAAGCACGCACACACACACACACACACCGTAAAAGCGAAAGTGCGCCACGCTGCGACAGCTCAGCCGGTCACTGAACGATCCCCTTCCCGTTAGGGGTGGGAGCGGAGGGGAGGGGAGAGGAAGGGAGGGGAAGGGGCTTGCGGCGTCAGCGATCGAACATCGCAGAGGCGGCCGCGAGGCCACGGCAGCTGCACTTCTAGCGGGCTGCAGGCGGGCTGCGGGCGGGCTGCAGGCGGCACGCGGTGTTCCATGCGTGGTGGGCGTTCTAATAACCAGTCATGTGGCTGGCGGGGCGCGGGGCGAGCGCAGGTGCGACGCGGTGCAATGACCCCTGCGCTGTAAACGGGGACGCGGCTCAAACACTAGCGCCCCCTCCTCCCCCCCTCTCCGTCTCATTCTCCTCTCTCTCTCTCTCTCTCTCTCTCTCTGCCTCTCCCCTTCTCTCCCTCCCTGCCCCTCTCTCTCCCCTCACCTCCCCGTCTCCCTCACCAACGTGAAATTCGCTGAAAGGGCAGTCCTAATTCTGCGCGCATTCCATGGCCCGGTGGGTAGGCCGCCCGCGGCACCTGCACGCACGCGTGTCTGGCGGACGGCCTACCCTCTCGGGCGCCCCGCCTCGGCATGCAGGTGACGGGACGTCTACAAGATCATCACGCCGATACCCCTCGGCACGCGCGCCGGCCGGTGGGAGCGCTCGAGCGCGGGGTAGCGACCGAAATGCTAGTGACCCCGCCGCGCCGCAGTCCTCGCATCGCAATTTTTGAGTGGCCCCCCGCTAAACGAGCGGCACCCCTCTCTGCCGAGGCGCGGCGAGCGAGAGTGGTAAAGCAAACTGTGTGTGTGCGTGTGTGTGTGTCATTTCCCTGTTCCTGGGACGTGGCATCGACCTCTCATGCCTGCAGCGGGACCCGCTTCGCTCCCGCCGGGCCTCGCCGGGCCTCGCACTGACCGCAGCACAGGCGGCGCGGGCAGCCGGGGCCGCGGCACGGCGCGGCACGGCGCGGCACGGCGCGGCCCTCCGCACTCCGCGATGCCAGCCCAGCGAGCCCAGCGCATCTCAACTTTCACCCGCAGCAACATCACCGCCACTCTTCTTGATGGTGCATCGCAAAAGAAAACAATAAAAAATAAAATTGCTACCGGCGGCGGTCTGGTGAGCCCGGGCTGGGGACTGGCAGCGCCCCTCCCCGACGGCGGCCTCCGCGGAGGTCCAGGATGCCGCCGACAACCGTGGTCGACGACGCGGGCTCGCCTAGTCTCGGGTTTCAAACCCTTTCGGGACAAACCTTATGGAGCGTTTCGGCCAGTGGTTTTGTTATTGGTGAAATTGTGGGGTGTAGGGAGGCAACGGCGTATGAAACCTCGGGTCCGAGCGAGTGTGCCCCGAACCCCGAACCGCGGAGGGGGCGGGCCGGCGGCTGATGGGAGACTGATAGGGAGGCCGCGCCCAACGCCGGCCCCCGGGGCGGCGGGCGGATGCAGAGGAAGAGAGACCGATAAGAGAGAGGCTGCCGATATGGACGTGCGCCGTCTCGATGCCGTCCAGGACGGCGGTGTGACGCAACTTTGCCATTCTGGGTCCGGTCCGGTCCGGCCGGCGCGAGTGCGGCATGCAACATGTCTGACTGCACTCTCAAAAAGAGCACCGGGAGGGGCCTGCTGCTCTTTGGACTTGGACGTGAGCCGGGCGGTGCCGCGTGTCGTGTCGTGCAGTTTCCCACAGCGAGTCGCGGGTCGGCCCCTCCGAGGTGCCGTGCCGTGCCGTGCCGTGCCTCGGCTGGTGCCGCGTGCCGGGGTGGCTGCGGGCGGTGCGCGGTGTGGGCGCCGCGGCCGGAGATGATCTCCCTCTGAGCCCCCGCGGCCCCCGCGGCCCCCGCGGCCCCCGGGGCCCCCGGGGCCCTTTGCACTTGTCACCGCGGCGGCCGCACTCTCACTTTCCCAAGGAGCACCGCGTGTACGTTACTGGACATTTTATACGGATTCCGGTAAGGCAGGCCGCGGCGGGATCGGCTTTCATAAGAGCCGCGGTGCGGTGAGGTGAGGGGTGTTGGCGGCCCCTGCCCTGCCACAGCGCATGAGGGATGGGGGCCTCACGCAGATCGGCCGGCGACAGTATTGTCACGAGGTAATGTGGACGTTCCTTTTTTTCCTCCCCTCAACACGCGCTGCTCAGGAGCATCGAGAGCCGGGGGCCGGGGCTGTCCGTATCGTGTTCGCGCTGCGTTACCGCATGCCGCAGCAGCGAGCCCGGGGCCGGGGCCGGGCCACACTCTGCGTCACCCCGAATGTGAGCGAGTGAGTGTGTTCGCGGAGCCCCTCTCGGAGGATCTGCGGCTGCGGCTGCGGCCGCTCTGCTCTCTGCCGCCCCGGCCCGGGATGGCAACTGCGTAACAGACAGCTCAACGTTGGCGGACGTCTGCTGCTGCCGCGAGGCGGCGCGGAGAACAAACAACAAGCAGGCCGCTCCACCGACACCTCAGCCAACCCTAACCTAACAAATATAACAATTCTCTTAAAACAGAAACGCGACGAAATTTAAAAATTGCGACCACCGTACGTTTGTTTACTCCACAAAAGAAGTCTTCCCTCAAAATTTGAACTTCCTCTGCCAACGATAAGTCTGCGCACACACGTCCGCCCGAACGAACAGTCGGCATCAGACTATAAGCCCGGCCCCTCTCCGTAACCTCACCGAAACGTGTCGGGACGGAATAAAAATGAGGAAATGCGGGTCGGGCGTCGCGCGTCGTGCGCGGCGGCGAGCAGCTTCTGCCAGTCTGGCCAGGCGCGCGGCGCACACGCACGCACACGCCCACGCACGCACACGCACACGCAAGCCCACCGCACGCACAAGGTGCACCGGTTTTTCACGCTGCAGTCACGACGCGACAGATTTCTCGATTGGCAAACATGTCCGCCGGCCCCACGGCCCCGCCCCCTTCCGGCCCCGCGGCTCCTTGGCCGGGATGGGACGGATTACTGGAAATAGTCGTTCAGTTTCTCATTTCTCAGGCGCCGCCGCCGACAGACCGGCGCGCACTAATGCGCGGGTCAGGTGCGGCGGCGGCGGTATGGCCTGCCGCCACTGCTGCTTTTCCCCGCACTTGCTTTCCCCGGCGTGTTCCCCGGCGGCCGCTGTTTGCGATACGCGGCATGGCGTCGCGGCGCGGTGACCGCGCCGGGTCCGGCCGGGTGCAGCGGACGCCCCCGCCAGCCCGTCTCATCCGTTCTCTCGGAGGCGTTATTTCAAGCAGGTTGCGGCGATGCCCCTGTGCCGCGTGCGCCTGTCCCCGCGCCGTTGTCTGCGGGGAGTGGTCGTTGTAATTCTAGAAGAAAGACGCTAAGGATGTATTTCCATGCCAAATTGTCCGGTGTTTTTCTCGCAAGATGATACCCGCCGCGGGCTTCCCCCCGCATACATGATAGTCTTTTTGCGCCGAGCTGCGAGGACGTTTTTGCCTCGGCAGCGTACGTCTCTCTCTCTCTCTTTCTGTGCTCGCGCTCTGTCCGCCTGCTGCATGTGCCCGCTGCCTTTCGCATCTGTCCTAAAACGTCGTCATGTCTTTCTGCGCAGAGATGGCAGCGACGCTGGTTCGTGCTCTACGACGACGGCGAGCTCAGCTACTCCGTCGACGAACACGTAAGTATGGAACGCTGCCGCGGCGACCGGGTGAGGGAGGATAGAACACTGTTTCGTCATGTGACAAACATTCCTGACGAATACTTGCCACTTAAATATTTCGTCACTCTACACGACTTCCTCGTCACGTGACGCATGTTTTTGGTGACAATATTTTATACGAGATTTTATACCATTCGACGATACAATTGTTTCTTCCCACGATTTTCTTTCTCACAACACGTGCGACGAAAAAAAAATTTCACAAACAAAGCTGAGTAGATTTTTCGGTGACGAAAAATATTTTTACAGTGATCGTCCTCGAGATGGGGGGAAAATGTTGTTTACACCGGCGCTTGAGGAGCATCTCATCGACGCCGTCGGGACGGTCGAATGTATCGCATACGCCAGTGCGTGAGCGGACAGCGCACTATTTCCCGACCTCCGCTAGATATTTTACACACATTCGATTTGTCTCGCTGCACATGTGGTGAGCCCCCGGTGGAGAGCTAACAACACCCCCAACGCCGCCCCAGCCGCCCCAGCCGCCCGGGAGCCCCAGCCTGCTCAGGCTATGCGGTGTGCGGTGCGCCGGCCCTCACTCACGCCTTGTTTCACGAGTGTAGCCGATGTAGACGACTAGAAGGATGACTTCGGCGCGAGGGAAGGGAAGGTGGGGGCCGATATTTGTAAGGAAAATGACTTGGCAAGGAGTCTTGGCAGCGGGACAACCCCGCGACCACAGGACTGGCTCTTAGCAAAGCAGTCTAGTTGCCGTGTCGCTGTCTCATTGCGTTCTTTGCGGCACTTTTAATTAAATCCTTTGAATATTTTTCCCTTTTTTTTTGAGGCGGGAGAGGGGAGATATAAAGCTCACGATTGCCGGCGCATGTTAATTGCGGGAAAGATGAATTTCTGCGAGCTTGCGCAGCGCGCATTGTCGATTTTTCAAACCTTCTATGTCGCGCAGCCGTGGGACAAAGACGCACGACGAGGCCTGAAGTCGGAAATGAGAAGCAATGAGGCTGAGCGTTACATGATATGGGGACGGAGCCCCCGGACCCGCCCGGACACCCAGGGCCCCCAGGGCCCCCAGGGCCGGCCGGCTGCCCCGACGCAGCGTGTGCCAACCCGCGCGCACCTGCGCTAAAAATAAAAGAATAAAAGCCAAGAAGGGCGGAGCAACAGGTTTCTGGAGGAGAGAGAAAAAAGGGATTTGTCGCAGAAAACCTTGTAAAGTTGTTTTTTTATTTATGAAACAAACGCCATCTAATGCGGAAACCCAAACGCAAAAGCTATACTTAATCCGTTTTTTTTTTTTTAAATTGGTTCATCGTACGTAATTGTTTAAATTATTTATATCGCTCTATCTATCTTTGACTCCTCTTAAGAATGCAGTAGGTTGTTGCGCAAGTGGCAGACGCATGTTAGACGCGCGCGCGCACGCACGTGTATATGTGTGTGTGTGTGTGTGTGTGTGTGTGTGTGTGTGTGTGCGCGCGAGTGCATTGCAATGCAGCAGGGAGAAGAAGAATCGACGGCTGTCATCGTAGCTGCGCCGGCGTCACACCGTCCACGGGGTCGCTGCTACTTTTTTTTGCCGCGCTTCTTTTAAAGGTGACGGCTGAATAAAACACAGCCTTGTACGCGTACCTGTGTAGGCGGTAGAAAAGCTTTTTGTCAGGATGACATTTACCACTCGTTTTTTTTTCTTTTATAAAAACGATTTCTCCAAATCTTTTTTCCTTTCTTTTTTTTCCCGCGTCGCATTTTTTGAATATTCAGATTTACCGGGACGGAAGTGCCATCGTTTGTTGGGATAGGATAGGTCAGGCTCGTCGTGAGAAGCAGACGTGTGAACCGTGCAAGTCCACGCACGCACACGCACACGCGCACGCACACGCGCGCGCACGCCGTCGGTGGACGTTGCCCCTCATTATGATTGCATGTGGGCACCTGTGATGCGTGTTAGCGGAGAATACTCCGAGCGGTGACGCTGGCGTGCCTGACATGCCTTGTGCCTGTGTTCGGCCGTGCGCTGGGCTGTGCGCTGCGCCGTGCGCTTGTGCCGTACCGAGGGCGGCATTTTGTTCCGCGCATTACTACTCTCTGCATGCAGCCCCATAGTTTCTTACGGAGCGAGGGGAAAATACTTCTAAGCAGATGGAAAGAAAATGTGTTTTGGTCCTTTGTACGCAAATGAGCCTCGCCTGCACTGACGCAGCACATCGCGGGGAGCGAAAAAAAAAAACAGAGTCGAGAAACCTCAAAACAGGTGCACCAGAAGAGGAAAACAAGTGCATCAAAACTACAAGAAAAATTGCCGTCAATCAACGTTCGCATTGACATTGATAAACGTTAATTGTATGTGTAAGCCGCAAATCGCACATCCCCCGCCACGGAAATACAGAAATTATTGGTGTGGCTCATCACAATGACCAGTGCAGTTTGTCTGGCAGTGTGCGAGAGGAAGTTCGTCGAAAGTGAAACGAGGGCGGTGCGCGTGCGGGGTGGGCGGGGCACGCGGGGCAGCAGCGTCATGCAAATGGCGAGATGGATCCCAATCGGTACAATTTGCATGCAAAATGATCGTTTCGCGGAACAAATTTTCTTGTTCCCGACGACAAAAACAGCAGCAGCGGCGGCGGCTGCGCGTCCGGGCAGGCCGACAACGCCGGCCTCACTGCGTACCTGACTATGTACCCACTCAGGCTCCGAACACGCTCACCCCGCACAAACATGTGTTTACGTGCACAGGAAAAGGCAACCAAGTATATATATGATGAAATTTCTGATCACATTTTTCTGAAAACCATTCCTGAAAAGTAGCCATTTTTTTTATCCGGCTTGAGCGAGCAGTGCTGAGGCTGCTCGCCAGTCTCATTGGCTGGATCGGTTTGGGCGCGCGGGGATGGCATTACCACATTGCGCGCGACCTCTTTCTCCGTCTCTCTCGCTCCCCACGACGGGCCGGGCCGGGCCGGGCCGGGCTAGCCCAGGCAGCCCAGGACGCTCCCAGGGGACCCCTACCGGGCTATGGCGCCTCCCCTCCCTCCCCTCCCTCCCCTCCCTCCCCTCCCTCCCCTCCCTCCCCTCCCTCCCCTCCCTCCCCTCCCTCCCCTCCCTCCCCTCCCTCCCCTCCCTCCCCGCGCGCGTCCTTAGCACCTCTGAGAGCCAGATGCAGGCGCAGCCAGGCGCAGCCAGGCGCAGCCTCCCTCACTCTTCTCCGCGGCCGTCACTCTCCGTCCTTTTCCTCGGCCTTCGCGTGTTTCGGCGTCCTTCTAGGTGTGTCCTGTTTTGCCTTTTCGCCGCCGCTCCCTCGACGCTGTTCCTCGTGATTTCACAAGCAGGACGACGGTGACTCCTCAAAGTGTACGCGTAGGAGCCGTGAGCGGCTCGGTGGTTTAAATGGGGAAATGGACGTACTTAAAGTGGACGTACCTGTAAACCTCTTCCCCGGTGTCCGTGCGGACCCCTAGAATCGATACAGTTTCATACTCGAAGAGCAGCACACACTTTCCTGGACGAGGCGCGCGAATGTTTCAAGTGCTGCCCCCCCCCCCCCCCCCCCCCCCCCCTCCCCTCCTCGCAGCGCATCCGAAATGACTCGTATTTGTCCGCACGCACGCGTGGCGTGTTGCCCGGAGAACCGGTTACAGTAAAAAGGGAGGGGGGGGGGGGCTCTTCTCTGTAAAATTAGTAAGCAAGAAGAAGAAGAAGAAGCAGAGGGCAGCGCGCCTGCTCCTGCAAGCAGAGGTCTTGATTAGCTTTTAAGTGGCTGCATGCGGGGCGTGGCGCGGCGCGGCGGCCCGGTGGGGCCCGGCGGGGCCGTGACGGCCGCTGAGCCGGCCGCTGAGACGGCGTTACACTTGGAGGTGTTCGGCTGTTTCGGCGGAGCGGAATGGGGTCGGATCGGAAATGCGATACGGCAGAAGGAGTCCCCTGCGGGGGTGGACACTACGAGCAGGTGGTCCTGCCCTTGAACTGTGCGTGCGGATCTATGCCATGTGCGTGTGTGTTTGTGGTGGGACTAGAGGTAGAAGTGTGGGTCGTTTCTTAGTTCGTCTTCAAGAGGGAGAAATGTTACGATCTCACAACTATTTTTTTTTCACCGCCACACTTCACTGTTCTTCTGACCGTCACCTGACGACCGGGCTGCATTTTATGTGCGCGGCGGAGTTGCCGTTCCTCGCACACAAGATCGGCTGAATTCGCCTTTTCTGCACGCCTCCTATGTGGCCCGCTTCTTATGGCTACAAACTATTTCTCACCGCGAGGTGTGACCCGTGCCACCTGCGCGCCACGCATGCTCACACACACACACACACACACACACACACGGGGGCGCGCGCGCACGCGTGCCAAATGAATGCACCGCGTCTAGGAAGGTGTCCTTGGCGTCGCGATGTACGGCGACAAGTCGAGCGTATTGCGTTCATTTATTGCGTGTCTGCGGGCGCGGCGCGAGCCTCGGACAGCAGCCGGCGGCGCGGCTGTCAGGAAACGGCAGAGCCGCCCGAGCACTTGTGGCCGCCGATATCCGCCCGATATTCGATTGGAATTTGTTACCGCAAGCATCGCTGTATATTTTTTTTAATCCAGTACGGTTTTTAAAGGGACGTTTTCGGAACGGCTTTGCCAATTTATGGGTTAATATTGCATGCATATTTTTTTAAAAAAACAAAGTATGTTGTGCAAGCTGTGGGAAAGATTGTACATTTGAGTGGGGCGGCGAGCAGCGGCAGCAGCGGCACCTGCAGCGGCACTGCGTCGAAAGGTTGCCGCCGGGCACGGGGCCGGGTGCTGCGCCGCGCCGAGTGCAAGTCACGGCCGGCAGATCTGTCAATGACACCCCCGACCCGGCAGCCCCGCCGGCCCCGCCTGCCCTTGCTGGACCACGAGCATTGTGTACCGGACGCACCATCCGCGGGGCTTTTGTGGGCGCTGCAGCGCATGCTCTGCGAGGCAGCTGCGGGCAGCTGCGGGCAGCTGGTGGTTCGCGTTGCCGCCGCGGCCCTGCGGAGGAGGGCGTTCGGGTGCGGCGTGCGGGGCTCGCTGGCTGTGCTGCACGCACGTCCCGGCTACAGAACACCCAGCTAACGAGCTCCTCGCCACGATTTTCCTAAAGTGTGCTGGTTCACGCCGCAGAGGACAAAAGTTTTGGGAAGGACGCGCGCGCGACGCCTCTGAAACAAATGGGGTGCGATGGTATCGGGCCGCGGCGCGGAGGCCCGGCCGAGGCCTGGCGGAGGCCCGGCGGAGCCGCAACGCACCGCAGCGGTGAAACGACACGCCACGCCGTGCGGCGCCAGGCGGCCGCGCGGGAAAGGCGGCAGGAAAATAATTGCCGGTACGGCGGTCCGGAAGATGACATCTCCGTGCCGCCGCTGGGGCCGCCGCTGGGGCCGCCGCCGCCGCGCCTCACGCATTGCCGCCGGGAGAGTGGCTCGGAATGAGTCATCCCGCTGCCGCCGGGGGTCGAGAACTTCATACAGCGGCGCGCGGCGTTGCGGACGTTCCGATGACGCCGAGTGCCGGATGCCCCGCGGAGAGTGTCGGGTCGGCAGAAGTGCACTTGTAGTCGAGCTTAAAACTACGCCGCTGCAGCTGCAGGCAGAGGGATGTGCGCGTTGTTGTGGACCGGAGGGGTGCTGATCCGCGTGCTTTGTTTTGCAGCCGGAGACGGTGCCGCAGGCCTCGATCGACATGAACAAGGTGCTGGAGGTGTCCAACGCGGAGGAGGTGACCGGCAACGCCTTCTCGCTGGGCATCACCGCCCCGGACTCCGTCACCTTCGTCAAGGGGACCTGCCGCGAGGAGTGCCGCTGGTGGGGCGACGTGCTGTCCGTCTTCCCGCGAAGCAAGGTGAGCCGAGATGTGCCGGAGATTAAGACTTGGCGCGGGTAGGTGCGGGCTGAGGTAGCTCGCCTGCGTGTTGGGCTGGAAGAGGGGCCCTGAAATGTGAGCAAATAAAGCAAAAGTAAAAGATGATGTGCGGAGAGAAGAGCGTGACGTTGCATTGCGTTTGCTTTTCCTGGGGTGGTATGTATTCTTGGCTGTGCCCCAAGATCAATTTAGGAAAAGTCGTCCGCAACTTTTCCTTGCTTTCCTATATTTTACTTTTTATTTTTAGCGAGTCTAAATTGCGGGCTGGGTTCGGATTGGCCCAGAAGGATGTGATCAGGCTGCTGATTGGACGTGAAATTTGCATGGAATTCACATGAAAAGTCAGCCGAAAGAGAAAGCCTGATTAATCCTTACGTAATTTCTGCCAATGCTCATCCGAAACTGTGAAATTTAAACGTAAAGAAGAGACGATGAGGTGGGCGGTGCCGCGCTGCCCACAGCTGTTGGTCGCGTCGTCGCCACTTAATTTAAATACTCCCCTTGGAAAGTGAATGGCTCCGGCCGGGTGAGTTCGGATGGTCCACATTAAAACGTAATGGCCACGAGACAGAGTGACTGAGGCGGGGGGGGGGGGGGGGGGGGGCGAAATCGGCAAAGGGGGAAAGGGGGGATTGGGGTATCCGAATCGAGACTCGAGGTTAGCAAATTATCTGGATATTAAGCCTTGAAACGTAAGGCAGCGCCTGCTGATCTGGGTCACTTGCACGCCTCGGCCCCTCGGCCCTTCCTGGATCGAGGCATTGCGTGACGTGGAACCCGAACGACCAGATTCGGAGGATGACTCACATTTTTTATTCACATTTCCCCCCTAATTTAGGAAAAGAAAATGTCGTTATTTAAATGTTCTTTTTTTTTCTTGCGTGTCGCAGCCGACAACTTTCGTTTTACCCTGCCACCGTTTCAGGATTTTTGCATGTAGAGACGATCCCTAATCGTCATTATAATTTTGTGAAGGGAGAATCTCGATATGCGTGCCGGCCCGGTCGGGCTGCCGCAGCTGCTGCAGCTGCTGCTGCTGCACTTGAGACATTCTCACCTCCTCGCACACTTGCTCATCGAGTGGAACTGCGGGGCCCCTTCCAGTCGCCTGGTCACCAAAAACAGGTCTTAAAGAAAGGTTTTACAAGGGGATTCGAACCCAAGGATGTGACCCTCCTGTTGCAGGGCCGGCACAAGCGGACGGCCACCCTGCCGGGCTCGCTGGGCGGCGCCACCACCACCACGCCGCAGACCCTCGGCCAGCAGAACAAGGCCGTCGTGCAGCCGGCGCCACTGCGAGGTGAGGAGCCCGGAGCCCGGAGCCCGGAGCCCGGAGCCCGGAGCCCGGAGCCCGGAGCCGGAGCCGGAGCCGGCAGCGGAGACCAGCAACGAGGCCCTGGTTGTCGTGGGCCCCGGAGGAGGGCCCCGTCCACGTTTGACTGCCATGAAACTCCCCAGGTCGACTCTCTAACTGTTTTGGGAATTGTAATAAAACTCGCACTAAAATCTGCAACAACAGTCGCCTTGCAATACCAATTTTTTTTAACGAACTAAGGGTGCGATAAGTTGTCATTGCAAATCCTCCACGCCCCTCTACGACGAAATTGAAGTAGGAATAAAGAGCGACATTATGTTCAAACATTCCCTTCAGAGAGTCGGCCTAGCGAGCTTCATCGCAGTCGGATGCCTGCACTTGTCGCGGTGCCCTGTCCCCTCGTCCGGCGGGGAAGCGTTTCGTCATGGCGCGTCCTGCCGCCGCGCCGCCGCACACATTCGCTTCCCGTTCGAAACGTAAAGAAGGGGCATAACAGGTAAAAGTTGTACGAGTGTTGCTACCGAGCAGCGTGGCGTGGCGGCCCGGCGGCAGCGTCAGCCCCTAGAGCCAAGTCCCTTGCTGCCCGGCCCTGTCCGGCCCTGCCCCGCCCGAGAAAATGGCCCTATAAAAAGAGCCGCAGTCCGCCATGGATGGCAATCGGCTGCCGCCGCTGCCGCCGCTGCTGCCGCCGCGATCCCTAGCCTGCCTGCCGGTAACACTGTCATTAGACCGGGTCTGCTACCCCCGGGCCGGGCCCCGGCAGCCCCCGGCAGCCCCCGCCAGCCCCCGGTCCAGTGCTTCCCCGTGTTCCTTTCCAAAGAGCTAGGGGGCTGGGCCGGGCCCAGCGCAGCGGTGCAGCGCTGCAGCCCGCAGGCAGCCTCGCCTCGCAACCAAGTAGCCTCTTAGACGTAGTTTGGCGCACCCGCAGCACTGCGGGGACCGGCGGGGGACCGGCAGGGGACCGGCAGGAGCGACGTCCGGGGCAGGCTGACGGCCTGTTAGACCGTGCTAATACCGGGGGCCCCGCCGGGGACTCGCTCTCTCTCTCGCTCTCTCTCACTCTCGCTCTCTCTCTCTCTCTCTCTCTCTCTCTCTCTCTCTCTCTCTCTCTCTCTCTCTCTCTCAACACACACTCACACACTGCCTTGCCTAATGAACGCAGCGGTGCTGTAGCGGCCCCGCGGGGCGCTGCTGCCCTGCTCCCCCCAGAGGCCGGAGGGTAGGCCGCCCGCCGTGCTCCGACGCGCGCAGACGGCGGCCGTTGCCTACCTGACGGGCGCTCCGTGTGCTCCCTGCTCTGCAGTGTCCAGCTCCGTGTCGGACGTCCGGACGCGGTTCGGCGGCTGGGAGTCGCTGTCGGTGGCCGTCCAGGACGCGGGCCGCCAGGATGACCACGACGTCGACGGCGTGGTGGCTGACGACGACGACGACGTCGAGGACGACGAGGACGACGATGACGTGTTCCCGACGAGGGACGTGGTGGACGCGCCGTCCCTGCCGCCCCTCGCCGCGCTGGTGGAGACGCGCAAAGGTATATAATACTCGATGCAGTTTTCGGTTGCTGCTGTGTCGCCGAGTGCGGCGTGTGTGTGTGTGTGTGTGCGTGTGGTTTTTATTTATCTCTTGCGTAAATGTGTGTGCCCGTCCACCTCCGCCGGGTCCGCGGGCCCGCGGGTCGGCGGGTCGGCCGGCCGGCCGCTCCGCTGCCGCCATCACATAGCTTATCTTTAAAGCCCACGTGTTATGACGCGGTGGCACGCACCTCCTCTGCTGCTCGGGGGGGGGGGGGGGAGGAGCCGGCGTGGCGGGGAGTCAGATAAAGTATCAGGAAATAAGTTTGGGAGCCCGTGGTTTTCAGGTTTTAAAAGGGACCCGCGTGGAGATGGTGGCGAGAGATAAATAAAGAAATGTGGTTCGTTCGCCGGTCATGTGGACCGTCTGGATGTGTGTGTGTGTGTGTGTGTGTGTCTGCGCGCGCACCTTATAGGATCGCATTCTACCTGCATTCTTTTATAAAATGTGTATTTGAGATCAATTTTATGTCACTTCTTTTTGCTGGCTGTAGTGCAATGAAAATGAGTGCAACAATTTTTTTTCTGATCACGAAAGTAGTTTGGTGCGCGTGTGACTGTACGCCCGTACGTCTGCGTGCATGTGTGTGCGCCAACCCTTGCCGCTCGCAGCACGCAGTAGCGGAGTAGTTCTTAGCCACGCTGCGCTCGGCCGCGCCCGGCCGTGCCGCTAGCGACGTAGTTCGTGTAGTGCACAACGCTATCGCTGTATACTTCCCGTCACCCCCGCAAACGGTGAAAGGCTTCAGTTCGCAAAGATTGCCAATTTGACGGGCTCCGCTTTGCAAATCTGTCAATGTGCAATTCTCAAAAACAAATCAAGAACTAAACATTGGAGATTTTGTGGTGCAACTCAATGCGGTGTCCTCCGTTGCGTCGCCTGCCCCCCCCCCCTCTCTCTCTCTCTCTCGCCTGGCCCCTCTGACCACCACATCCTCCTCCTCGACGCAGTGCCCCTCACCGCCAGCCTGTCCGTGTCCACCGCGCTGGCCGCCGGGCTGGCCACCGCCGGCCAGGGCTACCGCGACCAGCCCGCGTCCTCGGGGTCGCCGCCGACGCGGGACAAGGTCGCCAGCGAGGACAAGACGCGCACGCGGCGCGCGCAGAGCCGGGAGCGCGAGCAGCGCGTCCTCAAGGCGGGCCGCAGCTTCTCCGAGGACTTCGCCAGCATCCTGCCCTCGTGGAGGGAGGCCAAGCTGTCCTCGGACGGCCGAGGTGAGTAGACCCGAGTCCCGCCATGCTGTGACCCGGGCGGGGCTCCTCACTATCGGGGGACACTTACAAGTTAGGTTGCGCCATGTGCGCGACGTCTCCGGGGCGTCTCTGGGGCATCTCCTGGGGGTCTCCGGGGCGTCTCCGCGGTGTCCCCGTGAAGTCTCTGAGGTGTCTCTGGGGCATCTCCTGGGGGTCTCCGGGGGTCTCCGCGGTGTCCCCGTGACGTCTCTGAGGTGTCTCTGGGGCATCTCCTGGGGGTCTCCGGGGGTCTCCGCGGTGTCCCCGTGACGTCTCTGAGGCGTCTCCGGGACGTCCGCCGCAGACGCATTCCGGTGTGCCCCCCGGAATGCCCGTGACCTTTGTCGGAAGCCCGCCAATCTGTGTACGGCCTGTATACCCGCGGAGCATTCCTGTGTGCCCGTGTGCCCGTGTTGGCGCTCGCTTTGATCTGTGTTCGGCTTTACTAGTCACCGCTTTGTTATCGCACTCGCCTCGCACCCCCTCTCCCCCTTTGTGGTGCTCATTCACGCTGCCCGCCTCTGCATCTCGCGTGGCGTTCCTGTTTCGCGGCCGCTCTCGTGCCCGCCTCCCCTTACGACGGTCTAAAAGTGAGATGGTTTCTGCCGCCGCTGCCGCGCTGCCCGGCGCCGCGGCCGCAGTCTTTGCCAGTCTTTGTTCATTTCCTCTTTCCACGCCCCGCGCCGAACGGCGAGCGTCTGATGGTGTCGGGAGCCGGCGCCTCCGCGTGCCACGCACGCAAAAACATTAAAATAAGTGGAGTCGGCGGCGCTGAAGCTGTAGCGCAGCGCAGGGCCGGGACACGATCCCCGGCGGCCGGCAGCGCGCAGCTCTAGAGCAGAGCTAAAAGCTTGCCTATTTTAGCAAAGATTGACTGGCCATGCCAATTAGCCGGACCTTGCCGTGTGGGGAGGGGCGGGAAAACGACAGAAAATTGGACCGCCGTCGTCGGCCGAGACTATCTCTCTACACTCTCGCCCGGCGGAACATTTCAGCGAACATTTGAATTGTCAAAGTCCTGCTGGGTATGGATGGCTGGCTGGATGGCGGTCCGGCCGTCTCCCTGTTCTTGGCGGGGTGACCCGCCGCCCGCCACATCCTTGTGGCGCTGCGCCCTGCTGACGGTGTGTCGCTCGCGTGTCCAGACGACAAGGAGGAGGCGGCGCGCCGCGTGCTGTTCCGGGAGATCGCCAACGAGTGCAAGCGCGACGAGAAGCTCAAGGACATCGCGGCGTCCATCACGCGGACGCGCAGCAGCCGGGCCACCCTGGCGAGGAGCAGCGCGGCGCAGCAGCAGCAGCCCACCCGGGACGGCGACGGCGGCAAGCAGGTGAGTGGGGCATCAGAGGCTTTCTTAGGAAAATAAAATTAGACAAAATCTAGTCATGATCAGGATGGATGCGGGTCACACTGCCGTCCTGACACCGTACGCCGGCTCTGCTGCGGAACACTCTTTAGCGTGCTCCGGCCGGCGGCCTTGAGAGAGGAGGCCGAGGATGACCGAGCCGCCGGCCGCGCCCACAGATCGAGTGGCGCGTCACGTAATGTTTACACCGGGTTCGAGGAGTAATACGAGTACTCTCGGGGCCGCGGACTGCTAGGCCTATGCCCTTAACGGCGAGGTAAAGGGGCACTCAGAAAGAATAGACTTGGCTAGAATCAGCACTCTGTCCACTCCCTAGCAGGTTGGCGTGTCTGTCCGCGTGCCTAGCTGGATCGAGACTGCTCGTCGCGCTGCTGCGCTGCGAGCTCTCGGCCGGCGAACGGCGGGGCGTATGTTTAATGTTTACAAACGGGTGGTGCCGTGAGCAGTAACTGGTGAACGAGTGTCCGCCGGCCGCGTGTCGTCAGGGGCGGCTGCCGGAGGGGCTCCCATGGCGGGCCGCCGCCGCCGCCGCCGCCGCCGCCGCCGCTGCCCGCCCTGTCCGCCCCTTTGCAGCCTGCTGGCTGCGAAGCGCTGCACCGCGCCGCGCCGTGCACTCCCAGCGGTCTGTTCCCGCTGCCGCTGCAGAACCTGATTGAATTTAAAATTGCGCGCGGCGCGGCCCGTTGGGAGGGAGTGTCCGCCGCTCCACCGCCGTGCCTGCGCCGTTTGACGTGGAGCTTGCTGCCAAACGACGGGGCAGCGGCAGCAGCGGCGGCAGCAGCGGCGGCAGCAGCAGCGGTGGCGGCAGCGTCGCCCCGGCGGCTGCGTGTGGCCCGAGGAGCCCACGGCACGAGCTCGAGACACGCCCAGCGACAACTTTTGCCCCCCCCCCCCCCCCCGCTCTCCTTCCCTTCTCCCGTTGCTCGGCCTCCGGCCGTCGCCACCCGTTGCTATGCTCCTCGATGCCCTCGACGCGGGCGTCTCGGAAAGACGTCCTCTCGAAGGGCATTTCTCCTCGGAGGGACGCGTCTCCGGAGGGCGTCTCTGGAGGGCGTCCCCGCCGCCACTTGTCGCCTCGCCTTCACCCCGACTCTCTGGCCGGCAGGTGCGCGGCGACCCCGACGGCTGCGGATTGGACGTGTCGACGCAGCGCTACTCGCCCAGCTCGGAGCTGCGCGTCGACCTGCCCGCCGAGGACCTGCTCAACATCAAGAAGGGCTGGCTCATGAAGCAGGGCGCTGCCAAGGTGAGTGACGCGCGACGCGCCGCGCCCGCATGGAGTGCGCGGGGTGGGAGCGCCTGCGGCTGCCGGGGTAGGCCGGCCCGCACGGCGTGCGCGCGCCGCGGGCGCCGCGATTGCCTAACCAGCAGGCGCCTCGGCACCGTCGCGGCCGGGGCCCGGGGCTCAGTACTGCTCGGGGGCTCGCCAGTGCGTCCCCGCCGGGGAGCTTTGATGTGGGCGCGAACCGCGGAGCGCGGAGGTCCGATTCCTGCTCGGGGAGAGGAGAGGAGGGGAGGCTTCCGACTCGACGCAATTTATGGGCAGCTCCTTAGGGAGTCTGGTCTGACCGGCCGGGCTGGGCCTGGGCTGGGCTGGGCGGGCCGAGCGTGCCCCGGAGTTGCCGTGCCGCCTCGCGGTGCAGTGATTGAGTTTCTCGCGACGCCCGCCTCGCCGCCCCGGGCTGGGCCGCCACGCCCCGCCACGCCCCACCACGCTGCACCACGCCACACCCAGGCTCTGCCTCGCTGCCAGGGCTGCGTTTTCGTTCCTCAACCCGTCCTAATCCAATTAGCTTGCGACTGCTGCCGCAGCGGCGCACCGCTGCGCACCGCCAGAGCCTCCGCGAGAGCCGGCGGCTTCCGGTGCGGCGGCAGCAGGCAGCTGGGGCAGCAGGGGCCTCCCGGCCTCCGTAAGCCGCGGCACACCGCTCCGTCCGGGGGGACTCCTGAGGGAGCGTGCCCAGGGAGGACCGGCCGGCCACGAACGGCTCGCCAAGTTCTGGCGCTTGGACATCGCCGATGCGTGCGTTACGTGACTTGTGAACGGCCCCTAGACGAGGGTGGGTTGGGTTAGCGTCGCGTGCTCCGAGCGCGTGGCGTGGCGTGGCGTGGCGTGCCGTGGCGTGCCCGGGGGCTGCTGCGCCGGGCCACGCCGCAGTCGTGACATCCCTACTGTCGTTACGGAAATGAGTTTGCGAGCGCATTTTGCCGCCGCGCCACGCCACGCCACGCCACGCCACACCGCCCGTCCCCGCCTCTCCTCTCGCGTCTGCTGCTGCTGCCGCCGCTGCCGGTCCGGGGGTGAAGCGGAGGCGAGGCGAGCTGAGCCGACCCGAGGCAAACCAAGCCGAGCCAAATGAAGCCGAACCGCGCCGAGCCGAGTCCAGCCCGGTCGGGCCGGGGCCGGGCCGGGCCGGCCCGAGGAGGAATCCTACTAACTGCAGGTTGTGTGTCTGACAGGAATGGAATAAACACTGGTTCGTCTTGCGGGGGGCGGCGCTCATGTACTACCGCGACCCCACGTCGGAGGACAAGGGCCTCCTGGACGGAGTCATCGACCTCAGCGCCACCAGCAGCATCGCCGAGGTGCAGGTCGCCAGGAACTACGGCTTTCAGATGATGGTGAGTGAGCGATTACGCCGTGATTCGAACCCGCAGCCGCAGCGCCGCCGCCGCCGCCGCCGCCGCCGCCGCCGCCGCGCTGCCGGATGTCTCATTCGTTTTCGTGCCGCTAATTTTTTCTTCTGTTCGCAGACGTGGGACGAGCGGCGGTACGTCTTGTCCGCGGTGACGGCGGGCATCCGCGCTAACTGGATGGCGGCCGTGCGGAGGGCGGCGGGGCTGCCGGCGGCGCTGCCGTCCAGCCTGCCCTCCAGCATGCCGCCCAGCATGCCCTCCAGCCTGCCCCCGCAGGACATCACTCTCACTCTCGGGGAGAAACTGGAGCGCGAGCTGGACAACAGCCACCAGTGAGTTTGACCCCGGCGATGAGCGTTACGTAGTTTCTGGCCGGCCCCCCGGTCACAACTGCAGCTGCCGCCCCCTCTGACACGCCCCCCGCAAGGCGCACAGGTGTGGCCGACCGGCGTGGTGGGGCGCAGCGCGGCGCAGCGCGGCGCAGCGACAGGGACAGGCCAGCGCGTGACGAAACGCTAAGAGCCTCGACGAAAACTAACCTACGTTGACCTCATTGTAGTGGGGCCCCGTCGGTGGGGCTCCGGCAGGCTACGGGCCTCGCCGGGTCCCACCGGGTCCCACCGGGTCCCACTGGGTTCGGCATGAAGCGTCACGAGGCAGCGGTCGCAGCGGTCATCGCGCTGCGGCCATGCGGTGGCCTCTGCCAGCAGCGACTCGCCGTCCCGCCACAACCTACTCCCATGCGCCTCTGTCTGTAGTGTGACGATGTGAATTTCGGTCGCTTTTCGTTGCGACGTTTTTTTTTCTCAGAATAAACGAGGAAGATTTGGCGGGTGCTTGACTCAGAATTTGATGAAACTTTTTTTTGCGGGATTTACTGCCTACCAAACCCCCGGAAACTCAGCTGCTCTTATCGGATAGTTTCTGAGATATAAACATTTAGAAGAAACCGATGTTGGCGGCGAACCGTCTATAACCTCTGGGAAACCCTTGTATGATCTCGGACTCGGTGACTAACGACTGTCGGCGCCGCGTTTGCTGGTTGCTGAAATTGAGTCGGAACTGTTGTTGCCTGCCCCGCAGCCGGAGCGTGGTGTGCGCCGAGAGGGAGCGCGACCGGGACGGCCCGCTCGGGCTGTCGCTGCAGCACGCGCACGCGCACGCCCACGCGCGCGCCATGCTCTTCTCCTCGGACGACGAGTACCGGACGGCGTCCTCGGAGAGCTGCGGCGGCTGCGGCACGCCGCCCGCCGGCCCGCGGGAGAGCGGCAGCGACTGGGGGGAGACGGTGGCGCTGTCGCTGCCGCCGTCCCCGCCCCTCAACAGGACCCCCATCTCCAGGGTCAAGGAGCGCGCCAGGTGAGTGAGGCTGATGAGGCGGCGGGGCGGAGGGGTGACCGCCCAGGCGGCGGGCTGCGGGCTGCGGGCGGCACACGCTGGTATTGGGCGGGGCGCACAGCGTGCAGCCTACTGTCTTTCTCCCGCCGTGCCCTTCGGATTCACGTGGCCACGGGGCGCCTGGGAGATAGGCCCGACGGCTCCCGCGCGGCGTGCGTGTCGTGCGGGCCGGCCTACCCTGGCGGCCGCAGGCGCTCGTGGGGCGGGACTGCGTGCTGCGTGCTGCGTGCCGCGTGCCGCGTGCGTGCTCGCCTCGTCTCGTGCCTGACCCCTCCCCGTTTCCCCTGCAGGTCGCGCGTCTGCAAGCGCTCCAGGTCGTCGCCGCCGTCATCCAGAAGGTCGACGCTGGACTCGGTGCGGACGGAGGATGTGGTCCTGGCGTGCTGCGGGGAGGTGCCCGAGTCGGACGTCGATGACCGGGTGAGTGAGTGATAGAGTGTGAGAGGGAGAGGCTGTGTGTGAGGGAGATCCAGTGAGTGCCAGCCCAGCGCCAGCCTACTCGATCCCCGCGCTCCTCTACTCGCACGTCGTGTGCGTACATAGATACAGTACAGTAGCGCGTCGCACTCTACGTACACTAAATGGCACCGAAAGTTATTTTGGAATCGGCAGCGCGATAGAGTGATGCCCGTATACGGTGCGGGAAGGTCCCTGGGCGGGGGCAGGTGGCAGAGGGGGGGGGCAGCTCTAGGATTCTGTTGTGATTAGATGTGCCGCGGGACAGATAGCAGCGGGCCGACCGGACGGGGCGCGGGCCTAGCCGATATGAGATAGTGCCAGTGCCAGTGCCAGCGCCAGCGCGAGCCGAGATGGTGATCGGCCAACTCAAGCGGGGCGAGTCGGGGGCGGTGCTGCCGGCGCCGTCGGGGCCGGAGAGACAGGTCACCGCTGACCCCGCGCCCACTGACCCCTCCCCCTCCCCGTCCCCGTGCCCGCAGCTGTCGGTGGACACGCCGCCCGAGCCCAGCGGCGCGTCGCGGATGTCGGCGCTGGCCTCGCTGCAGGAGACGGCGGAGCGGCAGCGGCGCGAGCTGGAGGACATGCGGAGCCAGCTCAAGCTGGAGGCGCTGCGGCTGCGGCAGCGCGAGAAGGAGGGCGGCGCGCTGGAGCGGCAGGTACGTGCGGGCGGTGCGGGCGCCGCTGGGGCCGCTGGAGCCGCTGGAGCCGCTGGAGCCGCTAGAGCCGCCGGAGCCGCCGGAGCCCCCTCTCACGGCCCTCTGCCCTGCCGCAGGTGAAGGAGCTGCTGTCGACGCTGGAGCGCACCGAGGAGCAGCTCAAGCAACGCAGCCGCGAGGCGGCCAAGGCGGCCGACCAGTCGTCGGAGCTGGACGCGCTCAAGGACCGGTACGCGGCGCTGCTCCGCGAGCACGAGGCCCTGCTGGAGGAGTGGCGCAGCGTGGACAGGAGCCAGGACTGGCGGGGGCTGTACCAGCAGCTCCAGGACAGGTGAGTGGGGCGCGAGCCGCGAGCCGCAAGGGCTGCAGGCCGGTGTCAGGGCGCGGCTGACGTGCTGCGCCGCCTGTCCGCAGGTACCGGCACGACAAGGAGGTGTGGGAGCAGCGGCTGGCGCACTCGGAGGCCGGCGCGCGCTCCGCGGCGGACCGGTGCGAGTCGCTGGTGCTGGAGCTGGAGTCGGCTAAGGCGACGGTGGACGAGCTCCGGCAGCGCCTGGCCTCGGGGCTGGAGGAGAACGAGAGCCTGTACGCGCGCCTGCACGACCTGGAGGGCCGCAGCACCGCGCTTGCGCTGTCCGTGTCGTCGGCGGGGGCGGCGGCGGCGACGGGCCGGGAGGCGCGCCGGGGGCCCGGGGCGCCGGGGCCCTACCCTTACCGCAGCATGGACTCGCTGTCCGACCTCACCAACGTCGACCTCGACCTGCGCTTTGACGAGCTGGACAAGGAGAGGTAAGGAACGCCTGAAACTCATGCACCCGTTCGCTACATGCCCTTGACCCGGGTGGTCGTGAGACTGACTGTGCCTGCTTCCCCCGCAGGGTGGTGGAGGAGTTCGAGGAGCTGCGCGGCCGCTTCGAGAAGGCGGTGGCGGAGATCCGCGCCATGAAGCGTGAGCTGCGGGAGTCGCACGCGCTGTACGACGAGCTGGAGCTGGTGACGCTGGCGCTGCGGCAGGAGGTGAAGCGCAGGGAGGAGGCCGAGCGGGCGCAGGCCAGCCTCATGGCGGCGCGGGTCGAGGACCTCACCCTCAAGCTGACGGCCGCCGAGAAGCAGGTGCGCCTGCTCAAGCAGAAGCTGACCAAGGCCGAGTCGCTCAAGGTGCGCGAGAAGCGGCGCTCGCTGTCGCTCAAGGGACGCGAGTCGTTCCAAATCTGCCGCGAGCTCGAGGACAAGCTGGCCGAGCTGGAGTGCAAGCTGGCCGCGCTGGAGGGCGGCGGCGGCACGGCCCCGGCCACACCATCGTCGCCGTCCTCGCCGTCCCCCACGCCGTCGTTGACGGGGGTGAACGGGTCCGGCAGGAGCCACAGCAGCAGGACACGCGAGCGGAGGGAGCGCAGCCAGGGCCAGGCACAGGCACCGTCAGCCCAGCCCGAGGACAAGAGCAAGGCGTCGAGGCTGAGGCGCAAGAGTCTGGATAGCGCCACCAGCTCCGAGCCCATGAAGGTCCTCATCAGGCTGTCCGCTCTCGAGTCCAAGGTGGCCAACGCGGTGCGGCAGGCGGAGCGGCAGGCCGAACTCAAGCCGGTCAGAGTGAGCGTAGAGGAGGAGGACGACGCCAGATCGGAGCCCACCGCGTCGACGCCCACGTCACGTCTCATCACCTTGGAGGACGTGATCGTTCGGTCGCGGGCCAAGATGAGGGACTGTATGCGGCTGCTGGGGCGGGCGTCGAGGGCCAGCAGGACGCAGCAGCAGGATGACGAGGGCGGCCAGGAGCAAGCACTGCCGTCGCCGGCCCTGGAGCGCAGCCTAGCCGAGCTGGAAGCGGTGCTGCAGGAGGCGGACAAGGACGGGTGCGCGGACGCCGTGAGCGGCGAGGCGCGCGCCGCGGTGCAGCGGCTGGAGCGGCTGCTGCAGACCAAGCTGCGCGAGCTGGCGCGGCGCCGCCAGGCCCTGCGCCAGGCCGGCCAACTGGACCGGCGCGCCCGCCTCGCCCTCATGGCGGAGAAGCTGGCCTACGAGGCAGTGCTGGTCGGCCGGCTGCAGCAGGCCTGTGCGGCCCCAGCGGAGCACAAGCAGGGCGCCGAGCTGGCCGAGGTGGACCGCTACATGGCGGCGCTGTCGGCCAAGCTGGACGCCACCGCCGGCGGCGCCCCGGCCGCGACCCACAACCCCGGCGTGGAGACGGCGCTGGACCACCTGACCAGGATCCTCTCCAGGTTCCTGCAGCTGCAGGCCGGCCTGGCAGGGGCAGGGGCAGGGGCAGGGGCAGGGGCAGGGGCAGGGCCCCGCGCCGCCCTCGCCGCCGCCCCTCCCCGCGCACGTCCTCGGCGAGCTTCTGGCCAGGAAGCAGCAGCTGGACGCCGCCGTGCAGCGCTTCCGCAGCGACCGGCTGGGCCCGCTGGCGGTGCTGCTGGCCGAGGAGACGCTGCGGTACACCCCGCACGCCGAGGCCGACGTGGGCGGGGACGCGCGCCTGACCGACGCCTTGCGGCTGGCGCAGCGCGTCGCACACGAGACCGTCAACCACGAGCTGGTGCAGGCCGAGATCGCGCACGTGGCCGCGCGCTGCGCCGAGGCGTACAAGTCCGTCATCGCCTCGGACAGGGACGCGGACCTCGGCCTGGTCCTGACGTCGGCGGCGGCCACTGAGCGCGTCGGACTGGAGCTCTGGGCCGACGCGGCGGAACAGGCCCTGAGTGCCGAACTGGCCGCGGCCACCGCCAACATCACCACGCTCTACGAGGGCTGCCTCGCGGAGATGAGGTCGGCGGCGAGGTCATCGCCGTCGTCGCCGTCTAACGAGGAGGACATCCGGAGGCTGCTGTCGGAGTTCGCCGACGTGGTGGCTCACAAGGCCCTCGTCGACGCTCGCGTGTCGCTGCTCAGAGGGGAGGTTCCGTCCCGAGACCCGGACACGGCCTTTGAGGTGGTCGCCGTTGACAAGGCACTAGAAGTCGACAAGGAGGTAGACGAGAACGCCCTGACAACATCCCGCGCCGAGTTTGAGTACCTGTTCCACAAGTTCTGCGGGGAGTGCCGCCTGGTCCTGGGCGGGGGCGCGAGCGGAGGCCCCAGTCCCTCCGAGGAGGAGGGCTGCAGCGGGGAAGTCATGTGGGCGCTGTCGGACATTAAGGACGAGCTCAACAGGCTGCAGGACTGCATCCAGGACGGCGTCAAGGGCAGCGAGACGGACTCACTAGGGTTGGCCCAGGACCGCCTGTCCAGCATGGAAGGGTGCTGGAGCTGGACCGACATCTGTGCGCAGTGCACGCAGCTCAGGCAGCAGGTGGTGTCGCTCCAGAGCTGCGTCCTCCAGAGCCAGGCCTGCCAGCGGTGCCAGCAGCTGCAGCAGCAACTGGAGAGGTAGGCACACCTTAACGCCCTGGGCTTCGGCCGTGACCAGTCGCTAATTTCGTTTCCTCTGTTCTGAACAGGCTAGAGTCCCTCCATGGAGAAGAGTTACACCATCTTCGACAGAGCCAAGAGAAGGAAATGGCTACCCTGACCGGGGAACTGGAGATGCAAAGGCGTTCACTGGTGTGTACTACTTTTATCCTCCTGCCATCGTGTCCGTGCCCCATCCGACTGGTGGTGGAGATAACCGACTCCAACTCTGCAACCCCCTCGCAGGTCTGCCAGCATGAGATGGAGCAGGCGCAGCTCAAGGAACGCGCCCGCAAGCTGGAGAGGCGCCTCGGCACGCTGGACTCGGAGTACTCGCTGCAGATGGATAACTTGCACTCGGCTTACCAGAAGACGCTGGCCGCCGGCCTGGAGAGGGACTTGGACTCGGGAGAGAACATCCGGCAGCGCTACCAAACGGAGATAGAACACCTAAGGGTAATGAACTTTTAATGATCCTGGGCACAGCACCACCGAATAACAGAACATTATTTTAAGCCGACCGTATATATTGTTTTGACCTTCAGGCGCTATGTGAGAAGGGATTGGTGGCCATGGATAACTCTCATCGCAGAATTATTGCTGAACTTGAGGAAAAGCATCGTCAAGAAGCAGAACAGCTTCGTTTAGAAAAGGAACAAGCACTTGCAGAGGAAACGCAGGCTACACTAGCAGGTGTGTTTTCTGATATGTGCCTTTACTGACATAGATTGAGGCGTCTTGTTATGATTATTTTGATGTGTTCTCTTTCTTAGCCTTGGATGCTATGCGGAAAGCTCACGAAATGGAAGTTCAGAAAGAAATAGCCAAATTTAAAGCAGAGTTCATTAAGAAAATGCAAGCAACACATGACATTGGCGCCCTTCATAAGGAACATGAGTGAGTAATTTGATTCCACTGACCTCATCTGTAAAAGAGGTCACTTTCCATAAGTTTCCCGCACATTGTTACTATGTATAAAATCAATGGGTCCTCTCTTTACAGAGCTGAAATGGAAGAAATAAAACAAGAAATATTATCACTGTCAGAGAAATATTCAGTGAAATGTCTTGAGTCAGCTGCATTGGAAGAGCAGTTGGATTTAGTCAGCAAACAACTTGCTCAAGCTCAGCAGCGTATCTTAGATCTAGATGCAAGGTAAGTTTCAGCGTGATGGTGCCTTTGTTATTTTTTTGTGTATGTACTCATTACATTCCTGTTCCTCCATATCAGAAACAAGCAGCTGAGAGCACATCTTGTGTCTGAAGCTAGTGAAGATGGAAGGTCTAGTCCACCAATTCAGTTATTGAGCGAAAGTAAGCTGAGCACAAGCTGCAGCACTATTGGTAGCGCAAGTGGAAGCAGCAGCAGCAGCACTGGAAGCAGCACAGTCAGTGTATCGAGTGCAGGCCGTAGCAGTCACAGCAGTGGGAGTAGTGTCGATAGCACTGTAAGTGAAAGCACCCTCTTCTTCAATTCAATCTTGTTGTCGATCCACTGATGCACAAGGATTTCCAGAAACCAATCTGGCTGTGTAGATATTAGTTTAACAAAGACACTTGCTTGACATAAGTTAGATTGGACTTGTAGGGGGAAAGAGGCGGCTGGCTCTTGAAGGTTCTACACCTTCACCTCATGTGTGAATTGCGGCTATTCTGTGCATGGTTTGAAGATGCATGTTTTGTTCTCTGCAGTGTTTGTTTACTCTCTGCACACAGTAGAATAATTGTACATGGTACACATTCCTCATCTTTTCTCAGTTTCTAAACTATTATATTACTTTAGAATCAAAAGCATATATTTCCTTTCTCTTATATTTCTCTACCTCTCCACTTTTTTTCTCTAGTTTTGGCCTGGAATTTTATTTTTTTAAAAATTAGTTTGCGCGTGCACAGGTCTATCCAATTTCAGCATATTTAGTAGGATACTGGAGAGTTCATGGTAGTAGAATAGTAGATTAAGTCGCAGACAATAAACGCTTGTGTGATGCTTGTCTTGGTGCGGCAGCATGGGAGCCTTGGTAGTGTGGACAGCTGGTCCATGCCCCACCAGACTCCACCGCAGAGCCCTGCGTTGCCTGATCCTTGGGGCCTCCGCACCAAAGGTAGGACTTGTCAGTGCATCATGTGCTCCTTAAAAGCATGTTCAGAATTCCATGGCAAGTAATCCCTGCATGAGCATCAATGCCATTAATGGTAATACAAGGAACATTTCTATTTTAACTAAAGGTACTCAGCATATGAGATCATAATAAAAAGACTAACATGGCTTCCCTCATGAAGTCCTTGCATACTAATTGAATTTAGCAGTGTCATCTAATATTTTAACTAGTATGGCCACTATCATCTACTAAGTCAGAAAGAAATTCTCTCAAGCTTTGGTCAATCTGCACACTTATGCTTATTAGAAAAGTATGTATTACTGCTGATTTCTTTGTACATTTTCTTCTTCTTCTTCCTGTACAAATGCTAATAACTAACTGCATGTGGAAGAGCAGCATTTTTAACTTAATATTTTCATCCTTCACAGAAGTCTTAGAATAGTCGAATTTAATTTTAAATAAACTTCTCTTCAAATTCAACTTATAGATTTTTTCTTTGAGTCTATACAATAAATTATTTGAGTTTTTAATGTTGTACATTGAGCGATGTTGTAAAGTTGAGCGGGAATTGTGTATAAAGTACTGTTTCAAAAATCTCCCTTACTAATTATGAATTCATCTGTTCATCCATATCTCATTCTTCAGAGCTGTTTACAGTTCTAAAACTATTTTTGTTTCTTAAGGTGCTAACCAAAGCCTCGGTGGGAGCAGTAACACCAATGGACTACGAGCAGAGTTTTTGGGCATCAGAGCAAAGAGCAAACAGCGCACGGAACCGGCAGTTCTCACTTCTGCAGGTAAACGTTTAGTGAATTCTCAGGAACTTTAAATGAGAATTGCATTTGGAAAAAGATTAGGTCCTACTAATACTTTGTACTTACAGAACTGATGCGGTATTCAAGACGCCATTGCTCTTCCTTGCCTCCCCTTGGGTCTCCGCTTCGATCATCATCACCATCCCTTTCGTCACTGTCCTCACACTCATCCTCGCCCTGTCCTCTCAGTGGGATGGTGGCTGAACGGAAGAAGCTGTTTGAACAGTGATTAGTTACCTCATCAAGCTTGATAGATGGGGATCAAAAAGGGAAGCAAACATGTCTCTTCTATCTAGGAGATGTCTCAAACCAAGCTTCATTTTAGATTTGAAAAGGTCTTTAAAGAATTGGTGTTATGTGAACAATGGTACCATCTCAATGTGTTCATTTATATTTGTGATCATGCTGTGGTGATAACTACACCTTTCAATAATAACTAAACATTAATTTGTACAACA
Organism: Megalurothrips usitatus; assembly: GCA_026979955.1. Lineage (NCBI taxonomy): Eukaryota > Metazoa > Arthropoda > Insecta > Thysanoptera > Thripidae > Megalurothrips > Megalurothrips usitatus. Next base: position 20,192,254 of record CM049592.1, read on the forward strand.
GTTTAGAAGAGGTCTTGACTTTTATTAACATCCTTTCGAGAGCATTTGATCTAGACCTCTAGAAATGGAGAATTTGTGTAAATCACCAGACTGACTAGATCGTGTAATGGCCCGGTTTTATTTGTTAACAAATAAATTAGGGATTGTATGGAAGTGTGTCTACCTGCTTAAAAAATTAAATCTCCAGCCATTATGTGCAAGTTCTCTTTGGCGATCACTTTGTACCTTGACCCATTTAAAAAAAAAAAAAAATTATTGTGTTTTTGGTCAAATTGTTTATTGCTAATCTTTGTCGACAGTGTGCCTCATTGTTTGGTTTCTATAGTTTCAGAAATAAATAAAAAATCTTCCAAACAATGTGTGGCTGTGTGACGAGAGAATATCTCTGGTGGTATCTCTCTGCTCAGATCAACCAAAGTTGTGTAGAGCGGCCATTTTTAGGATAGTGTAATGTAGTTGTTACATCGAAAGCAGATGCTTCCAAGTCAGTCACGCTCATCGTGATATGGGTGAGTTGATTCTATTGTATGTTATTGGTTCCCATGGCCATTTTCTTGTTGTGGCCTATGATATTTTTTTAGGATGATACAAATGAGCAAACAGTCTGTTTTTCTGGTCTGAATTTTATCTTTTTATGTAGGCTGTGCTGTGAGATCCAAACACTATGCTTGAAAATGAATTCAAATACATTACATTTTAAAGGTGTTTTGTGATGTAACTGGTTGGTACTTATGGCTTTACACCAAAACATTGGCTGTTCAATGCCATCTTTTTGGTAATAATAATTGTGATTAACATTCATCACATCTTGCGTGTCCTGTATTTGCTTTAATTCACCCATGTTGTGTGCTCAAGTAGTGTATTTGTGACAATACCTTTTAACTGATAATAACTGAAAGTGTGCTAGAAGAGCATTCTGTGGGGGATATAGACCAATCTAGAATGGGTTCACATTTAATTTTTTCTGCTTGGTAATTTTTTTAAAAGTTGATCCCAGTAACTGATGAAAAATTCCCATTGTAATTCAAGTGTGAGAAAAAGACACAGATTTAAAACTTGTGAGCTGCACTTTGTGAAAATAATTTCTGTAATGTGTGAATTGCAGTCTTATCAAATGACACTTACATTTTAAGCATGCATCAGGGTAATTTATGGAACCAAACTCAATCAGTCCTTAAATTAGTTAACTTTTAAGAAAACTTTCTAATGCTCAGTAATACTGTACACAATATTAATCTAAGATATTGTATAGTTTTGTTGTAAATAGAAATCCATTTGTATGATTTTATTTCTACTCTTTCTTCTTGTGAACATTTAATACATAACTGAACTGGTCATGTCATGATGTTCTGAAGTGATATTTTCATAACATAGAATAGTTTTTTTTGTTGTTTCGTGTTTATTTGAAGTTTGTATTGCCATCTTGTTATGGACAGATGCACTGAGGAAATTTCTCAAGATTTTATATGCAGGTTTAAGTGTTGATTTGTGATTTATTTAAATTATGTTGTGTTGTGCCTAGAGGATGTTAAAAAGGAAGAATATTAAATACTTGTTTGCATCATGGAATAATGGACTTTTAATTCTTTGAACAATCCTTTAATGAGAGCATCACCACTACAATAAATAGCACAATTAACAAGAGGTACCTATAAGCAATCACGGGAACCAGCACCTAGTATTTGTTTTCTAGATCTTGATCATATCACAGAGGTAAATACAAGAACACCCCCAATTGAAGATGCAAGCTTTGTCACAATAACAAAAGCAATATAAAAGCTCTGTCTTATTCTCTCAAGGCCATAGTCGAACATTTACCATGGATTAAAAATACTGATCTTTCTATCACAAACACAAAGGAAGTTAGAGTCTGACCTTCCTAAACATGCTCATTATTCTTCAGTCAAATCATTACATTTAAAAAATCAGCATAAGTAAAACCATAGAGAGACTTAATTGGTTTTCAATTTTGATGAGTCATCTGACTCAAGCTTCGTTTTAGTTTGGCTTGTCTCTGGAGAACTAGTTTTGCTTTGAGCATCTGCTAGCATTTTGTTAGCTCTCTTCTGCATAATCCAGAAATAAATATCTGGACCTAAGGAGCGAAGTAAAATGGCAAATCGAGGACCAGCAGTAGCAAGAATTATTTCTTTCTCTTGTAAAACCACACCATTCAAAACTTGCTCAGCAACATACTCTGGTGGATATCCTCCTGCTGTTGTATCATCCATAACTGCAAAATTAAAAAAAAAAAAAAATTGGTGAAGAGGGGCATTAAAGGAAAACAGCCCAGTCAAAAGAAACCATTAACGTGGCGCACCTCCATATTTCTGTCCACTTCCTGTAACGGCATTGATTGATAGAGATGTCTGAACATATCCTGGACTGACTACAGTCACATGAACATTATGCTGTGCCACTTCTGGGCGCATACTGTCACAGAATGCCTGTAAGGCGTGTTTTGAGGCAGAATATGCTGACCTAAAAGCAGATTGATCACAAATGTAAGTGTGCACTTCAAAAAAAAAGGTAACAGACCAATCTGAGGGCTACAAACCTACCTAAAAGGTATGGCTACCCTTCCTTGAATGCTACTCACTGCCACTATGTGACCAGTCTTACGTTGTATCATAAGAGGTAAAATGGCTGCATACAAAAATAACATCTCAGAAAAGTTGTACAAAAATTCATATACAAATTTTTAAAGAATTAAATAAAGAAGGATACCTTTAGTGAGAGCAACTTGCCCAAAGTAATTGACCTGCATTATTTGCATGTCTACTTCAAGCTTGGTTGACTGAACACTTCCTCTTTGGCTCATTCCACCATTGTTGATCAAAATGTCAATGCATCCAAAAATTGACTTTGCCTTTTCAACTGCTGCAGGTATAGATGCCACATCGGACAAGTCTAACGTAATCACAACTGGTTGATGTGCTGGAGTGGTCTGGAAATAAATCATTACTGTCCACTTAATTTTGCGCACAAAAGTAGTAAACAATTATTTATTATGAAGTATCTGACACATACAGTAGCGTGGGCACGAAGGAGGTCATCACGAACTCTCTCCAACTCCTTTTGGCGTCTTGCAGATAGAATTACTCGACAGCCAGCCTTGAAAAATTGATGAGCCAGTGCCTCACCAATACCTGAACTTGCACCAGTGATCAAAACCACCTGAAATATAAATTTAACTGTAGTGATATAAAAAATAACAAACAGCAACCAAAATATCATTTAAAAATAGAGCTAACCTTGCCTTTCAGCTGTCCTTTCAGCTGACGCAGGCGATACCTTCTATAAAGATGCATTGTCACTATTGGCAGGGACACTGGTATGCACAAGGTGCTTATAATCCACAAGAATATTTGCCAATTCATTCTCTTGATCTGAAACAAGTATTCAATATTAAAGCTAGCAAATTGCAATGGAATGAGGAACGCCTCTTGTGCCAAGTGATGGTGTTGCCTTATCGGCCATTGCGGACTTATCAGCCACACACCAATGAATGGCGTACTCTAAGATATGCTTCTTTTAAAAAACGAAGGCAGACCGGTTGATACGACAGTGCGCCAGTACTGACTGGCAGATAACACTATCAGTGACACTGACAGATCCGTCATAACCTATGCTTATCAAAAGACGCGAGAAAATCAGCTAAAATTGGACACGACGATAATGTCATTACCATGATGGCAGAATTAAGGAACGAAGCGACCGAACAGGCGTCTGCAGACTGCGACTGCGATCCTTCCTCCAGTCAAAATATGGAAGAAAAGGTGAGAATGACAAGTGTAAACAGCTGTCTGGTCCGGAGGTCGTTTCACTTTGACAGTCGAGGTTCGATGGGTCGAAGTTTCGCGGGGCGCCATCGCTGGGGAAGCTTGAAGTGAGTTGGGGAAAAAATTGTGACTGAGTGGTCTCCATTAATGTTGTGTCGATTTCGTGTGAAGGGGCACTCAGCCAAAGACTATATGAAAAGAGATTCCTGACAATGGACGAGGACCTGGAGAGGAAACTACGGGAGCATAATGGGGATGCTCTGTACCAGGTGAAGAAACTCCTGAGGACGAGGTGTCCCGACTCGCAGGTGAGAATAGCTAAGCTGATCGGGAGCTTTCCTGCTGCTGTGCCGACATTGCGGCACCGCGGACTTGAGCCCTCCTGTCACGGCCGCTGCCCTGCGCTGCCCCAGTCTCGGTCGCTCTTACATTTTCCTGCCTCCGCTCCCACCCCAGCTGTCGGCAGTCCGCGCCCTGGAGTCCTGCCTGCTGGCTGAGCCGGTCACCACCAAGTGCCCCGTGCGGGAGTGGATGCTGGAGGAAGACATGGTCGGCTTCCTCTGCGACGCCATGGCCACCAACTCGTGGCCACTGCTGGAGTGAGTTTCTGACCGCGTCCCTAAATCCCGCCACACCGTGTCAGTATGCGTGGTTTGGAGACGACCCCCCGCGCCCGGGAGTGTGGTGTGAGCATCACCCGCAGCGCGCAGGGGTCAGCGTCCTCTCCTCCTCTTCCAGGCGCGTGACCCTGGCGGTCGAGCTGCTGGCGGACTGCGACCTGATGCTGCTCAAGGGCCACGCCGTGCTGGCCGTGGAGGCGGCGCAGCGCAGGGCGCACTTCCTGGCCCTGATGTTGGCCACCGCCTCGGGGGCGGAGGCGCCGCTGCGGGCCGTGCTGTGCCTCATCAACGCCCTGCTGTGCCGGTAAGGGCTGGTCCGGGGTCCCGCCCCCCGCACAGCCCGCACAGCCCGCACAGCCCGCACAGCCCACCTGTGGGATCCGGTGCTCACTCAGGATCTGCGCAGGTGGAGCTCGGTGCGCGCGCGGGGGCGGACGCGGGCCGCCCTGTGCCCGCCGTCGGGGCTGCTGCCCACGCTGCGCCTGGTGCTGGAGCAGCGGAGCCCCATCGCCGCGGAGACCATCATGGCGGCGGCCAGCACGCTGTGCAACCTCACGGGCTCCATCCAGGGCGACGACCAGCAGGGAGGACCGCCCTGGGACCCCGCGCGCCACGTCACCGCCATCGCGCTCGGCGTGCGCGCGTCGCTGCGCGCCCTGGAGAAGGTCGTGCAGGCCGAGCGGAAGGAGGCCGACGAGCACGATGAGGGGGACGACGGGGACGGGGACTCCGTCGCCGAGGAGGCCTGCGAGCTCATCTGCGCCACCGCCAAGCACATCACGAGGTGAGCATTGGTCGGATCAGGATCAGGTGGGCTGCAGCCTTGAACGGGTGCTGAGCACGCGCCTCGCCTCGCCGCTTTTTGCTTTGCAGCCTGCGGGCGGCCTGCGAGCGGCAGGCACGCGTCGCGGACTCGGACGACGACGACGACGGCGCGCTGGTGACGCTGGAGGGCGTGGAGGCCGAGGCGCAGCAGTGCGTGCTGGAGCGGTGCCTGCCTGGGGTGGTACGCGCCTCCAAGGCCAGCATGGAGGCGGCCGAGGACGAGGACGTCCGCTCGCAGCCCGCCGTCGCGGCCGCACTGCTCGACTACCTGGAGACCAGCCTGGCGCTGGGCAGGGACCCCGCGGGGCTGGCCGACACGCTGGCCTGCCAGGGATTCCTCTGCCTGCTCCCGGACCTGTGCCGCCAAAGGTGCGAGCCCCCCCCCCCCCCCCCCCCCCCACGCCTGACCTCCACAACGGTGTTCTCCCTGTCTTCTTCATCGGGATGTGTGCCTGCAGCCAGGCCAACGGCCAGAGCGCGGGGCCGCCGCTGCGGGTGCTGGCCCAGGTGCTGGCCCTGCTGGCCCACGACCTGCTGGACGCGGCCTCCTGGTGGCCGGCTGGCCCCGCCGAGCTCACGGCCTTCCTGGAGTCGGCGCGGCCGCAGCTCCCCGCAGACAACCGAGAGTGGCCGCGCGTCCTCGGGCCGGGCCCCGCCCCGCCGCACTCCGCCACCGCGGCCGCCCAGCTCCTCGTCATGCTGCTAGCCTACTTCCGCGCCCTCGCGGCCAGGTCCGGCACTTGCTTGCATTAGAATCTGAATACGCCTCCTCGCCTGTTCCACGCTCACGCGGCCGCCTCGCGTCCGCGACTCTGACGTTCCAGTGACTGCGACTGGAGCGAGCACCAGGCCCTGGCCGACAGCATCCCGGGCTACGTCATGGAGCTGCCCAGCGGCGGCCCAGAAGCTCACACCGCGCCCAGCGACATCAAGATCGTGTGGCTGGTGTACGCCGTGAGTCATGTCGAGGACGGAGGAGTCGGGTAGGGCGCCTCCCGGACTGTTGTTGACCCCGCGCCCCTCCCAGGTGTACTGCGTGTTGGCGAGGGAGGCCGTCGACGCGGACAGCGCCGCCGCCGCCGCCAGCGCCCGCCTTGTGGCCCTGCTGGACCGGATGCAGGCCGCGGACCTCCGCGCCGCCTTCACCCACCACCACGCCCTGCTCTACTGGGCCTTCCAGGTGCGCTTTTGTCCTTGTCTGTACAGACCGGTGGGTTCCACACTTCGCATGTTTTTATTTTGAGGCAGGCGCGTGCCGTGCCGCCGCGGCTGCAGCAGCGGGTGCTGGAGCTGTGGCTCGGCCTGCACGAGGGGGAGGCAGACGCGGCCACCACCGTGGCGCCCGTGTCCGAGATAGTCCTGGCGCACCCGCAGGCCGTGCACCCCCTGCTGGTACGTGCTGGCAGGTGCTGGGCGGCGCCGCGCCGTGCAGTGCATCTCACTGCCAACACGCTCATCGCCCTCGATGCCTCAGGATGTGGTGGCGTGCGGCGGCGCCCACGCTGCCGCCAAGGCGAGCCGCATCCTGTCGCAGGCCGCCGCCGGGAGCGCGGCCGTGGCGGAGGACCTGTCGGCGGGGCTGTGGGAGCGGCTGCCCCTCGACCTGTCGCTCTGCGCGTCGCACGGCGGCCAGGACTCGGCGGGGGTGTCGCACGCGGCCGCGGGCTGCGGGCTGCTCGTCTGGCTGACGGCGCAGGACCAGGTGTTCCGGCCGCCGGCCGCAGAGGTCGTGCTGCGTACGGCCGGCGCGCTCTGCCGCGTCCTGGGCCGCCGCAGGTTCGGCAGCGAGCCTCGCCACCTCGTCTCCGCGGTGGAGGTGCTGCGCAAGCTGCTGGAGGACGGCCGGGGCCGCAGCGACCCGAGAGGTGGGGCCTCCCGCACACCTGGGGTGAGTGCAGGTAAAAAGTGTAGTAATAAGTTAATTAGACTTCCTTCGCTGTCCCTCCCTCTCCCAGTGCATGCCACACTTCTTAACGACGCGGCCTTCGTCCAGGCCGTCATGGACTGCGCCATGGAGGTGGACGTGCAGGTGCGCGTCGCAGGCCTCCGCCTCCTGCGGCAGCTCGAGGAGGACGACGCCCTGCTCACAGCCCCGGTGAGGCCTCGCCCCGCCGCTGCTGGTGCGTGCTGACGCCCCTCTACCACTTTCAACTCACCCCCTGCTCTCCTACCAGGTCGTGGCCACCTCGGTGACACTGGAGGTCTGCGTCTTCCTGTCCGCCGTGTCCAGCAAGGACCTGGAGGAGCTGGAGGCCGGCGTCCTGCTGTTCCTGGAGGTCCTCAAGCCCAAGCCGCATCCCTTCATGGTCCTGGAGAAAAACGAGGACTTCTTGCGGTCCGTCTACTTCGTGCTTCAGAATAATGCGATGAAGGTGCGACCGAGCTTCGAGTGCCGCCCGCTGGCTCCTTGCCTCCCCTGCCTCGCCAGATCGCTTCCAGCGTGGCCTCGTTCCCAGTTCCAGGCTCTGCCCGCCCTGGGAGACGCCGTATGGCGCCTCATGCGGGAACTCCTGTCTGCGAGTCGACTGCTGAGCCACCAGCGCTGGAACAACGTCCTGGTCACTTCCATCTTCCGCCGGACGCCGCTGTCGCGGCACAGCGAGGCGTGCTTCGCCTTCGTGTTGGAGTGGCTCCGGCTGCTGACGCCCGACGAGCCCCCGCACCCCACCCCCAGGTCAGCCACCCCGCCACCCCGCCACCCCGCCATGGCCGCGCTCAGCTGTGCCAAGCCGTCACGTACTTTGTGCACAACCGCATTCCCATCGCCCTGCTTTTATCATTTTCTCCACCAGACGGCCGGAGCCCACGATGCTCGATGAGACACTTTTCGAAATGGCGACGGCAATTTCGTCGGAGATGGCAGTGGGTGTGACAGACCAAGACGTCCGGATGCAGACCACGATGCGGGCCATCGCCAGAGCGGTCAGTGTGCGTGAGTGTGTCGCCCAGGGTAAATAAGTGTACGCTGTGGTGACTTTTCTCTTGCTGTTTCAGATTGTGGATAACACTGCCAACCTCCCATCAGATTTGGAGAAGAATATGCGTGAACTAGCTCAAACATAGTTAATAATTCTGATTACATCCCTTTCATCCACGTTTCCTTGTCTTAGAAAAACTCTCAAGAATGAAAACAAAGTAAAAGTGATTCTGTTTCTCATGTGCTGGTTTTTATTAAATCACTCAAACCACATTCTACACAATGCAACATCAGTATTAAGATCGAAGATTAGTCACAATTATCCTATAATACTTTCCCTTTGTTATGGAAGAAGTCGAGGAGTTTAGCATAGATAACAGAGCTTTACTCATATCATCATCAACTATGACAAACACGAAAGAAAGAAAAACAGGTGACGTGAAAAGTACGGAAGAGTAAACAATTAGGAAAACTTAACATACGAGTTTGTAACAGCAGTCGTACCTACGCAAGGAAAAACAGCAGTCGAGCGGTTGGCACCGATATTCTAAGTTGGCACCGCACTCTTAACGAAAAACCAACTAAAGAATGCAGACCAGCCAGTTTTAAAACAATATCCGACCGGTCTAACAAGAATGTTCTTAACTACAGACGCATCACAACACAGCTTGTTCGACTCAAATCCTTTCTTTGCTCCCGAATATGACTGCACAACCAAACACTTAATTAGTTGAAGAAAAACCTCGACGGACGTTCATACTTCAAGTAAGACTTGAATGATCCGCCTTCTTCCCATCTAAATTTCAAAACCCGTGAATATTTCAAAGAGTATTTGATTTTATCGAGTATATCTTTTAACTACGCTTAAAGTGTAGCTTAAAGTGACCGTTACGTCGTACGTGAACTTTAAAACTAAACCCTGCAGTTCTGAGCGAACTCGTGCTTTTGAATAAAAAGTGCGTCCGCAGTTGGACAGCGTTCTCTCTCTCTCTCTCTCTCTCTCTCTCTCTCTCTCTCTCTCTCTCTCTCAGGGCGCGGTCACTGGCGCTGGCGGTGTACGCGCTGCACGAAGCACCCCTTGAATGAGTTGAGACGGACGTCTATCTCGCCCTCCTCCAGCTGCAACGCAACAGACAGGGTGTGAGCACGAGAGCAATGACAACGTCACGCGTCGCGGCCGGACGCTCTGCACAGCATGCTGGCGGGCGCTCAGCAGGGGTGCGTGCGGCTCACCTGGTCGGCCTGGTAGATCTCGGCGTAGCAGGAGGGCGAGACGCACTCCCGGACGCAGCGGAGCCGCGCGATGGCCGCGAGCTGACTGCACGTCGGACTCTGTTCGCACGCCACCTCGTACTCGTGGAAGGCCATCTCCTGAAAAACGGTGACCAGGTTCGGCGTTGGGGACACGGTACACGGCGATGTGCCGGGTGCCCAGGCCAGCGCAGCGCAGCGCAGTCGGAGGGGTTGCCTATCAGCGCCTTACGGACACGGCGGCGCATGTACATAGCGGAGCCTGTGCGGCGCTTGTATGCAAAACCCGCTCATCTGTGCTGCCAGGGCCCGGCACCCGGTGCAGAAGCTCAAGCTCTTTCCAGCCAGTCTGTGACTGGTACCCCGCGCTGCCCACACACTACTACTCACGTTCTTGCTGGTCTCCTTGTACGGGAACTCGGGGAAGATGAAGACGCCCTTGTCGGCGGCCCACACAGCTGACGCCGACGCCAGCAGCGAGGTTAGGATGCAGAGCTGGGCCAGGCGCGCCGGCCCGCGGCACCCGAGGCCGCTCCTCATGGCTGCAGCCGCTGCAGCGCCGCTCGCGCCGCGGCGGCCGCGGGGACCTTGGCTTCGTCAGGAGCCCATGCCGCGTCCTCCCGCCGGCCCGGCTGCCGTCCTCACTAGTTTAGCCGGCCTCCGCCTACCGCCTCTTCTTCTTCTTTGCGCGGCTTTGCGGCCGGGACCTCCGCAATGCGGATGATCTCTGACCCGCGGCGTCCTCGGCGTCCACGACCGCGGCGGCCTCCTCGGCGGCGACCTGGTCTTCCCCGGTAGGAATGGCGGCAGCGGACTCCACCGACAGCAGCTTCTCCAGGAAGGCGATGTACTCGTCGGCGACGAAACTCACTGGAGCAGCTTGCGGCGCGACGCGGCGCGGAGCCGTGGTCGGCAGGCGCGGTGGGGAGCGGACGGCGCTTGCGGCAAGGCGGTGGCCGTATTGATCCTGGGGGCGGCGCCGCGGCTGCGTGCGGGGTGGCGGCCGAGCGAAGGCGAGCTCCGGCCGCGCCGCCCCCGCCGCCCCCCTCGCGCCGCCGCCGGCCCGCCTCGGACGCGCTCCCGGGGGTGGCGGAAACGGCCGAACAGTTTCGCGCCACCACCTCGGGTCGTCGCCGCGGCCAGGGCGGCCCTCCGGGTGGCCGACCGGCAGGGAAGTTCCCGCCAAGAGGGATATTTCCCTCGCGGGCCGCGCGGGGGACCCGGGACCCGGGGAGGACGGCGGGAGGCCGTCAGCGGCCGCGCCTCGCCGCCCGGGATGACCCCCGCCGCCTGGCAGCCGGCCAACAGCCGACGGGGACGTCCTCACCCCGCTCGGGGTAGGACGTTTGGCCCGCGGGGGTTGGCAGCAGAGCGGGCCGCGGGGGCGGCGGGGGCCGCGGGGGCCGCGGGGGCCACCACACCACAGGCTCCGCGTACGCCTCACTTCCTCACCCTCCCTCTCACTGGACGGTTGTCGCCGGCCCGCGCTGCTGCTGTGGCGCTTACGTGTTTCGCGTCTGTGTGCGTGCGTGCGCAAGTGCGTGGCCGTGTGTGTGAGTGTGTGCGTGCGTGCGTGTGGCGGTGCGTGCACCCGCGCGTGTCAGGAGCCGGACGAGAGAAGACGCCCGGACTGTACTGCGGACACCCCGGCGTACCCCGCGACACGGCCTGCACGTGTCGGTGTTGAGGTAGGCAGCCCACAACAACCTGCCCCCCCCCCCCTTTCTAGCGCCACAGTGTCGCCAACATTGACAGCTGGGCCAAAAAACTATAGCACCCTTATTATAGGGATCTATCAAATTTTAGTCACTTTCAGAAGGAGACTGACCCCTCTGCCTGCATGTGACGCTCCTCCGGGTTTATTCACCCGCACTTACCGAGCGACCGTCCATCCCCCCGCGTCGGCCTACAGGAACCTGCACGCCGGCACTCGAAGGGCACAGGCAGGAGCGAGAGAGAAAAGAATACGGTTCCACAAAGGGAGATCCTGGGGGTCCCGAAGTACAGTGGTTACATTCTAATTAAAACAACAAAAACAAAAATCAAGTGGAAAAGCTTTTGGAAGGAGGGCACGGAAGGAATGCATTGTGTTTTGGGAAGTGAGTGGTTCAAAGCTTAAAATTTTGATCGCACGTTCGATTCACGAAAGCTGGTCGTTTCTGGATGGTCGCCAGTTATTCGCCAACAAGCTGCCGAACAAACCGTGCTCACACCCCCGTGCCGTGCGCACCGCTGCACAGGACAGGCGGCGGCCACCTGCTTCACTACCCGATGGTGATGACTCACCGGATGACCCGGAGGGGGGGGGGATAATAACCATAATAGCACCGCCGTGATATTGCCAGCAGAGAGAGGAATTTCCTATTACGGCCTGAATTTTCTTTGAAAGCGCCGGTTCTGCAGCGACTGAATTGGAGCGGCAGCGAGACTATTGGCAGAGCAGCAGCGGCGGCAGGAACAGGACGCCGCCGACGAGCCTCCCCGTCCAGCAATAACGTAACAAGTTATTAGCAGCCCTCGCTTCCCATTTCCTCCAGACTGTCGCCGTGTTTCATCGGGGCCTCCCTCTACGCTCTCCTCCTCTCTCCGCTGCTCGTTGGGATCCCGTGGCGCGCCGGCGTGCCCAGCAGCCCCCCTCGGGGCCCCGCACGGCGCCCCGCAGCCCGCGGCGGCCGGGTACCGAACCACGCGCGCGCAACGATTCTGACGTGTTCGAGGCCCGTCGTTACGCGCGTTACGCCATTTGTGACGGGCCCCTTAGGACCACAGCCACTCACACACGCACACTGGGCACGGCCTTCAGCGGACGTGTAGCGGCGGGGCGGCGGGGCGGGTGGGCGCCCAACGCTCACGCTCGCTGCGCACGCATGTGAAATTGATGAAGTTTGTCTGGTGAGATACTCGGGATGCTAGTTTGCCCCCACCCTCCCCCTCTCAGCGCCTCGGCCTCCTTATTAACGGCATTCGAGGGGAGTTGGAGTTTGGGGCGCGTTGCGCGTTGCGCGCTCCGTTCCGCACTCTGCCCCCTCGTAACCGGTGAACTTCGATCCGCCAGCCAAAGCGCAGAGATATGAAAAGGCCTGCAAGTCCGGGCCGGGGGATCCGGAGGCGGGGAGGGGGGAGGGGGGCGGGTGTGTTTGAGTTTGGCGCGCTGCCTTGACTGACTCGGCACCCCGCCGCTGAGCCGCGGACGGGGCCGGTGGCGCCGACCCTGGCCTGCCTGGGCCCGCCCCGGCCAGCCCCGCCCTGCCCTCTTGTCGGACGCCACCCTCACTCCTCCCTTTGAGGAGGGCCTCGCCCTCCCTTCTCTCTCTCTCTCTCTCTCTCTCTCTGTCTCATTCTCCACTCTCCGCCCCCTTGTCACTCGCCCCCCCCCTCTCTCTCTCTCCATCTCTTTCCGCCCCCACATCCAGCCGGACTCCGTCAACTTTGTGACACGGCTGCCCACGACAACTATCCTGCTCGGACTCGGCTCGCTCCGAAAACTATTTGTCCGCTGGCCTCGTGGCGTGGCGTGGCGTTGGCGCGGCGTTGGCGTGGCGTTGGCTTGGCGCTGCGGGGCGTTGGCGTGCCGCGTGCCCCGCCCCCCGCCCCCCGCGCTGCCCACCGCGGGAGCCCTGGCGCGGCCCGTATGTAGGAATCGGCGGGTAGCTTCACAGGGAATATCCGTGGAGTCCCGCGGAGGCTGAAGCTTGCTGCCGAGCCGGGATGCACATCGCCAAGAGTGTATTTTCGCGGACCGCTCTGATTCAGCAGAGGTCCCTGCCAAGGCTGCGGGGAACAGTTTTGTTTCCAAAAGGGAATGAATGCTCTGCGACCGCGGGGTTCACGCAGGTAGTTTGAAACCGTTCCAGTCCGAGCAAAAAAAGCGAAGAGAGGGGGAGCAAGTCGCGGGCACGGCGGGGAGAGGCGAGAGGCGAGGCGGGTCTGCTGGCAGGCGCCGCGCCGCGGGCCGCGCCGCGGGCCGCGGCCCCGGCGTAGCGGCCAAGCGAGCGTGAAAGCGGAGCGGGTCGCCCCGCCATGGCCCTGGTCCACATTTTAGCCCGCAGCTCCCAGCCAGCAGCCAGCCCCCCCCCCCCCCCCCCCGGCGGGCCGCCCCGCCGCCGCGCCCCTCCTCGGCAGGGGCAGGTGGGCAGCGCCGCCGCCGCCGCTGCATGTGCGCCAGCGCCAAGTCCTTTTTGCGCGCCCGCGCTGCTTTTTTACCCGTTCTTTACCACACCAATCCATACATACATACATATACATGGTATGAAGGACGGGTATTGCGGCCGGTAAAATTCTTAGTCCCCTATTTTGAACTCGGCAAACTGATAAGTTATATATGTGACAGTGGTATTATTAGTTCCATAATCGCGTCAAAATGTGAAAATGATATAGGTTTAAACAAGTTATCTGTTAGAATTTGAAAAAAAAAAGGCGGTAATATATGAAGAGAGGTTAGTCGGCCTACTTTACAGCATGGCATTTCTGTGGTACGAACGTTATATACGAAGCAGTATATTTAAACTAATGTGGATTTGGAATTTTCATAGCAACTTTCGTAAAAGATTAAATCTTCAAAAAAAAAAACAAATATATTTTTCTAAGTTGTGACCGAACAAATTTAAAGTTCTTAAAATGTCACTGGTATGACGGTATGTGGTCAGGAAAACGATTTGTTCCCATATATATATATATATATATATATATATATATATATATATATATATATATATATATATATATATATATATATACGTTCATATGCATTTGAATTCGAAAATAACGTTATTTTTGACGAATATTGCTTCGTTTAAAAGATACCTCGTCTAAATCGCAAATGTTCGTGTCGCGGGAAAACTTGAGTATCGGAAAAGCGCATGTCTGAAGGCGGGAGCCAATGGCAGTTCGGGATATCCGCGCATGCGCTTCGAAGTAAGTTTTAGCCAATCAAAACTGTAAAACTGCATTCCCTGGCCTTCCCACCAGCCCATCCTCTCCGCCCATCCGAAAAGAGTACATTTATTAATACCTAATACCCTCTCCACACACCATACAACATACACCGTGGTAAAGAACGGGCCCTCCCTTTTTACCAAATACTTTTGGTAACCTTTTCTCCTTGTTATCATTTGCATGCGAATGCTGGCCGAGTATCGAATGAGAGAGAGAGAGAGAGAGAGAGAGAGAGAGAGAGAGAGACCGCCATGGCCCGGACGCTGTTATTGCTAGCTGCGGCTGGCTGCTGCAGAACGACCCCGAACACCGCCTTCTCGGACCTCTCTATCGTTCTCTTACAGATCTGGAGCGCCCCATGCGAGTGCGACAGAGACAACGGGGCTGCGAATAAGCGGAGCTCGGAACCGTCCGGCCGGGCTGGTTGAGGTCAGCTCGGCGCGGGTTCGACTCCCGCCGGGGGTAGATGGGGCACATCGCCACAGAGCGCCGCTGCTGCCATTTCGCTCGGCTTGCCGCGCTCTGCGATGTGATTGATGGCCTTGAGGGCCACGCCGCGGCGCGCGGCTCCTGCGCCACCGACCGCCGCCAGCCGCCGCCAGCCGCCGCCATCCCGGCCCTCTGCACAAACTTCCTGCTGGCTGCGGCAGCCGAGCGGAAGCGCAGCAGCCCCTGGAAATACTTGCCACGTTCTTCGCCGCGCTTCAATGACGACAACAACACTCATTCCCCCCCCCCCCCCCCTCTGCACCCCCGCTCCGGCATTCTCAACGACCCTTGCATGCTCTCAGCCCTCACCGATGCCGTACTCGCTCAGAGCTGAGCCACCCTCGCCAGCGCCCCGCCGCGCCACGCCCCCCGCCACGCCCTCCGCAGCCACACGACCCCTCGCAGAGACCCGCGATCCCATTATCGGCCTCACCTCCCCGCAGCAGAGGTACCCGCGCCCTTCGCGCTCATCGAAGCGCACGCGCCGAACAATCGGAGCGGACAAAGAGTGAACCTGCGAATTCCCGTGCTGGAAGAGCGCGAAGGAGGGGGAGGGGGGGGGGCGGAGCAAAGTAAACTGCTCCCGGCTAATGCAGCCAGCAGCTAGCCTGGGCAGCCTGGGCCCCCGTGTCGGCGGCTGGTGAGCGGGCTCGGCGCGGGGCCCTCCGCGACCCCCGGGGGGTCCTCCCTGCGGGGTGGCGACCCCTTTAGGGGGCAGGCAGGCAGGGGGGGGGGGGGGGCAGGCCGAGGTCAGAGCGGCGGCCGGGGAGCTCGCTACGCGCGAGGCGGCCAGAAAGGGCGCCAGTCCTGCCAAAGGAAGGCGGAGCCAGGCTGGCCAGGCGGAGCCAGGCGGAGGCGTGCAATTTCCCCGTCGCCCTCCCCGGCCCGGAGCCTTCCGCCTTCCACGGCCGTCCCCTTCCGCTTTTCGATGCAAAACGTCGTTACCTGGGCCGGCCCGGAATAGCCGCCGGCCAGCCCCCCCCCCCCCCCCCCCCCCACCGGCCACTCCAAACTGCCCGCCAGCCTGCCTGCTCCTCTTGCCCGTACCAACTTCCCCGCAGCGGCGGCCAAATCCACCGACCGACCGGCACCGGCCGACGACTCCGTTTCCATTCACTGCTGTCGCCGCTGTCCCTGAATCACTGCGCCCCAATCTATTTGTCCGGCCCGCTTGTTCTTCACTGTCAGGATCGAAATGCAATCAGTACGGGTTAAAGAGGCCCCCTCGCTCAGCTGGCCCCCGCCGCCCCCCGCCGCCCCCCGCCGCCCCCCGCCGCCCCGCCGAGCGGCGCTGAGCGGCGCTGAGCCATCCCCCCCGACCGCCGGACACAAATTGAAACCCTCGCACCCCCTGGAGTCCGCCAGCGAGCGTGGGGCTGCCACCGGGCCGTTCCCCCTCACTAACGACCCTCCCCCCCCCTGCCCCGTAGCACACACTCACACACACACACACGCGCGCGCGCGCCATAATGATAAAATCCACGCAAAACGTGTCCGCCAGATAGTTCCATGGCGGACGGACGCGGGCTCCGCCAGAGGGCGCAGTAAGGCTCTTTTTAATAATTCCGTTTCTCGCGGCCCGCCGCCGCTGGAAACATTTGCAGCACTTTCTTCGCGAGGGCCTCGCCGCGTGCGCGCGCCATATTATTGGACGTTGTTATCGATCAATTAATAAATGACGCGACCATTTTCAGCCGCGTTGGGAGATGGGGATGGGAAAGTTGGGCCGAGAAGTTTGGCGCGCGGACGTGTTCGGGCCGCTGCCGCTGCCGCCGCCGCTGTGCCGCCTGCTGCCGGGAAGTGTGGCCGCCGCCAGGACACTTTCCCCCCTTTCGTTCAAGTGGGATCATTATTTGTTCTGCGACGACATGATCTCGGGCGGAAGAGGCGGGCGGGCGGGCGGGCGGGAGTAATTAGTCTCCGCGTAGCAGCCACACCGCCGCTGCCGCTGCCGCCGCCCCTCCACCTATCCCAACATTTTCTTTCCTTGTTGATACGTATCTGCTCTCCCGCGCAGCGGCGGCAGCGTCCTCGGCGGCAGTGAGACTCGAGGGGAGGAACACACCCCGGCGGCGCGGGGCCCGGATACCCCGCAACCGCCGGGAGCTGCTGACAGGACAGAGGGTAGCAAAGTGTCTGGAGGGCGTTCTGAGAATTATTAATCAAAAAACCGAGTATTCCGGGGATTTGAAAAAAAAAAAGAAAGACAAGCAGGTGATAATGTCGTTTTTTTGCTAATTTTTAAGCAAAAGAGTGTGTTTGTGGGCAATCGGTGGCTGCTGCTGCTGCTGCTGCTGCTGCCCCGACCGCAGCGCAGGGCAGGGAGGCCACCATGCTAAAGCAGCCTGGAGCCCAAACTGACCTGACCACCGACAAAGCAATATTTTCCCCAGCGGCTGCCGTGCAGACCGCCGCTGCGCCGCTCTGTGCCGGCGGCCCAAAGCCCGCGGCCCGCGGCCCTTGAACCGCTCCTCTAGGGCAGCCGGCCCGAGCCGGCCGGTCGGCACACAAAAACAGCTTTCAGCCTGATTTCTCAATCAATTAAAGAGGTGATGTACAGCAGGGCGGCCCGGCCCCGTCACGGCGGCATGCAGGCCCAGAAGGGCGATAGTTTACTCAAGTCACATCGGCCGGAAGAAATCGCGCGCGCTCTTAAAATAATATTTTCCTAGTCAGAATTTTACAAAGGCAAGGGGGAACCTTGGCGGCGCGGCCCCCTAGCGGCCCTGCTTCACGATCCGTCAGGGATCGGGACCTGACTGCCTCTGTGAGACAGCCGACCGACAACGGAAGGAGCCCCATGGGGGGAGGTTTTCTGGCCACCGCCCCTCGTCTGTCTGTGTGTGTGTAACAACCACACTGGGATAGCAACTTTCAGTTACAACTCTGTAGCACTACGCGAAGGGAGGGCTAGGAGGGGTACACGCCTTCCCGTAGTGCCCTCCCTCCTGCCACACACACACGGACGTAGACGTGTGCGCAGGGGCATGCGGCCTGGACAGGCTCAGCTTGCGGTCTTTAGAGTTGCTGACTTGTTGACTGACAAGCGGACTTTTGTGTGCGAGTGAGTGAGTCAGTGAAAGAGGAAGAGAGAGAGACAGAAAGAAACAGGGAAAGGGGGAGGGGGAGGGAGAAAGAGGGATAGAGAGGGAAGAGAGAGAAAGAGAGAGACAGAGAGCAGTCTCGTACGACTAGGACACAAAGCGATTGATACACCAAATAGGCTGGATGAGAAAGGAAAGGCCCGGGGTCATGCGTCCACGATAGTGGAGCCTGGGGCCCCTGGACCGCCCTCTCTCCTCCCTCTCCAGTGGCTCAGTCTCGGCTCCGTCAGCGGAGGTGTACTAGGGCGTCTCCTCGTGGTGGTGCCGGGGAGGCCGGGCGGCCCCAGGGCGCGGTGTCTTTAGTCCCCTCCGGGCGACACGGCGCGGCACGGCGCGGCACGGCGTGGCACGGCGGGCAGCGGTGATAGACTCCAACCCCTTCACGTCCGTGACGACGACGAGTAAACTGCCTTCCGTCAGGCGAAATCGATTCAGGGCTCGGTGAGCTATCTGCCATCTCCAGGCGCCTGGGCGCGGCCCCGGCCTCTGCATCGCATCACCCCCCGGCCCCCGGGCTCCCGGCGGCGGCGGCCCCCGTCATACAGCGAGGACGATCCGATACGAGCCCCGGGCCCCTCATCTCCTTCTCACGCACCGCGGGGCGACACGACCAAGAAAACCTGTTCGGGCGCACCCCGCTCGATGCTCCTGCAAACTCCGTCGGGTCGAGGGCCCGGAGGGAGAGACCGTCAGGCCGCTGTGCGCGCCCGAGTGTCTGGTGTCCGCAAGTCACGACAATAAAAGACAGACGCCGGGAACACGGGGCCGACTATTGCAGTGCGCCGCGGCGGTGGCAGCGGCGGCTCGTGTTCACTGTGCCCGCCGCGGAACCCCGCGGCGCCGGGGCGTGACCCACCAGGACCGCCAGCGAAAATGGGGTGGGGCGGGCGGCGCGGCTCTGCTCGCCAATTCCGCCGAGATGAAAAATTCAGGTCGGGGAAAAGCGGCGGGGGCCGAGATCAAGGAGGTAGCGATGGCCAGGCCGGGAAGGCCCGGGACGAGCGCGTCTCCGTGATGTGTCAATCTTCTTCACGGCCCGTGCCCGCTGGCCGCCGCTGCTGCTGCCGCCGCTGCGGGGCGGGCTGCCCTGCCCTGCCCTCCCCGTCCGGGACCGTTCATTACTGTTTGCTTCTCCCCACCCCGCCTCCCTCCCCCCGACCGTGCTTTGCCGTGTGTACTGTAGTGCGCGCGCAAGCCCTGTGCACACTTAGGCCCTCCGGCTGTACGTAGGACGAACAAGGGCCGGGGGCTCCGCAGACTCTGTGGGCTCCGCAGGCTCCACGAGCGGGCTGGGCTCGGCGGCAGGGCCAAGGGCCGCCGGCCGGTGCCACGCCGCCGCACGCCGCCGCACGCCCGTTCCTTTTCCCCGCGGCGCCCGGCCCTTTGCATTCGGTAGCCGGTAATGATCCGAGGGGCCGTCCGCGAATCACGTAGCACCGAGAGCACTCCGGGCGGCCATCAGAGGGGCGCCCTGCGCCCTGCTCCCGCTGGGGCCGGCGGGTGCGGGTGGTTGTCTCTCATTATGAGCGCTACGTAATTTGAGAACGGCCTCGAACGCCTGGGGGGCGGCCGGCCGCACTGTAGGTGGGCCCTTGCAACCAATTCGCGCGGGAAGGTGGAGGCGGGGCACCGCGTGGGGCCGGCTTAGGTCCGCGCCGTACCCAAACAAGGCCTTGTCGGGGGCCTCACTTAATGGCTCCGCCCCCCGCCGCTCAGCGCCGCTCAGCGCTGCTCAGGTCACTGGCACGAACAAGCTCCGCTTTCACGGCCCGCTCTCGGCCACCAGCCCCCCGATCGCCAGCGGCGGCGGCCATCGCCCGCCCGGCGGACTGGGCCACCGGCAGCCACCGGACTTGCAGAGTACGGAGGACGGGCCAAATGAATTGGCCGGCGGGCGAGAGAAAGAGAGAGAGTGAGAGAGAGAGAGAGAGAGAGAGAGAGAGAGAGAGGCGAAGAGAGCGAGGCGCAGAGATTCGGCCTCGACTGCTCTTGAAGAGTTTCAAGTGGAGGCTGCGCTTCGAATATTACGCTCGCGACTTAAACAAGGACGCGCCGTCCGCAAGGACGACTCCTGGACGTTGTCTTCGCACCGTGCGGTATCCCCGGACAGGCCAGCCAACTTCTAGAGCCATCTATCAAGAGTTGGGTGGTGGTAGGGGTGGGGGGGGGGGGGGGGGGGTCAGGGGACACGCTCACACAGCCTTCGGCCTCCTTACCATCTGAAGTCTTCTGGCCCTTTAACCTCTTTCAAGCGCTTTAGCTTTCTAGTCTCTCCGGCTCCCTCCCAGCCCTGCAGTCACCCCCCCGACATACCAGCCCTCTTCCAGCAGCCCCCGGCAGCCTCCAGCGCTCCCCCGGCGGCGCGGCGGCCGCTGACAGCGCCGCTCCGGTTGCCGGAATCTCTGCAGAAGGCGCGCAGAAGGCATTCAAGGAGGGCCGACACTTTTAATCAGGGAGCCCCGGATTCAATTAAAGAAAACCTTTGCGGCCGGAGCGGCGCGGAGGAAAGGGGCACGGAGGAGACGCGGGCCGCGCGCCGCGGGCCGGCAGCACCCCTTTGAAGACGGCAACGTTTTAGCTCGGTTTGTTTCCCGCTGCGGGGGCGCGGTGCTGACGGCGAGGCGCGGCGGCGGCCGGAACCTTCAGGGAGCCGAGCCGGGTAGGGCCGCTGAGCAAGGCCGCCGAGGCCGCCGCGGCCGGCCGGCGGCGGGAAGAAGTCAAACAGAATCCCCGGTAGATTGAAATAAATGGGCGGCCGTGCGGCGAAAACTTGTCCTCCTCGCGCCAAGGACAATTAGTAAGTCGGGCGTCCTGGCAGCAGCGGCGGGCGGTGCACGGAGGAGCCGAGGAGGGGGAGGGCACGCCACACGCGGAGAAAGAGGGCACGGCGATTTCCACGTGGCCAACACGAGCGGTCTATCCCGGGGGTCTCGGGGCCCGCCCCCTCCCCCTCTGCCGCCCCGCTACACGCCAACCGAGACACGCTCTTGACCTCGAGGAGGGCACAGCAGCACGCGCTGCTCCGCCTGCTCCGCACCCGCTGGGAGGCGTTTGCAGGGGCCGTCCGCAAACGAGACAAGACAAGCGTATCCCGAGGAAAGGTAGAAGGGTGCCCGCACGGCGCACGGCACAGCCTGTACCGTGCGACGCCTCGCGAAATCTGACCAGACCTGCCGAGGGAGGGAAGCCCTTGCTGAGGCCGGTGAGCCCGAGAGGAGACCACGGGGAAGTTAGTCCGCCTCGCGGCGGCGGCGGCGGCTTGCAGATCCCGGCCAGCTTGCTGTCGCGCCGCTACTTAAAAGTCGTTTAAGCGCAATCAACTCCGCACACATGAGGGGAGGTCAGGGGAGGGGAGGGCAGGGGCTTGGCGCTAACTTCAAATCGCATCAAAGCCGTAGGGCTTGTGTGTGTGTGTGTGTGTGTGTGCGTGGGTGAGCGTGTGTGAGAGGGAGAGAGCAACTTGTAGCGAAACACGCCACCCCGGCCGAGGATGTGGGCGGGCGGGCGCCACCGTGTTGTGCCTTGAGGTGAGGAGTCTGGCCTTTTGTCGTGGCTGATGCTCTTATTGGGCTTGCTGCAATGTTGGCCTGTGTGGCGTGGGACCCTCCAGGAGCCCCCAAACCTCCCATCTCTCCGCGCCTCTTTGCCCCTTACTTCCACGTCCCTGGCCGCCTCCCCGCGGGGGAGCCAACCACAGGCCGGCTGCGCGCCCCGCGCACCCGCGTCAACCAGAGGGACTCTGCCGCGTCGGTGGCGGCGCAGTGGCGGCGCCGGGGCGGGGCGGGGTGGGGCGGGGCGGGGCGGGTCGGGCGGCGGCTGTGCGCAGAGCGGTGCCCTGGCGGGGCCCTGGCGGTGCCCCGCTGCGGCGGCGGAAAGAGGCAATTCTCGTTTTCCGGCACGCTGCGCGCTGGGCGTGGCTGGGCGTGGCTGCGCGTGGCTGCGCGGGGCGCGGCGGGGCGCGGAGTGCCCCCGCACTCCCTCCGATTTACAGCCCAAATCTCGCGAGCCAATTAGCCGCGATAAGAGACCTAACGCGCCGACCGGAGCTGGCCGACGGTGACCGGCAGGGGGGGGGGGGGGAGGGGGGGGGGGGGGGGAGGCGTGTGGCTGTCGTCCGCGGGGGCGGGGACATCGTCGTCGTCCCCCGAGACCCGCCGGCCCCCCGCCGGCCCCCGGCGGCCCCCCGCCGGCCCCTGCCGGCCCGGACCCTCCCGGCCCAGCGGGGCCGTGTTAACGCTATCGCACGACCCACCAGCTCTCGGCTCCTCCGTCCTCCGTCCTCCGTCGGAATGAACCTCAAGGATCCTTCTCAAGCGGGGCTGGTTACGGTCGTGCCGGCGCCGTGCGTCTACACGTTGTGGATAAAAATAAAAGCTCAGTTTTTTTTTTGTCAATGCTCATATTTTGGGAGGCGGCCGCGGGCGGTGCTCATCAACACAGCAACGCAGCGTTTTTTGAAGGCCGCCACTTTTTGTCGGCCTCCTTCGCCCGCGCCGGCCTGGCCCGCTTCCTCCAGGCCGCGGGCGTGTCCACACAGTAACGGCTTCGCAGAGCCCGGCAGAGCCCGGCAAGCCCAGTCGTAACGGGGGCGCAGCGGATCGTTACTAACGCCGGCTAACGTGCTCCGCGGGCGGCGTAACGCGCTCGGGCGCAGCGGATCGTTACTAACGCCGGCTAACGGGGGCTGCTTTAACCGCGTCGGCAAGAGACGAGGTGAACTCAACCTCCCTATGGGGTTATATAATTCGCCTGGGGTTGAAATTCAAACCTTGAAAAAAAGTTAAAAGGTTATCGTGGGCCAAATATTTTTCATATCACAAAATTGCCGGGAGGTCATTCTGTGCCCAACCTCCGCGGCGGGCGGAGGCCGGGCCGCCCGCGCGGGACCTATGCCGCCAGCCGCCGGCAATGCACGCGGGCCGAGGGTGTCTGGTCCGGGATTATCAAGGGATCGAGGGGTCACCCGACAGAGAATACGCCAGCCCCCTCCGTCTGCAAGCGTTTGATTTCAAATTGACTGATTATCGAGATGTGTTTCTGGCAATATTTCCAAGCCGCGTAAATGGTCGTCGCCTAAGCCTCTAGTATTCCTCAGAGCGGAGCCGGCCCATGTCCGACGACGCGGCGGAGACGGAGACACTCCCCGCTCGACCGCCCCATTCCGTTCCGTTTCCGGTCTCCTCCGTCGCAAGGACTCCTTATTTCCGGCCCGTGCGCCGTGCGCCTCTCCGGTCCGGTGTACTCCAGCCCAGCGTTGGTCGCCCCGCCATCGATCTGTTAACTGCTGTTTGCTGCTGATTCGAGGCGGCGGTGGCGGCGGTGGTCGCGGAATGACGCAGGCTCCGGGATAACCGTATCACAGAGCAGAGCGAGCGAGAAAGGGAGGAGAGAGAGACAGAGAGAGAGAGAGAGAGAGAGAGGAGGTATGCAAATACAGAGCAAAATAGATGAGAACAGGAAGTATGGGTTCGGAGTCGCGGGTACGGAGTAGAGTACTTGTGCACTCCGAACGCTATTTAAACGACAGGGAACCCAAGTTTTTTTCTCACTCCCGCGCGCGAGCCGCGAGCCTTGCTAGGCAGGACACTCCCCGCAGGCAGGAGGGGCCCGCTCTGCCCGCTCTGCCTGCTCTGCCTCCTCGCCCGAGAGGACCTCCCCCATCTCTTTGCTGCTCCATTTCTCGCGGATAATAATTTCTTCCTTTTCTGCCGGGTTCCTCCTCTCCTCCTCGGCGCCTCTGCAGAGAGAGGAGACGGGTGCGCGGCGCGGCGCAGCGCTCTGCGGGCGGATTCCGTGCGATCGGAATGGAGCCCCGCCCTCAAAGGATGCGGTGTGTTGTGGTGATCGGTGGGAGCGGCGCGGCGCGGCACGGATCGGCTGTACCGGGCTGTGCCGGGCTGTACCCACGCACTCGCCCAGAGCGCGGCAGTGCGAGCGCCCAGATTGAAGCTGAATTCGATTACACTCATATTGGGCTTAGACGCCTGGGGCGGCGGCAGCGGCGGCAGCGGCGGCTCCCCCGCCCGCGTCCCCCTGGGACCCTCCTACCCTCCCACCCTCCTACCCTCCTACCCTCCTCCCTCCCCCTTCACTCCTGATGCGGTCCGTAGATGGATGCCCCACCATCGCCGAGCGCCGAGGGAGAGGGCCGTGGAGGGCTGATGACTGCACTGGAGCGGGGCGGGGCGGAGCGGGGCGGAGCGGGGCGCGCCGACACCTCCCGGATAACATTTCAGTTTCTGCATGATTCACGAAAAGCGATAGTTTTCCCCGGTGGTTTTCTTTCTCTCGCTGCCCCCATAGTAATGAACGTGCCTCTCGCTGGTTTTCGCCCCAACAACACTCGGCCCGCGCCGCCAAAGGGCCCCGACGGGCCCGCGGGGTCCGGGGCCCTGTGGACAGGCGGGCCCTGATTTGCATAGCACACCGGCGGTGCTGGGCGCGCTGGCGGACCGCGCCGGTACCGGCTCTCGTTTCCTATTCAGAAAGCAGCGCGCAAAGCGTGCGTCCCGGCGGCCAGCAACTAGCGGCGCCGACGCCGACGCCGGCAGCGGACCCGGGGCCATTTTGTTCCCCGCGGCGCGCTGTGCACACGTAGGGGCGGCCGCCTCCTATTTTACTCGGGGGTTTCACCTGGACCCAAACCTTCAGGCCCTGCCTATGCGGGGCACACAATGCCTCTCTGAAAGCCCTGGCGGCGGCGGTGGGCCGGAGCCCGTAGCGCCTGTAACGGGCGGGGTAGGCCAGCCCGCACGGCACGCGTGCGCGGAGCGGGCCTACCCTCCAGGCGCCCCGAGCGCGCGCCTCGACACTGCTTTATTTTAAGAATGCCTCTGCACTGCCATTCGACCGAAAATGTTTGGTGGGCGCATCACTTCCAGTCAATTTGCTGCGCCAGCCTTGTGATCGAGCGTTGTGTAGATCTCGGCCGTGCCCTCATTATGACGCTGTCTCGTCTCCGCGCAGAAGGTGGGGCCGCCGTCATCGAATCAGCGATACTCGAACTGATGAACTGAGGGGTGCGTGGCCGGGCGCAGCGGCGCAGCAGCGCAGCGCACCATCATCGCGCCCAATCATCCCCGCATCCCTGATGTGGAGCGGGGAGGGGCGCCCAGCGCCGCCCAGCGCCGCCCAGCGCCCATCGTCCCTTCCACCGCCCGCCCCGTTGAGTGCATCAACAAGCGACACCGGCAGAGGGCCGCATCCGAAACGCCGCCCCGGCCGCCGCCGTCACGCGGCCCGAACAGGGGTCGGCTCCGAAGCCATCACCAGAACGGGGCGCAGAGATCAAAAAGGGAGCAGCGGCCCTGAATGGGGCTGCAGGTCGTGTGAGTACCATAAGGGCTCCTCCATTTCTCTCTCTCTCTCTCTCTCTCTCTCTCTCTCTCTCGTGCGCTACGGCCACTGCGTCTTTCCAACGTCCCCGGCACTGCGTGCCGAGGCACACAGGCGGCCAGCTCAGCTCCCTCTGGCCCCGGGACCCACGCACGGGGCATATCAACAAGTAAGGGTCAGTGCGAGGTGCTGGGGGGCGGCCGGGGGCGGCCGGGGTGGCGGTCACTGCACTGCACTGCCACGAGAGTCTTGCCGAGGTCTCACGCCCCCGATATGAAACGTAGCGGCAAAACCATACCGAGAAAGGTGGCCAGGCCCCTCATGTCCAAAACATCCAGCCGTTGGTCATCGACTCCTTCATTCTGAGTGAGTTTGAATTCGCTTGTGAAATGAGGCAAATCAATATGGTATAAGAAAATCCCACGAAAGATCCGGCCGTATGGGGGGGGGGGGGGGGTTCTTTTGCCGCAGACGATCGCAGAGCGTGGTTCATCCTCTACGATCTAATCCTTCCTCGAACGCCTCCGGTCCTGAGACCTAGCCCTGTTATCCTGACCCAGCGGCGACACGGCAGCTGCTGTACCGGACCAGCGGACCCTCGCACTGTCTCTCTCTCACGCACGGCGCCAGCCCGCAGCGGACTCGTTGGCGTCAGGCGGAGCGCGCGGGAGGACGCTTCTCTCTCTCCCTCTCTGTCCCTCCCTCCCTCCCTCCCTCTCTCTCTCTCTCTCTCTCTCTCTCTCTCTCTCTCTCTCTTGCCTTCTTTATCCGTGCCCCCTCCGCGACGCAGGGAAATGCAGCCAAGTGCGGCAAATTGCTCGCCCAGGTGAAAAGTGTTGTTGTGTAGTGGGGGCAGTTGAGCTCGGCAGCTCGGCTGGCGGCCGGGGGGGGCGGGGACGGGCCCTTCACACGTATGCCGGGGCGCGCGTCACAGGGCGGGGAGGGGCGCGCAACTGGTGCAGGCAGGAGCTGCAGGGGCTTGCAGAGGCCGCCGGACCGGCAGCCCGCGCTCTGCCATGCGCTGCATCCCCGCGGCCCCGCGGCCCCGCGGCACACAAGGGCAGGGCCCCGAGGCTTTCTTACGCAAACTTGTTCCTCTGCGCACACACGAGGACCCGATTGTCTTCACGTTACGGGGGCTGTGGATGCTCCGGGCAGGATCATTGTGTGCCGCACCTCGCCGCGCTGCCGCCGCCCGCCACCCGTACGGGCCACGCCTTTTCAAACTTTCCCGGGTCGGCTAAAGCCCGGCTCGGCCCGCGGCTCTCTACGCTTCGTTTCGTTTCGGTCCCCGGGCGGCGCGGCGGCTCCTCGGCCGGCTCCGCTCCGCTTCGGCTCCTCGCCGTGAGTATGCAAATAAGTTTTTCGCCACGCGGGCGTGCGATCGGACCCACGCGCGCCGCGGCATTCCACGGCGCCGCCCGGAGCCTGCCGGAGCCTGCCGGAGCCGGAAGGAAGGGAGTGGGGGGTGGGGAGCGCCGGCGGATGTATACGCTGCCGGGGCGCAGGGGGGCGACGCCTATCTGGGCCACTCTAAAACTCGTTCAACTCGTCAATGGCGAACTTTACGGAGGAGCGGCGGAGGGGGGCGCGCTTCCAACGGACTGAGACACGGCAGGGTCGGAGAGAGCAGGCCTGGACCACCGCCACCACCTCGAGCCACCCGCCGCACACGGCTGCCGCACACGGCTGCCGCCGCTCCCGGCCGGTGCCCCGCGACCCGCGCTCGAGCGCCCGGCGACGGGGCGCTGCTTCGATGTGCTGCGTGTGGGATGGATGGCCACGGCTTCACCTGAGCTAACGCCCCTTCGAGAGCAGTCGTCGCGGGGTGTATTTGTAAGCGTCTCCTCCCCCGGCGGGGCCGGCGGGGCGGGGGGCGGGTTCCCGGCGAGCGGGTTCCCGGCAGGGGGCGGCCGGCTGTCGGCTCGGCCGGTGCCGATGGCGCTGCCCTACGGCCCAAGGCCGCGTCCACGTCCCTTCTCACTTGTTTCTGCCGCGCAGACGCCCGGGGTCCATTCATCTCCCGGCCCATGAAGCTGCTTCAGCGCGGCTGCGGTGGCCGCGGCGGTAGCGGCGGGTGCAGCGGCGGCGGCCTGCTCCGCTGGGAGTGCCTCCGCTAGATAGAAAATAAGGAACACCCAAAGCCATTCCCTCCCGCGCCACCCCGCCGCAGCCCCGCCGCAGCCGCACTCCCCCGGTTTCCTTGTCTCCTGTCCTGCCCCTCCCTCCCTCCCTCCCTCCCTCCCGCCTCATTTCTCGTTCTATCCCATCTGCGGCGCTCCTCGTGGGTTTGCCGCACTACGCAGTCAGTCGCATCTCATGTGGAATGATGCTCCACCTTATCTCGGATTCCACCCAGCGAGAACCAACCGCAATTTGCCATAGAGCAGGACGAGGGAAAGAGAGGAGAAAGGGAAGAGCAGGGAGGCAGCGCTATTGGTGTTTCGGTACCGCTTTGCAGCTGAGCCGGGTTCCCCGTGACGTGACACCGTTCGGCGGGTACCAGCGAGTACCAGCGGGTACTGCCCGGGGCTCTCTCTACACATGTCTGGCAGTGCGCAATACCGCTTTATAGTTTAGTTTCATGCCGTAAACCCGCACTGTACTTTAATTCCCCTGCCCCTCCTCCGAGTACCAATTGCATGCTGCCGGTAGGGGATAGGGGCGGGGGGGGGGGGGGGGGGGGATGCCCCGCCGCCTCCGACGGCGCCGAGATGCTCCCCAGCATCGTCTGGCGCCGGCGCGTCACTCACAGAGATGCACATGCGAAACAAATGAAAGCGTGAGGGCGTCGTAAAGAGGCGACGTGCACTCCGGGCAGCCCGCCTGCCAGACCGTGCCAGACCACCAGCCAGACAGCCAGACCGTGCCAGACCACCAGCCAGACAGCCAGACCGTGCCAGACCACCAGCCAGACCTTGGCCAGCCACCCAAGAGCACTGGAAACACAACTGCCCCTACGAGAAAAAAAGTCTTATTTTTAGTAGTTTTTGAGACCCAGCGGTCTGGACGGTCTAGGATTTTTTGTGGGGAGTCTAGTATGTGTGTGTGTGTGTGTCTAAAGAAGCGAGAGATAAAACTATCCCGGGGGCACTACCGGCGCCGCCCCCCGCTGCCCCCGTCAGCCGTCGCCGAGCAGCCGCGTGCCCCGCGTGCAGGTCGTTTCGTTCCTTCGGCAGGGCGGCCCCCGGACTCCAGTCCCCCGGACTCCAGTCCCCCGGACTCCAGTACCCCAGACTCCAGTCGCCCGGACTCCAGTCCCCCGGACGCCAGTCCCCCGGACTCCAGTCCCCCGGACTCCAGTCCCCCGGACTCCAGTACCCCAGACTCCAGTCGCCCGGACTCCAGTCGCCCGGACTCCAGTCCCCCACTTTCCAGTCGCCCGGACTCCAGCCCGCCAGACTCCGGCCCCTCGGAGGCCCCCGACGCTCTGTTCCGTCCGGTCGGCTAGACTTGGCGCCGTGCGATCAATGCTGCTGGCGCCAGCGAGCAGCAGAACGCGCGGATGGGGTGCAGCTGTTGCACTGGGCCCCGGCCGCCCTGGCGCCAAACGGCACCACGCAGAGCCGTCTAGCGGCCGCACCTTTCCACTGCAGACCCCCCCCCCCCCCCGAAATAAATTGGGTTCCGAAATAAAGCGACGTGCGGAGAATGGACGATTTTTCCTCGAGTTACCCGGGGCGCGCCAAACTGTTGAGTCCGAGTCGCCCGGGCCGGCCCACTCCCCCAGCATGTATGATGCAGGCCGGCGCGGCCAGCGGCAGCCGGGACCCGGCCAGATGGAATAGCGGACGCCGGGGGGGGGGGGGGGGGGGCGTCCCTAACCCGCGGGCCCCGCAGCGCCGCGCCGCGATCTGTTATAGTCGAGTCAGGGAAGGATGGCAGACCGGCGTCAAAGGTTTCGGAGACAATACCACCGCCGCCTTTGTGAAGCGTTTATTGGTGGTCTTCACGGCGTGTTGGTCGGGTCCTACCCTGGTCCTAGAGTGTCCACACAACGTTCTGATGTCTCAGCATCTCGGGCCAGGCTTGCATGCATATTGACCGAGGGGGGCCTCAGTTTACGGACGGGTGTACACTGACTGGTGACTGGACCGGACTTTTCCATTGACTGGAATGAAAAATTCACGATCATTTATGGTTCCTGTGTTCTGAGCTGTCACCCACCCCAAAGTAGGCTAAAACTCATTCCTACCGTGACCAAAACTCAAAACGGAAATATTTTTGTTTTGCTCAGAAATCTGTGAATACTTTTAAAAAATGCAAAAATGGGTGGGCACTACCTCGTCCCAGGCCTCCGCCTGGAACCCTCCTGCTTAACTTCGGTGTTCGAATGGGAACCGGTGTACCAGGTATTGACCGCCGCAAAGACACCGGCACAACGCAGCGGCCTTTTTCAGGGGCACGCTTCCGCAACGGTCAATGTAGCCCCCTCCGCCAGCCAGATTTCCGGAATCAACTCCCTTCGACTGGCTGGTTGGTCTGTGGCACTGCGGCCACTCCCGAGCGGATTGGGGGGGAGGTAGGCTTTCCTATATCGTACACAGCCGAAGCTGCTGTACTTCACGACGAACCCTAGTCGCGACGGCGTGTCCTCGTCTGCCAGATTCACAGGGAGCGAAAACGAAGGTACCGAACCCTAGGTACCCCCGTAGCATACACCCGTCTCCGAACCAAGTTTCCTTGGTAGACACAGAGCCCCCCCGCCGGAAACCCCGGGCGACCGAGAGAACGGACCCGGGAACGGGGGTAAGCCCGACCGTGCTGCGGGAATCTTCAAGTTGAAACCCAACGCTTACATCTCTCAGTGACGCAGCGCGCACGGCCGTTCAGACAGCCATACCGACGCCACGTTCGGAAGTATATTTTACCCTCTGTCTTCCAAGCGCAGACACAAGAAAAATTTAGAGGAATCGGTAAGATTCGAACCCCCGACCTTTCAGTCGCTGCCCATCCACTATACCCACGCGGCCACAGAGCCGCGATGAGTTTTCCTGCGCGCCCCCTATACTTTACACACCGTCGTCTTAGCTGAGCCGACAGAAAAAGTGCACGGACCGGCAAAGAGTCGAACCTCCGACCAGCCGCCCGCCAGCTGGACTCGCTAACCACGCGGCTACCGAGCCTCGGTGCGGGATGATCGTGCGCTTCCGGTACTGTAGCCGCACGACGTGTCCGACTGGAAATTGACTGGACTTTGACTGGAGAGTGACTGGACTGGAAGGCGTACACTGACTGGAAGCACTGGGGTACCCCTCGATATTGACACAAAGTCCCGACTCGGGGACGCATGGACACTCTAGGACGAGGAGGCTGTCCCTTCGGGAGCAGCGGAACGACCGTAATTATCACCCACACAAAGACAGCAAACATCAATGCGAGCCGGTCTGCCATCCTTCCCTGACTCTACTATATGGCAGCGCAGCGCAGTCACCGCCGCTCCACTCTGAGGCGCGAGCCAGAGAGATTTATTCATGTTCTGGCTGCTTGATTAAACGAAAATGTTTCGCAAAGCTCCAGGACCTCTAATTATGCAATTTTCGCTTCCGCACTGTCCTGATGACCGGTGACGGAGGCGTGAGGCGCAAGGGGAGGGAAAAGGGGAGGAAGAGGTTGGAGGGAGGGGGGTGGGGAGGGGGGCTGCTGGAGCGGAGCGAGGGGAAAACGCTGCCGCCCGCCTCGGAATGGAGACTGGATTTGCATAAAAATTTCATAATTTACGGCCCGGCGCATTTAGCCTTCATCCCCTTGAAGGGAGCGCGCCGCCGCCGCCACCGCCACCTCCAACACAAACACACGCAGCGCACACGGCCGTGTCCGGGCGTGCTCGTGGGCCGCACGCGTGTCACGCGCGTGTGCGAGCAAGTCGAGGAACAGAACAAGTGGTGGTCCTGCCTGGCCAGGCGACGCAGGCAGGCCGGAACCCTCCCGGCCGGGCCCGGGGCCCCTCTTGTCGAGGCGGAGTCAGGCTCCATCGCGGCTGTGCCGGACGGATGGCCCCGGCAGCCCCGGCCGGCGCCCCTCTGTCATCGGGCCCCCGCACGACCCGCACGACCCGCAGGACCCGGACCAGGTCGGGCACCACGACGCCTCGGTGGCCGCTCGCTCTTCTGGAAACACCCCCATCCCATCGAGTTTTTGCATGGCGCGGGTGGCGGGGCCCGGGCAGATGACTCACTCGGGGCCGCGGGGATCTGCCGTGCTGCCAGGCAGGCGAAAATCCCCCCGCCCCCCGCGGGGGACGGGGGCCGGCAGCGCCGCATCGGGGGTATCGCGGCCGCCCGATATCACTCGGCCAACCTGCGCCGTCAGGCCGGCCATGTTGTGCACCGGCCCTTCCCCTGCGGCCCGGCCCCGCCTGCCATCTCGAAGTCATTCAGGGCGGGGTGATGTAACTGTTGTGCCCGGCGCCGACCCGCGATACACGACGTACAAATCGCACTCCACCGCGGGGCCGTTCGTCCGTTAGCAAAGTGCTTTCCGCGGCGGCGGTCGGCGGCTGTCGGCGGCGGTCGGCGACAGCGGCGGCAACGTCGCAAAAAGTGCGCATTCAAGACTGTCTAACGGGAGGCTTTATGCGCCATAAAGGCCGGAGTCATTGCCTGAGTGGGCGGGGCCGGCCGTGCCCCCGCCCACCTGCCCTACATACTGCCCATACGTACGGCGCCGCGCCGCGCCCGAAATATATCCACTTTTCGGCGCCGTAAGCACGAGGCCACTTTATCGGCGCCGCTGTCCTTACTCCGTTTGACGACGGCGTCACATCGCTACATTGTCGCGCGCCGCGCTCGCTTTCACTCCGCCGCGCCCCGCCGCCCCGCCGCCCGCCCCGGTGACTGCTGGACCGCGCGGTACGAGAGGTCTCGCTGAATACAGCGTCGTCATGCGGGCCGCGCGACCTCCGCTCCTGTGGGAGATAAACCACGGAATGACCGTGCCGTACGGACACCGACCGCCCCGCCCCGGCCGGCATGTGCGGTACTGTTCGCGGCGTGCGGCGTGCCGCTCCACCACTCGCACGGGAGGCTCTGAAGCAGCATTGCTCCAGCTGGTTTCATCAGCAGCGCATCTGTTTAAGCACGCTAGATGCTGCTCGTCTCAGAACTGGGCGGGCGGCACCCCCGAGGTCCTCGGCAAGGACATGTACTTGCGGGCGCACAGGGCGCGGTGGTATTTTCATCTCTGAAAAGTGATCGAACGACAACAACATCAGCAACAACAACACGCCGCTGTGAGAGCACATCAGCAGCAGCAACAACAACAACAGCGCAGAGCTGCCGTGCGCGCAGCCCGGCCCGCACACACCTCACTGCGCCCGGGAGCCAGGGCCCGCGGGGCTGCAGGGCTGCGGGGCTGCGGGGCTGCGGCGGGGCTGCGCCGCCGCGCACGCTTTGAAGGATCACCAGGACCCTACGGTTGATATGTGGAGAGGCAGGCAACGCAGGCAACGCAGGCCGCAGCTATACGCCACACCTAGCAACCCCCTCCCCCTTTCTCTCTCTCTCTCTCTCTCTCTCTCTCTCTCTCTCTCTCTCTCTCTCTCTCTCTCTCACACACACACATGCCTGCACATTCAACCCCCCCGCATGCCGAGTGTTTCCCCCTTCCTTCCCCACTTACTTCCACGATTAATTTCTCTGCCTTGGTGACCAGCAGGAACTCACGCTAGCCTCGTGTGCGTACACACACCCACACACGCACACACACAAACTTCCACTCACACCAGGCACCAGGTCCGAGAGGCGGCGCCGCCGTGAGATAGCGAGGATCGGGCCAAGGGATGCTGGCCGGCAGCGACTGGCGTCCCGGCATTCTGCTGGCTTCCCGGCGGGTACGCGGAACGACAAGAAAGCCGGGTTCCCGTTCGCCGGCAGCAAGGAGCGGCCGCATCTCTCTGTGACGGTTGATCGGAGCGCCGGCCCTTGTAGCTGCGGGCGGCGGGCACGGCGGGCGGTGGTGGAGGGGGCGGCGGCTGATCCCGCTCCATCAGATGAATTTCAATGGGGTAGAATTCCACCCGCGGGGGTCGTAGCCAGAAATATGCCAAGTGTCTGAGCGTCCGCACCGCACGCCGCGGCACGTCCGGCGCGCCCGGCCGGACACCCAGTCCCTCCCGGTACTGAGGACGAGACAGAGACGGAGAGAGCCGGGGGGCCTGCTGGGGGCCTGCTGGGGGCCTGCTGGGGGCCTGCTGGGGGCCGGAGGGAGGGAGAGAGGGAGAGGGGGGCAGGTGGGGCGGCGGTCCAGGCCGACGGATGCCGGCGCGGAACGTGGCTGCGGCCGGGGGGGCAGAGAAAGAGAAAGAGAGGAGAGAGAGAGAGAGAGAGAGAGAGAGAGAGAGTAAGAGAGAGAGAGAGAGAGAGAGAGAGAGACAACGCCGGATGGAGCAGCACCTCGAGTGCGGGGAGGAGGTGGCAGACGAAAGCGGGCGCAGGCAAGGATTGCACGTATTCTGGAGATGGGTACTTTGCGGGCAGCCGCAGGCTCCGCCGTGCTCCGCCGGGCTCCGCAGGCGGGGCACGGCCTTCATAACGTACAGAACCCCCCGCAGCCGCAGCCTCGGCAGATGCCCCGACCGCACACCTCAGGGCAGGCAGCGGCAGCCAAAGCCTCACTCACCTTGACGCCCTGGTTTCTTCCTCTGTTGCAGGTACTGCTCCTCGTGGGGGAGGCCGGGAGGGTGGGCGCAGTGCACGGCTCCAGACTGGGTCACGCAGCCTGCGCACCCGCCAGTCTGCTAAGCAGGGCGCAAGAAAACAGTCGCGGGCCAGACTTAACGATAATAACCAGAAATAAAGTCTTCCCGCTGCATCGTGGTGCAGGTCCGCCGCGACCGTCTCCGCTCCGACGTGACGTCATGACGTTACCCGGTCCGACTTCACACCCTGGCGCCCGCCCGCGCCCGCCCGCGCGCCGGTGCCCCGGGGTTGGACGGATGGGGGGCTGGGAGGAAGGGGGTACCTCGCTCGCCGTCTCGGAGAGAGCACCATGAATATTGTAGCTGTGGGTGCCAGTGGCCGTGCCCTGCCGTCACCGCTGCACTGCGTGCGTGCGTGCGTGCGTGCGTGCGTGTGTGTGTGTGCTCCCACACCACAAGTACAGGGGTGGGCACGGTGGCGGCGGCTGCGGCGGCGGTAGCTTGCCACACGGCCCATGGAGCTTTAATGGGGAACATCCCCCCGGATTGCCCGCGCGCTGGAGTCATAGCGAGCCACGCTCACCAACGGACACTCGCACACACACGCACGCACACACGCACGCCCATGAAGCACCTCAACTCGCAGTGCTCCGTGACGACCCCTCCTGGGCAGGACTATCAAACAATCCCGCCCTCTGCTCTCCCGTGATGATGGCAATAATTCTCATCCAGGCCCCTCCTCTCCGCGGCCGCCCTTCTCCACAACCCTGGCTGGCGGCCCTGGCGGCCCTGTCTGGAATCCTAACTAAGTACTCCCGTCCTGCCGCAGCGCCAGCTGGAGCCGCAGCCGTATTGAGATTTTTTTCCCGCTCCCTCTCTCGTCGGGTATGAGAAATTCGTGATGCCGCGCGGCGCTTGCTAGTGGCGGCGGGCGGTGAGATCCCCCGCTCGCCAGGAGCCTCCCGGAGGCAGAGCTTTGCGGGGCTCCGCGCCGCTGGCTGCGGCTGGGCAGAGATCCAACCGCAGCTGCCACAGCTGCCACAGCTGCCGCGTCAGCTGTGCGGGAGGCATCAGGTGTGCCTGCGGTGGGAGCCACAACAGGCGGGGCGCTGCCAGGGCTATGCCGGCTACCAGGCCACAGGTCCGACAACGCCGCTGCCCGGGAAACCACTTTGCTGCGGGCATATCCGGCCAAGGGAGGCGAAAGGAGTGGGAGAGGGAAGAGTGCATCTGCAAACGGCGGCAGAGAGAGAGAGAGAGAGAGAGAGAGAGAAGGGAGAAGGAGAGAGAGAGGGAGAAAGACAGGGGGAGGAGGGGTGAGATAGCCTTCATCTGGACGTGGCACGTGGTAGCAGGCGCGAAGTGGATGGAGATGTCGGGTGCCATTTTAACGAACAAAGATTTTTCCTCGGCACAAAGAAAAATCGTAGTGCGGGTCCGGCACAGTGTGTGGACAGCGGCAAGTGCGTGGCGAACATTTAGTAATGATCATGAGATTCCGTTGTGTCAGGCGAGTAGCGTGGGGGAGGCGAGGGTGGCCGGTGCTCAGCGAGCGGGACATGACTGCTGGCCCCGGCCGCGGGGCCGCGGGGCCGCGGGCTGTGGGGGTGGGGGTGGGGCCGCGCCCGGGCAGCTGTAGTGAAGGGAGGGCCCTGCCTGCCCTGCTTGCCTGGACGAGAGCCAGAGATTCTCGAGCACTTCCTCGGGACCCTGGCCGCTGCGCAGGCCGCTGCGCCACGCCGTCGACTTATAAAAGAGTAGGGAGGCAGGGACGTTTCCATCCCAGCTGGCCTGCCGGGGCCGCGCGGGGCCGGAGGGTGACGGCCTGTGACTACGACCCCCGCCCCCCTCTTCCCCGCCTAAACTGAAATACGAGTGCTGACGGCCACCCCCAGCCTGACCCACAGTTACGGCGCACCGAAGATGTTCCCCTGAAGAAGAGCGACCCTTTTTCTCCGGCATCTACGGCGACCAAATCGTGTTCCTGTTTTTCTTACTCGGTTGTTGCAAGAGGAGGGGAAAAGCCCGATCCGCCGTTCTGTCCGTTAGAATCGTCTCATTAGGTCCAGCGGGGCGCGGGGCCCGGGCCGCCGGGGGACACCCGAGGGACGCAGCTGGGCCTCATTAAAATGCCCGATGCACTGGGGTGGCGAATCCGCAGGCGGGGTCCGGGGGGCCGGGGGCCGGGGGCCCTCGGCGGGGGGCCATGCGAGCTCGGGCCGACAGCCGGGGGCGGCTCACGCCCACCCCGCAACAGAGGGAAAAAGAAAAGGGCGAGACATTCTTGGAGAGAGCCGCAGGAGATGGTCGTGCTTCCTGGGAGCAGCTGTACTCTGTGAGGTCCTGGAGGCGCATTCCAAAACAGAGGAAACAGCAACACTGGTAGGTGCGGGTTTTAATAAGAATTAAAGAGCCAGTATGTCGATAAGCATGTCAAGAGTAGGAATGGAGCCTCTTAAGTCCGGCTTGCTGCTTGGCGGGCTCCTGGGGGGTCCTCGGCGGGCGCGCGCCGAGCCCGCCGGCCCGTCCGTGGCGACCCTCCTTCGGTACGTGTAGCGCCGGTGTTTGCTGCCGCTGATACCGCCCGAGGCCCTCGGCATGGAGCTGCGGAGGCCCCGGCCCCCGGCCCCCGGCCCCCGGCCCCCGGCCCCCGGCCCCCGGCCCCCGGCCCCCGGCCCCCGGCCCCCGGCCCCCGGCCCCCGGTCCCCCGCCCCCGGCCCCACCTCCCCGACAGCAGCACGGTGCCCGACACGGCGGCCTCCGATACGGCCAGCTCCGGCCGAGTAATTTCTTCCAAGCGGCGCGGCGAAGCAGCGAGGAGGAGGACGCGAATGCGGAGCAACAGATAAACACCGAGTGACTTAGTGCCACGAGAGCGAGATATCAGAGAGTGGGTTCTCAGAGAATGGGGAGAGAAAGAGAGGAGAGAGAGAGGCGGGGGTGGGGGTGGGAGAACAAAGACAGTAGAACGAACGGGGAGAAAGTAACCACGTCGCCCCGCCACGCTCCGTCACGGGGCGGCAAAGCTTACGGCACGCTGCCACTGACCTCGAGCAGTGAGGGGCGGCGGCGGTGGTGGCCGTGGTAGCGGCGGCAGCGGCGGCCCATGGACCCCTCCCGACCCCTCCGGCCTGCCCGGCCGTGCAGAGAAATGGATCATTATCTTCCTGGCTGTCGTGCGAAAAGGAAAGAAATGGGCCCAGGCTGGAAATAAAGGCAGTGCGGGGAAAAGAGCGAGAGCGACAGACCAAAGAGGGAGATAGAGAGGGACAGAGGCGGAAAAGGAACGAAGGGAAAAGAGAGAGGAAGAGAAAGAGAGAGCGAGAGAGAAAGAAGGGGCTGGAGTAGAGAGAAAGTGAGAGCGAGAGAGAGAGAGAGAGAGAGAGAGAGAGAAGGAGGGTTTTTAAATTGTCGCGCACGCGGCACTATCGTTGCGGCAAATGCTTGTCGCCGGCTCTACAAAGGGATGTGTCTCTTTGCCCCGTAATGAGCGGGTGGGGGTGGGGGGGGGGGGGGGAGCGGGACGCGGAGGAGGGGAGGGGGTTGTTTAAGGCCCCCAGTCTTGCTCTCTTCATTCTCACCAATTGCGCGTCTCGTCCACCGACAAAGAGAGAGAGAGAGAGAGAGAGAGAGAGAGAGAGAGAGAGAGAGAGAGAGAGAGACTATATCAGTGCGGCGGATAAGAAGAGTTCCGGTGGAGCGGGTGCTGGCGGCGGTAGATGCATCACCGTACTGCCCTGTTGCTTGCCGGTCCGCTCGTCTCCTTGATTAATTGCTCCGCGAGGCCCCTGCGTTTGCGAAGCGAAGCAGCAAACACCCCCAAGCCGCCTCTCCGTCCAGGACGAGGTCCTTTGTCCACGTACCGCGGGGGGAGCGGAGGGCCTCCTTCCGAAAGCTCGTGACAACGATGCTTTTACGTATCGGCTCTCTTCGCGTGGAGAACACTCTGTGGCAATCTTTGACGAAAATATTTTTCAATTCAATCTGGGAGTGCCGAGGTTCCCGCGGGGAAGCAAAAATTACACAATGAAATACAGTTCTGTGTGACACGGATCACGATTTAACTCGTGACTTCGGCACGTCGCTGTCGCAGCAGTGTACATAGCGGGCTGCGCACGCGGCCGCGGGGTCGCACGGTCTGCGTCCCCGCGTCGCGCGGCAGAGCCAACGGTGAATACAGCAGCCGAAATCCCCCATCCAACTGTGAATCCTCGTCGCTGCCTCTCTCTCTCTCTCTCTCTCTCTCTCTCTCTCTCTCTCTGCACACTGCCGCCGAGAGGTCCCGCAGGCCGCGCGGGGCCGCCGCGCTGCCAGCAGCTGCCCAGCTCAGCCCGACAGCCTCATCGCCAAGCCGCGTACATTTGCGTTGCTTCTAATCCTCCTCCTCCTACTGCTGCTTCTCTCTCTCTCTCTCTCTCTCTCTTTCTCGTTCTCTCTCCCTCTCTCTCGCCCAAACTGATCGGTTCCTCAATCACAGCGGACCCCGCGGAATGAATTCAGAACCAGCAGCGCGCCCGAGCTGGGACTATCTAATCCGGGGGGGGGGGGGGGGGGGGGGGGGGAGGCCGGCCGGCAGACGGGGCGCCGAGCCCCGCCTCGACAGTGGAGCCGAGTGGAGCCGGAGCTGAGTGGGACCCCCCACGGCGCCACGCCACGCGCGACGCCGACTGCCGCCGGGCGGAGCGGATCTCTGCTTGGGACCATGTCACGAGGACTCGTATCGTATCGGAGCGGAGCGGAGCTGGCAAGCGGAGGCGGAGCGGAGCCACTCGTGCCGAATAACTCCCACGCCGACACACAGATACGGGCGGCGCCTTTGGAGATCTGCACTGCACGGCCGACGACAAGTTCGTGTCCGTTGTGTCGGGGGAGTTATTATTACAAGATATTCTTGTCTCTATAACATTGCCGACGGGATTATTCTGTTTACTGTTTTCTGGATTACCGCTGCGCCGAGTGCGTATCACACCGAACCGAATCGTTTCTATGGAATATCGATTGAGAAGTAAAAAGAAATAAAAATAAAACGACATAACGACGAGGTCAGCAAAGAGAAAGCGGCTCGGCGGCAGCGGCAGCGGCAGGCGCGGCTGGACCCGTTGGCGCTGCGCGGCGCCGGTAGAGGTCACAGGGCAGGAGTGGGGGGGGGGGGGGGGCACGCGTAAGCACGCGGACTTGAGGGTGACCGCAAATCGCAAAATCGGAAACTGGCAGCCAGACGGCCACACTCTGTGCGCGGAGGGCGGGCGGGTGGGTGGGTGGGGCGGCTTTGCGGTGGCGCGGTCGCGGTGGCTTTGCGCCGCTGTGCGCCGCTTCACGCCCTCGACAGCACGGCCCTGCGTCCCTCGTTATGCCGACCGCGGGGCCGCGAGGACCCGGCACCCGGATTTAAAATTAAAACAACAACAACATCCACTCGTAAACACGCGAATCCTCTCGACTTTTTCGCGGCTTCATTCCCCCCCCCCCCCCATTTTATATTTATTATATTTTTTGATCTCTGACGGGCGGCAAACACTTTAGCCCCGTTTGATTCCACTCCGTTTGCTCTTATCGTGGGGACCTTTGAGGGCCCTAAAGCCCTCACCGCGACGCGTCCACACACAGGCACGCACGCACGCACGCACGCACGTGTGCGGCGGCTCATGTGTGCGCGGGCAAGCACGTGCGCGGGGGAGATGTAGCGACAAAGAACAAGAACTCACATCCCCTTTGTCTCCCGGGCGCCGTCTGTGTGTGTGTGTACGTGTGTGTGTGTGTGTACGTGTGTGTGTGTGTGTGTGGGTGTGTGTGGCGTGCGGCCTTTCCGAAGATGTCGGGGAGGCCCGCCGGGACTGGCGCGTGTGCGTGGCAGAGACGGCACCACTCCCCGTGATGGGGCCGGCGCGCAAGAGCGAGAGAGAGAGAGAGAGAGAGAGAGAGAGAGCCACAGCGCGAGAGAGGCGGTTTATTGTCAATAACTGAATGCTGTTTGGGAACATTGAACTACAGATTACAGAACAATGTTCTGACCTCGTATCAAAATTTTATGCACACATGCACCTTGAATTGGCAGGTAGATATAGAAAGACAGAGAGAGAGAGACGCAGTGAGAGGGAGTAGAGTGAGAGGGAAAAGAGACGGCGAGCGAGGGGGGGGGGGCACTTTGCGGACGCATGCCGACCCAGCCCGCGTTGTTTTGGGTCAGGATTAAAGGGAGACCCGTCGTTTCCCATTGACAGGTGAAAGGTTCCGGGTGAAAGCGCTTTATCTCTCTCCCTCCCTCCTCTCTCTCTCGCTCCCCCTCCCCGTGCCGCCCGTGCCGTCACCTGGCTCCCCCGAGGGGCGCCGCTGGCTGGCGTGTCGGGGGCCTACTGAGGGCGCATACTAGCGCAAGGGCCTTAAACGACCCCTCGGGAAATTGTGGCGGATCTCACCCGATGCGACACCGCCGCTCGGAGAGATCGAGAGAGATGGGGAGACAGAGAGAGAGAGAGAGAGAGAGAGAGAGAGAGAGAGAGAGAGAGAGAAAGGGAGGAAGAGAGGGAGAGAGAGAGAGAGAGAGAGAGAGAGAGAGAGAGAGAGAGAGAGAGGGGAGAGAGAGGGAGCGAGGGCGGGGCGGGATGGGGGAGTGCGGCTGACTACCCGCACCCGGCCCTGCTGCTGCTGCTGCTGCTGCTGCTGCCGCTGCCGTGTTCGCGTGTTCCGGCGGGGGGCTCCCTTGTGCAGCACGGGGTGGTCCCTGTTTCCGCGTAGAAGTAAGGGCCAGATTTTCATTCCGGAGCGCACTGCGCGGCTGGCGGCGGGCTGCGCCGCTGCGCCCGGACTGTGTGGGCACGCGGGCAACACGCACTCGCGGCCCCGCACGTTTGTGCACTCGGCTCGCCGTGCCAGTGCCAACAAAGGGGGAGGCAATGGAGGCCGCGGGGCCGCAGGGCACCGCAGGGCACCGCAGGGCACCGTAGGGCACCGCAGGGCACCGCAGGGCACCGCAGGGCACCGCAGGGCTGCCTGGGCTGCCATGGAGTGCCGCGGGGGGCCTCCGGCAGGGCTGCTTGGCTTCGCTAAATGTGAAACGATGACTATCATTCGCCGCTTGGGGGAGAGGGAGAGAGAACGATCGAGAGAGAGGGAGAGAGAAAGAGAGAGAGAGTAGGCCCCGCGGGCCCGCTGCACCACGCGCGTGTATTATGTGTGCCCCGCGGCCCGCACTGGGTCTGGCAGCGCCCTCGGCTGCCTCGGCTTGGCCGCCGCCGTTCAATAGTTCAATAATAAGTCCCCCGAGGGTTTATTGCATCTGGTGCGTTCGTTCTCCCTGCGCTGTTTGCCGGGACTGCCTTGTGTCTGTGTGCGTGTGTGCTGGGCGCGTCTCGATACGCACGCATGACGCCCGTGCAGGCGCGGCACTGTGCTCTGCCGGGACTGCCGAGGGCCGCGGGGGGTCCGGCCGCACCGGGCCGCACCCATTGTGCCCCGTCCCAGCACAAGGACCTTTAACGAGTCCTTGACTGCAGGACCGGCTCCCAGGAGGGGGAGGTATGAAGGCGCGCAAATTCGGATAACCTATTCCGGGAACACACAAAGCTTTTTCCGCTTCCACCCCGGCCGCCCCCGCCCCCTCAGCCCCCTCCCCGCGCTGCTCCGCTCTCCTGCCGCCTCCCAGTGCGTCAATCCGCTGCAAGCCGCGCCGTCCCACGGGGCGGCCGCGCGGCCGGCGGCCCGGAGGTCCCCCCGGCCTCCCGTCGGCTCCCCGGGGCCCTGGTCCCGTGCCGGTGCCGTGCCGGTGCCGTGCCAGGGGGTCACCGGGTCAGGGCGTTCCCACAGGACTCAGTGGAGGGATGTGCTGGGGAGCCGGGCCGCCGCCACCCAGACTGCCACCGAGGCCGCCGCCCAGGCAGGCCGGCAACAACCAGCAAAAAACACGGACGGACGGGGAGAGTTTGTGTCGGATCGGGAGTATCGCGGTTCCGAGATAAAGTGTCCGCCTTACAGCGCCCTTCCCGCCGCCCCTCCCAGCGCCGGTGGGCCGGTGGGCCGGTGGGCGCGGCTGCCGGCCTCGGCTCGACAGGCATACGATTGGGTTCCCTTTCCGCGCGGCCGCCGTGAGGCCCTGCGTCCTGAGGCCCTGCGGCAGGAGCGAGGCGGGCGGCTGCATGTCCCGCGTCCCGCTCCTATCTAGCCCCGGGACTTTGATCAGTGTAGAAGGGCTATCGTGTTTATTTTATTTGCCACGACAAAGCGGGGAAGGGGGGAGGGGAGGTTTGGAGAGGAACAGGAGAGGGGGGGGGGGCTCTCCGACACTCTAGAAAGCATAAAGGAGGTCTGTCTGAGCCGCAGGGTCGGGGGCGGCGGCAGCCACACTCGCTAGCACAGGCAGGCCACGGCGGCGGCGGGGGCCCCCTGCCAGACCACACGTCACGTCACGTCTGGAAGGAGGCGAGGCCGACTGCGGGCAGCCCGCTGCTGCAGTCTGGCCGCGTAGGAATGCGGAACAAGTCGTCGATCTGGAGTGGAGCTGCTGGCCGGCCCCGGCCGTGCGACAGTGGCCGTCTGTGCATGTGCCGGGGGTGGGGGCCGGCGGGGGCCGGCGGCCGTGCCGAGGTCGGGGCGGAGTAGTGGACCCTTTCCGGGCCTCCTCCCCCGAGATTCTTGCTTTGCCCGGAGGAAGCGATGTGCGACGGAACAAAGATTTTCCCATCTCCGTCCTGCTTGGCCCGCCTGCTGCCGCCGCCGCTGCCGCCGTGTCCCGGGGGCGGCCGAGGTGGCTCGAGCGGGGGGCGGTAAACTCCGCCACGCTCGCTGTCACGGGGCCCGTACCGGCAACACACACACACTCACATTCACATTCATAGGAGCTTTGAAGACATGTACCACCGCCCTCTGCCGGCAGACAAATGGGACGTGCCGCTGTGCCGCGCACAGGTGGTGGAAGAAATGAAATAACGTTTCGCCAACGCTTGCGCAAGAACCGCCACGGGGAAATCAACCTAGTACTCTAACTCTGCACGGCATTTTCGTCTACAGTACTTGCAGTAACGTACATGTATTTTAACACAGAAAGAGCAGCGATAGAACAAAGTCCGTCCAGGTCCGTGGCCTAAAAACAGATTCGTTCGAACCCCTATCCACCCTATCTCGTGTTGGGCAGCCCGCGCAAGAGCTGAGCTGCAAGTGCTGGGCCCCGCTCTACCCCAACCGCGCGGTGTCGAACGCTTTGGAGACCCATTCCCTACTAGCGACGCCGCTGCCGGCGCCACAACGAACATACTTCTCTCTCTCCCCCTCTCTCTCTCTTTCTCTCTCTCTCTCTGTCTCTATCTCTCCCCCTATCCTTGCGTGAATTTCCACCGCTTTGTCCCGCATGCCGCCGCCGAGGGCACACAGCGAGGCACTCTGCGAATAACCCACAAGCAATGCACTGCAAATAAACGTGGATCCCGGCACCCGCACGACCAGAGAGGTGCGCCCGGCTAGCCGACAGAACAGCAGGGGGGGGGGGGGGGTCTCCCACGTATCACAGCACGCCTGTCGCAGACCGACCCGATGCGGACCCGATCCTTTCAGTCGGGATCGGGTCTCGCTCCAATCGTTTGCAAAACTCTTTGCTCTTCCTTCTCTCCCGTCCTTCTCTCTCTCTCTCTCTCTCTCTCTCTCTCTCTCTCTCTCTCTCTCTCTCTCTCACACACACACACACTCTCCCTCTCTCTCCCTCTCCATCTGCCCGCTCTCTGTACTCTTCCTCTCTCCTAACGGCTGAAACGAATTCAGAATAAAGTGGATTTTCCGGCGTTTTTCTCTCCTCGGGAGTGACAGCTACCGCCCGCCCCGCCCCCGCCCCGCCCCCGCCCCGCCCCCGCCCCCCCCCGCCCCGCCCCCGGACCGAGGTGCTTCCCCTCCTCGGCACACTTTTTGTTGGCCGCGGCGGCGGGAGCTACAATCCACTTCCAGCCGACACCAACCAACACCTGTAACCCGGCGGCCGCCGCGCTCCGCCCGCCCCGCCGCAGCAGCCAGCAGCAGCCTCTCTGATGCGGTGCGGCCATGTTGCCGCCGCGTACAGGGAGGGGAGGAGGGGGAGGGAGGGCAGGTGAGGCGCCGGCCGCGTTGCCGCTGTTGTTGTTGTTGTTGACGGAGTTGTTGCTGCGGGGCGCGGGGGCTGCGGTTGGGCTTATAACCCGACGGTTCTAACAATAATGGAACACTAGCGGGGCTGTCAGGGGGCTGCCATAGCGCCCGCCACAGCCCCCCCCCCCCTCTTTCCCCCTCCCCCTGTCCCCAGTTTGCACCTTTGCCCGCCCCTACTCTCGTATCCGTCTTGTCGTGACTCGACCGACTCTGAGAGGGAAAAAAGCCGCGTCAGCGGCATGACTCCATCGAAACCAGCAGCATAGCAAGTGTGTGTGTGTGTGTGTGTGTGTGTGCGGAGGGAGGGGGAGGGCCGGGCGGGTCCTGCAAATGTCTGGCGCAGAAAGAGCGGCGGATCGACTCTCCGCCGGCCGTCGTTCCGGTCTGAAA
This sequence comes from Megalurothrips usitatus, assembly GCA_026979955.1. Classification (NCBI taxonomy): domain Eukaryota; kingdom Metazoa; phylum Arthropoda; class Insecta; order Thysanoptera; family Thripidae; genus Megalurothrips; species Megalurothrips usitatus. Next base: position 20,236,644 of record CM049592.1, read on the forward strand.
AAGAACGAGAATCGCGCCGCTGGAGCGGTTTGAGCAGCAGCTGAGCCGCTGGAGTTGCTGCGAGCGCCTGCGGAAGTCCGGGTAGGCCGTCCCGCCCGGCGCGCGCGCGCTGCAGAGCCGGGAGCGGCCTACCCGCCAGGCGGCGTGCGCCACACAGTACCGCCACTGAGACGTGAGGCCCGGGGCCCGGGCCCTGTGGGTGACGCCGCCGCGCACGCCGTGCCGGAGGGAACGTAACGAGCATGAATAATCCAGAGCCGCGGCCGGGCGGGCCACAAACCAGTTGACCGCGCCGCGGCCACGCTCTCCCGCCCAGCGCTGAATTATTTCCATAATGGGCGCGCTGCTGCGTTTGTTCGCACCGTTCGAGTGGGAGGGGGGGGGGGGGTCAAGCGTTGGTGGCGGGGTGTTGTGTGTGCACACGCGGTGGACCCTTCCAGCCAGGCCCAGGCCGCGCTCTCTGTGCATCAATAGGTGAAAGTATTTGCGGACCCGCGGCCGCGGCCGCCGTCCTCCTGAATGGGGCGGGGCACACCGGCCGCCGGCGCGGCGCCTCACGTGGCCGATGACTTATGCCCCCTCCCCCCACCCCCGCCTCCCATCCTCACTCGCAGGGCCTCCTTGAAACTGACAAATTGCGGAGCTGGCGGTGACTTGCCGGCAATACATCCCGTCCCCAAGCACACTGACCATTTTTCTCTCCCTCGGCCCCCTCCCCGCACTTCCCCGCTGCCCTCCCCTGTTTTGTCTACCCCATACCTCGAATGTCACTCTCGTATACTATCGCCTTTTCTTGTCATCGCACGGCGAAAGTTAGAAAGTATGTTGTCGGGGCGTCCTTTGAAAAATCGTTCTTTGCCGCGCGGCCTGCCGTGCGGGCTGTGCGGGCCGTGCGGGCGGCCTGCGCGTGCTGGAGTAGCTTGTACCGAGCACCCTCAGCCGGCGGGGCGGGGCCCCCTGCTGTAACACAGACGTCAGCCGACGAGACGCGCGCCATGAAATTGTGCGCGCCTGTCAGATTCTCCTCTCTTTTTGGCATTCATTTGCCAACCGTATGCAGGAGCAGGAAGGATGGAGTGCGTTCTGACAGTGGTGAGGAAATTGAGCTCGCATATATTTTGCGTCTCTCTCTCTCTCTTCCCTATAGACCCACCCACGTTCCCTCTCCCCGCCTTTCCCCCGTCTGCCAGAACACCATGTGGGATTACATTACGAACAGAATTGAATGCTAACAACAAACCGGGCCGGTCCCCACGCCGCCGCCACCCGCTACGGCTGCGCCCGACCAGCCCCTGGTACCCCTACTGCAGGAGCCGTGCCCCCGGCGGCTGCTGCTCACCTCTTGCCTTCGCGAAGCCGCGCCGAAGTTATTTTCGATCAAAAGTGGTGCGTCGTTGGGCGAGGGAGTGGGAGGGGTGCTTGCACTCGTGGTGTTGTCGTCACACCCCTCAGCACTCATGCTGTGAGTAGGGCCTCCCCCTCCCCGCGGTGTGGCCCCGCGCGCTGCTCGGGCGGCACTTACCTTATCATACCTGCCCGGCCGGTGTAAGCGTGCAGGATTACCCCCTTACCCCCGGTACTAAATCCCTAGGGACCCAAGACCCCCCGGTAAACCATCCCTAGGGATCCTTTACCCCCCAGGGTAGGGGGAACAGGATCCCTAGGGTTGGTTTACCGGGGGTAAAGGGTCCCTAGTAATCGATTACCCCCCTACATTTGAAGCCAAGGGGGTAACGGGTTCCTAGGGATATGTTACCCCCGGTACTTGGTCACTAGGGAATCGTTACCACCACCCCCCCCCCCCCCCCCCCCCCCCCCCCCCCCCCGGGTCACAGGGGGATGAATGGTCTCGAGAAACCCAGGCCAACCTACACTAACCTAACCTAACCTAGTGACCCAGGGGGGTACTTAATCCCTAGGGACCCTTTACCCCCGGTAAACCAACCCTAGGGATCCTTTACCCCTACGCGGGGGGTAAAGAATCCCTAGGGTTGGTATACCGGGGGTAAAGGATCCCTAGGGATTTAGTACCGGGGGTAAGGGGGTACTCTTGCACGCTGACACCGGCCCCGCGGATGGTGTGTCGCGGTGTGCCGCGGTGTGCCGGACCCACACCGGCCGGGGCTTGGCCTCGCCCCGACCAAACTTTCCGGTGCCATCAAACCAGCAGGCCGAGGCGCGGAGGGAGGAAAGGGGAGTGCTCAAGAGTCAATCACGACTCCATCCTCTTCTCTTCCCTTCATTTTCTCCCCACCCCTCCCTTTCCTGCCTTCGTCCTTACCCCCTCAAAGCCGCTATGAATTTTTACCGCACAGCGAGTTCCGGGGGAAGCGGCGGCGGTGCCGGGCCCGGGACCCGCGGTTGGAGAGCAGGGGGTGGGGGTGGGGGGCGGCGTCAGAGTCGGCTTGCCTTTATTGGGGGAGAAATGGTCTACGAAGCCATCCCGCTGCAGTTACCGCGGTGAGCACCCGACTGCAGACTGCTGATGACGTGTTCCGCTCCATCAAATCTCTCCCGGCCAGCACCTCCGTCCGCGCCCCCTTGTCAGGTCGCCGCCGGCCTCGGGCCGGGTCTCCGGGGCTGCCGGATCAGTTCGTTCCGAACACCACTTGAAATAGGTGTGAACGCTTCCACGCTCCCCGCACCCAGCGCTGCCCGCCGTGCCAAGGTGGGCCCCGTCCTCGGAGGCAGGCCCCTGGCCCCTGGCGAATCCCTGCAGCGCCCCGAGCAGGAAGTTTTCCGATGGCGCCGTCGCGAAGCAGTCGAGGAGGAGGCTTCCTAGCAGCAGGCCGCCCGCCGCCCCCGCTCCCTCCGGATCTCCTGTGGACCGCTCCGCTGGGGCCGTCGGGCCCCACAAGGCGTTTTTGGTCGCGGTTCATTGTCGTCTCGGTCGGATACGGGGCGGGGCAGGGGGGCGGGGGAGGGGGCTGGCGGCGCTGCTGGGGCCGGGCCGCTCCTTTTGTCCGCCTATGACCCCACCCCCGGCCGGCCCTTACGTGTTCGGAAAGCCAGATGGACACCCGAATAGGTACCGGCGGCGCTCTAGCGCACTAACAAAACCTCCCGCCCGCCCGCCACACCTGGTGGCCTCGCTCCCGGCCCGTCCCTTTCTGAGCAGGGACGTGGCGGTCGGCACCCCTGACCCTGACTCAGGCCGTCGCCGAGAGGCGCCGGATCAACACTCCATCCCGGCGGCCAATTGCAATTCTTATGTATGGCACGCCACATGCGGTGCGCAGGGTGTGGCAGCAGGGGCACCGCAGAGAGTGTACCGGCCCGCGCCCCCGGGTCTGCGCTCTCCCCCCGCGGTGCCGCGCGGTTTCTGCATAAAACATTCCTTAATAAATTTCAGAAAACGAATAGAAAATACTGGTTGTTTACATCGCGGGGAGAGAAAATGCGCGAGGGAACGCGCTCCGGCTGCGCACCGACCGGACGCACCGGCCGTGGGGAGGGGGAGGGGGTGGCGGAGCTACCCCTGCTCGCCGCGGGGGCCGGGCGCGTGTGCAGAGTATAGTGTACCCTGTCTATTATTTATTTCCGTTTATCTGAATGCACTTGCGGCCCGCACGCTTTCACTCTTGGGTTCGCAATGCACTTTCTGTCCGTACGGGTCGCGGGCAGCGCAGCCATGCCTTTTATATGCGCGGGCAGAAGGCGCACGTGTTTGTGGAATGCGTCGGTGTCAACTTTCACCGTGGCGATGCCGGAGTGGAGGGAGGACGAAGGAGGGGTGGGGGGAGTCCGGACGTGGCCAGCCTCCCGACGAGCCGCCGGACCCGCTGGCCGACCTCACCTCGGCCGGCACACTCCATAAGATGCCCTTTCCCATGCGCCCCGCCGCCCCGCCGCCCCGCCGCCCCGCCGCCCCGCCGCCCCGCCGCCCCGCCGCCCCGCCGCCCCGCCGCCCCGCCGCCCCGCCGCCCCGCCGCCCCGCCGCCCCGCCGCCCCCCGCCCCGCCGCCCCGCCGCCCCGCCGCCCCGCCGCCCCGCCGCCCCGCCGCCCCGCCGCCCCGCCGCCCCGCCGCCCCGCCGCCCCCGCCTGACGGCCCCCGCCGGAGGGGAGGGCCCGGCTGGGGTCGGCGGCGTGTGTCGTGGCCGGCCGCCGGACTCCCCGGGGTGCAGTAGCTCGCCGCGACACTTGATTGTGGCCCCGCTGCTGCCGCCGCCGGAAGCATAATCCGGCAACACTTTTGCTGAACACTGCCGAAGCCGCTGGGGCTGGGCCCCGCGGTAATTAGAAAAGTTGTCCGACCTGGCGGCTGCTGCACCGACCCGAGGGCGACAGCCGCGGCCGCAGCCCTGCCGTGCTCCGCGGGCTCAGCGTTCTACCCAACGAGTTTCCGCCAACAAATGCGGCGCCCAGACGTAATGGGGCGGTCCGCGCGTTGTGACTGCAGCACGAGTGTGTGTGTGTGTGCGTGCGTGTGTGCGGGCCACTAGCGACTGGCCTCACGAGGGCCGCCGCCGTAAAGCCGGGTGGACGCCGCGTAAAAATGCCGTCGGAAACAAACAAGTGCTCCCGGCTCCGAACTTGTTAGGCGGTGTGCTGGCGGTGGCGGTGGCGGTGGGCCAAAAACTATTGCCGAAAGTTTGAGTCGCCTTTGGATGCTTTCCCTGATGTCAGGCCCCGATCTAACCACCTCCTAAATAAGGCTGACAGGGGCGTCCACTCACAACTTTTGCGAAGAGAAAATCCCCAGACAGGGTTGGGGGCGACGGACGTCTCCGCGCCGACACCGAGCCGAGCTACGGAGCTGTTGTGTCTCCTCCCGGTCAGTGCGGCGTGAGGTGACGCCTCATCCTTTCCACTTTCAGCACTCTGTGTGTGTGTGTGTGTGTGTGTGTGTGTGTGTGTGGGCGCGCGCGCAGACAGACATGCGGGGGAGTCGGTGTCCTGCGGTGTCCTGCGGTGTCCTGCGATGTCCTGCGGAGCCCTGCAGTGCCCTGCGGTGTCCACCCTGCGGTTCGCCGGGCCCTAATGGCTTCTGACGGCCGAACACGTCCCGCCGTACGGCCGCTGGCCGCTGGCCGCTGGATGACGTCGGACCGCCCCCACCTCCGTACGTAGAGTCGTGCTGTGGCCTCGGCCGGAGCTGAGCGCTCCCAGGGCGGCGGTAACGCGGACACGTCCAAGTGGCAGTGGGCGGTGGTGGTGCGGCGGGGGCCGTGCCCTCTGTAGGTCCTCAAAAAAAAATCCATGAAATCTAGCTTCCCCTCCCTCCATTATCAACACTTTCTTTTTGCCCTGACGTCGTCGGCGCGGTCTCTGAAGCGCAGAGAAGCTAATTGCACCGTGTATTTCGCCACACCATTAACGAGACGATGGCACGCTTCGCCGAAGCCAATCAGGGCGGCGAGGCCCGGCCAGGCGGGGCAGAAATTAATTTCACAGTGTCGAGTCGACTCGCGGCCGAGCTCTATCGTCCGCCACGGCGTCTGCTGTGGCGAATGCTGCTGCGACCCTCCGGACGACGACGGGCCATAAAAATCTGAGCACAGGAGGAACACGACACAGGGGGCCGCAGGGGGCCGCAGGGGGCCGCAGGGGGCCGCACATAGGTGGGGGGAGGGGAGGAAAACGGGGACTGCTGTCCGACTCCGGCACAACACGAGAAAGAGAACCATTAGAAACGAAATGACATTTATTGTGACCGGGCCGGAGCGATGCCCAGGCCGCGCAGTGCAGCCTCCGGCAGCCACCGGAGCTCCGATGCAGATCTTTTGTGACGTCCATCCGAATTGATGACGTCATTACGAGAGGGAAAATAGGGTAGACGGGTGGGCGGAGAGGGGCGTGTTCTTATTTTCACGAATCAGGAGAAATTTAATTAACAGTTAGAGAAGAATGGCGAAGGGGAGAAGGCGTTTTCTGACTGCCCCAGCAATCAGTGCCGACCTAAAAATTTCATAAAACTGTTTACTGAATTTATCCTTTTTTGAAATTAATTTTCTCGACAAATGCTGCGCGGGCTCTATGATGCTGGGGCTGCTCTCCGCCTGATGCCGGAAACGATGGTGGTTCCCATTTATTTTTTGTGCCTCAATTTCCGGCCTATCAAAAGAGAGAAGACGGTAGGGGGGGGGGGGGGGGGTATAGACAGTCGGTACAGCAGCGCCGAGTGTTTCCACCTTTTCGAGGCTGCCAGCCTTGGGCCCCCTTCGTTGTTCCATCACACGGCCGATGCTTCTTGAAATGTTTGCCTTCATGAGCCTACAAAACAAACCCCGGCACGGGGCGCGCCCGTGTCTATACACCTCGACAACACCGGTGGCCCACACTGTTTAATAATGCCCCTCATTGTCGTTTTTATGTGCAATAATTATGGGCTCATCCACTCTCTATGGTGACAGGCCGCCCCGCGTTCCAAATATTGAGCTCCCTGCCGCTGCTCTCCCGCCTGGTAATAAAAGGCATATGCATCCAACGTTGTAATGGACGTACCGGATCACCGACAGAACTCTATCTAAAACAACTTCGACGCACTGCAATTTGCTTTTCGGATGTTTAATTGAAAAATTGAATTTAAAAATAACACGCCATTCGTAGTGTAATGCATGTCAATAATCTCAGGATGCAATGTATGGACGCAATGTGCAGAGCAGACAGCGCATGCCCCGTTGGCTGGTGTTGAACCACTTGGACTTGAGCTTGGGGGCGTGAGTTGGCTGCATCCAGGAGGCCACGGCCGTGTGGTCGGCCAGTGGTGCGCTCCGGCATTCCGCCGCGTGCGGCAGCCGCGGCAGCTGCGGGCGGGCCGGGCACCCGGGGCTCCCCGCACTGTCAGGGAAGGATGGCAGACCGGCTCGCATTGATGTTTGCTGTCTTTGTGTGGGTGATAATTACGGTCGTTCCGCTGCTCCCGAAGGGACAGCCTCGTCGTCCTAGAGTGTCCATGCGTCCCCGAGTCGGGACTTTGTGTCAATATCGAGGGGTACCCCGGTGCTTCCAGTCAGTGTACGCCTTCCAGTCCAGTCACTCTCCAGTCAAAGTCCATTCAATTTCCAGTCGGACACGTCGTGCGGCTACAGTACCGGGAGTGCACGGGCTTCTCGCACGGAGGCCCGGTAGCAGCGCGGTCAGCGAGTCCAGCCGGCGGGCGGCTGGTCAGTGTTCAACTCTTTGCCGGTCCGTGCATTTTTTCTGTCGGCTCAGCTTAGACGACGGTGTGTGAAGTATAAGGGGCGCGCAGGGAAACGTCATCGCGGCTCTGTGGCCGCGTGGGTATAGTGGATGGGCAGCGACTGAAAGGTCGCGGGTTCGAATCTTACCGATTCCTCTAAATTTTTCTTGTGTCTGCGCTTGGAAGACAGAGGGTAAAATATACTTCCGAACGTGGCGTCGGTATGGCTGTCTGAACGGCCGTGCGCGCTGCGTCACTGAGAGATGTAAGCGTTGGGTTTCAACTTGAAGATTCCCGCAGCACGGTCGGGCTTACCCCCGTTCCCGGGTCCGAGGTTCTCTCGGTCGCCCGGGGTTTCCGGCGGGGGGGCTCTGTGTCTACCAAGGAAACTTGGTTCGGAGACTCGGGTGTATGCTACGGGGGTACCTAGGGTTCGGTACCTTCGTTTTCGCTCCCTGTGAATCTGGCAGACGAGGACACGCCGTCGCGACTAGGGTTCGTCGTGAAGTACAGCAGCTTCGGCTGTGTACGATATAGGAAAGCCTACCTCCCCCCCAATCCGCTCGGGAGTGGCCGCAGTGCCACAGACCAACCAGCCAGTCGAAGGGAGTTGATTCCGGAAATCTGGCTGGCGGAGGGGGCTACATTGACCGTTGCGGAAGCGTGCCCCTGAAAAAGGCCGCTGCGTTGTGCCGGTGTCTTTGCGGCGGTCAATACCTGGTACACCGGTTCCCATTCGAACACCGAAGTTAAGCAGGAGGGTTCCAGGCGGAGGCCTGGGACGAGGTAGTGCCCACCCATTTTTGCATTTTTTAAAAGTATTCACAGATTTCTGAGCAAAACAAAAATATTTCCGTTTTGAGTTTTGGTCACGGTAGGAATGAGTTTTAGCCTACTTTGGGGTGGGTGACAGCTCAGAACACAGGAACCATAAATGATCGTGAATTTTTCATTCCAGTCAATGGAAAAGTCCGGTCCAGTCACCAGTCAGTGTACACCCGTCCGTAAACTGAGGCCCCCCTCGGTCAATATGCATGCATGCCTGGCCCGAGATGCTGAGACATCAGAACGTTGTGTGGACACTCTAGGACCAGGGTAGGACCTGACCAACACGCCGTGAAGACCACCAATAAACGCTTCACAAAGGCGGCGGTGGTATTGTCTCCGAAACCTTTGACGCCGGTCTGCCATCCTTCCCTGACTCGACTATATATCTGGGACACTAGCCACCATTCCCGAAAATCGCATAAGAGGAATATTATTGTTGGGCGTATTCTGTGTGTGCGAGGAAGATAGCATGTGGGGGGGGAGGGGGGTCGGAAAGAAGCGGGAGGAGGCGAAAGTTTGAATTGATTCTGCGGTCTCCTTGCTTCCCTCGGCTCGGCCTGAGCTCCGGGCGGCGGCGGTGACTCTGGGCCGGCGGCAGGGCAGCGGGCGGGCAGGCGGCGGCGGCGGCGGCGGCGGCGGCGGCGGCGGCGGCGGCGGCGGCGGCGGCGGCGGCGGCGGCGGCGGCGGCGGCGGCGGCGGCGGCGGCGGCGGCAGGCCCCTACGAGCGGGCTCCGTGGGCCTCCGCGGGGCCCCGCGGGTGCGTGCTGAGCCGAGCAGGCAGGATGCTGTTCCACGTCTCCCCAGAGGGTCTTTCGGAGCCGGGTCCGGCCGCCCCCTAAGGGGCCCGGCAAGCCGGCCTGCCGGGGGCGTGCCGGGGGCCGGGGGCCCAGTCCGCCCGACGTGTCCCACCCTTGTCATGACGACACTGGGGCAAGAAGGGGACGAAATCCGCTCCAAGTGTAAACCGGCGAGGGTGGTCCCGTGGCCCCGTGGTCCTGAGGCGGCACTGCAGCATGCGCGCGTCCCTGTGCGAACCGGGGACGCGCTGCCAGCCGCCTCGATGACGGCCAGAATCACTGCTTGGGCCACGAAGTTGCTATCCGCAGTGAACATCGCCTTGCCCACTTTACGGCGCACCCAGAAAAAGATGACGGGCCTCGCCGCCGGAGGTTACAATGACCTGAATACACCACTTCCCTACGCGCAATAATTAATTGGGCCAAAGCTTTTAAGCTTATTGCACGACCAAGATGGGAGAGCACAAGAAGCGCTCCTGAAAAAAGTTGTACATCCGATTAATCTTCGAAAGATTAACCATCGACTTCTTGCCATTAGGTAGTCGCTTTCGTTTTATTTCACCCGCCTTGCTTCGATTACCGGACTGCCGGTCTCAAGATGTGAAGCACGACGCCTTAACCTGTCCCGAGGGCGGCGGTCTCTTGCCGTCCCTTTGCGGTCCGTTCACCCCATCGGTCCCCCTCTTCGTCCTTCGCTCTCTCTTGGCTCCTCGTTCCCTCCTCCCTCCCTCCCTCCCCCTTCTCCCCCACAGATAAACGGCACAGTGGCTAGCGATTTTTAGGTCACTTTGTTCCCGCACGCGCTTTCTACTTTTCACTTCGGCCGTTCTATTATTAAACTCTTAAGAGAGTGGCCCCGCCGCCCCCCCCCCCCCGCCCCCCCGCCGCTCCCCGCCGCCCCCCGCCCCCGCCGCCCCCCCCCGCCCCCGCCGCCCCCGCCGCCCCCCGCCACCCCCGCCGCCCCCGCCGCCCCCCGCCGCCCCCCACCGCCCCCCCGCCCCCCGCCGTTCCCCGCCGGGAGCTGCGCCGCGTCCGCAGCGCTCCGCCCGTCCGCGGCCCTTTTGGGGGACGAGGGAGCGGGGGCGCAGCAGAATGCAGGGGAATGATTTTCATTTTAATTAAACATCTGACGAGCGCTCTGGTGTTGACTTGGCTTCCTAAGGGCGGCCTCTCTTTTATTTCCCTCCCGCTTTGAAGAGGCAGATTCGACCGCCGCGTCAAGCCGTTTGCGACTGCTGTTTTCCCCAATGCACACGGAGGGACGAGAAGTGGCCGCAGCTACGGATCCTGGGGTATCCTCCACACAGCATCACGGGTGTGGTGGAGCAGCACTAGGACAGACACCCGCCGGCTCACAGATGTCTAGCCCAGCCGTCACCACCTGGACAGCGTTCGCAGCCGGCCGGAGGGGAGCCGCCCTCGAGCCGCCCCATGCAGCCGCCGGCAGTGGGAGGCGAGGGCGGGGGCCTGGCCGGGGGCCTGGCCGGGGTGCGGCCGGGAGCAGTGCCGCCTATTAGCGTGGCGACACGTCCCGCCCCTCGTGCTGCGCGGCCGCCCTCTCCTCCCCCCCCCCCCCCCCCCCCCGACACGGCACGGCACAGCCTCCGCTCTCACAACTTGGGCCGGCCTTGATTCTGTCGCTTCGCCTGTGGCCGTGTGCTGTCTTTATACCCTCCCGCGCAGACGGCGCGGCGCCCACTGAAGTCGTCACGGAAGGCGCCTGCATTAACACTGCTACCGCAGCCGTGCCGGCCACCGTCTCCCTCGGACATGAGTGCGAGAGAGAGGGAAGGGCTTATTTGAGTGTGAGAAAAAAATGAGAGAGGTGCGGTGGTGGACAATGACGAAAAGGGGAGGGGGAAAAGAGGGCATGTTAAGAATAGGGAGGTGAGAGAGGGAGGTGAAAGAAGGGTAGTGAGAGTGGAGGGAGAAAGAGAGAGAGAGGGAAGGGGCTTAGGAGGAACCGGTGCGACTAACTCAGCAAAAGAAGGTATAAGCTGGGAGGTCGAGCCATATCTCAGTGGGCGCAGCGAGTTGCGAGCAGTATGCTGAGCGGGGTGCGGAGTGTGTGTACGCAGGGAGGGGGGGGGGGGGGGGTGGCCCCTGCCGCCCCCGCCGCCCCGCCCATCTCTTAGGACGTAGTAAAACGTCCAGGGCGCCCCACTCGCAGCGCTGGTGGTGGTGGGATTTATGTAAGCAGCGCATGAAACGAAGAAGGCTCGCTCCCCGGCCTGCGTGCGGAAACACAATATGCATCTCTCCGTCTCCGTCCTACGGCCGTGGCCGACCGACGCGTCCGAGAGAGACGGGCGGTACGGCGCGGGGCGGACGCGGCCGCCGAGAGGCTAAGCAGGGAGATCCCATCCCATCCTCCTGGCTGCTGGGCCGTAAAGAAAGAGGCGCTCCGGAAGAGCAGCCGGCGGCCGGACCAGCCGGGGGCGGTGCGGCCGGGGGCGGTGCGGCCGGGGGCAGTGCGACCGGGGGCGGTCCGGCCGGGGGCGGTCAGGCCGGGGGCGGTCAGGCCGGGGGCGGAGGTAAGTACCTCCACCAACTAACGACAAAGATCGCCCCCCCCCCCCCCCCCCCGCGGACCGTGCGGCACGGAGTTGGAACGGTATGCACACAAACACTATGCGGCGGCCGGCGGCCCGCGCCGCGGCGGTACAGGTGAGCTTGAAGCGCCAGCGGGGCCACGCTAACACGCGGAGGCACGCGGGGGGGGGGGGGGGGGGGGGGGGGGGGAGAAAAGGGCCATGATACCCTTTCGTATGAAAATGAAGGCGCCACCCCCGCGTCCGTGCGCCGGCCCTTCCACCTGGACAGCCCTTTCGACAGGCCACTCTGACGAGATGGCGGCGCTCCCACCCAGACCCGTCCCTCCCTCATTTCTCTCTCTCTCTCTCTCTCTCTTCTCTCTCTCTCTCACACACACACACGTGAGAACATTATCATATTCCTCGGCTATTCTGCGGTGGATGTACGTACGCATACGTCGGGTCCAACAGTCTGTAGAGTCCGCAGCATTTCGTCTCTTTATTCATTTTTATGCGACTTTTTCCCTGCTCGTATTTTTGTTTTGTTTTTGTTTTTGTAATCAGTGTTCTGGCAGGGGTAATGGAAATGCGCTTCCAGATCGGGCGGACCTCATGTTATGCAGAATGCAATCCGCTAAAATGCGTCCATTCTTCCCCCTCCCCCACACGGCCCGCTAATTCCGGGGAGCCGGGTGGGGCGGGGCCGGGTGGGGCGGGGCCGGTGGGGCGGGGCCGGTGGGGCGGGGTCGGGTGGAGCGCGCCGCGCAAGAATGCGGGGACGCCTCGCGGCGCCGGGCGCAATGCGCAATGCGCCGGTTATTGCAGCTGCAGCCCGGCCATAGGAATCCGCTCGGCTCAATATTAAAAAATTGGCAGTGGCATTCGAAAGAGGGAGAACGCAGAGGCGGAAACTAAAGTCGAGGGCTTTCTCAATACTAGGCGGCCTGCTTCTCGAGGCAGAGGGAAGGGGACCCAGTCTTGGGCCTGCCCTCTCTCCCCAGCTTTGGTCACACACACGAACTCGGTCTGTTATTGGTCTCGTTTTGAGAGAAATAAAAACGAACAAGCTGAAAGGTTCTCTTCTGAGAGCGGGCGGCGGACCGCGTTGGCCGTGCTGATAAGATTATGTACATCCGCCCTCTCCTATATCTCTCTCTCTCTCCACTGGCGCACACTCACTCTCTGTCCCCCTCTCGGAAGCGGGTAGGCATCCACTCCGTAGCCTTTTCGGCGGCGTGCGGCTTAATTCATTTAGCCGGCGCTGAAAGTGGCGACAGCTTCAAAAACCGAGTGCAGCAGTGGAGGGGGCGGCGGCGCCTCCCACAAGGCAGGAGGGAGGGAGGGGAGGGGAGAGTTTCAACGGTCGGCCGGCGGCGAAAGGGGACCTCCAAGCGGAAGAGGGTCGCGGCAGCGGCGCAGCGGCGCGCGGAGGCGGCGAGAGACCTCGATGAAAAGATAGCATAAAACGTCGTGTGCCCCCGCGGTTTTCGTGTTTCGTCTTATTCTGCCTCTTAAAAATGGAGAGGGAAGCGGCGCGGGGAGGGGAGCACCTTGATGTCACCTGGAGGAGCTCGCCAGCCAGTGCGCGGACCCCTGACGGCCGGCGGCCCCTTCTACCCCGTCCACACACACACACACACACACACACACACACAGACACAACACGCACCCGCCTTGTTTTTGCTTGGCCGTGGTCAACTCCGTGTGGGAGCAAGTTCCAGTCCTCGACGTCGGCGCCCTGCCCCGGCCGGCCCCGCACCGACCCGTCCTCCCGTCTTGGACCCGGTTCTGCCAAACTTTTTCCATCCCTACTTCTCCCCCCCCCCCCCCCCGGCAGATACGTCTGTGTGCGCCGGAGTCTCGTGCCCTTTCTTCTGTTGCTGCTGGAAAAAAGTTTCCACGCGTTATGAAGGGGATGATGATGTAGCCGTCATGCCTGGGAAATACCTGGAAGGCCCTTCCCTGTCTCCCGTGTGGAGTTTTGGACCTCGTCAGCCAACGAGCTTGCGGTAGTCGCCTACAAGAACAGCAAAACAAACTCAATTTTTCGACTCCGTTGTGTCGGAGACACCCCGAACCGAAACTCACGGGGCCCTCGTGTTGTGTTGCAGGTGGTGGGGCGCGGCATGAGCGAGCGGGCCTAGCTCCCATCAGGCACTCGAGGTGAGAGAGGCTCCTCCCCCGGAGTGCTGGCCTCGGGGACCCACAGTGTAGGCGGAGCGGCGATACCCGTCCACAGCCCCGAGCTCTCAGGGGGCTGCTGTGCGGGCGGCATTTCATTTCCGGTCCGCGAAACGGAACAAGACCCTGTGTGTGTGTGTGTGTGTGTGTGTGTGTGTGTGTGTGCACGACCCGAGCTGCCCCCGACGACGCCAGACCATCTCAGCGGAGCGTATTGACATGGATGAACAGAAATGCGGCTCATCAAAATGCTGCCAGTGGGGCGGTACGCGGGGGGGGGGGGGGGGGGGGAGCGAAACAGCTCGGCACAGCACGGCCCCTACCCCCCACGACAAGCAAAGTGGTGGCCCCCGCCGGCAGCGCGGCGGCCCCCAGACTGCAGCCCGGCGGGGCACGACCGCATTGTCAGTGCCGGCCGCTGGTTTTTCATGTTTTTCATCCCCCGGCTCCCCCGCCCCCCCCCCCCCCCCCCCCCCTCCTCCCCGCCGCTCAGCCCCTGCGGCCGATGCTTTTGATGGCCGCGTATCGTCATTCATGAATTGTCTCGGCGTATACGCTTTTGGGGCACTCAGAATTAACATCCGCGAGGAGCGTGGCAGCGACGGCCGCGGGGCGGGGCGGGGCAAGGCGCTCTGTCGTGAGGGGCGCGGCCGGCACCGCAGTCTGCACAGTGCGAAACGTCTAATACGTCACGTTTCCACCGTGGAAATAACATGTATACCCGCGGCCCTACGGGGCACTCGGGGCAGTGATATTAATCTATCTGAAATTCCACGTTTTATTTTTAATAAATGCGCATTTCTAAATGAGTCCTCGCTGTTTTCTGTCTCCTTTGCACCGGCGGCGAGGGCCGTGGGGTCGTGGCAGCGGGTCGCGCGCACGCAACCCTGCGATAACCGTGTCACGGTGTAACTCTGTGCGAGTGTGTCCGGCCGCCCCCGCGCCGCCCCCGCGCCGCCCCCGCGCCGCCCCCGCGCCGCCCCCGCGCCGCCCCCGCGCCGCCCCCGCGCCGCCCCCGCGCCGCCCCCGCGCCGCCCCCGCGCCGCACGCACAGCTGTCACTCAGCGCTGCGTGTGGCGTGCCGGGCCTCCATGCGGCCGCCATGCGTACATGGTAAATGTGACCCGGCACCACCCCCACCCCCTTCTCTCCCTACTAGCAGCGCCCGGCAGCGCCGGTCCGTGCGCCACGAAGGATGCTTCCGAAACCGCTGAGTGCGGCCCGCAGGTACCGCCGTCTTCTCCCAGCATCCTGCTCGGGCTCCGGGTCCCGAGCCTCTGCCGAGCCGAGCTGCTGTCTCCCTCCCTCCCGCACTTGTTGCCACCGCTAACGGGGAGGGACATGGGCAGGGCGCACGGCCCGGCCCCAGCGGCACCGCCGTGCACCGTGCACTGCTGCCGCCGCTCGGGTGCGCAATACAGTAATGGAGCGAGCAGACTTGCCGGCGCCGCCGAGGGATTTGGCCCGGCGGAGGCTGGCGGCGGGGGCGGCGAGTGGGGCCACTGCCTGCGGCCAACTGCAGTGGAGAACATGAACTCCCGCCCGGCACGGGGCACGCGGCACGCGGCACGCGGCACGCGGCACGCGGCACGCTGCAGGCCTGCCAGGAGCATCACAGACGCAGCGGCGTGTTCCGGAGCCGCCCCGCCGCCGAGCGTGTTCCCAAATTTGCGGCAGAAAACTGTGATCAAAAAAAATTATCGTAATGAAAAAAAAAACTGAAATTGGTTTTGCTCGGAGGAGGACGCGGGACTAAAGACTGCCGCCCCCCATCGGTCCGGGTAAATAAAGCGCGCGCCTTTGACTCCCGCATTCCGTTTGGCGAGCGCAAACAGCAGACGGCGTTCCGAGTGCCGAGTTCCTCTGCGAAATAAACAAACATACGCGCCGCCGCCGTGCCGCAGGGTCGTCCGAGCGGCATTACTCTTCGTTAAGCCGCTACAATTCCTTTTCTTTCTTCTTCTATTTTTTAAGCAATTTATTTTTTTTAGTCGCGCGCGTGGTGGGAGAAAAAGGAAGTAGTAGCGTGCCCGCCCCGGGTCGGAAGACGACGACACCACGACAAGAGGGGAGGGGGAGGGCCTCGGGCATCAGCCTCGCAGACAGGCAAGTAAGCCACGACGCCGGAGTTAAGCGGTGTCGACTCTACTACAGGAGAAATAAATGAGAACACACAGAGGAACGAAACACGGGCACAAATCTCATTTAACTCTCCGCCGGAGCGCCGACAAGAGGACTTTACGTGTTCAGCGTTTCAAAAATAAAATGATGACATTGATTCCACTTTGTGACGCAAACACGACGGCGGCTGCGTCGCCGTCTGCTTGTGCCGGAGACTAACTCTGCGTGGAGCCAGTGGAGCGGTACGGGCCGGGCGGGGCAGCGGCGGCAGCGGCGGCAGCGGGCAGCGCGCCTGCGGTGCTCACGGTAGCCTGGCCCGCCGCGCGCGGCGGAGCGGCGCGTTGCCTACCCGCCGATCCGCGGGGGCTGAAGCCCGAGGCCAGCTACCGCCGCGCCCGTGATGGCAAGAGTGATGTCATCAATTACAGCCCCGGAGTGAGTGCGGGGGGGGGGGAGGGGGGTGAGCAGGGAAGGGGGGGGGAGGGGTAAGCAGGGGAGGGGGATGAGCAGGGGAGGGGGGGGGGGGTATAGGCTAGAGCCGATGATTACTGCTCGTTTTATACCGCCGCTTCAGGGGAAATGATTGCTGGTAAGTCGTCAAACGTTCATTGCCCGCCATTCTCTCGCTCTCTCGCTCTTCATCCCCTTTCTGCTGCGGTGGGCGCGCCGCGGGCAGGAACCAGGGGTTGTCGACGTCGTGAAAATAAGTGGTTCCTAACGCGCCTGTACGACCTTGCGGCCCTGCGGTGCCCTGCGGTGCCCTGCGGCCGTCTCCGTGGTCAGGGCGGGCGTCGGGCTCCACGGCAACGTGTGGCATAACGTGCCGCCACAGCAGAGAGCTTCTCAGCCAATTTGCTCACATCCCGTTGGCGTATGAACTCGGGTATAAGCACGCACTCTCCGTTAGCCTGTTTCACGCCCCGTCTGCATTGAGTCTCACACGGGCGGATGCGTCTGGACTCCGGGTCGGTCTGGTTTCGACCAACGTGTTTTCCCGGTCGCAGTGCAGCTTGGGGAGCAGTGGCGCCGGCCGCTGGCCCACCGAGCCCCGCGGGGCCCCACACCCGCGCCCGCCCGCCGCCCTGCACCGCCCCGGCGTCGCCGACACGGAGCGAACGAAACTGTAGTCGTTGTAAATAATAGAGCGCACGTGGCGCGTTAGGGGCGGCGGCGGCAGAAAGAGGAGGGGCGGCGCAATGTCATTGTGAGGCCGTGCCGCCGTGCCGCCCGCACCGCAGGCCGCAGGGCCCCTGCCGCCGGACCTCCTCCAGCCGGCTCAGGGCGCCGGGCTGCGTGGGGCTGCTGAGTACGCCTGGAACTTCCCCGCGACCGAGCCGTGTCGCCAGGATCCAGGAGAGGGGAGGGGAGGGGAGGGGAGGGGGGGGGAGCTTAAAAGTGCACGGGTCCGCTTGTTGCGCCGCCTGCGCCGCCGCCGCTGCCTGTGCGCCCCTCCCCGTCCCCCTACCCTCCCCCTGTCGCTGCCTTTCTCTTTCCATTTCATGCATTAACTAACTTGTTGTACCGCGCGCGAATGCAAAAGTTTTGATTTGTACGAATTAAAAATATTTCCGCACGGTCTTTTTTGGGGGGATTGGCGCAGAACGCGAGGGGGACTGAGTGGGAGAGAGAGCGAGAGAGAGAGAGAGAGAGAGAGAGAGAGGGGGGGGAAGGCTAGCAGGGCATCGTTTGAAGGGGCGCCGCGCTGGTCAGGATTAAAGTGCCCCGCGCTTTTATCCCCGCACTCCCACCGAGTAACACGCCCGCGTCGCTGCGCCCCTCAGTGTTTCAAGCTTACGACAGAAATCCCTCCGCCGGCAATAATTCCTGCAAGCAACTCGGTCAAGAGCATCTTCACTGTTCGGCGCATGCATCCTCAGTTTGAGGGTTCATTTTTTTGAAATGTTTTAAGGTCTTCATCTTAGTTTTTCATTTTTTTGATCGAGCTCACATTCACCGGCATTGATCTCTGTTTATCGGCAACTCGGTAAAAGAGAAGAAGGGGTGGGGGGCTCCGCTCCTCTTAACTTTCTCAATCTCTTTTCAGTCCCTTCTCGTCGGACGGCTCAGCCACCGCTTGTGCCGGCCGCGGACCGCCGGCCGTGGATCTCCGTCAGCCGAGGCCGGGGTCGCCCTGCCCCGTCCTCTGGCCGCGGACGCCAAGGCCCCGCCCGGCCGCGTCCCCGCCCGCTGTGTAATGTAAGCAGTCCCCGAGGCCGCCATCCGGCCGGACAGTGTCACGTGGTTTGTGCGCGCTCCCCGCCCGGGACCGCTGTGGGCGGAGCGTGGAGCAGCCGCGCGGTGTTTCGGAGTGCACCACGCGCTACCATCACCACCACCAGCACCACCACCCACGGCGCCGAGGCCGGCCCGGTGAGATTGCGTGGGAGCTCTGAAAGAGCCTTGTTGTCTTAACTGAGGCGCTGCGGAGGGAGGGGGGGGGGTACGCTGACGGGGTGCGGCCGGCGGCGGGACGGGCTGCCCTGGGCGGCTCTAGCCGTTTACGGCCGGTTAGGAGCCCCGGCGGCCCGGCGCCAAACCAACACCGATTCCCCCGGCCTGCCGGCCTGCCGTCGGTTCGGGAGGATTGCTTGCTTGGCAGCGGCCGCAGAGCGCTGTCTGTGTCTCGGTCAAGCTGCCGGCACAGCAGCGGAGCAGCGGCCACACACTCGGATGAATCAGGCCGAGCCGATCCCCCGCAGGCTGTGCAGTGCTGTGGGGGCGCTGGGCTCTCGGGGCCGTGCTGTGACACGCTGCGGTGTGCGCTGGACAAACACCTGCTCGCCCTCTCTATCTCACACGCAGGGATCACCGGGGCTGCGCCGCTGCACGTGTGTGAATGCCCAGCGCGCACACACGTGCCACACACGTGCCACACGAGTGCCACATGCGTGCCGCGCCGCCGGTCATCACAACAGCGGCCCCCAGCGGATCAGCACGGCAGGGCCGGGGAGGGGGGGGGGCTGAAAAGAAACGAGGCGGACCGCGGTGGCACCCGAACACCTCGGAAAGTGTGCGGCGGTGCGTTTCACTTTCACTGCTTAGGATTTGTGTTAGCAGCCTCGCGTGCACAGGTAGTGCTATTCGAGGTGCATTCGGGACTCAACTGAAAACGCCATTTCAAGAACGAGCGAGCAGGCTCTGTTGCTGCAGCCGCTCGGTTCGAAATCCGTGCCGCGCACCCGCCGCGCCGGGGGGCCCCGCCCCGCCCCGGGCCCCGGGGTCCCCGGGCGTACTGTTACCGCACTGCGCCGCGACGCGCCGACGCACCCAAACAGAAAATAATACAAAGGAGAGCGGCGCCTCGGCCCGGCTTAGGTTACTGTCGCGCCGTTTGGGGGCGAGAATAGATGGAAGAGGAGGCGAGCGGGCGGGACGGGCGGGACGGGCGGGACGGGCGGGGGAGGAGGGAGGGTGGGGGCCGCGGAGCCAATCCAGCCGCCGCTGCTGACCTAGGAAGAAAGTTTGGCGCCGCGGTTGTATAAAATGTGTGGGACTCCGGCGCCGCGTCCGCCGCGTCCGCCGCGCTGTCAGACACAGGGCGGGCCGCGGGGGCTGATGGGTCTGCGGCCGGGGCGCTCCCCGCCGCGGCCGCTGCACCAACTAACACGCGGCTGTCCCTGTCAGCCGTGTGCAGCCGCCTTCCAGATCTGCACTTTCGCTGATGGACTGCATTGGGAAAAAACTAGTGCATGGTGTTGGCCCTGTTGGACACGATGGTAGTTTGCTTCATTCCCAACGTCAGCACGGGGACAGATCCCTGCATTAATAATGCACACATTCTCCATCTCGCCGTTAGTGAAGCGTCCGCCCCACGACAGACGGAGGCGGCTGGGCCTCCCTCGGCCTCCACAACGGTCGCAGTGGGCCCGGCGGCAGGCCAGACCGCAGAGGCCCGGCGGCGCGCGGGCGGCGTGGAGCAGCGCAGTTCGAGCGGCCCTCAACCGAACTCAAATTGAGAAAATAATTGTGTATTCATGTCATGGATGGTCGGTCCGGGGGGCGGGCAGACGCGGGACAGGCCCTAAAACGAGGCCCGGCAGCCAGCAGCGATCTGGGCACAGCGCCGGGGGGTTGCTGGGGGGGGGGCGAGATACTGACTAAAATATTGGCGCGTCATGGTCACCAGCACCAAGGAACGGCCTCTAAAGAAACAGAGTTAATCGTTCGGTTTCCACACCCGTGTCATTGGCCAATACTGTGTTTCTTTTTTTATTTTTTGTTTAGTAATAAGTTTGCAACTTAGCGAGGCGGGCGGGTTGTCGGCTCTGGCGGTCGCCATGAAGGCCACGACCCAGGCCGCCGGCCGCAGCGCCGCACCAAAGGCCGCGCCCCTCTTTTCTTTCGCCCTTTCATTCATCACACCAACGTTCTGCTCCTGACTTGACTTTCGATCAACCGAACCAGTGCGGCCGCGTCCGCATGTGTTGTGCTCCCCCCCCCCCCCCCCCCCACACCCAGACAAACTCCGGCCGCCAAAGTCATCTGAACACGGGAAATGATGGCTCCGGCCTGGAGAGACGATTAGACAGCCGGAGGCGGGGCGGGGAGGGCTGCGGGGGCCTCCGCCGGTGCTGCGGCGGGTCTGGTCGCCCCCCGCCTTTCGTTGGGATTTCAATATTCAATCTTCTGCCTCTTCTCTCCCCGAGCACCAGACCGTGCAGCAGCAGCGTGGCGGCACCGCAGCCCGCGTCGAGCCCCAAAGCCGTGTGTGAGCCGCGGAGGCTTCGAGCCAGCGAGGCTCTGGCTGGGGAGGGCCTGGGGGGCCTGGGGGGGGGGGGGGGGGCGCCCGCGGGCCGCGGAGAGTACGGCACTTTGTGTGATCCCCTTGTGAGAGCCGACGCAGACGCGGCCGCTACCTGAAATACTCACTCATTGCTGTCGCGGCCATCCTGTGGCTTTTCACGCGACCGGGCGACACGCAATTTCGCGCCGCGGAGAATTTTCATCCCCCGCTGCCCTCCTCTGGTCCCGTAATATGAAAAATTAAGCACACACGCAGTTTTGCGTTGTAGGGCCAGTAAAAGGCAAAACGGGGGTGGACAAAAAAACGTGTGACAAGTAATAAAAAAAATCCCCGTCCTGTCTACTGTGTCCAGAGCCGGTTTTGTTGGGCCATTCTGCTCCCAGCTAGAACGGCGGAAAAAAAGGTGTCCCTTCATGTGCATGGCACGGTGCGACGCCAAGCGCCCGCGAAAGTGAGGGTAGTCCAGCCCGCACGACACGCGTGCGTGCCCGGGGCCGGCGCTGGCCTACCCACCCGGCGCCCAGGTGGCCGGGTACTACTTGGAGTGCGGCCCCACCCGGCTCGCGGCCCCCGCTGGACTGCACGCCACGCCGGCTCCCCCGGCGCCACTGACTAGTCCTCATTGCCTTAACGACAACTCGGCCGCGCGGCAGGCGGCGATTGGGCTCCAATCGGGAGCCGATTGGTCCCGAGCCGCGCCCCGCCCCCGCCCCGCCCCCGCGGCACCCCCCGCGGCGCCCCCCGCGGTCCGTCAGGGGCGCCGGCGCCATGAATAATAACGCGGCACATCAACCAGATTACGCAAATAGTTTTGCTTAATTACTGTGGGATAATCTGGGCGGAAGCCTGCAGCGGAAGGGTCCGGGGCGGCGGGCCGCTGCTCGGCCGTGCCGTGGCCAGCCTTGCGGGGCCCGGCCAGCCCTCCGAGCCTTCCTCAGGGCGGCTCGCGGCTCCAGGCTGCTGCGCCGGAACTCCACGGCCCGGGGCCGTCCGGGGCCGCCGATCCGAGCAGGCGATTCGCGCTGGAAGGAAATTTACACCTCCGGGGTCAACAGACACTAACTCTGTAACCGCTCGCCGAGATTCGACCGTAAGTGCCTCGGACCGTGGCATGGGGGGGGGGCGGTATTTTATCGGGAAACTGAATAACGGCAATGGAGAACTGACAACTTTCGGTTTCTATACCGTTTAGCCAGCATACCACTCAAAAAAAAAATTTAAAAAATGAAAAAATGACGTTTGTTTTTAGTTATTTTTACAGCCACGGGCGCCACGGCTGGCTGCTCAGACCCTCGCCCTCCTCCTCCGGACACAAAGCGCTGTGGCCCCGGAGGCCCCCCGCGGGGTCAGCGGGTGCCGCGGCGCTGCGGGGGGGACGCCACTGGTGGTGACAACGCCCCTTCCAATGGACGCCCAGTCATGGCGCTGCACGGCGCTAACTAACTTTGGCCCCCTTTTTGCCGCGTAAGGCCCGACCAACTCATCGCGCGTGCCGAGCCAGGGGCGGGCTGGGGGAGAGGGAGGGGGGAGGGGGGACGATTGATGATCCCTCTGTTTTGTCGCCGCCGTCGTGCCACCGTGCCGCCGGTCGCCTCCGCCGCCGCGCCGAGAGGAGCAAGGTGAGCGTTTATTAATAGTTGGGTGGCTCAGCCCCCGCCCCGCCCCGCCCCCTCCACCCGACGACACCGTGTTAACGAGAGCTTCAGCGAGCAGCGGCAGCGGTGCAGGCTGGGGAGAGTCTCCCCTCCCCCCCCCCTCCCGTACGCGGTGCTCCGGCACAGGTACGCCCGGCGCCTCCGCCATCGCCGAGGTCACGCGGCGCCGCGCAGGCAGTGGAGGCCGCTGCCGCCGTGCTGTCCTGCCGCGCTCGAGCGGAGCACGCCGCCGGCTTCCCTCCCTCGGGGAGCGCGTCTTATTTCGTTTCTCCATTTCCCAGAGCCGGCGGAGGCGCGGCCTTTCATAACACCCGCCTCGCCTCGAGCCGCCCTTCGTGCCACAGGGCAGGCAAGGCCTTGGGCGGGGCGCGGGCAGGGCGCGGGCGGGGCGCGGGCGGGGCGCGCCGCCTGCGGAGGTGAGCAGGGTCCGACGTCCGACGGCGGCGCGGCCGGGGCAGAAATGATTCGATGACAGTGCTGTGATACCGTCGTCCCCCCCCCCCCCCCCCCCCCCCCCCCCCCCCACTTGGGCCAGCAGGCCCTCCAGTCGCTGGAGAAGAGAGATAACTCGATTAGGACGGCTGCAGCGTAGGGGGCGCTCCTCCCGGCTGCTGCCGGCACTACCGCTCCTAACTACAGCCTCACTCTCTGCTGCGCATGGCAGGGGCTTCTCCTGCCAAGGGCGGTCCATAAATTGCACGGCACATAAATTATTAACGCGTCAACTTAATACGGTCACTTTCTGGAAACAATTATAGAAACTGACCCAGATACCTTGCCTGTGCCCGTGTGGGTCTGTATCCTGTGTGTGTGTGTGTGTGTGTGTGTGTGTGTGTGCACGCGGGTGGGCGCATTCGATGTAAACGTTACGTCATTGCTCCTTATCCGTTTGTATTTTGGATGCCGTCTGTAATCCACCGCGGGCTGAGCCGGCAGCGCTCCGCACTGAGACTCTAGCCGCACCTCCTGTTCATCTTTTCTCCTTTTCTTTCTGACGGGGAGATTTTTTTTTTTTCACTTTCCGCGCCGCCCATTAAAGAAGGGGAAACAACAAAAGGAGAAAGGGGTGGAGCTTGTAATGATTTAACAGGAATTAGTGCATTCATATGGTCGTGGAAGCAGAGGCGGCACGGCGCTTACATAGTAAAGCGGGAACTAGGGAGCGAGAGAGGGAGAGAAGGAGAGACAGGGAAGGAGAGAGAGAGAAGGAGAGACAGCGCTAGGGGAGGGAATGCAAGACGTCGCGGACTGACCTCTGCCAGCCTTTATGGCACAAAGGGAGCGCAAGAGCCGGTTGGCTCGGCGGCACTTGGCGGCGGCGACACGAATAAAACGACACAAGCACACGACCACTTTTTTCCCTGCCTTTTGCCTTCTTTCTTCCATCCCGGAGGGGGGAGGGTATATTTAACCCATACCGTCCCGGCGCCCCGCGAGTGGTGCCCGGGAAACACTGGCCCCCGGCCGTCACAGCAGCAGGGCGTGGGGCGCGGCATCACTCGACTCTGCTGCCATCAAGTTCCAGCACCGTAGAGCGCGCTCTGTTGGGCGGCACGGCAGCAATGGCCACGCCGATGGAGACCCATTTGGCAGGGAGGAGAGTGAGAGAAAGTGAGATGGCGGGAACGAAACTTCTCCCTCTGCAGGTATGAGATCCGCGCCTCTCGGAAGCCGGTATTTAAACCCGCGTGGTCCTTCCGCTCCCAGACCCTTCACCAGAGCTGCGCTCTCTGGGCAGTTTTGCGAGAAGCACGAGCACGGGTTCGAGTACCGGCTTTAGAGGGCATTTGCGTAAAGTAGGCAAAAAATCCGCCCAAGCACACGTAAGTGTCAACAGTTTGCCTGTACGTAGTAGGCAGGCGCAGTTAGGCACAAGCAACGATCTATGTGTGTTGGGGCGGGTTTTTGCCCACATTTCTGACACCACTGGAGCGACTGGAGGCTGGTGCGCCCCCTGCTGTGGCTGCCCGCGTTGCTCCTCCCGTGCAGGCAGACGTGCCGCAAATGGTCACCTGCCCGCCGTCCCTGGCCGTCGCCCTCACCTCACCTCACTCCGCCTGATTGAAACACTATTTTCCCGAGGCGGGCCGCCCCTTCGCCACTTCGGCGGCGCAACAATTCTGCGGAATGACCGAACTCTGTCAAACACGACGACCCCTCACAGCAGCGGCGGCGGCGACCCGGCGCGGGAGAGAGAGGGGGATGGGCGGCGCTGGAGAGGGAGAGAGAGGGATGGGCGACACAGGAGAGGGAGAGGGATGGGCGATGCTTTGTCGGCTGGAATGGCGTTGGTGTGAATGGGGCCCACGGCCCGCGGCCCGCGGCTGCGGGGAGCGCGCCTCCGAATGGAAATCCCCCCACCACTCCGTGCGGCGACAGCGGCGGCTGGGGTTTGCTGAGCGGCAACCGGACAAATAAGTTTGATTCTTTTGTCGAATGCTTCCAGTTTGGCCCCGCAATCTTTGGTCCGTCTGACGTCGCGGTCCCGGTCCGCCGGCCCTCTTGCCGCAGCGTGCCGCGCCCGCGCCGCCCGTGAGAAATACCTCAGGGGGCACCAGGCGGAGCCGCAGGCGGGGCGGAGGGCGGAGCCGCGCGGCCTAGTGCCTCAACAAGTAAGAGGCTTTCCCGGGACAAAGCGGGGTTAAAAAGGGAGTAGGGGGGGGGGGGGCAGGGGGCTCCTAATGAAGGTGTGTTGTATTACGGGCCCGAGGTGCCCCGCGTCCCACCGCCGCCTCCATTTTAATTTGCATTATTTATAAACGCGGAAGAAATAAAAGCGAAAGGCGCCCCGCGCTCGCCTCTCTAATCGCGCGGAACAAATTGCAGCGCGGCGTCGCGGCGTCGCGGCGACAGCGCAGTCCGCTGCCCGCGGCGCTCGCCGCCGCGTCGACTCGCTGATGATTTTCTGAAGTGTGTGCGTCTTCTCTTTTTCGCGTGTTTCCCGTCATTGAATTGTTTATGAAACGTGTACTTTTTACCGTACACACGCGCGCACGCACACAACAAACAAAGTCCAATACTTGCGCGCGTGCAAAAAAATAAAATGAAAACTCAAATAATCGCCCCCGATAAACCGACGCGGCAGGAACGGACGGGACGCGCGGCGGTGGGCGGCGCGTGCTCTGTATGAGCGGGCCACCGCCCATCCCCGCGGGCCTCCGCGGCCCTCCCTTATCAACACGGGCACATCCAGGCAGGGACAGAGGTCCAGTGGGCCCGGCCGGCCCGGCCCAGGTCCGGCCCAGGCCCACAGTTCCGGCCCGCAGACGCCGCCCGCGCCGCCCACTGTGTGGCACACAAGCCCTGGCCCAGGCCTGGCCAGCCCTGTATAGCTGTAGCCCGTCAGCCTCCCGGCCGGTATCGACTCCGCGGCGGGGCCGAGCCGCCCCCGCCAGCCGGCCTCTCGGCCACCATTCCCAATGTGGGCATTAAATCCACACGCCTCGTGGCGCCATCAAAATCGGTGGAACGGCAGCCTGACGGGCCGGAGCTCTGGCAATGACGGCCGTAAAATCCATATGCGCACCTGGCAGCACTGCCGGCCGCTTCCACTGTTACGTGCGAATGTTAATTTTCATGCGGAGCGAAGCGTCCAGACTGTGTTGATGAACGTTTCCGTGCCGCCCGGCGAGCGTTACGGGGTTCCTGAACACCGCACGTTACACCCTCACGCCCCGCCTGTAGGACGCGGCGCTGCACGGCGGGGGAGGGCGCCTCGCAGCCGTGCCGGCCGTGCCGGTGCGGGGAGGGAGGGATAGGATGGCAGCGGCAAGTAGCTGTTCTGTTCACCGCAACGGCCGATAGCCGGTGTCCGGCCGCGCCCCGGCCCCTCCCGGCCCCTCCCGGCCCCTCCCGGCCCCTCCCGGCCCCTCCCGGCCCCTCCCGGCCCGGCCGGCACTGCGGGCTGCGGGGTGTGGGCAGGTTTAGCACCTGGAGGCGACAGCAACGCAAATACACGGCGCGGGAGGGGGCGCCCGGGCAGCCAGACGGCAGGCGGCGGCGGCGGGGCGCGGGGGCTGGAATTGGAAGGGGTCGGTCGTGGATGAGATGGCGTCTCTGGGGAGCGGCCTGGCGTCCTTGCCGGAATGGCGCGTCGGTGTCGTGTCGTGCGGGGAATGTTGGGGTGGGAGGGGGGGAGGTCAAAACGCCGCCGGGGGGTGACCCGGCGCCGACCCACCGGCCAGGACGACCCCGTCGGCCGGGGCCGGCCGTCCACTTTGGCGGAAGCGCAGGCGTGGGCTCCACGATGCAGTGCTCCGCCCCGGTTGACGGGTGCCTCTGACGACCGCTGGCGCGGACTCTGCCCGACGACGGCCAGCTCAACGACGACGGCGACGCTCTGGTAGGCGAGCTGCGGGGGGCGCCGCCGCGCCCCCAGGTCCCCGACGACGCTCTACACTCGGCGGCTCACAAACCACGGCGGTAAGCTCCGAGTTCTCCGCGAGACGCCGAGGAGTGTTCCGAGTGGGCGGCGGCGCCCCGCGCCGCGTGCGGAGCGGGACCCCCAGGCGGCGGCGGCGGCTGCGTACCGCGCCAAGACCGTAGCGCCCCCACGGCCCCTCATCCGGGCCGAGGCCTCCTGCGGCCTCCTGCGGCCCGGGGCTGCGGTGCCGTGGAGCCGAGCCGTGGGGTCAATGGGTAAATGGGGCGAAGGGAATGTGGGAAGGAAGTGGAAGGAGACGGCGCCCGTGAGCGGCAGTGGCTGAGGGGAGATGGCGGCGGTAGCGGCGGTAGCGGCGGTAGCGGCGGTAGCGGCGGTAGCGGCGGTAGCGGCGGCAGCGTCTGGCGGCGGAGGCCCTCCACCACCGCAATGGCCTAGACGACGACCCCGGTTGCCCCCGGCCCTGCGGAGGCCCCGCTGCCTGGCTGGCGGGGGCTGACCTGGCCGGGCTGCCGAGCCTCCCAGAAAACTGCTTATTTGACAACACCACGCGAGCATCCCCGTCCCTTCCCCGCACGCTCCCGGCCTGGCCGCCGTGCCAGGACAGTGTGTGTTTGTGTGTCTGTGTGTGTGTGTGTGTGTGTGTACGGAGTTGCGGACACGGATTGCTGTCGAAGGCACGTCGGCGAGGGGTCACTTCCGACGTTTGAGGTTTTATAAGAATAAAACCTGCCAATTTTCGCGAACCCCAGTGCATGCGCGCACGACTTAACTAGGACGGACCGCGGTGTGAGATGCGAGGGGGAAGGTACATTTAGTGGCGACTAATAAGGGGGTAGGTCGGTGCAAACGCGCCGTTCTCTGGAAAACAATTTCGCCCAGCCAATGTAGATCCTGCTTTCATCGGCTAACGCGCTGCTAACGGGATGCACCCAAAGCGGGCCGCGCCGCCATTAGGGCCGGCGGCCGGGCCGGGCAGCGCGGCCGGAGCCGGACGCGGCGCTGACCACTCCGCTGCCCTGCGCTGCGGTCCGGCCGCGGCCGCCACGAGCCCGTAATCCTTTTTCATCGTCCGCTCGGCCCGGCCCGGCCCGTCCCCATCACTGGCGCACTCAAAGGGAACACTGTCCCCGTTAACTTGTCCCCGCGGCGCGGAGAGGCAAATCCTCCGCTCTGCGCCCCCTCCCCGCCCCTCCGGCCGCTGCCGCCGCCCGCTTAGCCTGCGCTGCTGTCTCCTCTCATTTTCTCCCCTCCCCGTCGTCGGAAACGACGGAAAGAAAGAAAATTGCCGTCATTCGTTTGAGGTAAGAGCGCACGGTCGTGCCGTGGCGGGGCGTGGCGGGGCGTGGCGCGGCGTGTGCCTCCAGGGGACAAGTCTCAACGTTCTTCCGGTTCTAGTCTCTCGGAAGGCCGTGCCGGCGGCGCGGGGCGGTGCCCTCCCAGCGCCTCCCAGTCCAATCCGAGCAGCCCCCGAGGGCCGCGCGGGCCGCAAGGGCTAAGACTGCAATTATGCCAGCGCGGCGGCCAGCCACGGCGGGGCGGCCGGGGCCGGAACATGACATCCAAATGGCTGGCCGCCTCCCCTCCGCCCTCCGCCCTCCGCCCCGTGGAACGCTCTCCCCGCGCCCGCACTCCCAAAAGAGGACGGAGCGAGCGTCGTGAGGTCGGCGGCGACACGGCCTCGCGGTGCCTCGCGCTGCCTCGCGGCCGCCTCCCCTCGTCGACAACGTCTACTCGCACAAAAGGGAGGACGGCACACGGGAAACGGCCTTCCTGGCCGAGGTCAATAACAGCCTGCGGCCGGCGTGGGGCCGCCGCCGGGGGTCACGTCACGTGACGGCGTGTCCGGGCTGTTGCGCTCGTTCGGAGATACCCCGCGCCGCAGCGTCTTCGGCACGCGGGCTCCTGGGGCAACGTTTCCGCCGCGCTCCGTCGTAGGTTGTGTAGGCCAGGCGGGGTAACTCGCGGTGTATCGCCACGCCACGCGGCGCCGCGCTGCAGTGTGGCAGGCAGCGCACGTAGCGGCGGCAGCGGTGGCGGCGGCAGCAGCGCGGCAGTCGGGCCGAGGCCGCCGAGGGGCGGCGCCATAAATTGCCGCGCGGACAACAACTGCACTTTGCGCTCCTCTTCTGAACTCCGGTCCGGCATGGCGAGGCCCCGCGCGGGAGACCCGGGCAGCGGCGCTAAGGGACCGGAAATTAAGGGAGCGGCGTGGTGGAGTATCTCCAGACAGAGTAAGACTGATGGCGCGATGCGGGGAGCCGGAGCAGGCTGGCTGGAGCGGGCTGGAGCTGGCTGGAGCGGGCTGAAGCGGGCTGGCCGGGGCCGAATGCTGGGTCTGGAGGTGGGCCAGCTGACTGCGCCTGGCGCGGTCACTCGTCACGGCGCGGCCGCGGCCCCGCTCACCTCCTCCGAAAGGAGATGGGCGTCGCCATCCGCGCCGCCGCCCAGCGTGGCAGCGCAGCATCGCAGCCTTACAGACGTCGCCGCGCTCGTGGGGTGCCCCGGGGGCAGGCGGCAGGGGCACGCAGGGGGAGAAAGCTCAGACGCAGACCCCGGACTGTCGCCGCTGCTGACGCCGTTGTCGCTGCACCGAACAACACACTCGGGCCTCGCGGGGGGTAATAATTTATTCCCGGCGCTGTTATGCAGCCGCCTAGTGCCGGCGGCGCGGGCTGAGTTGGCTTTTAAGACCCCCCCCCCCTCCCCCGGGCGCCCCCGTGGGGCCGTCCGTAAATCTGCGGCGGTAATTTGCGCCGCCGGCGGAAGACAACGCCAGGCAGCAACTACATGGCCCGTATAACGAAATTGCACACGAGCGGGACCCTCCATAAATTAATTTCGTTCCCGCACGAATTAATTCGGCGCTGAGAGTGGGTCCCTGTCGGCCGCCGTGTGCCGCCGCGTGCACTCAGCCCGGGCCCCGTCCGGGGCGCGTCCGTGAGCCACGTCACGCCGGTCCTCAGGTCTGCAGGGAAGCCTGACCGTCGATACCCCCGGCGCCGGCCGTGAATGTGAAGTGCGCTCGGGCCGGTGGCACTCGAGTCCGCATGGGGACTCCTGTGAACTCGGATGGACTCTCAAGAGGGCGTCGGCCGACCTCGGCGGCCCCCGCGGTCCCGAATTGGGTCTCTTTCTGAAGTGCCCGGGAAGTGCCGCGGCGGGCGGCCCTCCGGTGCCTCCGGGGACGCTGCTGTGACTGTGATATTACTGCCCGAGTTATTTCGCCGGCGGCCGCGCGGCCCCGCAGGGGGCGCCGGGGTCCCCGGAGGTGGGGGGCCCGACGCAGTCGTCGGCGCCGGAGGCCGCGGGCTGCCGGGGGGCCTCCGTCCCGCCCGCCAGTCATTTCACTTCCATTCCATTGGAATAAAATGTTTTACGTGGTCTCCGCTGTATTGTGGGCCCGGCAGCCGCGGACATCCATAAACCGTGTCTGGGCCGGCTCATGGCAGCGTCTGAGTTTTACAATCATTACTACACAATTCACAAGTTTTAACAACGTCACTAATTTTTGAAAAAAGTATGCAAACACTGTTCAAAATGATTATTTTTTTGTGTGATGTGACCGTTACCCGTTACGTAATCTGTGCACCGCAGCGGCGTCACGGCCACGCCGTCCCACTGGCCCCTCCCACTCCCGGCCCCCGCGCTGCAGCAGCGGCAGCGGAGCGGCAGCGGAGCGGCGGTGGTGGTCCTATCAATTCCCTCGCCTCATGTATTTCCCCTGCTGGCGACACCGACGCGCCAAAGCGATGGCCGGCATAAAAACGGCAGGGGGGGGGGAGGGATGAGGCGCATGATCTGCTGTGGCCGCGCGCAATCTAACTTTGGGCTCGCCAGTTGAAACGCGGCCCGCCCGACTGTCACAAGCCCCCCCCCCCCCCTCGCGAGTTGAGGTGCGCGGGGGATTAGAGCTTCACGCCGCAGAGCCGGACTAACCCGGCGGGAAAGCTGGGCTTCCTGAAGTTCGTGTGGATCGCAAGAGATGAATATTATTATGCAACTTATTATTATTGTGAAAACATAATTATAAAATTAAAAGCCACTAAAATTTAAAATTTGAATTTTTTTTTTTTACGAAATTGTTTAAACGTGGATCGATCACCACGCCCTGTCGGGCAGGTGAGTTGTGTGCGGGCAGTAAGATCTACCTCGGGTCCTGACAGAGGCGCAGGTGGCCCGGCGGCCCCCCGCGGCCCCCCGCGGCCCCCGCGGCCACCCGCGGCCCCCGCGGCCTCTGCCCCACACTGAAGCCCGGGCGCCGGGCTGCCCTGGCACTCGGCACGGCCAGCACGGCCCGCCTCAGGTGTTGTCGAGTCGAGCACGCTGCTCTGACGGATGACCCCTGACCCCGAGGTGCCCTAGGGCTGCTGGGCGCCGGCCCGCGCGCTCATTAACAATCCCTTTTCCCGTGCTCATTACGGCCCCATGAGCTCTGTGGCTGTCTCCGCCCGTCCACACGAGGGACAGATCCTTCTCATACACCTCACACCACACAATTTGTTTCCCCTTCCCTCTCTTTCTGTCCTCTCTCTCTCTCTCTCTCTCTCTCTCTCTCTCTCTCTCGCCTACTTTCCCGAATGAGCAGCGAGCGGCGTGTCTGTCTTTGGTGTTGCAGGTTGACGAGGGCGCGGGGCGCGGGCAGTCAGTGAGACGCGAGGGCCATGGTCATCACCTTCCTGCGGCAGCCCGGCACCAGCACTGCCGACAAAGTGACCACCATGGACAGCACCATGGACAGCGCGGCCGCCGACAATATGGTAAGAGACTGCGCCGCTGCTACCGGGCCCCGTGCGCTCCGCCGGCTCCGCCCGTACACGAGCAAACGCCGTGCCCTGCTGCTACGTGTTTCTTTGCACGGAGCGATAATAAACAAGCCACGCCACGCCCCCCCCCCCCTCCCTCCGCCCTAACAAGGCAGTTGACGCTCGAAAGTAATCAGCGTCAGTGGTTTACACGCGCGCCGGGCTCGGACGTGTGTGCGCTGTTTGCGCAGGCGTAACGAGTGCGGCCCGCCCGATCCCTCCTCCCACACTCACCGGCCACGAGCGGGGCGCGCGGCGGGGCGGCCCCCGAGAAGCGCCAGCCATTGACATCTCGCGCCCCCGTTTTTCTCCACCGCTTCCCCCTCTCCTCCTTCCCCGCACCCTCCCAGCCTCTCGTTCCCCTGTACCAGCGCGGGCCTTCCTCCCTCGGCCTCCGCGGCTGCCTTTTTTTCTTTTTAAACCCGTTCTACACATGGGATAATGAGGGATGCGGGATGAAGACTGATAGGCACCTTCTCCCCCCTCTCTTCCCATTTCTTTCCCTTCTCTTGTCTCTCCCTCTCTCCTCGAGTTACTATGTGCCTCACGCATGTCAGCGCCGGAAATATTATTACTTTTTTTTTTTGAATATAGGATGGTCGCGGCTGAAAAATGCGTTGCGCCCGCCTGTGCCATTCCGTCCGTGCGCGCGGGGCCCTTCAGTCTTTCCTCTCCCAGCAAGGGCATTAGCGGAGGAGGGGGGAAGCACGAGGAGGGGGCGGGGTTAAGCGACGCTCGGCCGGGGATAGGATGTGGGTAGGGAGGGAGGGAGAGGGAGAGAGGGAGAGAGGGAGAGAGGGAGAGAGTGTAGTGTTTTGCCAAAAGTGCGGCGACGGAATCCCCGCTTAATCACCGACCTAATCTCGGGCTAACAGTGAAGCCGGTGCCCCTCCCACTCTCTCCTTCCTCTCTGACTCCCCCCCCCCCCTCCTCCCCAACTCGCCCTCTCCCCTCTCGCTCTGTTTTCCTCCCCGGCCCTCACTCCCCTGAACGGCCGCCTTCCAAATGAAAAGTCTCGGAGCTAAATAAAGACAACAGGCTGGAAAGTCGGCGTGAAGCGGGGTAGCAGGCCGGGGAATGAGCAACCGGATCGGCAACGTTGCTGATGAAACCTGGCGAGGTCTTATCAGAGTTCCAGCCTGTACCATTTTGTTCTTATGACACTATGACCCACATCGTATAGTTTTTCTAGGGCGGCCTGCGGCCTGCGGCCTGCGGGCCCAAGGGAGGGACTTACACACCTGAGGTGTGTTGTGTGTGGTCCAGCAGGGCCCCTGGGCCCCCGGGTCCCCGGGGTCGTGAGCTCTGCCGAGCTGGCTGCACTGCGCCCAATATCCGGCTGCTGGAACCCGCCTGGAGCGCCTGGAGCAGCGGCGCACGGCGACCAGTGCCGGCTTGGACCGTCGGAGCCGATACAACAACAACAACAACAGCGGAGCAAAAACCCAACAATTAATTAATTCGCCAGCACGGCACTGCGGCACGGCTCATTCAGTGCAGAGACTCCGGGTCGGGGACTGATTGAACGGATCTCTAAATTCTGCATCGCCCCTCGCCCGTCCAAAGGCACACTGCTATGTGGAGGCACACCAACTAAAATTAGGAGAAATCTGTTGTTGTTGTTTTTTTGCCCGTTTTCCCCCCTTTGAAAGACGCCTTCCCTTTACTTTTGGCTGGATCCTGCTGGATCGGAGGCTCGTCAGCGCGGCTGTAGAATGGGAGGGGCGGGGCCGGCGGGGCTCGGGGCCTAGCCGTGCCTCACGGCGCCGCACGGCCACGACGGCCTACCATTATGCTGATTCATGTTGATTCCCCTCGTTCCGTCTCTCTCGCGCACGCCCCTCGCTCCGACTCTCTCCCTCTCTCTCTGTCTGTCTCTCTCTCTCTCTCTCTCTCTCTCTCTCTCTCTCTCTCTCTCTCTCTGCCCCGCGCGCTAGAGCGGGACGGAAGAACAAGGAGGAGCAGGAAGCAGCAGAGGCAGATTAAAGGTTTGCCTGTGCAGGCTCCGCTTACAGGCAGGCGGGCAGGCAGGCAGGAGGGCAGGCTGGGGCAGGCGGGCGGGCAGGCGGGCAGGCGGGCGGGCAGGCGGGCAGGCGGGCAGGCGGGTGGGCGGGCGGGCGGGTGGGCGGGCGGGCGGGCAGGCGGGCAGGAGGGCAGGCTGGGGCAGGCGGGCGGGCAGGCGGGCAGGCGGGCGGGCAGGCGGGCAGGCGGGCAGGCGGGCGGGCCGCCGCTGACGATGACGACCGTTGTCACCGCGATGGTCACATCCCCGACGAGCCCGCGGCCCACGGCCCGCGGCCCTGACGGACGGACAGGCGAAAAAATATAGGGGCGCCGCGTCAGTGGGGCAGGGAGCGGGGGAGAGCGGGCTGTCAGGCCAGGGCCGGGGCGGCGGCCACGCTCGCCCCATCTCTCTCCCTCACACACTCACACGTGTGCGGGCGTGCTCGCACCGTCTCCCTCACACGTGTGCGGCACTCCCCTTAAGTGCGCGCGCTGGCAGCCTGTCACGGCCCGGAGCCCGGAACGGTAATAGAGGTAACACGCCACAAACTTGGGGCCCGGCGCCGCGGCCTGCCGAAGAGGCGCGAGGTGGGGGGGGGGGGGGGGGCGATCCGGCGGAGCGCCGCACACCGCGGGAGCACCGCGGAGCCGGGCAGCGCCTGT
The DNA here is from genome assembly GCA_026979955.1 of Megalurothrips usitatus. Classification (NCBI taxonomy): domain Eukaryota; kingdom Metazoa; phylum Arthropoda; class Insecta; order Thysanoptera; family Thripidae; genus Megalurothrips; species Megalurothrips usitatus. The sequence continues at coordinate 20,270,480 of CM049592.1, forward strand.
CTCTGATTTATCGCGGCCCCTGGATGGCTGTGGCGCTGTGGCAAGTCCCCCCCCACCCCCGACATCCGCCCCCCGCGGATCCGAGTTGTTGTCCCACCGCCACTTTGTCCCCTCTCTGTCCGACTCGCTCTTTGTCTCTCTCAATCTTTGTCTTTCGGCATCTGCTCTCCGGTACGTACACCCCTCCTCCTCCTCGTCCTACCCCCCCCCCCCCTCTCTCTCTCTCTCTCTCTCTCTCTCTCTCTCTCTCTCTCTCTCTCTTCAGTCTTCAGTTCCGGACGGTGCAGGAGGTATCGGCGGTGGGTTCGGTGAGGTGTGCGGGCTGCGGGCCCTGCCTCCGCTGCTCCGCTGCTGGCGGGGAGCGCCGTGTGGGCAGGCAGCGCCAGGCGGCGGTGTCGGGCGGGACTGCCTACCCCGCGGGCCGCAGGCGTCAGGCGCTGCTCTTGGCGGCGCGGACGGTGCCCAAGACGTATGTACTCGCTGCGCGCTGAGGCCGCGGAATGTATTTTTCAAGTGTCTTTGGCTGTGGGGCTTCGTTTTCTAACTTCTTCACGTTCGCACGCCGTCATTTCTCATAAGGCCTCCGCATACAACCGTCAGAGTGTCTCCGCCGATTTGATGTCCCCATCGCGGGTTGGAGTGAAAACTGAGATGGGAAGAGGGGGGGGGGGGGTCCTGTTGCAGCGCCGGCCCGGCTCCCCCCCCCCCCCCCCCCCCCTCCCCCGAAGCACCGCCGCCGCTGCCTTGTCTTGTCTCCGCCCATCAGGGCTGCCAAAGCCACCGACAGCGAGCGGGCGTCGCCTGGCGTCGCCTGGCTGCGAGGCGGGCGCATCGGCCTCGGCCCCCGCCCCGCCCCGCGAGTACCGGGGCCGCGGGCTGCGGGCGCGGCGCTGGTGTCGTCGCACATCCGCGGAGGGGGGGGGGGGCGGAAACGTGATTTGAAACGGCGGCCCGCCGGAGACGCGCGCGCGGCCTGGAGCAGCGAGCGCCCCGCCCGGCCGGGGTGTATATAGAGCGATTTGGGTAAAGGGGCGGGACGCGGGCGGCAGCGGATGAGAGCGGCGGCGACACATTGCGGCGGGGGGGGGGGGGGGGGGGGGGACGCGCGCCATCAGCACCGCGCCGTCAGCACCGCGCCGTCGGCCCGCGTGTACAAACGACAAGGGGACCCGGCGGGCCGCGGTGTAATGGACTCCGTATTCCCCGCCGCCGCCGCCGCTCGCTGGTACGGAGTACAGTAGGTTGCTGCAGCTGCGCGGCACACAATGCATCGCGATAATCCGCACGTTCGACGACTCGAAACGAAAAACAAAAATCCTTCGATAATAAAAATAACGCGGCGTTCGGGACAATGGGTGGGGCGGAGACGGAGGCGGCACGGCCCAACTTCTGCTGCGAAAAGTTGGCGACCCCGCGGGGCATTTCCTGCGTCCCTTCCGGTGTGGTCCGGTGCGGTCCGGTGCGGTCCGGTGCGGTCCGGTGCGGTCCGGTGCGGTCCGGTGCGGTCCGGTGCGGTCCGGTGCGGTCCGGTGCGGTCCGGTGCGGTCCGGTGCGGTCCGGTGCGGTCCGGTGTGGTCCGGTGTGGTCCGGTGCGGTCCGGTGCGGTCCGGTGCGGTCCGGTGCGGTCCGGTGCGGTCCGGTGCGGTCCGGTGCGGTCCGGTGCGGTCCGGTGCGGTCCGGTGCGGTCCGGTGTGGTCCGGTGTGGTCCGGTGCGGTCCGGTCGGTCCGGTGTGGTCCGGTGCGGTCCGGTGTGGTCCAGCCGTGTCCGGCGTCGCCTGCAGTCAGCCGCGGTCGGCGCTGACGTGTCATCGCCCTTCTCCGCTTGCCGGCCTCCGCTGTCCCCGACGCCTCCCGACGCCCCCCGCAGAGAGAGAGGCCGGCCTGCCGTGGCGCTGTTGTTAGCGGGGAGGCTGCGGGGCGGCCAGCGTCACAACGCGGGGCCTCACCATGTCTTCCTGCCGGCCGCCAATGGCCACGAGAGGGCGGAGGCGGAGAGCGAGAGAGACCCAATGGACCGACACGTCTCTCCGTCTCCGTCGGATACGTCACTTCCTCCTCCCCTCTCTTTCTCCCCTCCACATTCCGGCACGAGGGCGGGGAGCTATTGTTGCCCCGCCGTCGCAGCGCCCAGCTCCCTCGTCCTGCACGTTCTCCCTATCCGTCTTTTCCAATTAAAGAAAAAGAGAGAAATAATCCCTTGGGAGAGAGAGAGAGCACGCCTCTCCCGCAGCGTTGGTGAGACGCGACGCAATTTTCTCTCTCTCTCTCTCTCTCGCTCCTTTTAATGTGGCTATGCCCAGTTTGAAAGGCGAAGAATAACACGTAGTGCTGGACTTTCACGGCCCAGTTCCTCCGCCTCTATTTTAATCATTACCATTCTCAGTTCGGATGAGCGTTATTTTCCACCCAGCCGCGCTGCAAAACTGAACGTTCCCAAACGATCGCCGAGTTAGCCAGGTTCGCGCGCGCAGATCCCACTGGTGGTAATTTTACTTTGCACCTCCATTAGCTAAGCTAGCGACCATTTCTGCCCTGCGGGAGAGAGAGAGAGAGAGAGAGAGAGAGAGAGAGAGAGAGAGAGAGATAGGGGAAGAGAGAGAAGGGAGGGGGAGGAGCGCTTATGAGGGCCCCCCGGCAGTGACGCAGCGCGTGGACGTTGAATTGCTGTTTATCCCGGGCATTCGACCCTTTCTAACTCAATTTGACGGGGAAACGGTCGGGTGCCCCCTCCTCTCCCACCACTGTATCTCTCTCTCTCTCTTCTCTCTCTCTCTCTCTCTCTCTCTCTCTCTCTCTCTCTCTCTCTCTCTCTCTCTCCCTCTCTCCCAAAATGGCGTTGGCAGCGGGGATAATTCTCTCGTCCTTATCACCCTGTCCCGCCGGCGTCAGACTCAAAGTCTCCCGTTTACCTTCCCCTCGCTGTAAAGCCGGCCGCCGCTGGACTCGCAGCACTGCCGAGCACTGAGGGCCGTGAAGGTCCGCCGGGTCCGTGTGGGGCACTGGCGGTGTGGGACGTACGGGGGCCGGCCGCCCAGCACGGTCTGCACAGAGCTCTGCAGTTTCCTGCACCGCTACGTTCCGCGGAATGAGAGAGGAGTTATGGGCTATGAATGCGATTTACCGGACTGCTGCGCTGGTGCCGGGCGCGATACCCCGCCCCCCGCGCCGGCGGCTCTCGAGCGCGGGGTAGTGTCGGCCCCGAAGTTTGCAGGCTGGCCGCTCATTCGCGCCGCGTTACGTGCTTTCGTGCACGCCCCTCATCACGCGGTGATATTGCTCAGCGAAGCGTCAACCGGCGTCAACCAAACGGCAAAACGGGAGAGGCTGCCGCCGCTGCCGGAGGGGGAGGGGGGGGGGGGCACGTTGCTTTGTTTACCCTCAGCGACAAAGCGTCAAAGGGTGTGTGTGTGTGTGTGTGTGTGTGTGTGCGTGTACTCGGTTAGCGTACTCTCGCGTCTCCTCCCACCGCGTTTCGCGCTCTGCGAAGCGTTTTGTGTTACGTCACGGACGAGGTTGTGGTGATGTACGTTGCTCCGTGTGTGTGTATGGATGTGTATGGGGATGGAAGGGGGGGGGGGTCTCGCGTCTGTGTGGGTGCAGCTGATGATGTAAGGGCCGGTGGCAGCCGGTGGCGGGGGAGGGGCCGGGGGGTCCGTGAGCCGAGGCCGGCCGGGAGGGCCGGGCGGCAGTGAAGATGACAGGGCGGAAGGATCATATCTCCTCCGCTTAGATTACCCCCCCCCCCCACCCCCTCCCAGGTTTCTTATTTTGTTATTTTTGACTTATGACAAAACGGTACAAAATTTGGTTCCGGAACAAAAGAAAATCTCCGACTGCGTTAAGCTCTGAGCACTCGCTGTCCAGCACCAAGTACTCCCGTGTATTTTAAAATTCCGTACTGTGTAATTTATCTTTATTTTCATCTTCTTCGAAAAATGTGAGGAAAATAGGCAAGTGGCGGAGAGTTTGTAAACAAGGTCGCGTCCCCGCGGCCCCCGGCGCGTTCGCGAGGGCGTTGTCGCGGGCGGCGGTACACGGTGGGGCTGCCGAGGCGCGCGGCCACGCCCCCGCACGCCCCTGCACGCCCCCGCACGCCCCCGCCCCATCCATCACGGCCATCTCTGTGATCTACATCTCCGGCTGGCCCCGCGGCCCCCCGCGGCCCCCCGCGGGCCCCCGCGGATGAGAGGGACAATCTGAAAGGAAGATGAGAAAAGGCATGCCGCCAAAAGGGGATGCCTTTTTCTCATGTGTTTTTTACACGCCACCTAAGAAGTAACGACGTAGATCAAGCGCTGTATTTGAACTAGCGGACACCTAATATCTGACGTGACTGGCATTTTTAAAAAAGAACAAGCTAGAGTAGGACGCGGGTTCATATTGTACCGTCGGTGTGTTTCCCGGGTTGTTACACGCGGCCTCGTTCCGCGCCGATACTTGTGAAACTGAGACCCTGTCGAATGTTGACCGAGGCAAGTAGCGGGATCTGGAGGGAGGTCAGATTAGTGGAGGGGAGAGGGGGTGGTGGGGGGGGGGGGGGGGGGCGCTGCAACGGGTGTTAATTGGCAAGATTAAGAGCCGGTGTTGCCGGGTCCTTCCAAGGCGGCAGGAGCCCCCGTCCGCCCCCGTCCGCCCCCGCCCCGCCTCCCCGCGCCGCCAACTTCCACCCTCGGTGCTTCCGGCCGGCCTCCCCTGTTCGCACGCCGCGCTGTGGCGGCCGGGCTGCTCCGCTGCTCCGCTGCTCTGCTGCACCGCAGCAGCTCACCAGCTCCCGTGTTGTGATATGGCTCGCCCATTATTTATCGGCGTCGGGTGCTCGTGAGCGCGGATTGGGGGGGGGGGGGGGGGGGGGGCAGACAGCGGCGCGGGCGGTAAGCCCCACATTAGCATGAGGCCGCGGGGATGCGGTGCGAGCCCAGCAGCCGGTGCAGCTACCGGCACTACCCCCCGCTGCGAGGCGCCGCCGTGCGGGACGGCGAGGGGCGGGGCGGCCGCAACTAGGTTGGCGTGTCGTGGGACCTCACTGGCTGTGGGTGGGGTCTTACTTAACCTACTTACCCTAGGGCAACTCTTCAAATGTTTAGGGGTCAGCTTAGGGGTTGTCCAAGCACACTGCACTCGAAGAATTATAATTTTATTATTCATTAATTTTTGAAATTTGTTAAGGATTTATGTTGGCTGACCAGTTGTTTTTTTTTGTTTTAATTTTTGTTCCGGATGGGCGACTGTGAAGGTCCTACAGTCGACACCCGCATTTGAGCCGCGGATGGCCGTGGCCGGAGGAGAGGCCGTCACGGCGAGAGCGCCCGGCAAATATGCGGGGCGGGCGGCGCTGAGTTGTGATACTAACCTGTCAGATGGAGGAGCGCCCGGGGAACGATAAAAACTGATTTTAAAATTCATGGCGATGCCGGCTCGGGCCGTGGGGCGGAGGGAGAGGGGGGGGGGGCGCCCGTCCGGCCAGCCGGCCTGTGCAAAGTGGCTGACGGCGGCCAACACCCTCTCCGCCGTGCCCCCGCCTTCCGTCCAGCCCGCTGCTGACGGCCAGGTGAGGTGTGAGGTTCCCCTAGGGGGCTGGGCGACAGAGGGCTGCGCGGGGCTGCGCCGGGCTGCGCTGCGCTCTTCTCGCCCTCATCACTTTCCCCACGGACAGAGCAGAGAGCTCGGCTGGGCGGCAGCGGTGGAGTATACGCTCGAGCGCGGGGCATCGACCGGCCGGCGGGGCTGGCAGGGCTGGCAGGGCTGGCAGGGCTGGCAGGGCGCTGGCCACGGTAGCGACCGCGTCACGGGGCTCGCACGACCCGCGCCCCACCCCTTACCCTGATTGGCTCTGGCCGGGGAATTCGTTAGCGACCAGTCCGCGCACATTTTATTCGCGCGCCCCGCGATACATTTTCGTTCTGGCAGCCGCCCGAACCTGATCGCCACGGGGGAGGGGGGGGGGGACTCAAACGATTCGGCGGCCGGGTTGTTTAAATAAAGGTTCGCGGAGTTTGTCTTTCTGTGAATGTTCCTGCCGCGACGGTCCGTGCGGCACATGGCGCCGGGTGGGTAGGCACCCGGAGCGCGCGCCACGCTCCCGTGTCTTGCGGGCTGGCCTACCCGGAGCCCCGCAGGCGCTCCCGCAGTCCAAGCGATAAAACAAATATTTATTCACTACGAAATTTTTGTCATTTGATTAAATATTTTGTTTTTGTCGGCAATGAGTAGAACGCTTAAGAATTCGATTCTCCTCAGGTAGAATAATTTTTAGTAAAAATCCATGAACAAAATTTAGAAGTGGAGTTTTTGTAAAATGACGAATATTTTTTTAGAGAACCTGATTTTTTATAATCTAGCCAAACTTATGCGTTCCGTCGGTAACGAACGTTCGCTATTTTCACAACCGCACAGCCCTAGTTCCTGCCCCCCCGGGCTCAGCACATCAGGTCTCTTCGGCCGACGGAGGCCTCCCGTCCCGTACCTAACGGACCGTGCGTGCCTCGTGGGCCCGGCGGCCCGGCCGGAGGCACCGGAGCCTGGGGAGGTGCGGCTACAAATCCTCCCCATCGACAAGCCCCCCCCCCCCCTCTCTCTCTCTCTCTCTCTCTCTCTCTCTCTCTCTCTCTCTCTCCCTGGATAAAACACACATAGGGGCAGCAGTGGCATCGGCGGCGCGCAAAGACGGGGAAATAAGAGAGGTGAACCAGGAGAGGCAGAGGGGGAACAGAGTGAGGGAGGCGGAAAGAAAACAAAGAGGGGGAGGCGGAGGGTAGTGAGACAGTTGGAAAGGGGTGACCGGGCGAGGCATTGAACCCGCGGCCCGGCGCCGTCCCCGGCCGGAGGTACCCAGGGCACCGGAGGGCGCCGGCTGACGGCCTCACTCGTTGGTTCCTCGGCGTCAATGTGTTGGCTAACTTGGCCGCGTTTGGACAAGTTTTCGAGGGCTGCACGCGGCGGTGCGGCCGGGGACGATGGAAGTTGTCCCCGCGTCTCACGGCGGCGCGGCGCGGCGCCACGCCTGCAGCCTTGCGGGAGTTTCCCGTGGCTGGTCCCGCCGGCCCCGCCGTTGGTGCCGGCGGGTCCCCGTTCCGTGGCTGGTCCCCGTGCGGCCCACGTGTCCCCGGCAATGTAACGAGGGGGGAAGGGGCGGGGGGAGATGGAATAAGTCGAGGCAGCCAAGTTTACTAGATGAAGCGGGTAAAATTCCGCCGCGCGGGAAGATGGGAAAGTTGGGCGCGCGCGCGAAGACACAACTCGAGTATGACACAGTAAAATACAAACAGTTCCTTCACCGCCGCCGCCACCGCGGACGAAACTTTTCCGCGGCGCGGCGGCGGCGCCTTGCCGATACGTTTGGACCCTTCGCGGCCAACCGAGAGTTTCTGTTCCGTGCTTTGTTCTTGTGCACGCGGCGAAAACTTTGACGTAAGTTTGAAAATCCAACGAACGACGCCGTTCCATTACACGATTTTACGCCCGTACCAACATAACAATATTTTCTGTACCCGATATTTATTTTTCAAAAGGTGCAATAGTTTACTGCTGCCAAGGGCTGTCCAGGGTTAACCAGACAAAATAAATAAAGATTAATTAAATTAAAACAGCCGCCGTTGTAAAACAGTTATTTCTCATGCTTTGCGACCCTGTCCCCAAATGCCTTGCAAGGGGCAAACACAAAGATGCAAAGGGCGGGACGGAAGTCTGAGGTAAGGAAGGCCCTCGCGCTCACGCCGTCACCGCGGCCGAGGCGCGGCAAATCAAATCTGCCCCCGAAGCAACAGCGGCGCAACGCAACAGAGCAGCAAGCGCGGTCTTCATCGTGGTTTTCACCCCCGGCGGCCGGCGGCCCGCTCCTGCCGCCCCCTTCCCCGCGCTAGAGCCCCTGGCTGCTCGGGGTAGGTCCGCGCTGCGCCGCGCCGGGCGGCCCTTATAGCGCCCCCTGGCGGCAGTCGGTAGCAGCGTGGACGGACCCCCGCCCCCAAGGCAGTGCTTCGGACCGCTACAGATGGCGCCACTAGCCAGCACGCATCGCACCCTCGCACCGCGCCGAGCCGGTCCTCACGCCGGCAGGCTCGAAAGCGTCTCTTGCTTGTGAGACAAACGCAGAGAATTTAAATTTTAAATCGACAGGTGGGAAAGCGCGCCAAGAGGCCGAGACCAGCAGGCGTCTGTTTGAATTATTTGAATCGGCAGACAGGTGCCGGCGGGCCCGTTTCTGAGCGCGCCCGGCCGGCGGCGGTCATTTGTTTTTCGAATTCTACCCGCCGCCGCCGATCAGCTGTTCGCCCGCCGAACGAGTGGCGGTTGCGACGACCCGAGAGAGTGCCGGCACGCGCGTGTCTGATTCGATTTTACCCATCAACTTTTTACCTATTTTATTTATCGCGCGTGTGTGGAGAATGGGAGGGTTCAGCATTTACGCGCTCCGCGAGCGGGAGGACGACAAGGAGGAGGCGAGGAACGAGCAGATGCGGCAGGACCTCAACGACGAGTGGACGGACATCGACAAGCTGATTTGGGTGAGCCCCGCCACTGCCCGCCCCGCCTCCCGCCATCAGCACCAGCTGACCGGCGCGGCTCGGCACGGCCGTCCCCCCGGCCGGGTCCCTTTAAACTTTAGCCGCCGACACCGCGGCCCGTCCCGCCTGCAGGCCGGGAGATAAATGAGGGAGGCGATTACAGAGTCAGAAGTGGGAAGTGATTCCGGGCCGCTGCCGCCCCGCCACGCCACGCCGCGCCGTGGCCGGCCGCCACAACCCCATCTTCCTCCCATTTTCATGTTTGTACGGCGCCGGCCGCAGGACCAGAGCCAGCCGGGTCCAGGCCTTACTTTCAACAGATCGGTGTGGCGGTGAAAAAAAAAAACTGGAAAAACCAGACCTGATATTTTGTGTTTATGAATAGCTGAGCATAGATGACACACAAGTATTCAGAGAAAGGCATAAAGCTAAAAATATATTAAGCGTAGGCCAATGTTGTATCTTGGAAAATCAATTTCTGTTTGGAATAATAAAAAAAATAACGGATTCGACAGAAAGGAAATGCCTGGATTTAATTCGGTTTACATGGCGGCAGCGGGGGCGGCGGGGGCCTCGGGCGGCCTTAGGACTCCCCTTGGGCCCTGGCCGCCGACGAGTTCAGTGTTTTGCCAATTAATCCCTACGAAATCACTGAGGTCGAGGTCTGCCTTTCACTGTGGGCTCTGGCCGACCGACAAAAGTTATTCTTCTCCCCTCTCCCGTTCGCTTTATTTTTCCTCCCTTTTTCTCCCTCCCCGCGTCGCTCTCCCCTCCATTTTATTTTCCCTTTTCTTTCCGGGAGTTCCTTAACTCAGTTTAAACAGCGTCCGCAAGGCAGCCTCCGCCGCCGCTGTTTGTAATGCTGACGGGGTGCTTTGTCCACCGCGGCCTGCGCTGCCCGGCCCGGGCCTGGAGGATGAGGATGAGGGAGTGGAAGTATGAGAAAGTGGTGGGATTGGTCGCTGCCGCCGACCGGCCGACCGCCCTCGACCGTGTCCGGGAGGGGACGGGATGGGACAGGATCAGGCGCGCCTTTTCCTCTTTCTTTTCTCCCTCCTCTCCTATCCTACCGGCGCCGCGGCCGCGTGTCCTCTCCAAGGAAAAAGTGGGAAGCGCAGTGGAGGGATGGCGGAGGCGGAGTTGATCCGATGTTCAAGCGGCCCAGCCCGCCGGGTGCCGTGCCGTGCCGGTGGCGGGGTTCTCGGGCGCGGGGTATGTAATGCCCTCCCGGGACGCCGACGTCGCGATCCCTGTCCTCCGTCGCGGGCGCCGCTCCCCATCCCGGCCCGCGCCGCCGTCGTGACGATGTAATTTGAGGGGGAGGCCGGCTGACGACGGCGGGGCTGCCTGTCGGGTGAGCGGCCGCGCCCCCGCCGCGCCCCCCGACCCCTGACCCCACTCGCTCTGGGCTGCGGGCTGCGGTGCCGGAGGCGCGGGGGCTTCGCTCCGGCCCGAGGCGCTCCCGCCATCGCTCTTTGTCTCGCGATAAAACAAGGCGATGGGATGCTTCCTCCGCTCCGGCTCCTCTCCGGCCCGGAGTCTGACGGCGGCGCGGCTGCGGAGGCAGCAGAGAGCCAACCTTTCTCGGCCGGTAAGGGTTGCCAACTCGCCCACGCCGTCCCCTCCCGCCCGGGCGGCCGGAGAGGAGAGGCCGGTTTCCTGCCGTTTAGTTTAGAAAGGTAGCGGCGGCGGCTGACTGCAGAGCAGAGGGGCTCCGGAACAGGGTACACGGGGTGAATGGGGGCGGCGCGCCGCCGTGCCGTGCCGGGTGGCCTCTCCGCACCCCCACAGCACAGCACGGCAGAGGGGCGGCTAGCGGCGCTAGTCCACCCGGCCAACCCCGCGGACAACACCGACTGCCATATATTCGGTCCGGCTCGGCTCTGACCGAGTAAGAGAGGAAACGCGGCACTAAATATTCCATCGTTGCGGAGGCGGCAGGGGGCAGAGCCCTGCTTGTCCTTGCGTGGACTCTGGATGAACTGCTGCTTCACCTCGCGGCCGGCGGCGGCGGGGTGGGGAGGCGGCGGAGAGCACCCAGTTGCACAAGTATTTCGGTTCGTCAGCCCCTCCGCCAGCTCGGTCGGCTCCGCGGCACGCTCGGGGGCCCCTGATTGGCCCCCCGCGGCACATTGGCCTTGCCTCGCCCGCCCCGTCCGCATCGGCGCCGGCATCCCGCCGGCCGCACCGGCCCGCGCCCCCATCCAGGACGCCGGGCACACAACAAGTTCCGGGCGGCGGCCCCCGCGGCCCCCGCGGCCCCCGGTCTCGGCAAGTACAAGTCGAGTCAAGATCCACTTCCCTAATGCCAAACTTTGTCGGGGCAGCGTTACTGAGCTCTTCGCAAGACGGGGGAGAGACGACACGCGCGCCGAGCTGCCCTCCCGGCCTCGGCCCCGCCCCGCCGCATCAGCGTCAACCCATTGCCCAGGGCGCCGATGGTGCGGCGCGGTTGGGCCCGGACCCGGCTTGGCCGCTGGACTCGCGCGGCGCGGCACGGCAGGCCGGCTTTGAGCTCGGTCCGCGCGTCGCACTGTTCCGTTCTGTACGCGACCACCGCCACCGCAGCTCCGCGGTCCCCACGCCACACGCCACACCCCGCATCTTATCTCCCCTCCCCCATCCGCGCGTCCGCCCTGCCCCGCCCTAGGCCCTGCGTGGCGCGCTGACAGGACCGGCAACAGAGTTTGGGAGGAAATTTGATTTCATCCCCGAGTTGTGTCCCGCGGTCCCAGCGCCCCCGGCTCGGCGCGGCTCGCGCGGCCATCTCCCCGAGGCGCCAGCTGGCCACGCCTCGGCCCGCAGTGCTAACGCTAACGCACTTACCCCTCGGCACGGCGGGCACGTGAAGGGTTGACACCCCCGGGCCAGGCACCACCGGGCACAGGCTGCCGAGGAACCTCCTCGTGGCGGGCGGGGCACTCCGTAGCAGCAGCAAGAGTTACTGCCATCGAACCCCGCCGCCGCCGGCGGTACCCCGCGCGTCACGGCGCTACCCCGGCCGGCCCTGCTCAGCGCGCTCCGCAGCCCCGAGGAGGCGGGACGGAGCGCCGCCGGGAGACGCGCCGAGAGAAGAAGCCCTGATTAATGACCACTCCCAAATCGAATCAAACACATCTCAGGCTGCCGCCGCCGCGCACCAGTCCCCCCCCCCCCCCCAGCCGTTAGCCTCTCGGCTCGTCATTCCCTCTCCCTTTTCCGCACGATAGAAATTGATGGATGGATCATCGCTCATCTGCAATTTCGAGTAACAAGTTTGGGGTGCGCATAGGAAAGCGCCCGGAAAAGCGCGCGGGAAGGGAGGGGAGACGGGAGGGGGGGGGGGGGTCGACGAGGTCTTGTTTTCATAAATCTCGAGGTCCTCTCGCGGAGATCTGTCGACGCCGTAACCCGCTAAGCGTCGGGCGGGGCTGCTGCAGCAGCGCGTCGCGCGTTGGAGTACTGACGGGGTGTGTAACGGGGGCTGCTGCGGGCGGGGGGCCGGGCCGCTGACGGCGTGTCACACCCGGGACCGGGGACCCGGGCCGCGGACATGAGTCGTCGCCTTGCGGGGGCAGCGGCAGCGTGCCAAGGCAGCGACGCGACGCCAGGGCACGAGTAGTGCCTTCTGCGCCGGCCCGAAAGGGGGAGAAATAGTTTTGAGAGCTCTCCCAGCCAATGAGGGGACACGGACACGGATAGGGCGGGGAGTCCGGGCCGGGGCAGGGCCGGGGCAGGGCCGGGGCCACTGGCGGGCGGCCCGGGCGGCTCATCGGAGTGGCCGATACGGCGGGCTGCGACAACGGTCGTCGCCGACAGCGGCGACGGCGGCGGCCGCTGATTGTTCGCCATCGCGATCGTATCGGGGTCACAGCTGGAGCGCCGCTGGAGCTGGAGCCGCCCTGGAGGAGCCCCGGAGTCGGCTCCGGACGGGCTCCGGCCAGGCCGCCCCGGAGCGTGTAGAGGCGGTCCAACTTATGGAATGGAGCAGTTTCCTGCCGCCGCGCTCTTCGCACATCCTCGCTCCATCTCCCCCCCCCCTCCTCCCCTCCCCCAACCTCCCTCAATTCCACATTTCGTGTCTTTTTTTTGCGTCCTTGAACGCCCACTGCGCGTTGCGCGTGTGTGAAGCGCACCTAGCAAAACACGAACGAGTTGCCTCCCCCCACACTCCCACACCCAAAGCCCATATCCCTCCTCCCCCCGGAAGTAGGAAAAAGGAAATTACGTGCAGGCGCCGTCGCTCTCTTTTCAGCCCGCACCCCCGCCCCCTCCCCCGAATGTCCTGTCTCCGATCCCCTCCGGGCGGAGGAGAGGGAGGCGGGGCGGAGGGGACGGGCAGAGCGCGGTACTAACGAAGAGCACTCGATGGTGCGGAAAATAATGTTCTTTCACGCATCGTAGTGCGGAGCTCCGGGGGTGGGGGGGGGGGGCGCTCTGCGACAACGTGCTGGTGGAAAAGGCCGCGGAGAACGAGAACACACAGGCCGGGGGCGGGGCGGCGTGTGGGCAGCGGCGCCGCGCCGCCGTGCCGCCGTGCCGCCGTGCCGTGCGCTCGCAGGGCGGCAGGGCGGCGGTGGGGGTGGGGGTGGGGGTGCCGCCCCCGGGCAGAGGCCTGCGGGGGCCGCGGGGGGCGGCGGGGGCCTCGACCCGGCCCCGTGCGGCGGCAGCGGGGAGGGAAGCCCACTGACTGGGTGCCGCCGGGGTGGCTGTGCTGTAGTCCTCCGCGGTGACAAGAAGGAGGGGGGGGACTGCACCAGATAGCCCCGGAGCAGCCCGGCCCGGCCCGGTAGGGCAGAACCGACTCCAGCGCCGCTTTCGAGGGGAAAAGAAAACTTGACGCGAGAAAGAGAGGGAGAGTTGGCGGTATTCGAACCCACACAGCAGCGCAGGGCGGGGGTGCCGCGACCAGACTGGCTGGGGTCGGGGCCGCCGGCGGGGAGTGGGGAGTGGGGAGTGAGGCGACAAGATGAGGACGGGCTTGTGCCGGGCCGGGCGCCGATTCAGCCCATGGACGTGCACTGCTGTTCCACTCGAGAGGACGGAGAAGGCTTTCCGCCGGCGGGGAGGGGTGGGAGGGGCGGCCGGCGGCGCCTGCTCTGGGGGGCCCCGCTCGGCCCCGCTCGCCTTCCTCGGCACTGCCACGTAGCCCGGCCTCCCCTCCCCCCCCCCCCCCCCCCCAGCCCGCAGTCCGCAGCTCCGCAGCTGTCCCCCCGTCAGCCGCTGCCGCTGCTTACTTAGATATATCCCGGGGATAAAGTCCTTTTCAAAAACAGCTCCTCCATATGCTGGTTGTCCCGCAGCAGCAGCAGCCGCCGCCCTCGGAGCCACCCACCGATTGAGAAGAGGGGGGGGGGGAGGCCTCGACTGTGATTGGTCGCGAGCCCATCACGTGACATCCTGTGCTGTACAGTAAATCTTCGCCTCAAACTCGAGCGCGGCTATGTGTGTGTGGGGGCGCGCTAGGCGGGGAGGGGGAGGGGAGGGTGTCGCAGTCCCGTACGCCGGGGAAAAAAAGGTGTTTGTCTTGGAGGGAAAGAAATCGTTTGGGTTCGGGGCCGGCGGCAATGAAGACTGATCGCTCAAAGCCTGCGACACACCCGCGCCACGCCGCGCCACGCCACGCCACGCCGCTGACCCACACGGAGTGTTTCCAGAAACCGTAAATTACCTGGGAGTAGAATTTGTGGCGGTCTACTGACGACACTTTCTCCCGCTTTCTCCTCTCCCGCGCCGCTGCGCCCCTACCCCCGCCCCTCTCCTCCCTGGATGTGCGACTGGGTTGCCGAATCTAAGAAAATCGCGAACGGTATTCGAACGCGGGGGCATTTTTAACAGCCGCAACCCACCCGGCCGGCGGCTGGCTAGAGTCCCCGTGAGCGTGGGGTACGTCCGGCACCACCGGCTTTACCCCCCCCCCCCCCCCCCCCCGCCAAGTAACGTTGTCTCCACACTCTGATCTGATGATGAATATGTATCGGTTGATTCGGAAAGGCCGCGCATTCCGTCTGCTATCTCCGTGTCTTTCAGGCTCGGACGCGCGAGAGAGAAAGAGACGGAGCTAGTAGCTGCGCGGACCGTGTGTGGCGGAACATATGTGTTCTGTGTACTACAATACAATGCTAAGGGCGAGTGCGCGGTTGGTCGGTGACCTGTGACAAGCATGTGTGTGTGAGTAGCTAGGGGGAAGACCCAACCACTTTTTGCGTATGTGCTGTAGGGATTGCGAGGTGACAAACTGCGGCCCCTACGGCTTCCGCGGCCCCCGCCCGCCCCAGTCGGTACCCCCCGTGCCCTGCCGGCCCTGCCGGACCCGCCGCTGGGCCGCAGCCTGGCCCGGGCCGCCGCACACATCGCAGTCTGTTGTTTTGACCCGTTTTTTTCTTTCTCTCTCTACTTGTCGTCCGTGTCCGGGACGCGGGGTGCGGCGCCTCACAACGTTGCCTCACACGTGTCCCGGGGTGTCCTGCGGGGTGTCCTGCGGGGTGTCCTGCGGCCGGTGGTGGGCCCTGGCGTCGCCTGCAGCGCGGCGGGACGCCCCCTCAGGGAACATCAATGTGTCACTTTGCCCCCCGGCCGCCCCCGCCCCCTATTTCCCCTCCTCTCCCCTTCTCTTTCTTATTCGGGCGGACTGCGCAGCCCTTTTCTCGCCCCATCTTTGTCTCGCCTTTTCCCCCTCACTTTTATTTCGCCCCTTTCGTGCGCCCCGGGCGTCCCCCACCCAAATCACCTGCCCTCATCGCATCTCCTTTATTCCCAGCTCCTTGTATCCCCCCCCCCCCTCCTGTTTCTCCACCCCTTCTCTTCCTCTCCCGCTGCCTCGTATGATTTATAGAAGATCCCACAACAAAAACATTTTACTTATAGAGGGTCAGGGGTGGTCCGGGTCTCCCTCCCGGACTGTAAAGGTGTGTGTGGGGGCGGGGGCGGTGGCGGCCGCGTTGGTCTCGAGCCGGCCAGCCTGGGGAGGGAAAGGTAAACATCGGTGCGTTTTCAAAAGGGAGGGTTTGCTCACCGGAATGGACCATTTAGCTGTGCGTCAAAGGTTGTGCAGAAGCGACCATACACAAAGGTCGGGCGCTGGCGGCAGCGGTGGCAGCGGTCGAGAGGGCGGCGGGGTGGGGGGGGGGGGGGGGGGGGGAGCAGCGCGGCCGGCGCGCCGTGTGCCGTGGTCTGATGAGCTCAGTGTTGACACTATCCACTCCAACCCTCTCCGTCCCTACCACTACCACTTCAAAGCGCCTCCCGGCCTTGTGCGCAGAGCTGCGCTATCCCACTTTTTCGCGTTCTTCTCTCTCTCTCTCTCTCTCTCTCTCTCTCTCCTCTCCCTCCTCTCTCTCCCTCCCTCCCTCCAGCCCCCACCCCCATCTTGAACCAGAGCGCCGCATTCTTGATAAACTTTTTAGGCGGCCACGACGCTGTCGCGCCGTACAAAAGGCGGCACGGGAGCAGAAGTGGAGAGAGATCAAAAGTTGTAATTCCTTTCCTGGTGTTTCTTGTCTGTTGCAGGTAAGCCACTGATGCGCGCCGCGGGCTCCGCTATAGCTCCGTCTCTTTCTCTCCCTCATTGTGTGGCCGGGTAACGAGCGGAACCTCCGCGGGTAACCGCCGGGTAACGAGCGGAACCTCCGCGGGTAACCGCCGGGTAACCGCCGGGTAACCGCCGGGTAACCGCCGGGTAACCGCCGGGTAACCGCCGGGTAACCGCCGGGTAACCGCCGGGTAACCGCCGGGTAAGTAGTCGACTGCTGGGCGCACGCCGCCGTCCCATGACGTGACGTATGTCATCGGGAGGCATGTGGCTATCCAACTTTTGCCGACAACTTTGCCCATTTTGGTTGGAGCGCTTCTGGCTCTGGTCCGCGAGGCGAGGGGAGAAGACGGCGTTATTACCGACACTGTTGGCGGACGCTTCCTGCTCCTCCGCTCCTCCCGCCGTGGCAGTGCCCTGGGAGGGGAGTGGTTAAAGGGGGCGGCACGCGGCGGCACGCCCCGACACGCGCCCCGACACGCGCCCCCACACGCGCGCGCACGCGATGTCACTTGCTTTATAATTCAGCACGGGCCCCCTTGCCGCGCCCCCCGGCCCCCCGGCTGCCGGGCCGGTCTCCTCCCTTTTAGAGTCGCGCCGCGGAATTTACGAGAGTCGCGGCCTGTTTCAAGTACTTGAGTGCCCCGGGCGGGCCGGGCGTGTCTAGCGGCGGCGTGACGCTCGGTGACGCTCGGTAACGCCGCACGTTGTCCGCCGGCGGCTGCGGTCCGAAACGCACCCCCGAAGCCGAATCTCCGTTTCGGGACGGAGTGGATCGAGCCCCGCGGGTTCGAATACCAGCCCTCCATCCTCAAGTGGCGGCTTATGGCCGAGCAGCCGCCTTACGCCTGCCACCCAATCGACCTCCCGAGTGGGAGTAACGCCGCCGGCCGGTAGTCGAACCCGCGGCCGCGGCGAATGAATGGAAGCAGAGGCGAGGACGCGGCGGCCGGGAGGGCAGTGGACCACGGGAGTCCGCGGGGGGTCCCGGGGGTCGGGGGGGCCCCCGGGGGGGGGGGGGGGCGGCACGAGGAGGCACTCGCTCCTCCTCGTTGCCATGCAACCCGGACCTCCCCGTGATAGCGGCAGGGAAGACAATCTGGACGCGTAAATCCTCGGCCGGGGACTGCGCTTCCCACGCCTTCCTCCCCCCTCTCCTCCTCCCGGGACCCCGCAGCCCCGCAGCCACAAGCCGGCGGGCTCCGCGGCGACCCTTTCACTCCGCAGCCTACCCTGCCGTCCCGCACGCAGGATTTTAACACGATTTAACTAACCTCCCCGCGCGTGGAGGCGGACGGGGGAGGCCGGCGGTGCGGCGGTGCGGGTGCTGCTCAAGCAGTGCCAGTCCGCGGTAGGGGGGCGCGCACCTTCCAGCGCCGAGAGGGTATCCCGTGCTTTTTCTACCCATCTGTACCTGCCTTTCTTTCCTCTCACCCCGTGCCCCCCCCCTCCCCTCCCCTCCCCTCCACTCCTCCCCCACTTGCCGAAGCTGGCTTATCTTAGCAAACGCCGATCCCGGGGCCCGCGGCACGGCGGGGAGGAGTGGGGGAGGGGGGCCGCCGTGCCGCAAAAAGATCGGTCGCCAGTCAGTCAGCGTGGAAAGCTGCACCCTCTACCCCCCCCCCCTCTCTCTCCCTCTCTCTACCTCCCTCTCCCGCACGAACACTTCTCGGCGGCGCTCCTTCTCCAGCACCACGGGGGGCGCCCCGTACCGGCTGCTGCCAGTGCCGTCCGCGGCAAGCGCCAGCCAAGCGGAGGGCTTCCGCGAGACTGCGGGGCGGGACCCAGGTAGAAACTCGTGGCTGAAAAAAAAATGAAAAGAAAAGTGGCCTCGAATGAATTTTTCTTTTCCTGATAAAGTGATCTCGCCGTCGCTATTGTAAGAGCGCCGTGCCGCGCAGAGCATGCGTGTAATGGCCGGGGTCATGAGTGCGTAGTGCGCGTACGCAGTACCCGGGTACCCGGCCCGGATCAGCACCAGCACAGCCGGGGGTCGGGGCCTGGAGGCCTGCAGGTAGGCAGCGCGCGCGCACCGGTGCGTGGAGCGTGCGTGCGTGGCCTACCCCTCAGGCGCTCCGCTGCTCCGCTGCTGCTCCGCTGCTCCGCTCCCGGGGAACAGGCCGCCGACGTCGGCGCCCGCTGCGCTGCGGGGCTGCGGGGCCCGCCAGCTACGAGGACCGGAGGGACCGTGTATGTTTTGCTGCCAAGTTGGCAGTATTGGAGTACCGGTCTTTCCTTTCTCGCCGCACTTTTCTGGCGCCTTCTCTCTTCCTACCCCAGTTCTGTGTCGCCATCTCTCGGCGTGGAACTGAAATGCGACCGCGCGAGTGAGGTTACAGTGTCAACCCCAGTGGGAGAAAAAAGAGTCGAACAGTCGATGCAAAGGGGTCCTCGCTCCGCTCAGGCCCAAAATATACTCGGCCATCTTTTTAACTATTTTTTGGGGGACGGTGTTAATTGCATATGTTCACGGTCCTACCCTCGAAGTACTGTAAACGTTAGGTTATCCAGGGGGGGGGGGGAGTCGGGGGGGAGGTCCGGACGGTGGGTGCGGGTATTTGAGCCGCCCTCGGCGGCGGCGCTGAAGAGCCTCACCATGGCGGCGATACAAAAGGAGGCGAAGGCCGCAGCGGCGCCGGCCGTGCCGCGGGCTGGAGCGGGCTGGAGCAGCTGGAGCGGGCTGGAGTCCAGCAGCGTCCCGCCCGATCTGGGGCAGCCGGCTCGGTTCGGCCGAAGCACGGACGGCCCCGGACGGGACGGGACGGGATGGCGGCGCGGTGATTTTCCGCTGATTAAGAGCCGCTGCATAGCCGGGCGTGCTGTGCGTGCTGGAGTGGTGACCCCCTCTCCACCGCCCCCTACCCATCTCTCTCCTCCTCCCCCCCCCCCCTCTCTCTCTCTCTATCTCTCTCTCTCTCCCTCTCTCTTTTGCGGACCAGATGGCCGACGGAGCGGCGCGCGGTCGGTCACAACAGTTTCAGAGGGGGAGGGGGGGGGGGACGCACTCCGATTGGACACCGCACATCCTGCCACAGAATTTAATAAACAAGCGTGCACAGAGGAATGGTGCCGTCAGGATGGGGGGGGGGGCGTCCGCGCGGGCAGCTGTGTATGCATGTCCTTGTCGCCGAGAGAGAGAGAGAGAGAGAGAGAGAGAGAGAGAGAGAGGGAGAGAGAGAGAGACCCCCCCCCCCCCCGGCGGGGCAGCTACCGATGAGGAAGGGCTGGAATGATGCTGCGGCTTTCGCATGCGCCGGCAGCCCCCCCCCCCCCCCCCCGGCAACATTTATGTTTTGTGCCGCTGGACCACAAGAGGACATCCGGCCGCGGCGCTGTGTTGCTGTTGGTTGGTGTAGTCCTGCATTGGCTGCTTCTTCCTCATGGCCAGTCAAGCGCTCATATCGCCTCATCCTTCTGATTAAAAACTAATAATACTACATCCCGCGCAGTGGCGCCCGCGGCCCAACACTACACGGCTTTATGGGATTGAATTAACTGAGCCGTCCGCCGGCGCCGCGTCCACGTTCGCTGCCGCCGTATCAGCGCGTGGGCGTGCGTGCGTGCGTGCGTGCGTGTGCCTGCATGCGCGTGCCTGCATGCGCGCCGCCGCCGCCGCTGGGATTTAGCGGATCGGCCTCGGCGGTGAGCTGGCGTGGCGTAGCGTGGCGTGGCGGGGCAGTGCGGCCTGGACTGGGTGTCGCGGCCGGCCAGGGGCGGCCAGGGGCGGCCAGGGGCGGCCAGGGGCGGCCAGGGGCCGGGGCCGCGGAGGGGCGGCCCGCGCTGATTGGATGCATTGAGTCAACACTTGCGTGGTGTTGGTCACAGATCACGTCTGTCCGGCCGGGCCCGGGCCTCATTTCACCTCCCCACCGCATCACAACCCTCCACCGCCCCCCAACAACTCTTCTTCACTCCGTCTCTTTCTCTCTCTCTCTCTCTCCCTCCCCCTGCTCCTCTACCCCCCCCCCCCCCCTCTCTCTCTCTCTCTCGTGGGCTGCACACCCCTACCAAACTGGGCCACGCCACGCGCGGGCGGGCAGCACTGCTGGGGATGAAAGGCCGCCCCCGCCCTGCCCGGCCCGGTCCGGCCGGAGCCGCGGAGCCGCGGTGCCGGCGGACCCTCCGGGGCGGAGGGAGCCGAGAGCAGCGGGACAGCGGCCCCGCACCGCGACAGGTGGAACCTTAAACTTTATTTCCGTGATGAATGCGAGTTGACCACTCTGTGCCGTCCCCGTCCCCGGCGGCCCCGGAGGCCCCGGGGGCAGCAGGGCAGCAGGGCGGCAGGGCGGGGCCGCGCCGTGCGTCCCAACTGAATTCCGTTTTATAGGCCCCGAGGACCTAATTTATATGTCCAACTAGTGCTGCGACCTGAGGAGGACGCCATACATTTCCTCCCCCCGCCCCCTCTCTCCCTGTCTCGCTCTCTCCCTCGCCCTGTCGCTCTTCGCCATCTCTCTCCCCCTCGCCCTTCGTGTGTTGATCGGCCGGGCCGTGTGCCGTGTTTGTCCATCCTTGGTGCGGCGGGCCCTCTGGCCCCTGACCCTTCTCCTCCCCCCCTCCCTACGTCCTGTCCTGCCCTTCCCCGGTCGGGTCCCAGCCGTGTCGAGTGTTTCTGCTGGAAGGGCGCGGTAGAGTTCGCCGCTTTAATTGAAACTTGGGAGTACACCGTTTTCGGCGCGGCACAATTTTCGTGGGTCGCGGCGAGGAACGGCTTCACACACGCCCCGCCCGGGACGCGCAAAACATTTTGCCGGCAGTGTTTTGATTCTAGATTTGATTTGCTGACCCAGTTTCCCGCGCAACTTCCCACGCAGCAGCAGCAACGGGGGGGGGGGGGGGGGGGGGGCGTTTGCAGCCGCGCCGCACCGCGAGTCTCGACCCCGACTGCGACTACGACAACACCGACTACGCACTTGAAAACTTTGCCGCTGACGGCAGCGCCACCTGCTGGCGCGAGTGTTTGGTGCGAGCCTATCTTAATTAACAAGGCGGTGTCTCCGCAGGCCCCGCAGGCCCCGCAGGCCCCGCAGGCCCCGCGGGCCCCGGCTCCGTGCCCTCCGTGCCCCCCGAGTGTGTCGCTGTAAATTATCGCCCGGTATGCCGCTGCGTGGCGAGGCCCGGCCCGGCGGGGCGCGCGCCCTCCGCGTGGAGTGGATATTGAGCCCCCAGGACTCGGCGCCGCGCCCCGCTACGCCGCGCCCCGCGGATCTGCCTGCGCCGCCTGCGCTGCGTGCCTTCGGGGCGCGCGGCCTCGGGCTGGGGTCTCCAGCAGCGGGGCGGCCCCTTAATAATGGGCTGAAGTGACTATGATAATGTTGTTGGCGGCGCTGCCGAGCCGAGCCAAGCCCCGGCCGCCCCGGTCTGGTTTCGGATGCTGGCGGCCGGGTGCGGGAGCCATGGGGTGCGGCAGGGGTGGGGGTGGGCCGCACAACTCGGACAGCGGGCCGGACACGGCGCCGCGCCCCAGAGTTCTCTGGTCTGTGTGTGTGTGTGTGTGTGTGTGTGTCTGTGGGCCGGCGGTCATCGGTGCGTGTACGAAAAAAATATAGGTCATTTGGAAAGTGGAGAGGGAGGGAGAGAGATGGACAGACATGCAGACTGTTTTATTTTTGCGGTCTGCCCGCCTGGAGTCTACATATCTGCTGGAATGAAGAGTGACCATGAGGAGTGAAGGCCGCCGGCTGGGATGTCTCTCATTAGCGGGGGCGGCCCGGGGGGGCGGCCCGGGGGGCGGCCGGCGCGGCGCTCGTCAGTCCTGCCGCCGAAGCCTGCGTGCGCCGTGCGCCTCCTTCCAGGCGGCTGGCAGCCTCCAGCCGGGCTCCAGCCGGGCTCCAGCCGGGCTCCAGTCGGGCTCCAGACCGCCGCTCTCGAAGGGGAGCCTATGCGGCTGAAGATAGATTATAGCATGCGCTCCTCAATCAATCTTGGGGGCCGGCCGCCGCTGGCCGCCGCTGGCCGCCCGGCACGGGCTTACACACCGCCCCTGCTGAACAGACGCCGTCGGCCACGGACCCCTCCCGTAATCTCCTCGCCGTCTTTGGCGAGCGCGCGAGGGCAGCGGCGGCAGGAATCTGTAGAAAACTAATTCGCCGCGCCGCTTTGTAAGATCGGGAAATGCAAACAGAACGAAGGCCTTTTACATGGAAATGTCGGCGGCGGCGGCGCCCCGCCAGCCCCGCAGCGCTGCCCCGCACCTGTATGCTGCCGGCTGCCGCCTCCACCCCGGCCAGCACAGCCCCGGCCCGGTGAAGGGGAGCGACGGAGCGGGGCGGAGCGGGGCGGGGCGGGGCGGAGCGGGGCGGGGCGGGGCGGAGCGGGGCGGAGCGGGGCGGAGCGGGGCGGAGCGCGCGTTCTGCGCGGCCAAAAGCCTTTCGCTTTTGAGGGGAAAATACAATTACAACACGCGAATTATGTCGGCCGTGTCCGCCGCCGCCGCAGACTCAGGCGGCATTTGGGCGTTCAGAACAATGCGGGGAGCAGCAGCAGCCGCCGCCGCGGCGCTAGCTGTGTACCGCTGTGTACGCGGCGTGGCCAAAACAGGGCGGCGGCCGCAGCGGCCGCGGCGGGAGCGGTCAGCGCGCTGCGCTCGGCAGCCGGAGGGGCCCCGGGGGGCCGCCGGAAGGGAGGAGGACGACGGGCAGGTGCACCAGCAGCGCTCCTCGGGCGGCGTCCCTCAGACAAACGTCATGCATAACCCAGCGCGACTCCCGCCGGCCGCGGGGCGGGACGCGGCGGGACCGCAGCGCTCAGTGCCATTTGTGTTTGCGGTTTAAACCGATCGGGGCGGAGCGCGGGGCGGACCGCCACCACCTGAATGAATGGCGCGGGGTGCTCGAGGCCGGCGCCCCCGGCGGGGTCCGGACGCCGCCGGGGGTGAGGGGTGTTGTGCAGGCGGCGCGCGGCCCCTCAGCCGCGCCGCCCAGAGACAACGCGGTACGACCGTCACTGACTGTGCGCCCGGCGGTGCTGCGAGGAAGTCCTGCGTCGTTCGCGGGCGGGGCCGGGAGGCGCCGGCAGCCGGCCGGGGAGGCCAGCCCGCACCAGCCCGCACCAGCCCGCACCAGCCCGCAGCCCGCACCACACGTGCGCACGCTCGAGGCTCGCAGGCTCGGGTTCGCCCGGGTTCGCCTACCGGGTCCCGCGCGCGTGCGGGCGCGCCTAGCGAGACGCTCCTTGAGACGTTCTAACTTTTCCGCGGGTCGTGTTCGGGGGAAATTCTTTTTCAGAGGAACCGGACACTGCGAGAGTGCGGCCGCGAGCCGGCCGGCAGGGCTGTACGAGTTAAAGCGGCGATGCAGAAGGGAAGTGTGTATGTGTGTGTGTGTTGGTGAGTCAAGTGGCCCCCGGGGCCTAGCCAATAGCAGAGGGGCTGTGGCGAGGTGTGGCGCAGGACGAAAGGGTGTTTACTTGAGAGGCCCGCCCGAACAGAGGGAGCGCGTGAGCGTGTGTGGGGGAGAGAGAACGGGGGCGGGTATCGGGGGCACACAGAGAGTGAGTGGGAGCGAGAAGGCCAGGACGCGAGAAGTAAGGTTTCCGTCCGTCCTCGGCAGCGAGATGGAGGCACTGACTTGGTTATTTGGACCATCGAGAAACGATTTATTTGTGTTCACGGCCAGGGCTGCTGCAGTCGGGGAAACATTTCAGGGCCCAACGAAACAAGCGGGTGCCCGGAAGCGCTCTGTGAAAAATAAGGAAGCATCCGTATGTTGGACTTGGGAGCGTCGACTTGTGTCCACCGACGGGGTAGGCAGGCATAACCGCTGGCGGGGCGAGTTCACCCCGGAGGGGGGGGGGGGGGGCGTCAGAACCGGGGGCGCGGCGTTGGCGTTAGCAGGGCGCCTCACAAACTGGTGCATAAAGTTAACCCCCCCCCCCCCCAACCTCCTTCCTAAACAGCCCCCAACTGCTTTCCCTCCCTTCGGTCATTACTTTTTTTTGCATTGAAAGCACTTCTCCGTGTCCCCGCTCCCCTCCCCCACTTATTCCTCAATATTTTCGGCGAGCGTGACGTCACTAATTGACGTGTGCGCAGGACACGCGAAATTGGAGCGTGCGGGCAGCTCTTCTTACCACCCTCCTTGTTACCGCGCCCCACCCTCCGCGTGCTGGGCTGTATTGTGTTTCGGTCGGCCTCTATTTCGGGACGCGCCGGCGCCGCCCCGGCAGCGCCTCCCCTATCCCCTGTCCCCTATCCCTATCCCCTATCCCCATCCCCGGCTTGGCCGTGGACCGTAGCTGTAGCGCAGCCCAGCTACTCGAGCTTGATTAGAAAGGAGAGCTTACGATCGGTACTGCGGCCGGACACAATCCTCGCTGCGGCCCGAATGGATTCAGACGGCGGGGCGCGCGTCGCCACCCCCCCCCCCCCCCCCAAAAAAAGGAAAGAAAATATATGAAGTTGCTGCAGTGGAAGGGAGACGGCGAGGTCTGATCCCCGCGCTGTGCCGTGCCGTCGGCATTGTCCTGTCCGCCTGCCGCGCAGCAGCCGCGGGGTCCGCGGAGTCCGCCACACGCCCACGCCACACGCCACACGCCACACGCCACACGCCACACGCCCCCCGCGGAGCGCGTCGCCGCACAATCGGCAGAGCCGCATTCAGGAACGGTCTGCCCCTGCCGCTGTCACCGCGGCTGCAGGTGCGCGCAGTGCACACCTGCGCACCTGCCGTGCCGTGCCGCCCCCCTGCACTACTTACCTCGCGGGGGGTTAACGCCGCATAAAAGCGTCATAAAATTCATGAGCCGAGGAGGTGCAGGCGCCGGGTCGGAGCGGCGGTGGGACACGGTGTTGTACCGGGCCGGGGCCGCCCTCCGCGTCTGCGGCTTGCGGGCCCTGATCCGCTGTCGGCCGCGGCCTGCCCCGCCTGCCCCGCATGCCCCGCCTGCCCCGCCCACCACAGGTGCTGTTCTTTGTGGCGTTGACGTCGGTGGGCCGGGGCCAGGAGGCCGGCCCTTTTCCATACTTTCTCCGTCTCCCGGCTTATCTCTCTCCCTCTCCCTCTATATCTCCCTCACTCTCTCTCACTCTCCCTGCCTCTCTCCCCGCTGTACCCCCTTTGGAAACAATCTTGGTACCACAGTCACAGGCCCAAAGCTGCGCCCAGGGAGCCCGGCCGGCGTGCCGTGCCGCGCCTCGCCCCGTGCCTCTGCCCGCGCCGGGCCTTGACGTGGCCGCTACATCTCCGTCAAACACTTTATGGCACGCGTGAGGCCGATCGTGTGAGCAGCAGCGGGTCCGCGGGGGCCGCCAGCAACAGAGTGGCCCACTCCGACAGCCGCCCCTACAACACAGTACCCGGCCGGGGCCTGCTCCGGGGAGGAGCTGACCCCGAGCCGCCACTATGGTACCCCGGAAACAGGGAGCACCCCCGGAAAACGGAGCGCTCGGGCCTGGAGTCTTGGTAACTGTGTGACCCGACTATCTCGTAGAGAGAGAGAGAGAGAGAGAGAGAGAGAGAGAGAGAGAGAGAGAGAGAAAACGTGAGAGAGAAGGCGCGTCGTGCGTGCGTGTGCGAGTGTTTTCTGAACGGCGTCGGCACCGTAGTAATGGAACTTTCATGCTACGGGCGCTGTCCCTTACCGCCGCAACGCTCTCCA
Organism: Megalurothrips usitatus; assembly: GCA_026979955.1. Taxonomy (NCBI): domain Eukaryota; kingdom Metazoa; phylum Arthropoda; class Insecta; order Thysanoptera; family Thripidae; genus Megalurothrips; species Megalurothrips usitatus. The sequence goes on from CM049592.1 coordinate 20,296,088, forward strand.
GAGAGCGGAGAGAGAGAGAAAGAGAGGGATAGAGAGAGGGAGGGGGAAGGGGGAGGAGGTAGGAGCGCGGAGCAGAGCGCTCGATGTGGTTTCTAGCGCACGCGTGCGGGATGTACACAACCACGCACGCACTGTCTCTCTCACACGCACACCACGAGGGTGGCTCGAGGACCCTCTCAGGGACCGCGATATGATGATGCTGCTCACAGGCCGGGTATCCGCCACGGAGCAGGAAAGTGTGCTCTCTCTCCCCCTCTCTCCGCATCTCTCACTCTCTCTCTTCATCGCTCTCCATCTCTCTCTCTCTCTCTCTCTCTCTCTCTCTTCATCACTCTCTCTCTTTCTTATTCTCTTGCATTCCCATACATGTGACGTGCAATCTCTTGAAGCGTTTTCCACTACCTCTCTTTCCCGTCGAAGAGGGTGCGCAAAATGAGGTGAACAGCCTCGCTACGGGTTGGCAGGGGCTACTCTCTACACGGCGGCGGCGCTGGGTAAGGCATGCCTGCCACGCCGGCGGCCGGGGGGGGTAAACACACACACACACACACACACACACACACACGTGTATGCATGCACACGCACAAGGCCTGGCGGCGGCGATGGTTCGCTGCTGAACAAATAAACGGCCTCGAGGCCCTGGCGGGGCGCTGGCGGGGCGCTGGCGGCGTCCTGACGGGGCCCTGGTGGGACCCCGCCGTCTGGGCGCGGCCCCGCAGCAGCGGCTCGGCGCTGAGCGCGTCGTCGCCCCTCACCAGAATGGTACGGCATGGCGCATGGCAGCCGTTCGCGCCCGCTGCACCATCCACACCCCCACCCCCGGCCTCCTCCTCTTTTTCCCATCCCAGTGGGCGTCTTTCACCTATTTCACCCCTCTCCCAACAGCCCTCTCTAGACTCTGCCGCCGCCCACTGCAGCCCCCTCCCTTTATTAGCGGCAGCCAGTTGTTCTGCTTTTAGTCTCGATAGGCCGCGCCGCAGCGGACGGGTTTGGCTAACGGGCGGAGGGCCGTATTATCAGTTCATTATCATATCAGTGCACCGCCCCGCACTCTTCCCCGCCCCTCTCCCGCGTCTCCCACGGCCCCATCTCTCCTTATACTCCCCCCTGCAGCTCCCTCGCGCTCCTCCCCCCCCCCCCCCGCCCTCTCCCAACCCTCTCCTCTCTCCTGCTTATGACTTGTGTAGCAGGGCGCCACACAAGGTGAAAGAGTCCGGGGTGGGCCGCTGGGCCGCTGGGCCGCTGGGCCGCTGTCCCCGCCTTTCAGGAAAATGAGCCCTGCACCCTGACGACGGCCCTCCCCCTTTTCTCGTCGTGTTTGAACGCCGCCTTTCTTCCCTCGTTCAGTAGTCGCTTTGTCCCTTATACAGTGCAACAATTTTTTTTCGTCAGCCCCGGCCGGCGAGGCGAGTGACCGGGGCGCGGCGCGTGCACAATCCACGTAACGCCCAGACCCCCCGGGGTCCCGGGGCGGGCGGGGCGCCGGCGCCGCGCCGCGGGGGGTCTGGCCTCAGCCGAGCTGCCGATTTGCGGTCCCTCGTCACCAGAAGGCGCCTTAGCGGAATGTGCCCCTCCCCGGGCTCCAAGTTAGAGGCGCCACCGCCGGCAAATTTCCTCCCCTCCGTCTCCTCCCGCCTCCTCCCCCTCACCACCCGCCCTCCCACTGCCTCCGTGACCCAGTCTTGGCGACAGTCATGCGCCTCTTGCCTGTCCCTTCTCTCTATCTCTCTCTCGCTCTCGTCCCTGTATCCTATGCTTCTCTCGCTCGCACACATTCCCCCCGCCTGCAGGAATCTCATATGGGACAAACGGCGCCGGCCTTCAAAGGGTCACGCGGCGTAATTGAGTGGGAATCGGACTAGCGGGGCGCTTCCGCTGCCGAGGGGTCGTCCTTAAACCGCCACAAAACTGCGGCCGTTGAGCGGCCGCCCAGCCCGCAGTGCTTCTGTCGCTTTCACCTGACTTAAGGGCGCCCCCTGGCCCGCGTCTCTCTGCGGGAACTCTTTCCGCGAGGAAGTCGCTTCGGTGTATTGAAGGGCTGACCGGCCCGGGCCGCGGGCCGCTGGAGCCGGAGCTGGAGAAGACGTCTCGGAAATCTAATTGGCCCTCTTGACACTTTTGACGGCGGCTCCACGACGCCGCGCCCTAAAGCGCCCTCCCCTCCTCGCGGCCGCCCACCGAACCTCGCCGTGGCGGCCGCGGTCGCCAGGTCCTGAATCTAAGGCCGGCACCGGCAGCAGCGGGGCAACGGGGCGAGGGGTCGTGTGAAGTAAGGCGGGGTGCTGTCAGGTTTGTGTATTTACCGTTCGAAAGCGTTAAGGCATCGGGCGCCCTTCCTCCCGTTAAGCAACCGGCAATGCCTCTCTGAAAATAGGCAAACAGCGTCACATTGCCCGCCCCCCTCCTTCAAGCCGCTCCTCGATCCACCCCTGCGTATTCCCCCTGTGTTCACATTTACACATTCCCCTGCCCCACGCTGCCGTGGCCGTGGCCATGTGTGTGTGTGTGTGTTTCGGTATCCCTCTGCTTGTCAGTGTTTCCTCTTTCTCCCCCCCCCCCCCAGCACGCCGTATGCGAGTATGCGCTCACCTGGGGCTGGGTTATCATCCCGCTCGGGTCTGCCTGTGCCTGTGTGTGTGTGGAGGGGGGGGGGGGCGCATGGAATGGAGGATTGGCTTTGAGGACACCATGCCGATAGGTTGGGGAGGTAGGGGGCCGAGGGGGGGGGGGGGGGGTGATGCATGGGAAACAGAAAGAGCAAACGCGACGTCGTGGACGGACATCTCGGAAACATTGCCAGGGAGATCTGACACGCCCCCGCGGCCCCCCGCGGCCCCCGCGGGCGTCTCTCCGAGCAACACTGTTAACGCCCACTGGAGAGAAGTTTCCAGTGACTGTGAGCGGCGACAGTGACGCATGGAGGATGGAGGTGGTTCAGCAGGGCCGTGCACGATACCGCCCTCCCCCCCCCCCCCCCTCCGTGCTATCAGCGGGGCGCGGTGCATAATGAATAGGATTTTAGGGTGGACTTTGTCTCCCAACGCGGCCGGGCGTGGCGCGGGGCGCGCAGGCGGCAGGCGGCGGGCGGGGCTCACGAGTTTCGCCGAGGCTTTTATTCCATCTCGAGAGAGATTGGCTTAAAACGCCGCCCGAGCACCGAGCGGGGCGCCGAGCCGGGCGGAGCCGAGCCGAGCCGGCAGACGTGACGCCGGGCCCCCGGGCCGTACCCGCCGTACCCAGAGGTGAGTACCCCTGCCGCACCCCGCACCCCTCCGCACTCCTGGTCCGCTTCTTGTTTTCCCTTTTCACACTCAGTCACGTTCTGTTGCTTTGGACCTTTCTTTGCGCGTTTCTTTTCGCTATTCTTTTCCTCTCCGCCATCCCTCCCCCTTTTCCCCCTTCCTCTCCCTCTCCTGAATACGGAAGCCCTTTCATTGGACTAGCGAACGAACGCCCGCTGAACAATGCCAAGCACTCTCGGACAGTCAGAAATAGATCCGCGGCCGCGGCTCTCTAACCGCCCCCCCCCCCCCCCCCCCCCGCATCGTGTCCGCCCGGCCGGCGGCCCGGCGGGCAGCGGCAGGGCGGTGCGTTGGCAGCGATGTGGGGCTCGTCCATAATGTAGGACCCTATCAGGTCCGGATGTGGCGGCGGGGGCGCGGCGCCCAAACCGCCGCTGGCTGGGCTGGGGGCTGGGGGCAGCCGGGGGCAGCCGGGGGCCGCGGGGGCACGGCCGGAGACGGAGCACCCCACATTGTTTCTCGGCCGAGTCGGGCCGAGCCGGGAGTCTGACCTGAGCGGCTCTGAGCCTCGACAAGTGGAAAGCCAAGCGTGAAGGCGGTACTGCCGGCCTGAGGTGAGGTCTGTTGCGGCTCGCCGAGGGGCTGCTGCCTCGTCGGCTGTAGCCGCTAAGGCGCCCGGCCCAGCAGCCGCGCTGCGGGCCTTCGCCCCGCTGTTCTCCGCTGTGCTCCGCTGTGCTCCGCTCGACACACCGAGCGCCCGCCAGAGCCGGGGTAGGCCGGCCCGCGCGACACGGGTGCGTGCCGGAGCCGCGGCCTATTGCCTGCCCGGCGGGGCAGCGGCGCGCGTCTGCAGAGCCGCGCAGTCAGTACAGTGCCTGCAGTGCCTGCAGTGCCTGCAGTGCCACCAGTGCGCCGTGCTGGGCTGGGCTCACAGATAAAGGCTGGGCTCCTCCGGCAATATGCGGCTCGGCCGGGCCGAGCAGGACCGGGGCGGCGGCGGCGCGGCGGCGGCCGGTGCATCTCCCCAGTACGTGCCCGGCGGCGACCTCTCTCTCCCACCCTCTCTGTCTGTCTCTGTCCCCGTCTTAGCATCCCCCTCACGAGTCTTCATCCCTCCCTACCCCCACCCCCCTTTTCCCCCGCTTCACTCGTTGCTGCTTTATGCGCCGTGCCCTATTTTTCCGTAAAATGTCCCTCATCTCTCCGTGTTTAAGTACAGCAGCGCGGCGCTAGAGCTCCTTGGGCCTCCTATCTCTCTCCCCCCGGCTCCCCCCCCCCCCCCCAAACCCCCGCTCTCTCTCGCTCTCTTCTTATTCTACCTCTATGATGGCGCCTGTGGGACGGCGCCTCTAATGAATAAGGGTAGCGGCAGCGGCAAAAGTGTGTATGAAAACGGCGGGTGCTGGAGTCTGGAGGTCGGGGAGGGGGGGGGGGGGAGTTGAGTAAGCCACTCTTTGGTTTCCGAACACCGCCAAAGGGGAATTGGTGGCTGTGCCGACGTGCGTCGTGTGCGCCTCTACTCCTGGATGCAGGTCGGCTGCATGAATATCAGGTGCAAGGGATAGAGAGAGAAGGGCAACGGCAAGAGATCAGTGCAACAGAGCTGGTCAGAGAGAGAGAGAGGAGGGGGGATAGTCCACAACGCGAGGGCGGAAGGGGCTGTAATAAGGAAAGAGTGGAGGGGGTTGGGCGGCGGCCGGGGCACTGGGTTACGGTGAATACGGTGCGGCCACTTTTACCCTGTAAACGCGCCTGACAGGTCGCTCTAAAATTTTCATACAGTTTGCGCTCGCTACGAGTCGGGCGGGCTGTGGCGCGGTCGCAAGCGTTGCCCGGCCCGGAGTGCCCGGAGCCGCGCGCGCCCTGTGCAGTGGGGCGCGGTGTTGGGAGGCGGGAGGCGGCGGCCCGGAGGGAGGGGGAGGAGGGGCGTTGGGGGAGGGGGAAAATGGGTTTGCTACATATGTCCCCGAATTTTTTTCCGACGGTTTGGTCAGTATTTCGCTATACCTCATATCACATGCAACAGTTGCTGTTTTCGGATAAGCAAAAATTTTGCTGATTTTTCTTCTCGAGTGTTTGATGGACGCTACAAAAAACGAAAGTAAAAGTGCATGTGTGGGGGCGGGGGCGGCGGGGGCAGCGGGTGCTCGTGCGGCCGGCTGGAAGCGGGGTGGTGGTGGTCACCTCCGGAAGTGGACGGCCGCGGGCCGGATGTGGGGCCGTCTAAACCGTGGTGCCCCGCGCGAAGCGAACAGCGTACCGAAGTAGGACAAAGTTGCAGTTTTCCTGGCGCCGCGGGCCGAGAGGGGAAGGCTCAACAGCTCCGCGCGCCGCGTGCCCCGCGTGACGTGGCCCCCTCCCCTACACTGACTGCGGCGGCGGACTCGATGCGCGTCCACTTTGCCGTCCATTAGCTCATCATCGTCGCCTCGCTCGCATCGCACACCGCGCGGGTCGTCGACCAACGAAATCTCTTCGCCGCGGCGAAGATTGCCGGCATCCTCTTGTGGCGCGGCGCGGTCTGCGCAGCATCCCGTCCAGTCCTCGCGGAGTCCTGCGCGGCCGGCCCCGTCCTCAGCGGCACGGCCTGGGGTGGCCGTCCTGTCCTGGCCTGTCCTCGGGCCGCGTGCACGTGTGGGTCTTCTCACTCAACAGGCGGCGCGGCGCACACTTTGTACCGGCCGTCCTCATCGGGAGGCGAGCGCCGCCGCCGACAGGACAGGTGTCTGACCCACCGCAGCGCACGCGCTAAGCGGTCCCCGCCGCCACGCGCCGCCACGCGCCGCCACGCGCGTGCCGCGGGTGACACCCGCACGAGCCGAGGCCGCCTTTCATGCGGGGAATGCCTTGCCTGCCGACGCATAAGGGCGTCAAAGACTCGGCCGGCGCGGGCCGGCTGAGCTAATTGGTTGGAGCGGGCGGGGCGGGGCCCGTGCCCGTCCGAGGTGAGGACAGAGTCCCGGGGACACTGGCTGGCCGCTGACCTGGTTTTCTTTCGAAAATGGCTCTATTTGTTTCCGACTAATGAAGCTCGTGAAGCTAATTGTGAGGCGCGGAGCCCAGCGGGACTCCTCCCTGATTTCCGTCCCAACCTGAATGAAGGTGAGGCGGCGGAGGCCCGGAGGCCCGGAGGCCCGGAGGCGGCCGGAGGGCGCTGGCGGAGAGGACGGGGCGGAACTCCCCCCCCCCCCCCCCCCTCCTCCGCGCCACCAGCACCGTCGGTCGACTCGCTAGTTTTGAATCTCCCGCGCTCCGCTCCGCCGGCCCCGCCCCGCCCCGCGCTGCGGAGGAGCTTCTCGGGCCGGCCGCTAGATGCCGCCTCCGTATGCCGCAACGCTGCGCGGGGCGCGGAACAGCGCGCGGATCAAGAGGCATCAAAGCGGCCGCGGTTGCGCGGGTTCGTTAGGACTGACATTCCCCCTGTCTCTCTGTTTCTCTCTCTCTCTCACGCACACACACATAGCCACTCACTCTCCTCTCCCCCTCCTCTTTGCCTTTCCTCACTTATGAATTGCACACATGAGTGCCGTACGCCACACGGGACTTCTGTGCAGTAGTCTCCTGTTCCGTAAACCCCCCTCCGCCCCACGCACACGTGCACACACCCCCCGTGCGTGCTAAGAGCCGTGATGTGAGAGCCACACTGTTGGAGTCGCGATGTTGGCTCTGCATTTGCACACCGACACCGTGTTCGTGTTCGCGGCACAACTTTCGAACAGAACGGTACCAGGGTTCTTACTAGGGCTGTCAGTCACACCCCGCCGCCTCCCCGTCTCATCTGTCGGTTCTCTCGCTCTGTCTTACTCGGATGGGGCGGCGGGGCGCGTCCTCCCTCTCACTTCCACTTCCTCACATTCCTGACAGCAGGCCGATGACGTCTGGGCTGGGCCACTCTCTAAGTCAATTAGCTAAGTTTCGGGGCCTCTTTTGTTTGATAGGCTGTGGCGTAAGGGAAGGGAAGGGCTGGTGGGGGCTGGCCTGCGCGCTGGAGCCGGGGCTGGAGCTGGAGCTGGAGGCCTGGCGGGGGGCTCTCCCTGCTGGTCCGAGCCGAGCGGGGCAGATCCGCCCTCCGGCACGGTGCTGGCCGACGCGGAGGACACTGCAAGCCCCCAGCGGAGCCGAGCCGAGCCGAGCCGAAGGACGTCGGGCCGCGGAGTCGGCGCTCGGCTCGCGCTCGGGGGGCCTCGGGCGCGCTCGGGGCGGCGCGGCCCCGACCCGAGCGCGGCCCGAGCCCGCCGAACCGACCCGAGCGCCGCGCCGCGCCGCCGCCGCCGCCGCCGCGCCCGCGGCACCGAGTCCGTCAGTAGCAACTCCGCCGAGACGCAGGGAGGGTGTGACGCTGCCTTGTCTGCCGTACGCGTTGTCGTGCCGTGCCGTCGCTGCCCGTGCTTTAGCAACGCCCCCGCCGCCGCTTCCCGCAGTGTCCGTGCGCGTGTGATGTGCTGGTGCCTGTGCTGACGACGAGGATTACGCCCGGCCCCTGCCGCAGCCGCTGCCCTGCACGCCCTGCACGCCCGACACACAGGAGACGAGTCCGCGGCGCGCTTGGATTTACACTCCGAGCGGCTTCGCGGCCCTCGAAGCAGAAGAGGAGGAGCGAGCAGCCTGCCAGCCGGCGGCGGGAATTTTATGTTCTAACCGTTCCACAAAAGCTTCCAAACTGTGGGGCTCCGGAGCTTTCTTTCTTCCACCTCAAGGGATGTATTACCCTGTAAGTATCAACAACAAGGCGCCCGGGCGTCATCGCCATGCGCGAGAGCGCGTGAGCCAGGGAGGCGGGGGGGAGGGGCGGGGGGAGGGGGAGCGACGCGCATCCTTGATCCTGAGCGCGCTCCAGCTGCTGTGGCGGCCCCGCGCCGCCCCGCGCCGTCCCGCCGGCACCAGCCAGCAGCCCGGCGGCGACGCACACGGCGAGAGGCGGCCTCCGCCGCTCTGCACTTCCAGGACACGCCTCGTGTTTCAAAGGACACCGATGGCGAGCCCTGGCGTGGCCGCCGTGCACCGCCGCGCCGCCCGGCGGCAGTGTCATCGAGCTGCGAGTCGGCGGCGCCTTCCAGAAAGCAGACAAAGTGCCGGGAACTTCCCGAGGCTGCCGGGGACGTTGACAAGGAGCCACCGCCACCGCCACCGGCAGTGTCCGAGTGTCCCACGCCGCCGGGCAGCGTGACGTCACACGACACGCGACGCTGCCCGGCCTGCGGGCAAACAGTGGCGCGGCGGCGCTCCCATCAGGACCCGGCAGGGCCCTGAAGGGCTGGCTGGCTCGGGGGCCGTCCGCACATCACGTCAAGCCACCTCCGTGACGTCTTCGCACCCCGCGCTCGGGCGCCTGCGCCTGACGAGCGCGGAGGCACTGACTGCCGCACCGGCCGGCACGCGGCTCACTTTTTGGGGCGCAGCTGAAATGCTCCGGCGATGCGCCCCTCGTCCATCCCTCGGCATGACAGCTGTGTGTCGAGGAGCGGCGGTGACGGGGCGGGCCGCGGGCGGGGCGCCGCCGAATGCCTGCGCCGATAAGGCTGCCGGCAGCACCCCCGCCTGGCCCGGCCTGGCCCACCCCGGCCCGGCCCGCCTGCTACTTGCCGGTGGCGCTGCCCGATTCTCACGTGCCGCGCAGTCTTTGATTGGCGCCTTATCACCCGGTCCGAATGCCTGGCGGGCGCTGCCGGAGGTCCGCCGGGGCCTCCGACACCGCCGTGAGGGCGTCGTGACGACATGTGACAACCGAGTCACGTCGTGTGCCGTGCCGTGCCGTGCCGCGGCCCCTCATCCGGTCGGGTTACACGGGCTGACTGACGGGCGACGCGCCGCTGCCGTTGGTCCGCGGCTGGTGGGGTGGGGGAGGGGCTGCGGGGCTGCGGCCGTAGCAATCCCCCGTGAATGCGGATGGGCCGGGGCCGTCCCCGGAGCACCCACAGCCACTGTCGCTGTTCTGTGCTGTGCTGTTATCTCTGGGACAACGCACTCTCGGGGCACGGTACGGTCGGGGCGAGCGGCCTCGTAGCTGCCGGCCGCCTCCCACCCCCGGGGGACCGGGCCTAAAGTGCGTGGCGCCGCCCCGCTGGCCGGCTCCGGCAGAACGCGACTAGCTCACCCGGCCCGGGCACCGCCACGCCCGTTACCCTGGCGACAAAGAGATGTGGGACGGGGACGCGCGGCCGATAGTCTGGGTTATCGGGGCGGGTGTCTTGACCTCTCTCACAGCCTGTGCTCTGGTGGGGGCCGCGGAGGGGACGGTTCAGAGTGTCCTGCTCCTGTACAAGACGAGGGTCTTGGTCGGGCTGGTGAGCAGCGGTGGCCGCCCGTCCCCGCAGCCCCGCAGCCCGCCGCCGCCACGGACTCCCCTCCGTCCGTCCTTCCTTCCTTCTTCCTCAGACGGCGGGCGACGCAGACGGTCTCGTTCTTGTTGGCCGCGTCCCGTCCCATCGGGATGGTGGCGGTGCTCGGCTCCGCATGCAGCTGTCGGCCGGGGCACGGCCGGCACGGCCTGCACGCCCGGTCCGAGCCGAGGCCCGAGGCAGGCCAAGGCTCTCTCTCGTCGGGGGTTCGGTTTTTCGAGTTTAGCCGAGGGCGTGGCGTGGCGGGGTGCGGGGCGGGGAGAAAGGGAGGGAGACCCTTGCCGACTCCTTTGGAAACCCCAACACACACACTCGCACACACACATGCGCGCGCCGCACCACCGCGTGTTGGCAGCCGGCCGGTTCCTCCGCCGCTGTTCCTGCTCTCCTGCCTCCCCATCTTCGCCGTTTCCATTCGCAGACCCCCGGACGTATAAATGCGCTGCATACACTCCCGGGTCAAAGTGCTCGTCGTGTCGTGTGCGGCAGCGCGGCGCGCCCCGGCGTGGGGCGGTGTGGCCGTGCAGCCCTGCGGAGCCCAGAAGTGCAGCCCCCGTGCAGGGAGGGGCCGCCGTGACCTGGCAGCGGGCTCCGTTCCGTCACCCTGTCCCCCGTCCTCGTGCCCCTCCCCCCCCGGGGGGGGGGCGAGAGAGACACAGCAGCCCTTCGGCCCCAGTCTGCAGCGGCGCCGGCAGCCAGCCTGGTTCAGAGGTCGCGCGGGGAGGCGGAGGAGGAGACAATGAGACGCTTCTGGCTAACTTGGTGCGCGCGTCACTGTCTGCTTCCGTTCGCCTGGCAGCGGAATGCAAGGAGGGGAGCAGGAGAGGATGGCATGCCGACGGCGGCGTCCTCGTTGGCGACGCTGCCGTCGTCGTCGTCCCCGCCGCGGCGCCGACGGCACTCCCCCCGACATATATTCCGACGGTTGTCTTGTCTGCTGCTCATGACGGCCCTGCCAATGACCCCCGCCCGCCGCCGCCGCCGGGGCCACGGCGCAGCTTACTGTCGTCGTGATACCGGCCGTAATGTCCCCGTCGACGACCCCGTTGACGTCCTGCGGTCCTCCTTATGACGACGCTTATGTCCCGGTGCCGCGGCCGTCCTCCCTGCTCTGCGCCCCCATCGTGTATACACTCTGCGTATGACTCGGCGGGTCCTTCCTCCCGCCCCTTCTCCCTCCTCTTCCTCGTGGGCCGTCTGGCCCGGCGGCCACCCCGCCCCGTCCCCCGCGCGCCTTGCGGTGCAGAGAAAGCTCCCGCGCCACGCCACGCCACGCCTCCCTGACGGCGGACGGAGTAGAGAGGCTGTTGTTGGGTAGAGGTCGCGGCCGGCCTTGGCCGCCACGGCGCGAGGCGGGGGCAGAGCGAGAGAGAGAGGAGAGATGTGGTTTGGGGGAAAAGAGGGGAGCTATCTGACTGCCAGACTGCCACTGCCAGGCCCACTACACATAAACACACACACGCTTACACACACACACACACACAGTTGCTGGCCGCGGCTAGGCCCTATCTATCTCGCTCACTCCTCTTGCCCCGATATCTCGATGTGGATGGGCCGAACGCTACGGTATCTGTTCTCTCTCCCACTCCGCGCGGCAGCATCCGCCTGCCCGGCTCGGCCCCGGTGCACTGCGGCGCGGCGGTGCATGGCTGCCGGCTGCCGCCCGATGGCCGCCCAGACGCGCCGCGGACCCCGCCGCGGACCCCGCCGCCGCGGCCAGCGTGACGTGATGACCTTACCGAGGAGCAGAGGAGCCCCGGTCCGGTAGCGGCGGCGGCCAGAAGTCGTCGTGACCCGGCCGGAGGCCCCCGTGGCCCCCGCGGCCCGCCCTGTTTGCAGCGTCAACAGATTAGGTGTTTGCCCGTGCTTGTGTGTCCGTCCGTTCAGGTGCGGTCCCTGCGTGTCGTGTCGTGCCGTGTCGGCCCCCGCTGGCGGTCCCGTCCTGGGGCCCGCGCGGTGCGATCGGAGGCAAGGCGATGCCGAACACTGCTTTTGTAGCGCTGTCTCTGTCGCACATATTGGGGTGGCCTATAAGAGGGATAGTGGAGGGAGGGAGGTCCGGAATGAGCCCGCTGGTCTCCGCGGGGCGGCGCTGCTATCGGCCCGCCCGTCCCATTGCATTGATAACCCCTCTCTGACCGGGCCGACCGCTAACGCTGACGCTGACGCCGGGCCCCGCCCAGGATGCTGCGGCGTAACGTATCTGCCGTCGCCGATCGCGGGCGGTGGCGTAGCGCGTGGCCCGGCTGCCCGGCGGGACTCTGGCCCCCGCCAGGACCTGCCTAGCCGCGGCGTCCTCGGCCCGCGCGGCTCGGGTCGCAATCATCGCCCTCCATCTTCATGAATGCGAATGTGTCTCCGGACTTTTCCGCGGCCGCCTGACAGGACTTATGGCAGAAGCTCGCCTCACGGCGGCGCGCGGCGGCTCGTGTTGTTCACGTGTGGGACTGCCTGCCTGCCTCCGGTGCGGACCAGACCTGTTCGGCACTCGGCCAGCGGCGGCGCGCGGCCGCGGCGTGGCTGCAGCGCTGCCTTCCGCGTCGTGCCGTGCCGGTGCCTGTGCCGTGCTGCTGGCCGCGGCGCAGTTCGAGGCCGAAACTCGTTTCATTACATTTCGAGATGCGCGGCCCGGCCGGCGGACTAGCCGTGCCGCTGCCGCCCGCCGCCCAGCCAAGGCGACTCCAAGGCGAACGGCGGCGGCCCTGCGCAGGGCCGCGGGGGCCGCGGGGACACTGGCGCCTGCCGCGGTCTGCCGTTGCGTAATGGTGCGGTGCAGTGGCCACCGTCGCCGCTGCTATACTGCCGCCGGCACTTTGGCTGTCGCTGTCGGATTTGGGGACCTGCTATAAATAAGCCGGGCCGGCGTTGTGGTTTATTCGGCTGTGTTGTGCCTCACGCCGCGCCACCGTGCCCAATGCTGTGCTGCTCCACCGCACCGCGGACGGTGCGGGTGTCTGCGCCCGCCCCTCGGGCCCCCGCCCGCCTCCGGTGTCTGCCGCTGCCGCCGCCGCCGCCGTCATCCTGGCCACGGCTGGCTGGGCGGAGTCCGCGTGTGGAAACGGTGGAGGCTGGCCCGTCCTCCGTCTCCGTCGCTCCGTCCCTCGCGTGGGAGCGTCCGCGGCGCGGGTGCGAGAGAGAAGCGAGACGGAGGACGTGCGCCGGCTGGTGTTTCCGGAGGCGGTTCCCCAGGCCGGCCGCCCCCGGCCCCGGCCCCGGCCCCGCGGCAGCCTGCGGGCTCGGCTTGGAGTTGGAGCAGGAGGCCGGCCCGGCCGTGGCCATGCCGCCATGCCCGCCGCCCGCCCGCCCGGCCCTCTCCGCTGCCTTCGCTGCTAAGCGTTGACCCGAACCGACAACAAGGCTCCGCGTACAGCGCATCGGGAGGAGAGCCGCGCTGCGCCACGCCGCGCGAAATGAGGGAAAACGGCTGGCAACATGGCATGCCGCGCCACGCCACGCCACGCCGCGGGGGCGCGTGCTGACGGATCGGCAGCGGCAGCGTTCTCCCCGGCCTTTGTGTGCGCGTGCATCTGGAGTCATTGTTTCTCCAGGCCGTGTCGGTGACGTCACGCTCACCGCGGTAGCGTCATCGCCATCGCCATCCTGGTGGCCGCCGGGCCTTGGGCCAGTCCCCTCCTCTAATGGGCGATAGCTGCGGCCGTATCTGCGACCTTTAGTCCGTTAGGGAGGGACGGGTCGGGAAGGGCGGACCGGACGGGGCGGAGGCCCGGCGGCGTAGCTGCGAGGAGCCAGCCGCCTTGTCGGCAGAGCGCCCCGGCCGACACATCTACCGTTTAACGGCAACTTTGACAGGTCGAGGGGCCGTCCATAACTTGGGTGACTCGGGCCCCGCGGGGCGGGCGTGGGCACGATTATCGACCGGGGTGCCTTTGACCCTGCCGGCTGGGGTGGCTGTCACGGGTAAGTTGTGGACGGCCCCTGATGAGCGCCGCGTGGGTCCTCCCCTGCCATGGGATCGGCGGACTCGTTGGCAGCCCGCCGAGGAGGCGAGGCGGCCGCGGCGTCGCCGTCCGCCGCGCTGCTGCCGCGGGGCGCCGCCGCCCCGCTGCCGTATAACGAGGCGGCGGTGAACCGGATCACAAGTGCCATCGGGGCGGCGGCAGCTACGGCCGGAGACGGTCCAGTTTTAGCGCCCCGACCCGAAGGCTCGCGGGTGTCGCCCGACGACGGGGCGTTCATGGCGATGGGGGGGATTGCGGGCCGGCGGCTGGGTGTCGCGCCGTGGCGTAACGGGCCGGACCGGTCCGGCCCGCGTAAACTGGGCCTCGCCTTGCCGCGGCGCAGCGGAGCGCAGCGCCCCGTATGACCGACCGCCCCGCCGGGCCCCGCGGGGTATGGCCGTCGTAATATTCCGGGCCGGAGCACTTCGGCGCGGCGGCCCTGCGGCGCCCTGCCTCCCGCGCCGCGCCGCGCCGCACCTCACCTGCCTCACCTCACCTCACGTCACCGCACCGGCCGCTGTTTTGATTGTAGTTACCTAATGACCGGGCGGCCGTTATTGCGAGATGAGCGGCCGCGATAGTGGCGGCGGCGGCGGCGGAGGTAGCGTCCCGGGGCTCAGGGCTCCAGTGCCGACGGCTGTCCCCCTCCCCCCCCCCCCCCCCCGTGTCCTCTCACTCCTGGCCGCGGCCGCCGTGCACACCTCCGCCTTGTGCTGTGCCTCCATCGAGGGTCTTAAACGCAACGAGAAGGAGAGAGAGAGAGAGAGTGAGAGAGAGGAGACAATGGCATCCGTGACGGTAATGCCCGCGTCCAACAACGTGCCCGCGAGAGACAATCGGACCGCTCTAGATGGAGGTGTGTGTGTGTGTGTGTGAGCTGGCTGCGCCTCGGAGGCGGTGCCAGCCATGCGCGCAGAGCGTGTGCTGCGCGTCCACCACGTTATTGGGAGAAAGCGGTGCGGCTCGGCGACACCCGAGTCGCGGCGCGGCCCCAGTACGGTGCCACCGGCCCCGGAGGCCCCGCCACGCTCATGGACCCGTGCGGCGCAGCACCTGGCGGCCCTGGCCGCCCTGGCGGGGGTGTGGTGAGGCCTGGCTGCTGAAGTAACTGTGTAGGTCACAGCCGGCACAGCCGGCACAGCCTGAACCTAGGCGGCCGGGACACGATACCGACACCCCCTGCGGCCCTGCGGCCCCGGCAGCTACGTGAGGGCCCTCTGAGCTGCGAGCGGCGCCGCGGCGCTGAGCCCGGCCCGGCGGCCTGCAGATTGTCCTGCAAGAGAGTGTCGGGCCGCCGCCGCCGCTGCTGCCGCCGCTGCCCCGGGCGAGGCCCTAAGACCGGCCAGCGTGCGATGTGATGTCGCATTGCCCAACCCAATGATTCGCGCGGCGTGCGGTGGCGTGGCGGGGCGTGCGGGGGGTGCGGGGGGCATATTTATCCCCGCCTTGCCAAATGGCTGCGTTGCTGACCGGCACCTACGCAACTCCTTCGTCGCCGCTTTTTCGGACGCAGCCCCCGCAGAAGAGAGTCGGCCTCTGCGTGAATAGGGGACGAGGAGAGAAAGAAAGAAAGGGAGACAGGCAAGCAGACAAAGTGAGAGAGGGAGAGAGACCGGATACACACGGTTCTTTCACATTTCTTGTTTTCAAATTATCTCTGAATCGGATATTAATTTTTTCTCGGCCCTCCTCGCGTTCATGGAACGCGTCGGGAAGTGGGACCGGAGGCAGCAGGTTGTTGGGCTTGCGACACCAGGCCTCATCATTATATCCGACCCCTGTGTGTGTGTGTGTGTGTGTGTGTGTGTGTGTGTGTGTTTGGCTGGCCGGCCGGTTGAGTCACGTGGCGGATCCTCTGGCGTGGCCGTGCACATGGCGCGGTGCGGCGCGGTGCGGCGCGTGTTCGGTTCCCGATGGATTATTTATACGCCGGACCCGTCGCGTCGCCCATTCCCTTTGGCCGCCCCGTCCGGCCGTGGCGCTGCTGCGCTGCTGGCAGCAACACCGCCGCCGCCGCCGCCGCCTTGTCTGATGGGCGCCGCGGCGACGACGCCGGCAGGTTTGCCAAGAGGGGGGCCGTCCGCGAACGCCGTGGCCCGTGGCATTGTCTCCCATTGATCGGCCGCTGCGTTCCCGCGGCGGGGGCAACCGTCGGCGGCGCGTCGGGGTCCCTCCCCCGCCCGTACCCGGGGCACGAGCGTGGCTTGCACCGCCGCGGAGGGGATCCCGCGGCTCGCGGCTCGCAGACGGCCCCCCGGGCGCCCCCGGGCGGCGCGGCGTGCCGGCGGCGTGCCGGCGGCCTCCCTTACGGCGGCGGCTCGGCTCGGAGGCTGCGTGGCCATGCCGATGCCGTGCTATGCCATGCCTGCATCTGGCAACGCTGGGGATGGTCTATTTTAGTGACGGTCCCGTCTGGACCGGCTCGGGCCGAGGCTTGTCTTGTCTCGGCCGGGAGGGGGGGGGGGGGGGGGGGGAGGAAACACACCCTCGTGGCCCGGCCCCCTTTTTGCCGGGGGAGCTCCCGGGCGGGGCTGCTCGGCGGCGCGGCTGCGGCCACATGTGCTCCAGATGCCGGGGCCCCGCCAGGCACCGCACCGCCACGGCCACAAGCACCAGACCGGCACTCGCTGCCGGTGTCGACGGGCAATGTGCAAACCGGGGTCTGGCCGGCCCGGCCCGTCTGTTGTGTCTGCTCCCTCGGAACACGTTCCTTCTTTCTACGTGCATTTTCATCCGAATGGCATTTTCGTCAGGCGTCTGGATTTCCTCCACGGGATGGGATAGGATTGATTCGTCGGCCGGGGGGGGGGGGGGGTCTCGGAATCCCCTGAGAACGATATGGAGATATCTCGGGGTGTCTTCGGGGTGTCCAGGCTGCCGTCCGTGGCGTCTCGACTCCGCGGGGCCTCGGGTCTGTGGGGTGGGTACCCCCCGGACGATACCGGCGGGCTCGCTCCCCTGCGGTCTTATTAAACTACCCGTTTGAGTGCCGGCCGGGAGTTGGACAGGGCATTGCCGTTAAGCCGTGCCGAGCCTCGCGGGCTGATTGCATTAGCAAAGCAGCGCATATCAATAACGGTGTTCATGTGCGCGGCCGGGGGCGCCGCAAGACAGTAGTGCAGACCGGTCCCAGCCCAGGTGGCGCCGTCATGCCGGCAGCGCCGGGCAGCGCCCAGCGCCATGCTCCCGCCCCGGCCCGCCCCGGGCTCCCATTTGCACGGACATCGGCGCTGTACACTCCCAGCCACAACCACAGCCGCTCGGTGGAACTCCCTGCGACGGGCGCCGCCCCCGGAGCAGAAATGCAGCCGTTGCTGGTACCGCCTCAGCCTCATAGGCCATGGTTCGCCACCGCCGCCGCCGACCCGGTCGGCCAAACCGGCCCGGTGGCGGATCAGCAAGGCTGCCGGAGGAGGCAGGAGGCGTGTGCTGGAGAACTCGAAAGGCCAGTCCTGGAAAACGCTGGGCGCTGCCGGGGCTCGCGGCTCGCGGCTCGCCCAGGACTGGTTGCTCGCCTGGACCTCGCAGCGGGCCGGGACCTGTTCTCTTCTGTTCTGTCCTGTCCTGTCTCGCGGCTCCTCACTCTCCGAAAAATAATTCATTTAAACCGGCGCAGAAATGGCCGACGACGCGACGCCGCGCCCGGAAGCGGCCGCGGGGTGCGGGCCAGTGCATGGCGGCGGCGGCGCGCGGCTCATTTGCCGCGGAGTGGACCTCGTTGGGTCGGCAATGGACTGGGGCGGACTCCCAGGTCAGTGCCGCGATAGCGCCGCGTGGCGTGGCGTCTCCGCAGTAATTAGAGAATTGCGCTGCCTGGGAGTGTTGCACGGCATTGTATAACTTGGAGGCGTCTGGGCGGCGCGGCCCGGCTGGGGGGGGGGGGGGCATAGGCCACACCGGCTGAGAGCAGTGGCGACCAGCGAAACCGGTAATAATCTCTGAAAATCTGAAGTGTGATTTCCTTACCTCCGTCTTCTTGAGCAGAAAATTTTTTCTATTTACTTTTATCCTCTTTACTTTGGGGAGCCTTCCCGGAATGGAAATGGGCGAAATCGTGTTATTGAACGGTGCATTCCGTCTGGCTTGGCTGGACCCCGCAGTGGCGGCGGGGCTCAACATCGCGTTGCTGGCATTCCTCCCGGGAGACGGTCCCCGACGGCCCCCCGACGGCCCCCCGACGGCCCCCCGACGGCCCCCCGACTGCCCCCCGACGCCCCCTTACCCCTGGAGAGGCGAGCGCGTAAGGGACACGGCGCCGGGGGGCGGCGGGGAAACTGTTTGGCCGCATGTCCGGAGGCAGCAGGTGAAGCCCTTTAACTGTCGGTCGGTGGGGTTGCGGGGAGAGCGAAAGGGTGCCGCCACCGCTGCCGCATGGGGCTCCAATCAGTAAACTTTGTGTGTGTGTGCGTGTGTGTGCCCGAGGGCCTAAATGCACTTGCGGTGTTGTTGTGACGTGGACCCCCGGAGGGCACAACACACGGGAGGGGGCGTTGCTCGGCGTGTAGGCCGTGGGGGAGGGGGCGGGGACAAGGGGGAGGCAAGGGAGGTGGGGGCGCAATGAGCAGACACCCCACGGCGCGGTGCCCGGGGGGTGGGGGGGGGGGCGTCGACGGCCATCATTGTCTGCCGTCGGCCACGAACACTGCAGCGCGAGGTGTCCGATGTTCGAGCCCCGCGGAATAATGCACGAGGTTCGGATAGTGAACCTGTGTCACTCTGTGGGTCGGCCCGGCCCGGCCCGGCCGGCCTGCCGTCAGGTGCCGTCCGCTGCCGTCTGCGATATAATCGAGCTCCTGGCGCTCCTGGCGGTCCCGGCGGCCGCGGGCCGCGGGGAGTATTATTCATGCGGAGGCTGACGGCGCGGAGAGTGCGGCGACAGGAGAAAGCCTCTCGGCGACGTGTCTGATGCTGCCGCCGCCGCCGCCGCCGCGTGTGTGTGCGAGAGAGGCAGGGGGAGGGGAGACAGAGGCAGAGAGAGAGAGAGAGAGAGAGAGGAGGGGGGGGGGGGGTATGGCATGGGTTTGATACCCGCGGTGCCGCCGAGGTTTGATATGCAAATCAAAGCAGACCGCTCGGATATACTCCTGAATGTGGCGCCCCTTATCACCCGCCTCCCTCCCCGCACAGCCCGCCCCCGCCACATGTCTGCCGCGGGCTGACGGGGGCCCGTGCGGAGCCGGTGCGCCCGGCCTCACCTGCCGCCCGCCGGGGAGGGGCTTTCTCCTGATCCGAAGATGGAACTTGATGGAACAATGTAATCAGCGAGCCTCCCCCCCCCCTCCGCCCCCCCCCCCCTCCGTCCTCCCAGCCCTCCTCTGCCCCGTCGTACACCTTTACCCTGCCTTCTCTCAGTGGCGTGTGACGACTGTCGGCTCCGCTGTAATCCACGGTGAGAGGGGACATGGGGGAGGCGGGGGAGCGCTGCCCTGCGCGGAATACGGGAGATGGAAGCGCCGCCCCGCCCCGGCCCGCCGTAGGAGCGGCCGTGAGCGTTGGACTAACTGGTCCGGCCCCTCCTGCGGGGCGCTCGAGCCCGGTACGGGGAGTTGAGCTGCTCCGGAACGTCTTGAATGCGAGCGTCATCAGCACGCCGTGGCCACCGCGCCGCGCTCCCGCCCGCCCGTCCGGCCCCTATGAATAGGCAACGCCTGGCCCCAGCAGCAACAAGGACAGCGGCGTGGGGGAAGGGGGGCGCAGTTTTGCGCGCACAGCGAGTTTAGCGAACACTCGTGGCCTGTGCACAAGCCCCGTAGTTGTATGCAAAGTGCACAGCAGTTAGGCGGTGAGGCGGTGGTGGTGAGGCAGGCCCCAGGAGCCGCTCGGCTCGGGGCTTCCTTTGCCGCATGATGCTCGGCCCCGCCGCGCCATGTGTCCTATCTGCCAAAGGGCACTCCAAGCGGCGGCGGTGGCGGCAGCGGCAGTGGCAGCGGCAGTGGCAGCAGCACAGTGTCGGCGGGGCCGCCGGGGGCAAGCGGCCGCGGAAAATCCATACGGAAGCTACCCGGGCCTCCCGCCCTGAGTGCGGCGCCCCCGCTGTGGTTCCCCGCCGGTGTTCGAACCCGAGAACAAGGACCTCGCTGCCCGCGACAAGAGGCACCCCGCGCTCGAGCGCGAGCGCCGCGTGAGGCCGCGGTTAGGTAATTTGTGCGACTGCAGGCCGGACGGCGGCCGGCTGCGCCACCGCCGCCTCCGCTGCTTTCGCCGCGAGGTATATGGGCGATAAAACTCGTGTCTCTGTCAAAGGCCTCGGCCAGGACTGCTGCCCCCGCCGCTCCTCCTCTCCCGCTGCCATGTATTTTGTTCCGCTTTGTTTTGCCGTGGCGAATGAAAGTGCCTGGCCGCTAGGCAGGAGCAGAGGAAGAGAGGTGGGGAGGGGAGGGGCCGGAGACAATAGTTAGCCGGCGGCGCTGCGAGCGTTACGCCCGAGGGCGGCCGGGCGGCCGGGAGGACAGTGCCGGGCCTCGGGGCCTCAGGGCCTGAGGGCCCCGCGGTGCCGCGAGCAGACGCTGCCGGCCCTGCCGCCGCCGCCGTGCCGCGGTGAGAACGCCGCCGCGTTGCGTCACCGTCACGCGGCCGAAGCCAATTCCACTCGCCCCTAAACAAAACCGATGACAGCCGGCGATAGCGGGGCCGGGGCCTCTGGCAGCCTCTGGCAGCCTCTGGCAGCCTCTGGCAGCCTCTGGCAGCCTCTGGCAGCCTCTGGCAGCCTCTGGCAGCCTCTGGCAGCCTCTGGCAGCCTCTGGGCCGTCACGTCACGTCACCGGCGGCCGCGGCCGGGCAACTCCATCAGCCGGGCCGGGGCCGTGCGGACAGCTGCTGCAGCGCGGCACTGTGCGGTACTGTACTGAGCGCGAGCGGGAGGGAGAGAGAGCGGGGGAGAGAGAGAGAGAGAGAGAGAGAGAGCATTTGATGTGGCGACGGAAAAGTGATTGGTCTGGAGTGGTTGGACCCGGAGTCCTGCCCCTCCGGCCGCCAAGGTCCACCGCCGAGCCGGGCTGCTCCAACTCGTACTTTGTCGACCACCAAAGGTGTCAGTTTCAAAGCTCTGAGTCGAGCTTGCCCCCGCCCCCGCCCGCCCGCCCGCCCGCCCGCACCGCCTCACTGCCGCGTTACGCTCGGCCGCCCACCTCGCTCTGCGTGGTGCTGCCGCGGTAGGAGGGGCGGCGCGGTGTTGGTGCCGTCAGTAACACTGTGCCCGGGCGGCGCGGTGGCCATGACGGTGGTGGCGATGGGCGTCGCGGCCGTGGTGCTGTGGTGACGGTGCCCGTGGTGTAGACACCCTCGTATTGTACGAAATTTCGAAATCGAAAAGGTCCCGCACCTCGAAAGGACCCTTTTGTTGTGTTGAGCTTAAAGGAACATTTCGCCTCTCATTTTGAAAATGTCGTAAAATGAGGAGGGTGTCTAATGTGTGGAACTCGTGGCGACAGTGGCTGCGGCCGCCGGCCGTGGTGGTCGGGGCGTACGGTGTCGGCCCTGGCCAAACACCCCCCGCGCGGTGCGGTGCGCTGCGGCCGGGGGAGTGGCGCTGTACCGCTGTGCGGTATCCTCTGTCCGCTGTCCACCCTCCGACCGCTAGGCCGGGCCGCTGGCTGGGCCTGGCGGGCCTAAAGGCTGGCTGGCCGTGTTCCGGTCCGAGGGAGGGCGTTGCCGAGGCCGAGGCGTCGCCCGGTGTTGCCCGGCAGAGCTGTAATCCGCCCCTCGGACTTAGGCCGCCAACACCCCAGCAGCAGGCGCCTCTGCCGCTAGTGGGGGGATCACTGCCTCGAGTCCCCAAGCCGTGTACTCCTGGGGCAACATTGTCGCCGGCCGCTGGCAGCCGCCCCTCCCTGCCGCGCCTCCCCGCTGTGCGGCTGCGCGAGCGGCTGTGCGCGGCCCCAGCGGTGCTTGATACCCCTCGTCAGCGCGGGAATTGGACAGTTTTGATGTCGGCGTGCCCACGCATAAAGCGGGGGACAAAGTTGTTGACCTTGGCGCCGTCCGCCGCGGGCTCAAATACACGGCCAGAGTGTCGGGGCGGCCTGCCGGGCCTGCCGGGCCTGCCGGGCCTGCCGGGCCTGCCCCCGGCGGCGGGCTGCCATGCGGGCCCGGCCGGCAGCGGAGCGCCGTCGCTGCCTACCTGGCAGGCGGCCGGGCCGGCTGTCGGGTCGTGGCCGCTGATTGTGACGCTGCGGCTCGCCGCCCGTGTGTGCCGAGCCGCGGGGGGTCCTGGCGGGGTCCCTGCGGGGGTCCCTGCGGGGGGTCCTGCCGGCTGCCCACGGGGGCCTCGGCGGCGAGCCCCGGGCCGCGCGTCCCGGACCGGACAGCGTCCACGGCCGGCGCTCGGCGCCGCGCTGCTCCGGTCTCGCTGTCAGCGGTGGCACACTTTCTCATTGGCTGCTGCTGCCTCACTCCGGACTGGCCTGGCCCCCGCGGCCCCTTCCCTACGGACGCTGGAACCTGTTCGCTCCTCGGCTCGCCTGGCTGCGGATCGGATCCATCGGCGCGGACCCAAACCGGACCGGGCGGGGGGCCGCGGCGGGCGGAGGCAGAGGCCCTGCCGAGGCCGAGGGCCTGCCGCCGGGACGTGGCTCGCTGCCGGCGGCGTGGCGGCGTGGCGGCGCGTAGCCGTGCGGCGCACAGCTTGCCTCCGGAAACGGGGCGAATGTTATTTGATAAACAGGACACGCAGCGTGGTCAAGGTGTGTGCGCCGTGCGTGCGTGCGTGGCCGCGTCCACACACATGTCGCAGTGTCCTGCTGCCGCGTGCGTGCGTGCGCGCGTGTGTGTGTGTGTGTGTGTGTGTGTGTGTAAGCCCGCGCTGACAGTGATACGGCCGGGCTTTCGTCTGCCTTCTTTCTGCTGCTGCTGCCGCTGCGGGCAGATCTGGCGCTGGCCTGTGCTGTGACAGTAATGATACCTCTGGCCGCGGCCAGCAGGCGTGCCCGGCCCGGCCGGCCGGCCCAGCCCTGCTGTCCCCGTCACAGCCATTTCTGTTATTTCTTTCTCTTCACGCCGCGCGCGCACCCCGCGCCCAGAGTGAAACGATGACAAGTTCTGGTGGACGAGGGACGGGCGGCGGGGTTTCGGGGGGCTGTCCGTCAACTACGTAGTCCCGGGGCTCCTCGAGCCCGGCGCCTCGACCCGGTCCCCGCGCGCCGCGCAGCTGCCACCTGCCGCGCGCACCTGCTTAAGCGCCGTCGCGTTACACACGTTCACGTCCGGACCCCGGAGCTTTTACTTTCCCATATCGTTATGAAACGGCGAGCGCTCGTGTGTGTGTGTGTGTGTGCGCGCGCGCTGTGCCACACCCCGGCGTATCTGTCGCGTAGCCAGGCCGGGCGGCGCAGCAGCCGAGCCGTGGCGGCGGTGGTGGTGGTGGTGGTGGTGGAACCTGTTCCGATGACATGTCATCTGATCCGAATCCTGGATCCAGGTTGAGCAGGACGGGTATCATGTCGCTCACGGAGGCCCGTTGTCGGCTCGGCTCGTGTGTGCCGTGGGCGCGCGGCCGTGCCGCTCGTTGTGTGCAGCTGCGATGGAATGACAAGCCTCCGGCGTGGCGCCAACAGGCGCCTTCAGGCGCCACCGGGCACCTACCGGCGCCACCAGGCACCCACAAGCGCCACTCTGCCGGCGGACGGCGGCGCCTTTATTATTTACGGCCGCGAAACACGTCCTAACAACTGGAGCGCGGTAAACACGTCTGTTGACACACGGCGCGGACGGCACACTGCTGGCTGCGGTGATTAATGCCCACGAGTCCGGCCGCGGGCCTCTGTCCGCGCCTCTGTGCGCTCGGTGTCTCCATCCCGTCATCCTTCATTCATTCTATATTCCGCTCGCTGCACCTCGCGTCGTCGCTCTCCAGTTCCCCAAGCTATTACTATTATTGTTACGATTACATGTATGATGCTGGATTTATTTTTTGAGGTGCGTGTTCCGTGTGGGCGGCGGTGATGGGCACGTCCCCACACCGCGGGTCGGGGTCGGGATCGGGGGGCGGGGCTGCGGTGCCTCGTTGCTGCTGCGGGGCTGCGCGGCCCGCGGCTCGGGGCGGTCTGACCCGGTCCGACCGGACGGCGCGGCGGCGGCGCGGCCAATAGCGCTGTGCCGCGCTGTGCCGCTGTGGCGTTTGTGCAATGTGTTCTTAATTACTAGGAGGGCGATCACATGTGGTCTGGCGGCGCGGCGCGGCGCGGCACGGCGGTATGTAGAGCGCGGTGCGGTCGGCGTGCCGCACAGGAACCGCGGCGCTGACCGCGCTCCCTCCGCCTGGCCGCCGCGCCGCGGGGGCCTCCAGTGGTGGCTCCAGCGGCTCCAGCGACCGCCGGCTCCGCGCTTTCTGTTTCCGAGGTTACGGTTTCCGGGCAGAAGTGTCCGTTTCAAGTGGCGGAGGGACCCCGCCCCGCCTGGCCGCGCCCCGAAGGCACCCGGAGGGCTGTGCGGCCGGAGCCGTGTGTGCGTGTGTGTAACGCGAGCTTTTGTGCGAGGGCAACAACAGAAGGGAGAATGAGAGAAAGGAAGGAGAGCCGGGCGGGGACGGAGAAAAATGTAACGATGGCGAGGGCTGCTGCCGGAGGGACGTGAGCGCGGGCTGGCTGCTGACTGTGAGCGCGCTGACACCCTGTTCCCTCTGTTTCAGGTGAGTACTACGGCTGCGGCGCTGACCGGTGTCCGCGGTGCAGTAAGTGGCGCGTTACTCCTGGACACCCGGCCCACGCCCACCCCGCTGCGTGTCCGTCAGGGGCAGGCCGGCCGCGCGCCGGGACACGCAGCGACGCAGTCCGGCCTCGCGGACTAGACGGGGGCTGTGGGGTGCCCAGGCCGGGCCCCGCGGCCGCGCCGCTGCGCCGCCAGACCCCAGGGCCCTGCTCGCCGGCCCTTTTCATTCGCCCGACCCCCCCCCCCCCTTCATCCCCCTGCTGCCTCCTCCCCCGGCCGCCCGCCCTCCCTCCCCCCGTGGGACCTTTCCTTCCTTTATTGCCCAATTCGGGAGGTCCTTTGTCAGGGGCGGCGCGAGGACCCGCTCTGCCTGGCGGAGGGTCTGAGCCGGGGCCTCCGGGGTCCGGGCGGGCCGATGGACAACGACAATCGCAGGCAGGGCCGGTAATCAGCGGCCTCGGCCTCGGCCGGCTGCCCCGTGCGCGCCCCCTCCCCTGACCTTGGCCCGGGGCTGCTCTTTTCGTAACCCGGAAGCGGCCGACTGCTGCGGTTACACACGTACCCGTGGGCGCCGTGGACGCGGCGGCGACGACAACCCCCACCCGCGCATGTACATGTGAGGGAGGGGGTGGGGGTGGGCTTTCACCGCCTGTAATTGTCGCCCGAATGGGGATGTAGGCCGCGGAGGTACGCGGCCATAACGCCGCAAACGGCCGCTTTAACGGCCCCCCCCCCCCCCCCCCCGGGAAGTGCGTATGTGGCGCCGGGATGCGGTGCGAGCGGGTCGCGGCTCACGGTTCGAAAACCGCCGTCTCCACCGTAGTTGTAATGTTTCTGTATGTGGTGTACGAGTTCGTCCATAAAGTGCGTAGGGTCGGCGAAGCGCGAGATGTGGGCCAAGGCGCGGGAGGTGGCGGCGGCGGCGGCGGCTCGTGTGGTCCGCGGCCACCTTGCTGCCGCCGCCGCCGCCACCACCACCACCGCCACGGCACCCCGTGCCCGCCCCGGCCGGGACCCACCCCTTTCCCGTCGCGTTGTTGCCAGTTCGTCTTTCCCGCCAAAAGAGCGCCGCGGCGCGGCTGAGCTCGACGCGGCTCGGCTCGTCACGGCGCGGCCGGGTGGGGAGCAAAGGGAGCGGCGAGGCGAGGAGGGGCCGTATGGAGGAGAAAGGCTACATTCTGTCTCTCTCGGACCCCGGGGACTCCTCGGCCCGAGGCTGCCCCCCCCCCCCTCTCTCTCTCTCTCTCTCTCTCTCTCTCTCTCTCTTCTCTCTTCTCTTTCTCTTTCTCTTTCTCTTTCTCTCCTGGGTGCACGCTGGCCCCCGACCCTCCCGCAGTGTTCTTTTCCTGGCCGAGGAGCCGTGCTGGGGTTGGGGCGGGCGGGGGCCGTTCAGTACTGTTCACGTTCACCGCGGGCACTGCCGCCCAGCACTGCCGGCACCGCCGCACTGCTGCCTGTCCGCTCTCCAGCGGGGGCAGGCCGCGGGTCTCGGCAGGCCGCGGGTCTCGGCAGGCCGCGGGTCTCGGCAGGCCGCGGGGAACGATTTCGATCGGCCGCGAGGAATCCCTGCGCCGTGGCACATACATACCCCCCCCCCCCCCCCCCCCCACGGCGGCTCACGGGCGCCGCCGGCCCGGACCGGGTTCGAGTCACGGCGGGGAGCTTTTTGTTTTGCCGGGTCTGATCCGCTTTTATTGCCAACACCCGCCCGGATAGTGGCCCCGTAGGGATGATGGGCCGTGGGGGCCGCTGGCGGCGCGGGGGCGCTGCCGAGGTGCGCCCTGGGGGCCCCTCTTG
The DNA here is from genome assembly GCA_026979955.1 of Megalurothrips usitatus. Lineage (NCBI taxonomy): Eukaryota > Metazoa > Arthropoda > Insecta > Thysanoptera > Thripidae > Megalurothrips > Megalurothrips usitatus. Next base: position 20,322,068 of record CM049592.1, read on the forward strand.
GCCCCTCTCCTCCTCCGCTCACCCTTTATTGGCCCCCCGGATCGGCGGCAGGGGAGGGCGGCGGCGAGCGCTCCCGCCGGGGCCCGCGGCGGGGCGGCGGAGATGAACAGCCTTGACGCTCCGCTCCCCGTGACGGCGGCAGCGGCAGCAGCGGCGGCAGGGCGCGCCCCGCGGTGCATGTGCGGCGTGCGGTGCAGAGGCTGCTCGCTGCCCCCCCCCCCCCCCCCCCACCCCGGGCCGGGTCCCCGGCCGGGGGTTTCCCTTGATCAGCGGCGTGTGTCGAAACTCGGCCACCCCCGTCCGTCCCGGCCCCGGCCGAGCCGCGGCGCGCCACGGCGCTGCCGGCACGCCTCTCCCTTTGAGCCCCCGCCAAGCCGCGGCCTTAGAGGCCTCCCCCGGCCGGTGGGGTCGGAGGCGGGCCGGTTCGTTGACTCGCGGCCTGCCGCCGGCCCGCTACGCCGCGCCTGCTTTGCCATCGGCCTTGGCTGTACTCGCGGCGGCGCGGTGCGCGGGGGCACCGGCAGGGTGTAGGCGGGGAATGACGCGGCCCTCCGCCCCCCGGCCGTGAGCCGGGCCTCGCCCTGCTGTGTGCCGTGCCGCCCTGCCGACCCGACCCGAACCCCTTGAGCCCTGCGACTGCGACAAGCCGCCTCCCCGCGCAGCCGGGGATCGGAAATCGCTTAGTATGTATGCGGGAGCCCGTAGGCGGAGGGCCCAGCCGCAGCCGCCGCCGGGCCGCCGCCGGGTGGCTGTCAAAGTCTGCCGGACTTCCTACCAGTTCGGCGGCGGCGGCCGGTCGGCGGGTGCTTTTGGGTTCTGCGGGGTTGGCCACGGCCACAGTGCGTCCGGTGCGGGTGGCTGCCCCGCGGCCGCTGCCGGCGCGATCTGTCCCGCCAGCACCCGGCGCGTTGTCATCCTGTTCAGTGGCGCCGCTGTGCCCGATTATCTGCGGGTGGGGACGGGGCGCGGGGCGGGGCGGGGCGGTACACGGCACCTTGATGACAGCGAGTTAATCGAATTTTCATGGCGGTAATTAGCTGCCATTCGCCGTGGAAATGAGTTTTCGATCCTGGTCACCCATTCCGGTGGCGGCGGCCCGAGCTGTGTTCCCCGCCGGGATCCATCGCCGCCCCTTACACCGCGCCGCGGGCCTCTTGTGGTGGGAGGGGAGGGGGTCAGAAAATGAGGCGTGCTGCTTGATTTTGAATCCCAATCAGGAGGCCGTGCCGTGCTGGGCCGGGCTGGGACCGTGATTGCGGTGCGCGTTGTGCGACAGCTGGAGCAGGGCGCGGCACGGCGGGGAGGGTGGCGCCACCCCGGCGCCTCGGTGTCGCGTGGACCGGGGAGGCCCGGCCCTGCCCGGCCCGGGCCCCACCCGGGCCCCACCCACCCACTGCTCTCCGGCCACGCGCAGCGGCCTACTGACGCCGTGAACCCCAGCCAGCCCCGCAGCCCCGCAGCCCAGCCCCGACTCGGAGGCCCGGCCCGGGGACCGCGGCGGGGAGGGCAGGCCCGAGTCCCGCGCGGGTCCCCGCGGCCCGGTGCCTTTGAGGAGGCGGCTGGAGGTCGCGGCGTCGCCCCGACTCTGCTGCTGCTGCTCGCCGGGCCCCAAAGGAGGACGCTGTTGACCGTGGGAGCCTTCGGGGGGCTGCGCGGCGGTGCCCGGCGCGCGAAAGACGGCGTGATTGGAGTTGGGGGCGACAACGGCGTTTTGAGCCATTGTCTTGGCAGCCCGAGGCCCGGGGCCGAGAAGCCCGTCAGAGCCAGCGGCGCTTTGCGGCGCTTTGAGGCGCCCCCAGGCGGTGTCCGCGCCACACCATCTCGCGGCGTCATGGGTGTCGCCGTGCACTCGCCGGCAGATGGCGTCGGGGGCCATGAGCGTTGTTCTGCCGGTCCGGTCCCCGTGAGGCAGCTGCCGCCTGCTGGGTAGGCAGCCCCGGCCGCGCAGTGCTCGGGTGCCGTGCGGGCCGGGCCGGCCTACCATCGCAGGCGACGCGCCAGGCGGCCTCGGTCTACTCCGACGCCAACACTCCGCGAGGGCGGACGTAACGGAACTTGCGAACGACCCCAGAGGCCGCGGAGGCCCCCGTTAGCCCCCCACGCAGCCGGGGCCCCAGACCCCTTTGACGCTGGGCCGCCGCCCGGCCGCCTCACCGGGTTAGGTCCTCGGCTCCGCGCCGCGCCGCTCCGCCGCCTCAACGCGCCGGCCGGATCGATACCCAGGCTCCCCACTGCCGCGGGCGCCACGCCGGCCCCCGCCTCCGGCCCGCCGCGGGTTCGAATACCGGCGGCGGCGAGGACCTTTATAGCGTGTGTGAGAGTCTGCCGCAGCCCTGGTTTTCGATAGTGCGCCGAAGAGGCTCGCCGCACTGCGTGTCCGCCGCGCTGCGTGTCCGGCCAGCGCTGCGGACACGGCCCGCGGCCCGCGCGTCGCGGCGTCGCGTGGGTCCCCGTCGTCAGTCCCCGCCGTCAGCCCCCACCGCATCACTTTCGTTGAATAAAGACGAGAGGACAGTGACGCAACGCCGCGGCGGCGGGGACTCGGGACTCATTGTCTCTGGTCGGCCTACGAGGGCGGCGGCGACACCCGCCATACCGCTGCGGTCGCGGTCGCCCAGCAGCACCGCGGGGCACGCGACGCGCGGCCGACCCGGCGCCAGCCGCGGCGCGGACGGCAGGCCGGCCGGCCAGCCCCGCCGTTTGTAATTACTTCAAAAAGTTTCGCTGCGGCCGCGCGCGGCGGACTGAGGCTGCCGTGAAGAAAGAGGGGCAGCTAGCGAGGCTTTAATTGTTTTCGTACGGAGGCCGGGCACGGCGGCTGCCATCACGTCGGCCGAGGGGGGGGGGGCAAACCTGCAGCAGTCCGGGGCATAGGACACTGTCTTCTCCGGCGGTGCGTATTGTAGTAAATAGGCGTGGAGCTTCCGTCTAGCGCTGTGTGCTCCAGCGGCTCTCTCTCCCGCTCTCTCTCTCTCTCTCCCGTTCCCTCTCTCTCTCTCTCTCTCTCTCTCTCTCTCTCTCTCTCTCTCTCTCCTTTCCACTCTATGAGGTTCGGGCCCTCTGAGGTGTTGGACGTTTGTATGCGCCGCTGAACGCGACGTGCGAACACTGTCGCTTTGCCGGCGGGCCGCGGGGCCCCGTTGGCCGCGGGGGCCGTGGCTGAGCCGCGAGCCCCGAGCCGCGAGCGTCCCCAAAGCCGAGTCACTGCTTTAATTTGCACGCGTGAGAAGCTAACGCAAGGGCTTGTACAGTTTGTAGGCGGCGAACGCCGCCGCTGCACTGCACTACGTTGTGCGTTTGTGTATGTGTGTGCGTGACCCGGGTGCGGGCCGCGACCGCTTCCAAGTGTGTCGGGCCCGTGGGCTCCCTCCGTCACGTGACGTCACTTCCGGCTCCGGGGGCATGTCAGATCGACTCGCTCGCAGCCCCCCCCCCCCTATCCCACTGGGGGGGGGGGGCACGCTTTTGATGAGGCGAAAGTACCTGTATACGCGGTGCCTGGCTGCCATCCGTATCCGTCGGGCCTCGGGCGGCCGGCCGGCTCTCGGTAAGTCGCCATGAAGCGTTGCACGGTGGCTACGGGAGGGGAAAAATGACCGGGACGGTACGGCGAAGTGAGTGGAGGTATGGGCGTAGTGGTAGCTTCGCGGAAAGCCAAATAGCCGGCCAGGTACTGTGCCGAACGCCGTCGTACCGCCCCGCGAGCCGGAAGAGAAAGGGAAGCAGAAGAGGACAGGATGGTAATGGTGCTGTTTATGGGAGAGACTATGCGATGAGACCGGCCGGCCGGGAGGCGGCCTCGTCGCCTCGTCGGAGAGGAGTGGCGCGGCGTGTACGGCGATGAGCGGAACACGTGTTTCGGTGGGGAGAACGCCTCTGTTCCGCGGGGCGGCACCGCACAGCGCCGCGGCAGCCGCGGCAACCCCGTCTCCGCCGCCGCCAGTTGGAGAGCTGCCTATTTTTCGCGCGGGCGGTGAAGTGTCTCCTCGGTCATATCTGTGGGCGGGCGCGGCGCAGCCCGGCGTGCCCAGGCTGGCGTGCCGGGGCCGCCGTCTGCCCCGACGGGACGGGGACGGGGTCGGGGTCGCTGAATAATGTTGTCAACACGGGAGCCGCTGCCGCCGCGGCCGGGGCCCGGGCTGGGGGCAGGCGGGCGTGCAGGCGCGGAGCACGGGGAGTCATTGACTCTGCACTTTTCCTCGTGGCTCCCGGGGCCGCGACCAGTAACCGCGTAACGGCGTCCGCGTCGTCGGGGAGGTGCGTCCTTCGTCAGGCTCCCGCCCTGATGTACGGTACGTGCTCGGTGGACGGGCCTTCCTAGACTTGCGGGTTCGCCGCGGTGCTCAGCTCGTCGGCTCCGCTGCCCAAAAGTGTTCGGGTCCGCTAGCCTCAGCATGTGTGTGTGTGTGCGTAAAAAGTGCTGAGCGCGACACCCGTTTCGCCTCTAATGCAGAGAATGGGAGTGGCAGAGCGCTGGAGGTACTTTTCCTAATGGAATCTGGCCATCGTGGCGGCGCTGCACAGCGGCGCGGCACAGCGGCGCGCAGTGTACTGGTACACGCCGTGCCGCGCCGGGGGCAGCCGGGGGCCGCGGGGAGTTCGCATAAAGTGAGAATTAGTCACCGCGCGGACTTTGGCGCGATTCATCAGCCGCGGCTGTCCGGCCGGCCGGCGCGCTGACGCGGCTGTCTCAGACGCGCCCGCCGGCGGCGCTACCCGCTGCATGGAATTATTATGTCGTTACCTAGAATGCCGTCTGGCGGCTGCGGCGACACGCGACCGCCGCCGTGTGCGTATCGCTTTACGCCGCCGGGCAGGAGCCGAGGCCGAGGACGCCGCCGAGCGCGTCGCTTACAGTTTCACATTGGTCCGGTGATACACAGACCGCTTCTGTCGCGTGCGACACTTCTGTGATCGGGTGTCGGCCTCGGAGCGGCGGTGACGTGCCGCGACGCGAGTCACCGAAAGCGCAGCCTTGTTCTGCCCGCACCGCCGCGCCGCCGCGCCGCCGCCCGCCGCCGGCCGGGACCGAGGTGACGGGACGGCTCACGGCACTTGTTTTTTCTTGGCACCGCCGCCCTCGGATTGTCCGCGCGCGAGCAGCGGCGTCGGATGTTGGATCGCGTTCAGACAGATACTTGGCGCCGGGTTGCACATGTCGCGCACACTGTTCCCGCTGCTGGGCGTATCTCGGAATGATTAAAACGGGAGAAGGAAAGAGGACGCGCGTCTGTCACTCTCTAACTCCAATAGTTGCGCGATGCTGCTTTCCGGTCGGGTCAGAGAGCCCTCTGTCGACCGTGGCCATCAAGGACAAGGGAAGTAGTGAGGCGTCCCGCCGCCGCGTGCGCGTCGACGCAGAGTGCCGAGTCCCCCGACGAGGGGTAGGCAAGCCGAGGTCACTGGTGCGTGCGGGTCAGCCTGCCCCCGCGGGGCTCCAGAGCGGCTCCCGGTCGCGGCGTGGCACGCTCGCCGCAGCCACCGACCTCCGGCTCCTCGGTGCGTCTCCAGGGCGGCTTTATTATTTTGTTCTTACGGCGTGTCTCTAGGACGGCGCGCGCGCGTGGGCAGTGCGGCCGTCGGCGTGTGCCGTGCGACACAGCCGACCGATGGTCTTGGCAACGCGGGCAGCGAGCGCAGCGGCGCGGCGGCGCAGCCACGGGCGCAGCGGGCTTGCATCAGTGGCGTGCGCTGGGCCGTGCATTGTTCTCTCTCTCTCTCTCACTCTCTCACTATCTCCATCCCTCTCATGCCCCCTGCGTTCCTCGCAGGGGGTCCCACAGCCCACGTCTACCTGGTAGCGGTGATCCTGAGAGATCCCGTCAAACACCCGCACGCCGCTGTCGCCTGCGTTCGTTTGTTCAAGCTCCGGCTGAAGGTAAACTCAAGAGGCACAGCCAGCGGGTGGAAAAGGAAAGGTGGGCGGGGAGTGAACCGGAGTGGGAGAGGGGAGGGGGCGTCAGCCGCACCCATTCCCCCGCCGCCCATCCCCCGGAGGCCGCGACGTGTCCGGCAGATATTTTCGCCCCCTTTCGGCGCTAGTCGCCGCCTTTCCCCGCTCCCCCGAGGAGGGAGGTGGGCTGGGGGGTGGAAGGGAGTGGTCAGCGGAGGCGCGGTGCCTTTGTACTGCGCGGCTGCGCGGCTCCCGTGCGATCTGGCCGCTTGCCGTCGCCGCTCCTCCTCGTCCCCCGTGCGGCTGCTGCGCCCCCCCCCCCCCCCACCCCTATATGTGCGGCGGCGGATACGCCCGGAAGCCTCCCGCCGTGCCTTTGTGAACGCTATAGAGTGGGGGGGGGGGGGTAGAGCCGCGGGCGGCATCAGAAACAGTCAAGAGCATCACGAGCCCGATTGAGAACTCGTACGTCGGATGGCAGTCCGGTTGTTTGTCGGTCAGCGCCGCCCCGTGCCGGGCCGGGCTTACTCCGTCTTGCGATCTCCGTGTTGGCCGGCCGTCGGGCGGGTCTCGGCGGGGCGTATCGAGCTGAGGCGCTGCCGCCGCTGCCGCCTGCGCACACCGCGGGGCCGGAACGCGAGCCCACCATTACCGACCGGCCGGCCCTCGGCTCCGTGAACAGTCCGGCGCCGCCCCTCTCCGCCCGCCCCGCACCCCGCACCCCGCACCACGCACCCCGCACCCCGCGGCAGCAGCGCAGCGCAGCTGGGCCGAACGCGCTCGTTGGGCCGTGCACGGGGTCCGTCGGCGTCGTCGAATCATCCGTCCGGTCTTCTCTGGGCCGTGGCGCCGCCCCGCCAGCGCCTGCGGGTGCCCGGGTAGGCCGGCCCGCACGGCGCGCGCTCACGTCGGGACGGCCTACCCTCCGGGCGGACGCACTTGCAGACGGCCGGCCCCTGTCTGCTGGCGCTGCTGCCGTGCCGTGCCGCAACGCCTTGCTGCGCGCTGCGTTCGTGTCGGGCTGCCAGTGCCGGTATGCGGCGCCCGCAGATGCTTCAGAGAAGCTCTGTGCTGCTCCGAGTCCCGCCGCTGGCCGTGAAACCGTTTCTCTGCCGGCCCCGCTGACGCGGTCGGAGATGTGGGGCGGCGCGGCGTCCGGGATGGCGGTGGCACTCGTCAGCGGCGTGGCCGCGAGGAGGCGCCCGGCAGCCCGGCAGTGCGGCGGCGGGGGTGGAGCCGCGCCGCGGTGACGTGGTTCGTGCACGACCCCACGACCCCCGTGCCGCCGCGTGGCGCGTCGCGTGGCGTCGCGTGCCAGCGAGCGTGGCGCCCGTGGAGTGGCAGGGCTGTCGCGTGCCGCTGCCGGCGGCCTGGAGTGGGGCGCCGTCCGCCGCCGCCGGGGCGCCCCGTGCTCATTACCGCGACCCCCCAGGGAGCGGGGCGCCACGGCGCCGCGGCCCGCAAAACGGTCCCGTGGTGTGTGAGCACCAAACCCAGGCTGCCGTGTCGGCCGAAATGTCCGACGGGCTCCAGGAGGAGGAGGTGGGAGCGGGACCGCGCAGCAGTGATGCCATCTCTGTCATACTTATCCCCGGTCTCGCGTCGCGGGTCGCATCTTCGCCTGCATCTCTGGGGCCGCCGCGCCGACGGTGACGGAACTAAACCGTCCGCCTCGTCCCCGTTTTCAGATCCTTGTCTGTTAATCCAGCAAAGCGTGTTTTTCTTGTGCCGTGGATAGGCCGTAAAAAATGAAAATGGTAAAATGCAGTGGGCAGGTGTCGCTGACCCGCCGCCTACGAGGGGCCCGGTGGGCCGCCCTGGAAACGGAACGGCCTTCGGTGTGCGATAATGGCAACGCTCCTCCACACGGCACACGGCACGGCACGCGCTTTTCCTCGAGTCGTGGGCCTGGCGGGCCGGCGGGCCGTCCAGATCACGGCCACGATTTCTGCCCCCCCCCCCCCCCCCCCCCCTCCTCCCCCTCCTCCCCCAATCCCCTTCTTTCCTTCCCCCCTAGTGCTCTGTACACGCGTGGCGCAGCGTGGCAAGAGGGCCGTCGGGGGGAGGAAAAATCCAGAAGAATGAGGAGGTGGGGGAGAGAAATAATTGGAATCGTTGGCGTTATCTGGGTGTGTGACGCGAACGTGTTGGCGTGCAGGCAAGCGTGCAAGGGCCGGGCGCGGCGTGGCGCGGCAGGGCGCCTCCTGGCCAGGGGGTGCGGCCCCGGGAGGAGGGATAGCTCGCTCGCTCTGCCTCCCGTTGCCGTAGTTTTTTTTTTCTGTGTGTATTTCCCTTAACGCGAGTCGGACGGCCGGCGTTATAATCTTGCATATGCGCGGGAAATGAACCATGGCGCTGCGTCGGCTTACACCCCCCCCCCCCCCCTCCCACAGCCCCGCCGCCGCCGCTACCGCCCCCTTTTTTGCAGCACGAGCCGGATTTAAAATATTACACCCGCCCTGCCTCCCCCTCCCTCCACCACCACCAGCAGCCCGGGCCGGGCCGGTCTTCCTGCTGACGGAAGAAGTGCGACACGAGTCGGGAGCTGGCAGCGTGGGCTGTCGGGGCGGCGGCGGCGGCCGGCGGCGGCGGCCGGCGGCGGCAGAGGAGGCGGCCGTCAGCGGCGCGGGCCGGGCGTCTCCTCTCGGAGTCCCCGCCGCGTCTCTGAAGGGACCCCCCCCCCCCCCCCCGGTGCACGCCGCCCGCCCGCGCGTGGCTTACACGCCAGAGTACCGCTAAGCTGCCGGGGGAGGCTGCCAGGCCCGCTCCAATATGTACCCGACTACCGTGTTCGGCTCGACTCTGTGCGGCGCTCGGCTGGGGAACCCTCTCTCATTCACACGCTCTCTCCCTCTACCTCACACACACACGCGCTCGCATGTGCGCACGACGTGTTTTTCATATACGCGCGCCACAGGCCCGGGGGCCCGGGGGCGGCGGCAGCAGGGGGTGGGGGCGTAACGCTGTCGGGCGGGCTGCCTACCCGCCGCTGCCGCCGCCGCCGCTGCCGCCGCCGCTGCGGCCGGAGCGGAAGGAATACTGTTCTCCGGCCCCGCTGCCCTCACGTCGTGCTGCCGTCCGCGCCCGCGTACTTACCAGGCCCTTTGTCTCTCTTTGTTTCAGGTAAGTACCTCACCTGGCGGTGGCGTCGTTTCTTGGCCTACGTTCGAAGAAGTAAGTGGATAAAAGTGGTGAGGGACGGGCGGCGGGGAGCACTTATTCTGAAAGGGTTTACCGACTCGTTGAGCGCCCTGCGTGCCCCGCCGTAGCGCTCAGTAATACACGAGACGACTTGACGCGTGTGATGCCTGCAGAATGGGTTCGGTGACTCGTCATGGATAGTGTAACGTGTAACGCCGCCCTCCGCCCCCCGGTCCCTGATGTGTCAGTGAGAGCGCTGCCCCCCCCCCCCCCCCCGCGGCGTTGCGTGGCAGGTCATGAGCAAGCGAGCCTTCTCCCGCACACCTGTTTGGCGTTGGCGGCAGCAGCGGCGGCCGGCGTGTTCGTGTGTGGCTCTGTGTGTGTGTGTGCGCGAGTGCGGCGTTGTTGAGAAAGCTGGTCCAGCGTCGGTGCGGTGCGGCGGAGATGCTGGCTGCAGAGGGGGGGGGGGGGATTACCATCTCCTCTCATGGTCACTGTGCACGGCGCGCCGTGCTGGCCGCGCCGCCCGTGCCGCACGCCGTACTGTTAGCCGCCGGCCCCACCACCTCCTCCACCGCCTCCTCCGAGAGACCTTCGCAAACAGCAGGACGCGCGTTCCGTCCGCCGCCGCCGCTCCGCTGCCCCGCTGCTGCTCCAGCGGCCCCCCGCGAACCCTGCGTGCAGTAACCGAATAATGACGCGGCGTGTGTCGGAGAGAGAGAGAGAGAGAGAGAGAGGAGAGAGGAGGCAGGATGGATTGTGGGACGGAGACGGAGAGAACGGGCCGAATCGAGTGCCGAGATATCATCTCGCCGAGTGGCACCGCAGCGCCGGTGCTGCGCCGCGGCCTCGCGGTGCCGCCGCTCCGCAGGTGGGAACCAGAATGATAAATCAAATAAAATAAAAAGTTATTTACCTGGGCGCGTAGATCTGTGTGGAAACGGACGGCGGCGCCGCAGCAAGGCGCGTGCTGTAGACTCTCGCGGATTAAAACGTGCAGCCACGGGCCGCGGCCTTCCTATGCCGCGGCAGCCTCGGAGGAGGAGGGGGGGGGGGGGGAGGTCAGGTGCCGCGGGGTGGGTGGGGGGGGGGGGGTCAGGGGGTCACAGGGGCTTGTCACGTCCCTGTCACGGCGGCCGCAGCCCATCCGCGGCGCAAGAGGGTCAGTGCCTCGTCGACACCGCCGCCGGAGAATTTCGGTTCGGAGCAAGCGTTTCGCATTTCGCGCGGCGCAGAATACCAATTCCAATGTGTTATCGGTGGGGCGCCGGGCTCTTGACTCGACTCGCGCTGCGAACACACGGTGGCGGCCCGTCCGCGGCTCTGCTGTGGATGCCGTACTCGCCTCATTGTAATTACCCCGTGCGCGGAGTCGGGAGGCGAGCCCGGACCCGAACCCCTGACCGGTTCGTCGGCGGGGCCGCGGGGGCGGGGCCGCGGGCTGTGCGCTGTGCGGCTGCCAGGCGCCGCCGCGGCCCCCGACCCCCGGGCCCCGAGCCCCGAGCCCCGGGCCCGGCCGCCCGATATGCACGGCGTTTTGCATATTTATGACCGCGTACGGAGCGGCGGCGTGATGTGTGTGGAACTCGTTTGGCGCGGAGGGCTTTTCCAAAGGCCCCAGCCCTCCCTGCTCTCTCTCTCTCTCTCTCTCTCTCTCTCTCTCTCTGTCCGGTCGGTTTTGCTCTGTTCGCGCGCTCTCGCGCGGGAGGCCGGAATGGCTTGTGAAGGCGGGCTGTAGTGTGTTCGGCGAGCCCTAATGCCCAACTCCGGCCGGACAGAGCAGAGAGGGATCGGGGTCAAACCGATAGAGTGCGTCCGCGCGCGCGCGTGTGTGTGTATGTGTGTGTGCGTCCGCGTGTGTGTATGTGTGCGCGCACGTGCGCGGAGTTGATCAGGATCTCTCCCGCAGGACCCCGCCGCAACGAGCGGCGTGGCGGGGCGTGGCGCGGCGGGGGAATGAATTCCTCCATGAGTCCCTGGCCTGGCCGCGGAACGCCTGGCCTTGCCCTTCTCCCCCGCACGGAGCCCCGCACGCGGCCTCATCTTCGGTGTACCGAGGCATCGGCGATGAGGAGGGTTGCAGGCGCCGCGGGCAGCTGACGCTGACGGCGTCCTCGGCGGAGGCCTCTTCCCCGGCGGCACCTGAGGCGGGCTGCGGACGGTAGCGGCACGCCGCCGTGCCGCCCGGGCCGTGACGGGGAACTAATACGCCGACCTCTGTGTAGTTCCGCCTCCCAGCCATTAGTTTAAAGGGGAAGGGTCACTGAGAGAGTAGTAGAGGGCCCGGAGGAGGCGGAGGAGACGGGAGGGAGAGAGGGAGGTGGCCGGGGTCGTGTTGTTGATTGTAACGATCCAGATCAATCATGGTGAAGCCTAGCAGCGCCCTCCGGGAGGGACTCCGGGCCGAGACCCCCACCCCACCCCGCGCCGCCCCGCGCCGCCCCGCGCCGACGGTAAGGGACTGCGCCGCGGCGGCGGGGCCCCTGCCCGCTCCGTCATGCGGCACGTCACGCCGCGCAGTGACAGGTGGACCGGGGCCGGCCGTAACATCACCGCAGCCCGGGCGGGGCACCCTGCCCTCCGCGGCGGCGCTGCCCCGGCGGCCTGGCGGCCTGGCGGCCCTAAAACATTATTATTGCCTTTACTGCGTCTCTTTTTATAATACCGACTCCGAATGCTGTTTGTTGTGGCGTCTTTTTGTGCGTGCGGTTTAGAGAAAGGCACAAGTAATGAAAGGAAGAGGAAGTAGGGAGGGGAGAGGGGGGGGGGGGGGGGGCAGGTAAACAAGCTGATCGCGCGGCGCTGCAGGAACGCAGTCAGTCCCAAACGTGATTAGGCCTCGGCCCTGCCGTGGTAGTTAGTGTCGTCGTATCGCCATCGTTTTTCCACGTCTGTCTCTGTCTTTCGCTCTCCAGTTGTCTCTGTCTCTCTCACGATCAAACAGCGAGTCGTCGGGTCGGTCGGTTAGGGAGGGAGGGAGGAGCGCCCCCCGCCACGACCATCCGCGAAACCACTTGTTGCGGCTGTCCTGTGGGTGCCGCGGCGGGTGCGGGGTGCGGGCCGTGCAGGCCGTGCGGGCCGTGGCGGCGGAGGGCCCGCACCCTCCTCCCCCTCTCCGATCCGGCCGCGGTGTGCCGTGCCGTGAACCTCGATGAGAGTGTGCTTGTGCTTGTACGCCCGGAGAGGGGCGCTGCGTGGTGGGCCGTGGGAGGTCCCCCCGGCCCCGTGTTCGGCTGGTCAGTGCCGGTCAGTGCCGGCCGGGTGCGCCGCGCTGATAGTGCCGCATTGTGTCCGCCAGGTGACGATGCGATAATGATACTGCTGCTATCGGTTGTCGACTCCTGTCTGCCGTGATTCTCTCTCTCTCTCTCTCTCTCTCTCTCTCTCTCTCTCTCTCTCTCTCTCTCTCTCTCTCTCGCGAGACGTTAGCGATCGGGCGGGCCGCCTGGCTGCGCCTGGCTAGGGCTGGGCGGTATAAAAGTTTTCTCGGCGGCGGCGTGTCACTCTCGAAACCCGCCCAAACATTTTCTGTTTGTGTGTGTGTGTGGTCGCGGCGGATTACGCGGGCCGCGGATCGGTGCGAGACGTAAATTGCGAGCGATCGGGCGGGCCGCCTGGCTGCGCCTGGCCCCTTGCCGGCGGCGCGGCGAACTAGGCCGTCCCTCGGCCCGGCCGCGGGGGTTGCATAATGCCCGACCCGAACGGGCCCCGCGCGCGCGCGCTCACGCATGAAGCACTCGCGCGAACGCAGCGACCGGCCGCCGACCAGTACACCTGAGGCCGGACCCCTGGCAAATGAGGATTTAAATGCTGCGACCCACTCGGCCTGACGCACTGGCGTGACGCGTGTCCGGCCGCCCCCGCCGTCTCCGCACCGCCGCCAGGCCGCCAGGCCGCCGCTCTCCTTTCCTCCCCGTTGCTTCTGCCCCCGCCGGCCTGCCGCACCCTGCTGGCGCCTGACAAGCGGCGGTAGGCAGCCCGCCCGGCAGCCGTGTCGCGCGGAGCATCGCCGCTGCCTACCCGCCGGGCGCCTGGCGCATGGGCCGCCCGGACCCGGGGGTGAGGTGAGGTGAGGTGCGCCGTCAGGACGGACGCCCGGCGCGGAGATGAGCGAAACGGGATTTCTACGTACTGGGGTGTTGGACGTTCGGCCGCGTCGGTCCCAAAGCGCGTGTTATTTCCCCCTGGGTGTCCCTCTGCGGCCGCCCGCTAATGGTCTGCCGGCCCAGAGCCTGGGTGCGGGGCCGGGGGCCCGGAGGTCCCCTGATGGTGGTGATGCAGCCTGGACGGGCAGCCAGGCAGCGCGGCGGCGCGGCGGCGAGGGCGTCCTCAGTGACGCAAGCCCCCTGCGCCGTGTGTGTGTGTGTGCTTTGGACGTGTGTGGTGCACGGCGGCGTGGAGGAGGTGCGTTGCGTGAAAGTTGTTCGCCGAGGTCGCACCACCGTCGTGTATCATTCAGCGTGCTATGCAACGCTGCTCTCGGTGCTGCAGCCCCGGCTGCCTGCCTGCCTGCCTGCCTGGCTGCCAGCGGGCAGCAGCAGCAGCGGCGGCGCGGCTACTCGGAGATGCGCGTCGGTGCCGTCCGTGTGTGTGTGCCGGAGTAGCTTTTGAACGTCCCCGTCACACGGGATGGGGGTCGATGGCGCTGTGCATTATTTACGCCGCGATCGATGGTCGCCAGCCCCGTCTGACGGCCTGTCTGACCCGGCCGGCCGCGGGCTCCGCGAGCTGGCAGCCAGCCCGGCCCTACCCTACGCTGCCCCGGGTAGGGGACGCGCGACGAGTGAGGCGGGACGCGGCCGCCGACGGGGGAATTCATCGGCGCATGCCGGCGGGACCCCGAGCGTCACTCCCGCGCCTTTTGGGCCGCCGCCGCGCCGCAGTGCCTCCTCAATTGGATAACGACCCCGCCGCGTCTGGCCGCGGCCCGCGGGAGAGGCAGGCGGGTCACCGTCGGGGTCCTCGCTGCCGCTGCCGCCGCCGCCGCTGTGTGTCGCCCCGCCGGCCCACGCCGCGCAGCGCCCCTCTCCTCACAGGGGTGGCTGCCGGTGACGTCACTCCCATTCTCTTTCCATCGAGTCCGCCGCGTCGAGCCCCCTGCTTTTGTGCGTCGCCCTGCCCCTGCTCCCGCCCCGCCCTTCACCTCCCCCGCACAACATTGTCCTGTCCGCGCTAGATGGATGGCTGCGGCATGGATACCCCCCGCCTCACAGCCCCGCGCGCCCCCGGGAGGGTGGGGGGGCCGAGGACGGGAGAGGAGGACCGCTGACGCGCGGGGTATCGGCGTGCGCCGCCGCCAGACGGCTGTGGTCCAGGAGGGTCAAGCGTCCGGTCCGGCTGTGGGCCGCGCTGTGGGCCGCGCTGTGGGGATGCTGCGGCGTGCCCTCTCCCCCTCCCCCTGCCCCCTCAGCACGCACTGCACGCACACCAGCGGGACTGGATGCCGCGCTAACGGCCCCAGTAATGTACCCACGACAGCTGCCCGGACGGAGCGAATGGGACGTGGCCGGCGCACGGAGAGCCGCTGGGGGGGGGGGGGGGCACACGGAGAGCCGCTGGGGCGGCAGTGACAGCCCCCGGATGAATGACTTGTTTTGTGGGGACGATTAGCGGTTTCACAGGCATTTGCATATTATGTGCCGCGGCGGCCGGCGCTGTCCGCCTGCATGACGGACTGCAGCACGGCGGGGCGGGGCCGAGGGGCGCGCTGTGATTGGCTTGTCCCCCGTCAATCACCCCCCCCCCTCCCCTCCCCTCCTCCCGGGGTTTTGCTGCCCCGCAGAAACTGGCGCGCTTTGTCATTGCGGCGTGCAGGCCGCCGGTGCGAAGGGGATCAGGACGGCGGCGACGGCGGCGACGACGGCCCCCGCATCCCTCCCCCCCCCCCCCTCTCTCTCTCTCTCCCCAGAAACCTCGCCGCGCCACGTAGGGATGAACAATTGTTAGCTTTAATTTTATTTTGCGCGCCGTGTGGGGGTGGCGGGCGGACGCGGGTCGCGGGTGGGCGGGCGGGCGGGCGGCCTGAGTGTGTGGCGATGGGGTTTGTGGCTGCGCGCTGAATTGGTCGCCCCCTCCCCCCTCCTCTCCCCTCCGCTCGGTGTGGGAGGGCCATCCCGCTGCATTTTGTCCCTCGTGCACATTTTCCCTCGCGGGCCGCGGCCGTGTTTGTGTGGGTGCGAGAGAGAGGCGCGGTGGGCGCTGCGGTAACTGCCGCGAGGGGCGGCCGCCGGTTACGTCGGGCTGAACGCGGCACGGCTTTTGGCAGTAACTCATGGCATGTGCGCACCATTATGCAGATTCTATGGCAGCATCCCCGCGCTTGTTGTCGCCCCCCCCCCCCCCCCCACCCCTAGCCCACTTTCTCCAGCCCCTACCCTCTCTCTTTCTACCCCCCTCCCCCACCCCCCTTCCTGCGCTGCGCTTCAGTTTCATTTTTTCCGCCTCCCACCTCACTGCAGTATTCTATTGCGCTGTTCGGCGATGTTCCATGGTGGCTCGCTATCCAGCGTCACAGTGCTTTGACTAGTTTTCACGCCATTTCGTGCGCCTGTGTGTGTGTGTGTGTGTGTGTGTGTGTGTGAGTTCCTGCGTGTATTCTGTGGACGAGCCGGTCTGTGTAACACAGCGAGTAGTATGTGGACATGGAGTGGACGTTTTGTGCCATTAAAGGAGCTCATTAGTTGCAGCAACTCTCTGCCTGCCAGTCTGTCTGTGTGTCTGTCGGCCCGCTTTCCTGCTCGCGTCCCTGCGCCGGGCTGAATGGGCGGCACGTCGAGACGCGCTCCACTGAGGTGTCGGCGGCGGCTGGCGGAGGCCAGGCGGCCGCTATGTAGGCCGGGACGGCTTGCTTGTCCATCGCGATGGCCGCCGCCGCTGCTGCGGTTCCCCGGCCCTGCCAAGGCCCCGCCAAGGCCCCGCCAAGGCCCCGCCAAGGCCCCGCCAAGGCCCCGCCAAGGCCCCGCCAAGGCCCCGCCAAGGCCCCGCCAAGGCCCCGCCAAGGCCCCGCCAAGGCCCCGCCAAGGCCCCGCCAAGGCCCCGCCAAGGCCCCGCCAAGGCCCCGCCAAGGCCCCGCTGAGGTCCCGCCGAGGCCCCGCCAAGGCCCCGCGCCTGCGGACGGCTGGGTAGGCCACCCCGCCTGACGCGCCCACTCGTGCTCGGAGGGGGCACGGCTGCCTGCACGGCAGGCACCGCCCCACACACGGACAGCGACAGGGCTGTGGCAGCCGGGGGAAGCCGAGGAGAACCACGAAAAGTCAGGGAATTTTAGAGCGCTGACCGCCAACTCCTCAACTCTCGGGACTTTGGCTTCTGTCCTATGTGATTGCAGCCGGCTGTGCGAGGTGTAGGTTTACCTTGCGGCTGGGCTTCACAGGGTCGTGGCGGCGACGCCCCGCTGCGCTCAGAGCCAAGAGGCCGGACGCTGCTGCCGGCCGGGCGCTCGCGTCGCCTCGCGTTTGATTTTTACACCAAGTCGGCGCATCAGCCTGAGCTCAGCCCTCGTCGCGGCGCGGGGAGGTAGGGGGAGGCAACGCACTTTTACGCCGCCGTTTTTGTTGCCGGTGTTGCCTGTTCGCGGTGTGGGTCACGCAGAAATAAAAGGGAGGGCCTCTTTTTATCGCTATCGCCGTTTTATCCCCGAGGGCGGCAATGGGAGGCCGCGCGCGGGCCGCGCTTTCTTTCTGCCGTGGAAAAAAAAACGAAAAAAAACCTAGAACGGCTACCAACAGGCCGGAAACAAAGCCGGAGCCTCGCGGGTGCGGGGATGAGGGCGGATGGAAATGTGCGGATCTTTTGAAACACTCTCGCGGTCAGCGGTGTGCCGCGGCACGCCCGCCCGCTCCTGCGACGCTCCCTCAGAGCGATGTAACGAGATTCAGTTGTAGTTGTGGAAAGCCGACTCCGCTCACTGCAAATAACCCCTTCCTCTGAACGGCGAGCTGTTTTCGCGATTCTATGCGTTCTCTCTGATTTCACGCGCGCGGAGTAAGATAATTTCCCGCTAGGAGGAAAGTCTGATGTGTGTCGGTCGCGTGAGGCCGCTGCGTCGCGGGGCCGGGCCGGGAGTCCGTTGCCATCCTCAGCGGACGCCCCCCCGGCCCCCCGCGGCCACCGCGCGGCCGGCTCCGACAGGATGCACGCAGTTACTGAGGGACTTGCCGCAATGAAGCTCAATTGGGGCTGCGGCGCGGCCGGCGAGGCGGGGCCTTCCCCCCCCCCCCCACTCTCCCCGCTTCCCTCACCATTCCCGCCTTCCTCTACTACTGCGCTTTCGTCCCCATTTTCCCTCTCTGCTTCGTTAACGCTCGTGTGTGTGTGTGTGCGCGCGTGTGCGTGTGCACAGAGCGCTCGTTCACTGCATACTGTGTTTGAGTTTGCTAGAACACTATCGCTGTAAGAGTTTTAAAGGCGGGTAACGTCCATGCGGTTGCAGTGCAAACGTTGCGCAACAGTGTGCCTCGTACTGCTCATGGGATTGTATTGCAAATGCGGATAGTGTACCATGGACCGTGCCGCCCGGGGGACGCCGCTGTGTAGCGCGGAGGAGAGGGAAGGGGGGGGGGGGGGGGTAACGCGACCCCAAGGCGCTGCTGCCGGGGGGCTGTGGGGGCCGCGGGGGCCGCGGGGACCTAAATGAGGATTAAATGCCGCCCTTGTCACGAGAGATTGAATGGGAAAACGGAGACGGCCGCGGGGGGGATTCGAACCCGCGGCCGCGCGGTGTGGGCCTGAGCCGCCCCTGAGCCCCGCAGCCCCGCCCTCACTCCCCGTGGCTGGCGGGGCCGTCGGGGACGGCCGTATTGTTGGCGCGACGGTTTGTAATATCGACTATTCGGAACGGCTCCCCGCTGCCGCCGCGCCTCTCTCAGAAGGAGCCGGGCGTCCCTGACGCGTGCTGGCGGGCGGCACACGGCGCGCGCCGACCCTGCCGCCCGCCGCTGATGGATGCAGTGCTCATGGAAACGAGATGTGCGGGAGCCACGCGGCGCACCGTGGCACTTATGGGGGCGCTGACAACGGTCGGTTGGGCCTTATGGCAGCAGCTTCAGGATGCTTTCGGCGGCGGCGGGCCTTCGCTTTGTGATGAGAGCCCTGCCTCCCCGCTGCTGCCGCGCACCGCAGATGAAGGCCCTGGCAGGACCTCCTTCCTCCCTCCGTTTTAATTACGCGAGCAGCCGGTCTTGCTCAAGCCTGGCTCCCGGCTCCCCTCACAAGTCCCCACACTAATATGACACGAGCCGCCGCCGTGCCGCCGTGCCGCCCCGCGCCCGCGTTCACCTGCTGTCGGGGGCCGCGCGGCTCGCTTTGGGCGGCGATCTGTGCCGTGCCGCTGCTCCGGGCGGCGCGCTGTGCGCTGCTGTGTTGTGGGCGGGCAGCATGAGGCACCGCGTCGTCCTGCCGCCGCTGGCCGCGCGCCAAGGGGCGGCCGGCTGCGTCCGGGGCGCGGGGGTCGTCGGGCGGGAGGGCGGTCCGGACGCCCTCCCCCGGGGAGCAGCGGGGAGCGAGCCCCCCCGCCCCGCCCGGCCCGGCCCCGCCGCTGATGTGATGTGCTTTCCTAGGGCCCTTCCCCCTCTCGCTGGCCGTGCAACCCTCTCTGTACGTTTCCGCCCCAACTCATTCGTGGACTCTTCTTGCGCCCCCTGCGGCCCCGGCTCGGCCCCGGCTCGGCCCCGGACGTTTCTCCCCCACACGCTGCGGGGGGGGGGGGGGGGGGGGGCCGGCGGGCCGGGCCCGGGACGTAGGGGTAGGAGGGGGCGCGCCTCCCGTGATGGCCACTGTAACAGACCTCGGCCACTTCCCCGCCACCGCCCTTCCAGAGATAGCGCCCGGCACCAATTCTTGCGGCGGCCGAGGTGTCCACTCACTCGCTGCCCGCATGTGTGGGCGCTGGGCCGGACTTGTGTCGGTCACAAGGAAGCCTCGCAGTGGTCTGGAATCGTCACGGACTGCAACGCGCCGCCGCTCCCGTGTGCGTGTGCTTCTGCCCCACCTGTGCTGACGGCTTGCTTTTCTGTTTGTGTTGCAGGTGAGTATCTGGTGGGCGACAGCAGGCTGCCCCCCGCAGCGCCCCCCGCAGCGCCCGCAGCCGCGGCGAATGCTAAGTCGATTGCGGTTCTCACTCATTGATTACCCACACGCCGCGACCCCTCAGGTCCCCGCAGGACCCCGCAGGACCCCGCAGGACCCGCGGCGGGGAGGAGAGGAAAAGTTAACCCAGTTTTGAATAACGACTTGGCCGGATATGACGATGGCGCACGGCGCCGCCGGTTTCGAAATTAAAATGTAAAATTCATGCGCGTGAACTTTTTCCTGACGTTTTTTTTTTTTCATTTTTGTGTTACGAAGAGAGAAAGAGAGCGAGGGGACCTTGTTGCCGCCACGTACGGGGGAGTCATTTTTTCCCCCGACCCCGTCCTGGTTGCAAACTTTTTGCCTCCTTTGCTCGGCCGCTCTTCTTCCTTAATCTGTGACAAATGTAGGTGGAGAGAGTCCCCCCCCCCCCCTCCTCGCTTGTCCTGTCTCTCGCGGGGTGGGCCGGGTTTTCGGGGTTGTTGGGTGGCCCGTGAACTACATGAACGTCACATTACACCTCCAAAAAAAATCATTAGAATGTAATTTCGGACCATTTTGGAACATTCGTGGCGAGAGTTCTGGTTTGGCCGTCACCTCGGGCGTGACGTAATTAGTGGAGGCGCCCGGCCTGCCATTGGCTGCGGCCCGCAGAATGAGGATGGATGGGGCGCCTGCCGTAAAGCCCCTGATTATTAATTCGGACCGCTCCCCCCCTCCCCCATCCCTCCCCTGCTTTCATCATCTTCCCTGCTCCCTCCCCCCCCCCCTCCTCCTCCTCTGCAGGACCACCTCCCTCGTTCCCAGCCGGCCCTCCGAATTTGATCGAAATCGCGCCGCCCGTAATCAGATTGATCTCATTTTCCAAAAGTGGTATCAATTAAAATTTTTCCTCTCGCTTTTTCCCCCTCCCTCCTCTCAGGCAGCGGGAACGCGCCGTGGGCGGCGGGGCCGTGCTGAACCGGGAGCGGAGGAAAAGAGGAAGGGGGGAGGGAGGAGGGACAAAGGATCTGCCGATCATTCCCCCCCTCACCCCGGTCCCTCTGTTTCCGCCCCGGAGCCCCCCGGCCCCTCGGCCCCCCGGCCCCTCGGCCTCTCGGCTCACCTGCCGTTGACACAGTCTCCGAGTGTTCTGACCGCTGTCGCCGGCAGCGCCGGGCCGGCGGGCTTACAGGATCACTGTGTGCAAATTTGTGCCATCGCAGGCAGAGTAATGTCTGGGGCAGTCAGCTCCCTCTCCCTTTTCTGCGAGCCTCCCTCTCTCTCTCTCTCTCTCTCTCTCTCTCTCTCTCTCTCTCTCTCTCTCTCTCTCTCTCTCTCCCTCTCTCCCTCTCTCTCTCTCTCTCTCTCTCTATCTCTATCTCTACCTCCCCGTGTGGCTGCCAGGCCATGATGATGGGGGCTGCCGCTGCCACCGCCGTCTCCCGTTCCAAGTTACAAGCAAATAGAAAAAAATACATGCTAACCGGCAAGATTTGAACCCGCGACCCTAAGGGTACCGTGCGATGGCCTTAGCGCTGCGGTGTAGCCCGGTGCTTTTTCCGGGCGGACAGAAAACGATAATTTGTTTTTGGCCGTGCTCTCGAAGGCCGCAGCGCCGCAGCTGTGTGTGCGGTGCGTGTCGCGCCGCCAGCCGGCCGCTCTGCTGGCGGCGTGGGGGCAGCGCTGATTTGTGGACGCGCGGACGCGTTTCGTTATGCCGTGCGCCCCGGCAGCGTCCCGTCGATCTCAATCCCAATAAGTGTCCGCGACGAAACCGGCGCCGCGCACATCCGCATTGCGATTCGCGCCGCGGTGGCCGCCAGATGTCGCCAGATGATCGCTGTCGTTATTCTTTGGTTTCGGATGCCGTGTGCCCCGGTCGGGGGAACAGTCGCGGCGCGTTACGTGCTTTGTGGACGGCCCCTCCGGGCCTCCGGGCCTCCGGGCCTCCGGGCCTCCGGGCGCCCTCGGCACGACAGTGCACGACAGACAGGCGGCGGCGCCCCGCGGCGCCCCGCACCGACGTACGCACTCCACTCCGCCCGCCCGCCCAATCAGCATGCAGGGAGTGCGCCGAGCCCTCCTTCCTCTCGGCCCTGATTGGTCGCGCGCGCGCTCTCAAAGGGAGCGGCAGTGTGCGGAGTCACTGGGCCGTGCGCGCCGCGCTACCTTTCTCTCCCATTGTGACGACGGCGGCCTGCAGCGGCGGCAGCAGCAGCAGCACCGGGGCCTGCAGGGGGTGGCTCCGATGCAGCCCGCGTCCGCCGTGCCGCGGGTCCGAGAGGAGAGGGTCCGGATTGATTTGGCGGCGCGGACTTCCAAGCCATTTGCGGCCGGGGCGGACGTGGTGACGGCCGGGGCTCTCCGGAGGTCCCCGGGGCGGGACGCGCCGCCAATGCAGATGAACCACGAGGAGCTGGACGGTGCTGGAGACACACGCGGAAGCCGCGCGCGTGCGTACGTGTGTGCGTGCGTGCGTGTGCGCGCTGCACTGCAGACCTGCGTAGCCGCACACGTGCGCGTCCCGCTGCGTCCCGCTGCGTCCAGCACTGCGCTCGGCTCGGCGTCGTCACCGCCGTGCCTGCCGTGCCGCAAGGACAGACAGACAGACAGACAGACGGGCATGTAAAGGAAGAGAACGCGGTCAGAGCGGCGTCGTGTCGATGTCCGCGGCAGGTGCTAATGCGGCGCTCAACAGGTCGCCCGGCGGCCGTGTCGCGCTGCGCTCGCAGGTCCGAGCGCCGGTGTCCAGGCGCCGTCCGTCCACCACCCGCCTGTTTTTCGCACTATTTTTGTCGGAGCGCAGAGGCCGCATTCCCCTGCGGCTGGGCGGCGTCCCCGGCCGTGTTTTCGGCCTTGTTTGCGTGCGGCGGCGGGCGGGCGTCATTACGCGGCGCGGCGTCGTCGTGGACCCGCGGCAGCTAAAGGGCAAGGGCGCCGCAGTCGTGCGCCGGGGGAGTGGCGGCGGCGGCGGCGGCACCTGCAGCTGCTGCCGGCACCTGCCCCCTCCAGCGGCGGCCCCGCCGGGCCCCGCCCTTGAGTCGGGGCGTTGCTATCGTCGGCGGCGTGGGCGTCCTTCCGGACCGACGCCGTTGCCATGACGACGGCGCTGCCCGCGGCGCGGTGCGGCGCGGCGTGGAGACGCCTCGGACCGACGCCCAAGCCAAGGACGCGGCGCCGCCGGCCGCCACCGTCCAGCGCACTGCGATGCGGCGGCGCGGCTACTGGAGCCGGCCAGGCAGTGGCGTAGGCGGGGAGGGGCGGGGCGGGGCGGCGGGAGGCCCAGCAGGGGCCGCCGCCGAGCCCTGACGGCCGCGTCGGCGGCCTCCGCCCGTCCAGCGCCTGCAGGTGCCGGGGTCGGCCGGCCCGCACGACGCGCGTGCGCGCAGGGAGCCGCGGCTGCCTACCCGGCAGGCGGCGGGCGCTCGCACCTCGCCGCCGGCTGGCCGCGTCGTGCTCGGCCTCGGCGGCCGCCTCGCCAGCCTCACGATGCCCCTTCAGCCGCGTGAGTCGCTTCCCCGCCATCTGCATCGCGGCACGGCCGCCAGCATCTAAGGCACGACGCGGTGCTGCTGTGTCGGAGGCGTGACGTCACGGCCGAAGTTCATCGGTCACGTCCCGTCCTGTTGTCCGACACGCCCCGCAGCCGCAGCGGGGCGGGGCGGGGCGGGGCATTTTCTAGACCTCATCCGTTTGGCGGAGTGGTCGGGGCGGATTAAAGTCGCGCGCCTTGGAACTGCTGCCTCCGCCGCCGCCGCTGCGACCAGGACACGTCTGAGAGTCCCATTCTCCGTCTGCAGTTCCAGTTTACTCTCGGAATCGAACCGGGGAAAGCATTCCCGGGTGAGACGCCGGCGACGGGGGCGTTGTCCGGGCCGTGCGCCGGGGCAGCCGGGGCAGCCGGGGCAGCCCGGGTGGAGGTGGGGGCGACGGGGATGGAAGGGGCAGGTAGACTGCCAGCAGCCCGGCCGCAAAAAGGAAAATTCCCTCGCTGTTCCGCGGGGGATAATTCGAGGATAAACACTGAGGAGGATGTGTGCGGCGCATTTTCCGCCCCCTCCCCCCCCCCCCCCCCCCCCCCCCCGTGTTTTGCGTCGTGTTGATTGCATGCGCCCGGCCCGTCCCTCGGCCCCTCCCCTCCGGTCCGGAGTGTCCCGATGTGTATCAAACACGCCGCCGTGAATTCGTAAAAGCGGCCGTGGTGTTCCGTGGGGCTCCGGCGAAGTTGCTGTGATTTGTGGGGAAAAGGACCGCCATTACCCATCGATCTCGCCGTGGAGCGGCGCCGTGTAGTTCGCAGTTCGCACGCACCCGGACGCGGCGCGCGCCGGAAAACAACGGCCACCGACCGCCCGGGGAACGCTGCCAGAGGCACGTGCTACCATTCCTAAGACTCCGATCAACATACCTTCATAATTATTTTAATTTATTTTTTGATGAATCGGCGAGCTCTGCAAGTCGCGCAGAGCGCGGCTAAATTGGGCCCGCTGAGGAGTTTCGCTTTCTTTTTTGGTGGTGCGCCTGCTGTTGTCGTGGTGTCCTGCTGATAACTTGGCTGGTGACGTCCGCGCTCGCGGGTTCGAGTACTGCGTGCGGCCCGTTTTCTCGGCCGCGCCGCCTCGTGTTTTGTTTTTCTGCTGACGGCTCGCACCGTCAGTCGGGTGGCCGGGCCGGGCGGGGGCCGGGCGGGGGCAGAGGTCGCGCTCGGCCCCGAGTGGCTTATCTTGTTGTTTGTGACCCTTTCGGACGAGACGACGTGGTCTCGGACGGCGGCGGGGATGGGTGAGAGGGGCGGGGCGGGGGTTGGAGAGAGAAGAGGCGAGAAAATGGAGAGAGTAAGGGAGAGAGAAAATGAGAAGGCGACGTGGGGGCGACGTACGAGGGAGTGCGAGGAGCTGAGCTGAAACTTAGTGCGGCCCTCCGAGCCGCTCTTAATTTTTAACGCGTTGTGTGTGTCGCCCGGCGGCCGGCTCGTTAGCCGGGCGGGGTCCACTGCTGCGCCCCCGCCCGCGCCTCCGCCCGCGCCCCTGCCGCGCCCCTGCCCGCGCCCCCGGGGCGCACCCGCCCTTGCGGCCCCTCTCCTCCTCTTTATCCCGCGCCGACCTCTAGCACCTCCACCCTCCCTCACTCACTCGTATTGTCCGGCATTTGCAAGGAAAGGGAAGTGAAGGGTTGCGGCGGGGCGCTGCAGGGGCTGGTGGGGGTGGCTGTGGGTGCCGATTGCAGAGAGCAAACTCTCATCCCTTCGCAATCAGAGGCGAAATTCTCGAGTCGGGTCCTTGCCAAGCCGTCCCTCTGTCCCCTGCTCCCGGCGCCTGTTTGACCAAGGGGCGTTGTCAGCGGTACTGTCCCCCCCCCCCCTCCCCTCTCGGGTCACGCGGGTGAGTTGGATGACTTTCGGAGTGCCGGCCGGAGCAGAGCGGCTCGGACAGCGAGGCGGCCTCATGCATCCCCCCCCCCCCCCCTTCCCTACCCCTTCTTCTTTCCACCCGTAAATTCCCCCGCGACCCGTATTTTCCTTGCGATTTCGTCACTCGATCCCTCAGCAGCTGCGTGTCTCCGAAATATGTGACGTGCTTCGTGGATGTGCGGCTCGCTGAAATGTGCACCGTGGACGTGCTGGTGCCGCCAGGGGCCGCCAGGGGCCGCCAGGGGCCGTCCATCACTGAAAGCGTTCCGTAATTCATGACCGGCCGCTCCGGACGCTTTGCGCCGCCGCTTCGCCGCCGCTTTGCGGCTGTCGCGCGCCCGTCACGCGCGCGTCACGTGGGCGCCCGGGGCGGCGGCCACGGCAGCAGCGGCAGCGTGGCGGGCAGCCTGCTGACGCTCGCCGATTTCATTTTCCGCTGCGGCCGCGCGGATCAAAGAGACGACACAAACCCGGCGGGCCGGGAGCCGCGGGCCGCGGGCGGGGCCGAGGCGGGCCGGGCCGGGCGGGGACGCCGCGTCCGTGCCGGCCGCCTGGCCCCGCTGTGGCGCGCCCTGCCGCGCCCTGCCCCCCTACTCGGACCTGTCGACTTCCCACGCTCCAAATGGAATCGGCGCGTTGCTGTCGCTCCAATTCAAATTGCGCGCGCCGCCGTGCAGCCTGCTGGCGCTGGCGCTGCCGCATTGTGTTGTTGTTGTTGTTGCTGCATCGCTTGGCGGGCGTCGCCAGCGGCCCACACGGGGCCCGGCCCGGCCTGGCCCGGCCCGCGGAGCGGCAGAGAGGCACGCGTTACTGTCGCAACAGACACGCTGATCACCTGGCGCTGTTTCAGAGAGGCCACTGGAAGGGGCGTATAAGAACGGGGCCCCGCCCGGTGTCCGGGTGTCCGCGCCCGCGGCGGCCGCCCGTGCCTCTTCGTTAGCGAGGCGGCGGCGGCGGCTGCGCAGCGTGAAACAATTACAGCGCGCCACCGCTGTTCTGCTCGCTATGTGGACGTACCTGAAATTCGTTCTTCCGCTGCGGCGGGTTTCTGCGCGCGTCCTGCTGGAAAATAATAATTTCAGTTTCCTGGAGGCCGCTCGCTCGGCTCGCTCGCCTCGCTGCCCCTCTGCACACGGTGTGGGCGACGACGCGGGGCGTGGCGGTGGTGGCGGCCTCGGTGCAGGGAGGAGAGGAGAGGAGGGCGTGGCGGGGCGTGACGGGCAGAAATAGTCTCGGGCCGGCCGAAAACGCGGCGAGGCCGGGCGAGGCGAGGCTGTCAGTGGGTGACGGCCCGGCGGCAAAGGACGGCGCCGCGCGGTGACGGCACCCCGTCAAGGACCGCGGCGGCGGGGGCAGGCAAAGTACACGGCGCCGCGGCGCGCTCTTTGCTCTGGTACTTTGGTGTTGTTGGCTCGGCCGCCCCCGCGGCCCGCGGCCCCGCCAGACCGCCAAGGCGCGCGCGCGTGAGCTGCCGCTGCCGCCGCTGCCGCCGCTGCCGCTGACGTCGCTTGCTGAAGGGACACCCAAAACTGAGGTCATGACAGGGACGACTGCGGGAACCAGGGACAACTTTCCTGCTGTGCACCTTGGAGTTTTGTCTGTATCTCGATTTGTCTTTTTGATGACGAGGTCGACAGAGAAAATTCTCCCAAAATATGAATACAGTTGCGGTGATTTTGGAGGCCTGGAAAAACAAAGTGAGGACCCCATGCTTGATGGTGTTGCGAGCGCGAACCTTACCTGGGTAGCCCGAGGTGCACGTCGACGCCTGCCGGCCAGGCCGCCGCGACCCGCCCGCACGCGTGCCGCGCGGGCTGGCCTACCCCGGCACTCGCAGGCGACCGCTTGCCGCGGCTGCTGCCTGCACTTATTTCTTTCCCGCAGCCACACCACATTTGCATGCCGTTGTAATGGCAAAGTACCAGAAGGAGGAGGGGGGAGGGGGGATGGGGGGCGCTAAAGGCACAGCTGTCACCGAGAAGGGGGAGCGGAATGGCTCTTTGCTTTTCCGTCCCGCGTTTTTCTCTTTTTTTGGGGCGTGTGATTTACGATTATTTTTTGTGTGTGTTGTTTACACTCGACTTGCGTTTAAATCCGGGCCATGCCAGGACGGGCGGCGGCGCCATGTCTGAGGATGAGCCTCACAGCAAACAACCCTTGTCCGCACCGCTGCGCGGAGGAAAGGGGGGGGGGGGGAGGAAGGGGGGGAGGGGAAGGGGGGCGGTGCCTTGGTGAACAATGCCTAATAAGATGCGCCGGGAAGCAGCGCAGGACAATTAGGACCGCGGCAGGGGGAGGGGGAGGGAAAACGGCTTGATTATTCAACAAAGACTGATCAACCGGTGACGGAGCGAGCCGCTACGCCGGGCCACGCTAGGCTTGGCTAGGCCAGAGGCTTGGCTAGGCTAGAGGCTACTGGCGCCTCTCCCTCCCCGCTCCGCCGCCGCACTCCTGCCATCGCCCTTTTCTTTCGCCTCCTCCTTCCTCCGTCATGCATCCTAATTTCCAATTCCCTGCGCCCCCTCCCTCCACCCCCGGCTCCCCCGCGCCGCACCCCTCCCTCCTCGCCACCGGGTCGTGTGACGTCACAGCTTCGGCAGGTCCCGCCGAGTCGGCCGCGCGCGACAAAAGGGCCCGCGGCTGCGGCCGCTACCCGGCACGTGGCCGCGCGCGCACTTGTTGTTAATTATCAAGCGGTGTAGTGGCCGTGGCGGCTCCCCCGCCGCCCCCGCCGCCTCCACCCCGCGCCTCCGGCCTCCATTAGAGCCCAGGGGCCCGGCGACCGCCCCCGTCTCTCTCGCACCCCTTCTCCCGCCGCCCCCCAACACCAGCCGTCGAGCAGGCGCCGCCTCTTCCTCTGTCTGCCGGCCGGCCCGCCGGGGCTCTCATGACGTGGAATAATCAGATTGGCCCAATCGACCTGAGCTGTGCTGTGCGGCGGAGACACGCTGCGGCACGCCGCACACACGCGGGGCAGGGCGGAGTAGGGCACCGCAGGGCACCGCAGGGCAGGGCACCGCAGGGCCGGCTAGACGGCGACTCCCGACGGCCCCGGCCGGAGCTTTACTATTCATGACAATCACCGGCACAGCGCCGCCGTGGCATGCAACACGTGTCGCCGCGGGTTCAACTCCCCGCCGCGCAGGAAAAGAGCTTTTTTCCACTCCGCCTCCCTCTTCTCTCTCTCTCTCTCTCTCTCTCTCTCTCTCTCTCTTCATTTGGTCCTGTTTCCCTCTTGCTCCCCTTTCTGCTTTAATTATCGCAGGGTGGTAATACCGCGGGCAGAACGCGGCGCGCTTCTCATCGGAGTGGCCGCCTCCCTCCCCCCCCCCCCCTCTCTCTCTCTAACACACTCGACCAGCCCTTCCCTCCCAATGAATACGGCCGGCTATCAGCGCTTCATTTCCGAAACCAAAGTCAAGTGGTGGTGCAGAGCAGCTGCCGCGCTGCCCCTCCGCTGGGGCCGGCCGCCAGCGCCGTCCGCCGCCGACTGCCCGCTCCGCTCGGAGTGGCCCGCGGACACGCTCCCCGTGCGGCTGGCGGCACGGCGGCGGACGGCTACCTGTCGGCGGGCGTTACGTAGCTTGGGGACGGCGGCCGGCGGCCCGGCCCCTGCCCGGCCCCTGCCCCGTCCCGCTGAGGCGCGAAACGCGCACCCGGCCCCCCGCCGGCCCCGGCATTGTTTCTCTAATTGAATTCTTTACGGGCGACCCTTGTTTCCCAATTCCGCGTCCGGCCGATGACTTGGCTGCGCCGTCGCGCCGCCAAGACCCTCACCACCGCCGCCGCGGCCACCGCGGCACACGGCGCCCGCGGCTGCCGAGTAGGCGCGCCCCGCCACCCGCGCGCACGCGTGCCTCGCGGGCCGGCCTACCCTGGCGTCCGCAGGCGCTCGAGCCCGGCCGCTTGGCCTTTGTCTCTGGGCCGGCGACGACTCCCCCCCCCCCCCCTCTCCTCTGCCTCGCCGCCCGCGTTACCCGCCGGCCCTGAGTGGGTAATGAGTGAGCGCGGGCGGCCGTTGTTTGCGCTCGGCGCTCGCGTGGGACGTCCCTGCTTTTCGGCGGCGGAAGCGCGTCGGCGGTGCTGACGGCGCGGTCCTCCCGCCCGAACTGTGCCGCGCGGCCGCGACCCCCTCGGCGGGGCGGCGGCCGACGTGGACCCGAAGGGGTGGCGGCGCCGACGCCCGCGCCGAACAGGAAGCCGGCCCTCCGAAAGCCATTGTCTGGGCCTCTCGTCGCGGTGGGAGCGGCCCAGCGGCCGGCGGGCCGTCATTGTGCGTGGCCCGCGCTGCACCGGGAGGAGAGGCGAGGCGAGGGGGCCGCCGGCACCGCACGGCGCCGCACAGCGCCGCACCGTCGTCGGCGGGAACCTGACGAAATGCACCGGCCACAAGCTCCCGCGGTGGCGGCGGCGGCCCTCGGATTTGCGTCCTCGCCTTTTGTTCCCCCGCTCCCCCCTGCACGCCCTCTCCTCCGCAGACCATCTTCCTGAATTGAATGAGGCCCCGCGGGCCCACACTGCTGGGCCGCTCCGCGCCGCGGCTGCTGGAACTGGAATGGACCGGCGGCCGCGGCCCCGGCCAGCACATCCAGTGCGCCGCCCTGAGGGGCCGGTCCTGTCGCCACTCCCTGCTCCCGCTGCCCCTCGTCCTTGTCCCCGTTCGCCGCTGTGTGCCCCGCGCAGGCCGACACTCCTCGTCCTTCTGTTCATCCTGCTCGTCACATCTCGGTACACACGGCACCGTCTTGGAGAATCTCTCTGCGGGGGGTCCTGCGGGGGGTCCTGCGGGGGGTCCTGCGGGGGGTCCTGCGGGGGGGGGGGCGCAAGGGGCTGCCGCTACCGTGCGTCTTGATCCCCGCCATGCTGTCAGGGCCCCGCCGAGGCCCTGCCAAGGCGGCGGCAGGGCGGCGGCGCCCCCTTCACTTCCTCGGGCAGACTAACTTGCCGCACTTTACTGGGTCTGACTTAATCCAATTTTCTCCCCGCCCCTCCGCCCCCTCCGCCGCCGCTGCCACTACTATATCTGCTACGGCCACGACGGGCGGCAGCGGCGTTAGTTGGAACAGCATACTGGCGGCAAGCACAGCGGCGAGCACGGCGGCGCGCAAGCCGAGGCAAATTTTGCTCAGCGCACACAGCAAATCCGAGCAAGCGCGCCCCTCTTTGTTTCCGCCTCGCCACCCCCCCCCCCCCCCTCCATTTTTCTCGGTTTCATCTTGCTTTCTGGTGCCGCGTGCTGGCCGTGCGGGGAGCGGCCGCGGGCGGCGCCAGGTCGGCTGGCCGTGCGGAGAACTAATGCCGGCCGGGACAGCAGAGTTATCGCCCTCGCTTCCCGGGGGCTGCCTGCCTGCCGGCCGGCTGGCGGCTGTCGGGGGCTGTCGGGGGCCGCCGTGCCGCGGGCCGCTGGAGTCCGCATGAGTCTGCCGAGCAAGACCCCCGCGGCTGCTGGATCATCTTCAGAACTAAAATTTTTGCTGAGCGAGCGAAGCGAGCGAAGCCCTTCCTTCGGACTTTTCCAGTACCCACAACGACGACCCCCCCCCCCCCCCCCCCCCCGTATACCTATAGTTAAGCAGAGGTATCTTCCTATTACTATTTAGCTACATCTATAAATGTAGCTGTATGGAAATATATATATATATATATATATATATATATATATATATATATATATATATATATATATATATATATATATATATATATATATATATATATATATATATATATAATATATATATATATATATATTTTCCCCCCTTTTCTCCTTTTCCCCTTTTACACCATTCTATATATATATATATATATATATATATATATAGGGAGAGAGAGAGAGAAAGAGAGGTATATGTCCAGACTGGATCCGCCGCGACTAGGTTAGGTCAGCTTAGTTTGCTGCTTTCCTAGGTATAATTTAGGTGTTGTAAGACAAAAATTGGTTTAGAAATAGGTGAAATCTGGCGAAATCTAAATAGTCTATTGTAGGAGCGCTGTATACCATAGTCTGCAGGCGCTCCACACTTTGTTAGCTGCACCTGCCGGTTCTGCTGCGAGCACAGCAGGAGGCCTACCAGGCCTTGGCTAGTATGGTGTTCGTACTCTGCGGTGCGATGATGGCGGTTAGAGACACACGGCCGCCGGGCGCCTGAGCAGCGAGTGGCAGCGGCAGCGGGGCACCTCGGCACCTCAGCACTGCAGGGCTTTCTCCGGTGCATCCATGCGGCGCTGCGGCGCTGCGGCGCATCGCGGATTGATATTTGGCACGAAAGTCTCTCCGAGGTGTGGCTCCCAGCCGCCGCCACTCGCAGCCTGCCAGGCACATAGTGCCGCCGTGTTGTTGCTTCTGAGAAAGTCGGGCTGCGAACGCCATCCTCCATTCCGTAATGGCAGTGCTGTTGGGCAGGGCCGCAGGGCCGCAGGGCCGCGGGGCCGCGGGCCCTATGACGCCTATGACGCCTATGACGATAAAACGCGGTGTGAGGCGCGTGTCGAGAGCGTGCAGCCTGAGGTGCCAGCGGCGCCGCCCCGCCTGCGGCACGGAGTGCAGTGTGGTGTAGTCGCTTACGTCGGGGTCCACACAAATAACTCGCTCTTGTTCCTTTTTCCTTTTTTTACGCGAATTAAGTTTTGAGTTGAAAAGGCAGGAAAAATTCGGGTTAGAAGCGCGTGTTTCTTGTCCTCGACTCGATCCCTTTCTGCGTGTGGGCCGTCCCTGCCCACGGAGAGGCGGCGTCTCGTACTTCGTGGACATTCTGCGCGGCGGCCCAGATGCGCCCAGCAGAGCCGCCGCCGCGTACGAGAGCGAGTGAGCGAGCGGGCGAGGACGAACGGATGGACCCTGCCAGGTGGTGGGACAGAGACGGAAAATGGGTGAGGGCAACAAAGAGGCACGCAGTGGCGGCGGCGGCGGCGGCGGAGGTGGCGAAAGGAGAAGAGAGGGGTGAGCACTCACTCCATCCCCAGGGCCATACATCTCCGTCCGGCGTGGTATCTTCGCACGCACTAACGGGGGCGGCCGCCGCAGGGAGGCGAGGCGCTAGGCGAGGCGCTAGGCGGGCACAGCAGGCGCTGGTAGGCAGTGCTCCGGGCAGTGCTCCAGGCAGTGCTCCAGGCAGTGCTCCAGACAGTGCTCCAGGCAGTGCTCCAGGCAGTGCTCCAGGCAGTGCTCCAGGCAGTGCTCCAGGCAGTGCTCCAGGCAGTGCTCCAGGCAGTGCTCCAGGCAGTGCTCCAGGCAGTGCTCCAGGCAGTGCTCCAGTGCTCCAGGCAGTGCTCCAGGCAGTGCTCCAGGCAGTGCTCCAGGCAGTGCTCCAGGCAGTGCTCCAGACAGTGCTCCAGGCAGTGCTCCAGACAGTGCTCCAGGCAGTGCTCCAGACAGTGCTCCAGGCAGTGCTCCAGGCAGTGCTCCAGGCAGTGCTCCAGGCAGTGCTCCAGGCAGTGCTCCAGGCAGTGCTCCAGGCAGTGCTCCAGGCAGTGCTCCAGGCGGCACCGTCCCGGCGGCACACGCCGCGCTATTATTTCTGGAAAGAGCAACAACTTGGACGCTTATCTTATGGACCCCCGCCGCCGCTGTGCTGCCTACCTTTGACAGCGGCCGCCTTCGTTTCGCGGGAAGCGCGTCTCTCCGTCTCTTTCCCTCGCACACACACGCTCTCTGGTTGTGCTCCCGTCTCCCGGCGTGCCTCAGTAGCGGAACCGCGAATGTGTCTGCGCGCGCCCGCTGCTGCCTCCGCTCTTGTCACGGCACGGCGTGTGATGCGGATGCAGAGCTCCGCCGCTGGGGCCGTGAGCTTACAGGGCCGGGCTGCGCCGGGCTGGGCCGCCTTCTTCCCCCACGGTTTCCGCGTACAGCGGGAGGAAGGCGGTGGCGCGGTGGCGGTGAAGCTGTTTCTCTGACGCGCCGCCCTGTGTGTGCCTTGCTCTCCCCGCCGCCGCCCCCGCCCCGCTACCAGCATCATTTGGACGCTCGCGCATGTGTGCGTGCGTGCGTGTGTGTGTGTGTGTGTGTTGACATCTGTCGTTTGCTCAGCGCGCGGCCGCGCACCGGGTCACCTGCGCGCGCGCCTCGCACTCTCCTTTGATTGTGAGCCCCGCTCCGCCAGGCCCCGCCACGCTCCAGCAGGCTCCAGCAGGCGGCTGGAGAAAGGAGGGGCGAGCAGGCGGAGGTGCAAATCTCTCCCATGGAGTGTGCAAATATGCGCCTTTTGATGACGTCACCGTGATCCGTCTGCAGAGCACGCTCATTCACCGCTGTGTGTGTGTGAGTGAGTGTGTCCCCGTGTGTCTGTGTGTGAGGGTGTGTACCCAGCGGTGGCTGCCAAGGAATTGTCGGGCGAGAGCACCGCGCCAGTCAGCTGCAAACACTCAGTCGTCGTCCCCTTCTCGTCGTATTGGTATCGTCTTATACCTGTACACCTCTCTCTCTCTCTCTCTCTCTCTCTCTCTCTCTCTCTCTCTCTCTCCAACTGTATGTTCTCCCGATGGAAGACTTTCGGGGATCCACTATCCACTTCAACACCGAGTAGTGTGCAAATGAAGATGTTTTTTTTTTCTTTTAAATAATCGTGTCGGACTTTTACGGAGACATTGCGAGTGCTTTACAACCGCAGTCGGTGGCGCTGGCCGGCCGGGGGCTCATCTCCGGCGGCGTGTGCCCGCGTGTGCCAAGTGAAAGCCGGCGCGTGCTGCCGTGCTGCGGGGCGGGGCGGAACGGGGCGCCGCCTGTTCCGTTCGATCGGCTTGAGAACGGAGAGTCACAAGACACTGCAGGACACTGCAGGACACACGAGCGGCGGCGGTTGCTGCGATGGCGGCCGCGATAGTGCCCGGCCGGCCTGTGCGGTGCCGCGGTTATTTTACTCGGAGCGAGTGACATTTGGCCGCTACCTGCGCGGCGTGTGTGTGTGTGTGTGTGTGCGTGTGCATGTCATCAGGTGCGTGCGTGCACTCATGTGGTGCGCGCGTGCATGTGTGCAAGGCCCCCCATAAAAGCGGAGGGGAAAAGGGAGAAAGCCTTATGGCTGTGCGCGGCTCTGTGCGGTGCGGTGCGTGTCCCGCTGTTTTGCATCCCGAAATGGCAGCGCATGGTGATTGCCCATTTGGCGCGCGGCCCGCTGTATTTGTCATACAGCCGCGCCTGCTGCCCGCGCCCGTTTGGAGAGCAGGTTCGGCCGGACGACGGACGTGTCCCACTGAAAGGGCGTCCGCTTGCTGCAGCGGCGGCGGTGCCGTATGACGCCAGGGTTGATGCGCGGCTGATGCGGTGCACTTCGGCCGGGGTTTACAGCGCCTGCCTGCCTGCCTGCCTGCCTGCCTGCCTGCCGCCTCCGGTGCGGCGGCCCGGCCTCGGGGACGTGCGTGGGAGTGCGCGCTCAGCACGCGCTGCCGATGGTGCCAATCCCAGCATCCAGCAGCCACCCCCGGCCCCCGGCCTCCTCCTCGGCGCCCGCAGCCGGCCCGCACACACGCACGCGCACACGCACACACATGCGGCCCATACACTGCACACGACGCTCTGTGCCCCGCGGTGGCCTCGCCAGGCCTCGCCGGCCTCCTCCACTCCATACGCCTGAGTCGCGCGGCACTGGAGCGGGAGAAAACGTTTTCCAGCAGCTCTACATCAGAAAATAATAAATCATAACCCATTGGCAGTGGGCCGATTTCACGTCGGTAAACTCTCGTCGCAGGCAGAGATCAGGGTAAACGTCCTCGTGCGTTTTTTTGCCTTAATCCTCTCCCTGCCCTGTGCAAAGTCTGGCTGAAGTGCCGGGGGGGGGGGGGGGGGGGTCGCCTCCACACTCACACCGCGGCCTGGGAGCGTGCTGGTCCTGCCGATGTGATGTCACCGGCGCTGCCCGCGCCACCCTCCGTCAGCGCCGGATAGCCTTGCGTCAGCGACACCGCCGCGCGCTCTGCTTACCTGGGGAAAGGGCGGACGAAAATAAGAAGCCGGAGGCGGGAAAAAGGAGAAAGAACATGGGGAGCGAGGCGGAGGGAGAGAGAGGGAGGTGCTGCGGTGGGCGCGGGTGGGATTCGAACGCGCGTGACCCTGCTCAGCGCTCAGCGGCGGGCGGCGCTGGCCGCGCGGAAGCGGCAGACAGCAACGCCGCCGCTGGTGTCGCTAACCGTTTCATCCAGGCAGCTGAGTTTAATTAAACTTTGATGACGTAATTGTATCCGTCTCCCCGCGCGCGTGTCGAGGCTGCCGAGGCCCTCTCGGTGCGTCTCTCTCTCTCTCTCTCTCTCTCTCTCTCTCTCTCTCTCGCGCGCGCGCGCTCTTTCTTATTTGTTTCATATATTTCATATATATTTCATATATTACTTTTGTTCTCGCAGACGTTGCCGTGTGACTGTCCTACCGCAAATTTGCTGCCGGCGCAAAAGACGCTCTGCTGTTGTAATTTGTATTTTCCTCTCCCGTTTTCACCTCGGCTGCTGGTGCTGGTGCTGCCGGCGGTGGATGGGGTGGACGGAGAGAGGGGGGGGGGGGGGCTCGGACATTGCGCGCGACGGGTGTATTTGTGCTTTCGCTGAGAGCGGTTTTGCAAATATATAGAGAGAGAGGGAGTGCGCGGGGGAGGGGGCGTGGCTCCTGCGGGGGGCCACCCCTCCACAACACCCGCGGTGGCGGCAGTCTTCGCGGACGTCGCCGCCACCGCCGCACCAGCCGCGACGTCCGTGCCGCCGACCGGACCTCCCCAAGCCCGACGCGTTACGTGGGTTCGGCACGGCGCGGCCCGCGCGCCAACGTGATTGCAGGACGGCCCCCTCTCGAATCGATACGGCCATAATTTGCATGCGCCGACCCCCCGCCCGGAGCGGGGCAGGGCGGGACGCCCCGAAGTACATACACTCGCAGGCAGCGCGGGGTTGTACATGCTCTAATCGGGGTGTGATAGGCAAATGAGGGCAGCCCGCACGCCGGCCGGTGGGGAGGGGTGGGGGCTCGAGCCCGGCCAGCGGCGGAGCCGAGCCGAGCCGAGCCGAGCCGAGCCGAGCGGCCGGCCAAGGGCGACCGCGGTCTCCATCAGGTGTCATATTCGGCCGGCCCGCCTAGCTGTGCCGGCCTGCTGTGCCGCCGCCGCGGCCGCCGCGCCGCCGTGCTTCTAATTTGCCGCTCGTGGCCCCGTTCCTGGAGCCAAGGCTGTACATAAGAGCACGTGACGGGGGCAGCAGCAGTTAGGGGCAAGTGCGCGCGGTGTGAGAAACTGCCGGGGGGCGGCGCACATACAAACACCACACGACACGCACACACTCGCACACACACACACACACACGCGCAGCGAGCGTGACGTACGGTGACGGGTTACTGTAGCAGCGAGGCGAGTCATGGTTTCATTTACATGGGCACAGTGCACAAGAGATAGCTGCGCGTCGGTCGGTGCCCTGCACCTGCCCGCAGCTGCCCCGCACCTGTGCCGCACCTGTGCCGCACCTGTGCCGCACCTATCCCTCTGTGAGGTGTGAGGTGTGAGGGCCCCCTGCAGACAGGTGCCAAGTGACGGGCCGCCGCCTCTATCGAGCCTAATGACGGCAATCAGCGGCGCTGATGACTGTCGTCATGACGGCGGTGGTGATGATGATGACGGCCGGGAGGATGATCCCGGCGGCGCCCCTAATTGTGACCGGGCGGCCGGCGGCGTGCCGCCGTGCTGCTCCCCGGGCCGGCGCACATTTAGTGCGCCGCCGCTGCCGTCTTCTCGTTGGTGGTTTCAATTACTGCTCTCTGCGCTGCCGTACCGCTGCTGCCGGCGAGCCCAGCTCCGGGGGCCGTCCGTAAGCCACGCGGGGGGCAGCAGCTCCCGATAATGCACTCTCTCTCTCTCTCTCTCCTCTATTGATCGGCGGTCCACCTCTGGTCTCCCGCCGTCGGCAGCACCGCGTCTCGCACCGCGTACGCTCCTCACCTTTTATTGATGATTACGGAGCGTCGTAACTTTCCTCATCCTTCGGCGAGACTTTTATTTTATTTTCCCTCCTTGCCTCGGCGGCAGCGGCGCTCCCATCCTCCGTCGGCGGTGTCGGCTGGACTGCGGCGCCTCATCTGATTTTTCGCCACACCGCACGCCCCGCACCCGGGTGCCCGCCCCGTACCCGGGTGCCCGCGCGTGCCGTTTATTGCTCTCGTTCGCGATGCTCAGCCGTGCTCTGCCGTGCGCTGCTTTGCTATCCTCTCCGCTCTGCTGCGGCGGCGGATCTGTACGATTTGTGCGTGATTCACATTCGCTGGCGGAGGACGAGCGGCGGCTGCAGCGGTGGCGGCAGTGAGTTCTCTCCGTCCGGCGTTATCATGTAGTCAGCAGGGCCAACATTGCTGGCCGTTAATCGTTTGTTTTATTTTCGTGGCCGCTTTAGTTACTTGGTTCTCCTGGCGGTGTGCGGCTGATCCGAACGTATCCGGCAGCTGCGCCGCTGGGCGCCGCCCGCCCGCTCCGCGCGAGGACTGACAGACAAGCAGCTTTGTTTCCATTTTCGCGTGTCTCTTTTGTTTGTGCGCACCGCGCGGGGGGTGACGTGCGGAAGTGGGACTGGCAGATGGTAGTGTAAGGGGCCAGAGAGAGAGGGAGAGAGAGAGGGAGGGCAAGGGGAGGGCTGGTACGGTGAAGAAAGGGGATGCGGGCAAGAGAGAGAGGTGTAGTGGCTAGTTGGGGCCTGGGAGAGGGATGGACGGAGCATTGCCGCCCTTCGCTTATTTTGTGGCGCATGCTTGGAGACGGCGTAGCGCTGTGGGGTGGGGCCCCTCTCTCTGTCCTCCCTCCCCACCTGTGTACGCCCCAATTCCTCCACTAACCCCGTCTCCCTCCCCTCCCCCGCTCCCGGCTGGAGTGGCTCTTCCCCCCTCCGCGTCTCCGCGCCACTTTCTTGCAGCGAGATTCCACATGTGTGCTCGCGATTTTCTGGGCGGGGCCCGCGGGGCCGCGCCGGGAGATTAGGCAAATGTTTATTTGTTTGGTAAAGTGGGACGGGAAAGGAGCCATGCCGTGCCGGCCGGAAAAACGTCGTGGAGGACTTTGTCCCGGCGGCAGAGCGGCGGGGGCCTTATTTTCTCCTCCGTTCCATTCTTACCAATATTTTTTCTTCGGCGCGACAGCAGCTCGCCGATCAAAAAATATCAAAGAGAGAGTGGGGGCAGGAGGGGGAGAAAAACAAGGAGGGTGCGAAGGGGGCTGGTAGCTACAACTCGGAGAAATTCTATCAACATATGCGAGTGGGGAAAGCCAAGAGTACGTGTTTTTATTGCGTGTTTGCTTTTTGGGTGTTTGGACGGCCGTAAGTTTGGTGCCGTTTTGCGTATCGGTCGTGGTCGTAAGACAGGCAGAATTGGAGCGTCTCCAGGCCCCTCTGTAGCCGCGCTGTCTTCCCCCTCGTTGGCTCTGTGTTTGTTGGGAGGGGTTCTGAATACGCATTGAGTGCCGTTCCTGTTCAGTGGAGCACGAGCCGCCGCCGGGGCACTTTTGTGACCGAACGTTTTGTTTCGTTTGTTCCAGGTGAGTGCACTCCAGAATGCCATGCCGGCCCCCGTGGATGTAAGTATCTCTGCGACACCGCTTCTTTCTGCTCAGGCGCTGCGGGAGGGAACCGCCTTGTTTCTCTCTGTCTCTCTCACGCGGCCGACTCTGTCTCTGCCGGAACCCTTTCGTCTACAAACTTTCCTTCCTCGCTCCAGCCCTGCTTATCTCCCCCAAAACCTTCATAAAACGTGTTTCACTTCTCCGGGGTTTTACTTTCATTTTCCTTTGCTCGCCTGGATGTTGAGCTGGCGCCGCGGGTGCAGGTGGCCCTGCCGGCTGGCTGCGTGTGGCTTGTGGGCCGCCGCGCGGTGTTCTCCGTCGCGCAGCGCCGCCGCGCCAATCGGGAGCGCCGCATTGCGAAAATAATAGAAATAATAGTAAGGACGGCGACGGCCCGCCCATTGTACGGCGGCCGCGGCGGCCGCGGCAGCCCCGCCCCGCCCCGCCCCCCCAAGCCACGCCACGCCACGCCGCGGTGGAAAACGGAACCCACGCAAGAAAACGGCTATTTGGCACTTGTAGTATTTCATGTCCGCCCGGCTCGGCTTGGCTCGGCCGGCCCCCACGGCTCCAGCCGCGACCACCGCGCGTGCGCGGGGCGTGGCGCTGAAAAATCGGGTCACACTTTGAGGGGCAAGGATGCCGGGGGGGGGGGGGGGGGCGTGGCCCGGCTAATGAATGGCGGGCCGCGCGGGGTTTCTTGTTTGCATGCGCGCGGCCCCGGCGTGTCGCAATGCTTCCATATACTTTATGTATTTTTATATATTCATATGGCTTTTTATCGGGAGTAAAAGTGACCTTGTTTAAATGAAAAGCGTCGCCCGGCACGTTGCTCGGAGCGCTGCTGGGCTGCTGGTTGCCGTGGTGTTCGCTAACGCTCCCCGTGACGTGACGTGCGACTCGCCGCGAGCCATCGGTGTGGGTCCGAGTCCGAGCCGAGTGAGTGGAGCCGGCGGCGGTGTGGTGCCGTGTTCCTGGCGGCGACACCCCGATCACCTCCACGCGGCCTGGCCTAACAGGTTGCCGCGGGCCCCGGGCCCCGCATGCCGTCGCCACGCCCTCTTGATTTGTTCGTCTAGCGCGGCCCGCCGGCAGCAGCGGCAGCAGCGGCAGCAGAGGCAGAAGCCGCGGCCGGCGCGTTTTTAATTTGCTGGGGTGCAGCTGGTCCGCCGCTGCCGCTGCCGCCGCCTCGCGGACGTTCCCACGTACCGTCTAGTCGGGGAAGGCGATTCGGCGCGGCGCGCGGGCTGCCGGCCGGGCCGCTGTCACTGCCGTGAGGACTGTGCGGCCGTGTCGGCCCCGGCCCCGTCCGCAGCGGGGCACGGCGGCACGGCGGCACGGCCACGGTCCATAGCACTACCACTACGCCGCCGACTTTCCCCCGGACACCGCGGCGGGGCGTGGCGGGGCGTGGCGCGGGTCGGCGCGGGTTCGAGTCCCGGCCGTGCCGCGGGTCGGACGACGCATTTTATTCTGCGGCCCGCCTGCCCCCCCAGCCCAGCCCGGCCGCGCTGCTGGCCCCGGCGGCGGCGGCGCTGAGATATGACGGGCGTCGTCCGCCTTTGCGTTGGCGCGCGCCCAAGTGCACGCTAAGGAGACTGCCCGTACCCTCCCTCTCTGTCTCACACGACACCCCGCGCATCCGTCTCTCTCGCTCTCACTCACCCCGCCGGGGCGCGGGGCCCGGGGCGCGCGGCAGCCTCGCCGTGGGCATCGGCGCCCCGCGCGTCAAGCTTCAATGTTGCCTTTGTCTAAATTAGCCAGGGCCGGGGGGACGGCGGCGCCGGGACTGCTGCACCCGCTCGGGGGCGTCCATAAACCACATGAGGTGCTCGGCGTGTTCTCTGAGGGTCACGTGACTGCCGGCCGGCCCCCTGCGACGCCCCACGGGCCCCTCGGGCCCCTCGGGGGGGCCCATGGGAGTTTCATCATCGCCCCTCAGCCCGGTTCCCGATGAATTCTCTTGTTGGACCCTTCCGCCCTGTCATGTGACCACGTTACCTACCCCCCGCGGGGCGTCCCTCATGCCCTCCGCATGGTCCCTCCCATGGGACCGCGTCCCCCGTGGGCCTGCCGGGCCACTCGCCCGTGGGTCCCTCACGGGAATCGGCCCTCCGTGAGGCCCCCGATGACCCCACATAGGGCCCTCTCTGGGGGGGGGGGGAGCGGCCGCGTACCAGCTTTACCGCTATTAATAATGCCTACGCGACACAAAGCTGTCGGGGGGGGGGGGGGGCGTCAGCTGACCGCCAAACCGTGCCGCGGCGGTGGTGGATCGGAGTCGACAGCTCGGGGGGAGCGGGGGGCGGAGCAGGGCCGGTGTTGGCGAAACGTATCGCTCTCATTAACAACACATCGAGTCTTGGCTCGAAGCGCACATTTATTTTTTCCCGGCGTTGCCATGCTATGTGGTCAGTGGCCGCGCACCACCGGACTGCCCGCCCCCCGGCCCGCACCCCCGGCCCGCACCCTCCGCCCCGGCCGCTGCCGCCGCCGCCTCCCCCCTCACATCCCCCGGCTGTCCGCACGGCGCACGGTCTGCCAACTCCGGAAGCGAGAAGGCTAGCGCCGTGCTGCGCTGCGCCGCGCCGCGCTAGGAATCGCACGCATGCCTTGAGCCCGGCGCGGAGCCGAGAGCCGAGATGACTGCGAGGAAAGTTCGGCGAATGGAGTGCCTCTGAGGCGGGGCGGGGCCGTCGGGGCCGCGGAGCGACGGGAAAGAATTTTCCTCTCGTCAGCGCGCGGCGGAGATGGCAGCAAACAGACACCATTCTTCACCAGACGAGCCGCCGACCTCGCCACCCGCCATAGTGCGTTAGGATGCCCGCCCGCACGGGCCACGGCCACGCTCGG
Organism: Megalurothrips usitatus; assembly: GCA_026979955.1. Lineage (NCBI taxonomy): Eukaryota > Metazoa > Arthropoda > Insecta > Thysanoptera > Thripidae > Megalurothrips > Megalurothrips usitatus. Next base: position 20,362,923 of record CM049592.1, read on the forward strand.
CTGGGCGCGGCGGCGCAGCGAGGCTTGGAGGCTCCGAGGCCCGCGGAACGCACCATTTCTCCGTTTTTTCATGTAACGCGTCTGCCGTTAACCGCATCTCCTCTAACGGCGCGTCGCGTGCACATAAATCCCTTCAGAATGCAGTGCGCTCCGAGATGCTTCCCTTCTTACCAACCCTTTCCTTCCTGCTCCTCCTGGCATTCCTCTCGTCTCGGACCGGGAGCCGGGAGTGAGTTCATCGGCCGGCGCTGCGTGCCCTTTAGCGCCCCGCGGCCCGGGGCCGGGTCCTGGGGCCCTGGGGTCCTGGGGCCCTGGGGTCCTGGGCGCCGGGCCCAGCACGCGAGGGACGCGGGAATGTGGCCGGCCGCCGCCCCCGCCGCCCCGAGCCCGCCGGGCCGCGCCACCCTCCTCAATTTATCAAGTTAACTTTCCCCTTTGAGGCTTGACAATGCCCCCCGTGCCGTCGTCACCGCTGTCTTGGTGGTGCTGCCGGGGGTTGCTGTCCGTGACTTCTGTGTGTGTGTTGGTGGGAGAGAGAGAGAGAGAGAGAGAGAGAGAGAGAGAGAGAGAGAACGTGACACAGAGAGAGATGACGTGCTGTGACGTTTTCGAAGGGAAGAAAAACGACATGGGGTCGGTATTCGAAGTCGCGACGGCTCTGCGGCTCTCGATCAGTGGGCGGCACCATGAGGGTCGAGGCTGCAGAGGCGGCAGGGCGGGAGGGCCGGGGCGAGGCAGAGGCTGCCGGAGGGCGTCGTGGCGGCGGGGTTGCCTGCCCGGGGACACCCGGGGCCGACGGGGTCGTTGAGGAGCCCGTCCCGACGAGGGCCGTTCCGAGGGCGCGTGGCTGACGGGGTCCCCCGCTGTGCCCCGCTGTGCCCCGCGGGGCCCCGCCGTCCCCTGTGGGTCTCGTGGTCCTCGCCCCGTCCCCGTCGTGGCCGCCGCCGCCGCCGCTGCGCGCCGCGCTAAAATAGCCACTACTGTCCCAGTCCATTTCAGAGAATGGGGGTGGGGGGAGGGTGTGATAATGTGCGTACGTGCTTGCACGAGAGTGGGAGAGAGAGAGAGAGAGAGAGAGGGAGAGAGAGAGGGAGGGAGGCAGGCAGCCGCACGGAGAAGAAGGCTGCGGGCTGCCGCGGTGCGGCGCTGATACACGCCCCCCGCTCCCAATGCCACCTGTCAAAACCGTTTGGCGCCGAAGGGTCCAGGTCCGGCCGCGGGTGCGGGTAGGAGGTGGGAGGGGTTCGCCGCCGTCACCGCCGCCCCCCGCCGTTGCGCCGCCGGCTACCGGACCACACCGGACCGAGGCAAAGGCCATTGGGGCGGCCGGAGGGGGGAGGGGGCTGATGTATATAACGGTACGGCCGGCATGGCGTGTCGGCGCGGCCAGCGCAGCCCTCAGCGTAGCCGTTAGCCTCCATCGCAGCCCACCAGCGCAGCCCCTTCCCCTGGCTCGGGTGGGTGACGCCGCCCCGGGCCCGGGCCGACTCTCGTTGTTCTAAGAGGAGGTCCCCGCCGACCCCCGTCGACCGCCGGCGGCCCCCGGCGGCCCCCGGCGGCCCCCGGCGGCACCCGTGCCAGCGGATGTTGCTTTCTTTGACCGCGCGGCGCGTTAAAGCACGCCAGAGCCGTGAGTTGCACAGGCGCGATGTGCACGACTCCGGGCTTATCTCCGGGCTCTCCTCCGCTCCCCTTCGTTAACTCGCTCGCACCTGTTCTGTCGCGTTTCCGTTCCTGCGGCGTCTCCTCCGTACCGCGTCGTCGTCCCTCGGAGTGTAGCCGCGGGCACCGAAAGTACGCGCTGGGGTCCCCGCCCCGCCGGCCGGGCCGAGACTGTTAGAGACTTGCCGGTTCGGAGCTGTCTGAGAGGGGCGGGGCGGGGGCTCTTTGAGGGCTGCCCGGGCCACACTGCACGAGTACAGGCCAGCCCGGCGCCCGTCTCTCGCTTTGAATGTTTCTATTTTTAGGGAGATCGGCCCGGCGCTTTGCCTTAGCAAGGGGGGAGCTTCACGAGCGGCCGCAGGGGGGGGGGGGGGGGGGGGGGGGGTTCATACGCCACCGACCAGTGGCGTAGGCAGCCCTAGGCGCCGGCTGTACGGCTGTACTGCGGGCCGTGGGGCATGGGCCACCGGCCGGCCGCGCTGTGTCCGTGGGGGGGACGGGTGCGCCGCCCCCTCCCTCCCGCACTCCCTCGGCAAGCCTCAACGATCCTAATGCCGTTTAGAGAGTGGTCAAGCTTGCTGCCCGGCAGAAATCCACCTGTTACCTGGTCCGTGTCGTGTCGCGCCGCGTCCCCGAAGCCCCACACACACGCACGCCTCTCTTGCCCGTGTGGTCGTGTGGCCGTGGCCCCTCCGGCCGCTCTCGGTGCTGAGCAGTGCTGAGCCGCCACAGAGTCACAGAGCGCCCCTCGGCGTGACGTGATTGGTGCTCGGGTAGGAGGGGGGGGGGGGGTTCCCACGGCTGTGATGATGGGGCCGTGCACGGCTCTCGGTCCTGTAGTGCTCAGCACACGGCGCCCTGCTCCGGTACGGACCGCCATCATGAAATATTCCCGCCGAGGTGTGAATAAAAGAGCAACGCGTCCCCATAATGCCTCGCACAGTAAAGGCCGCGGTGCTGCCGGCGGGCCCCGGGCCCAGCAGCCCAGCAGCCCAGCCCAGCAGCCTGCGGGAGCAGGTGATGGTGATATGTGGAAACTTCTCTTCACCCGGCGGGAAGTTTGTGCGCCAAGTTTTCGATCAATATTTCAGCGTGGTGGTCCGTTCGCTTCCCGTTTGCTTTCTGCTTCTCGCTCCCCCCCACTCCACTCTCTTTCTCTTTCTCTCTCGCTCTCTAGCTGCTATCCCCCTCCCTTCCCCACGCGGTAATTTCAATAAACAATTCCAATTCCGCGTTCTCGAGTGGTGGGGCGAGGGGATCTCGACTGTCGCGTGAGGGTTCTCATCGGCGGTTCTGCGCTCACGGGTCGGCTGCGCCTAAGTCCCAAGAAGCAAGGATTTTGCCTCCGACCCCTTTCGGACCAAGTATTTGAACCCGCGCGGCACATGACGTGGCGATCTCCGCGCCGCCGAATTCCTCCGCGCCCGTCAGGTGGCTGTTTTTACGACGTCGGTTTACAAGACAGTGGCTGCGGCGCGGCCGTTTCCTGCAGCCGGGCCGGCCGGGCACCCCCGCAGCCCTCCTCTGTGTTCTTCGCGCCCTTCCCGCGCCCGAACCAAACATTGCGCCGTATAAATACAGCCCTGCCGGGCCGGCCTCGTGCTTAGCGCCCCCCCCCCCCCCCCGTCCCAGCACCACCGATGCGTCGCCATGCGCAGATCGGGAAACGTTGCGTGATCGCTTTTACGACCGACTCAAAACCATGCGAATCGCGAAGTGTGGTGCGCTTCCGTTACACGCTCGCGGAGACGTGTGGGTTTGTCGTAAAACAGCGCCGCGATGTCCCTTTGAATCGACCGTGTAGAGAGAGAGAGAGAGAGAGAGAGAGAGAGAGAGAGAGAGAGAGAGAGCGGGCGGCGACACGGCCACGGCAAGGGCGCGCATGACAGCTCCGGACGAAACTGTGCGCACGCACGAATGTGTGCGTGTGTGTGCGTGTGCGCGAGGCAATTCGCGTGCCGCAGCAGTGTGTGCGTAAGGATGTGGCGCGGCCCGGCCCGCCCCGCCCGCGGCACGGCTGTGTGCTGTGTATCGGGGCAGAGCCCCGGCCCCCGGCCCCGCCAGCTGCTCCCGCCCGCAACACCCAGCGGCGCGGCGGCCCGGCGGCCCGGCGGCCGGCCTAAAGGGAGGAGCGGCAGGAGCTCCACAGCTCCACTCTTGCATGAGCCGACGCGCCCTTCTCTTCTCCCTGTCCGGCCGCCGCCGCTGTCGATGGGGGAGATGCCCGCCGAGGCCAGCCATAGCGAGGCGCACCGTGGTGTGAGGGTCCGCGGCACGGCACCGTACTGCCCCACTATCCGCTCGCGTGCGTCCGAACCAAACTGCCCCTGCCCTCTTCTCCCTCTTCTCTCTCTCTCTCTCTCTCTAGCGCTCTCTCTCTCTCTCTCTCTCTCTCTCTCTCTCTCTCTCTCTCTCTCTCTCTCTCTCTCTCTCTCTCTCTCTCTCTCTATCTCTCTGCCCCGCGCTGCGTATGTAGCGGCAGGCTCGGGCGGCGTGTGGGGTTTCGCGGGGGGTGGGTTGGGTTGGGATGTTCCAGAAATGAGAATCTTTGATGTCGACGCGGAAGGGTCCGCGATCCCCCCTGCGGGACCCCGCCGCGCTCGGCAATTCTTTTCGGTGCGTGAATGATGCGCCGGTACGTGTAGGACGGCCCCCGGACCCCCCGCGGCGCCTCGGCGCGGGGCAGGACCCCGGCGGGGCCCTTGTGGTCCGCCGGGGCGGGTCCCGGGGAGCAGGCCGAGGGGGCCGCCGCGGCCTTGTTTCCGCCACCATTGAATTATGGGTGGCAGTGGCGCTGGCGCTGCAGGCCATCGATTTGTTGTGCCGCCGGGCGCGTGGCGGCGCGTGGCGGCGCGTGCCCCCGACCAGCCTCCAGTGTGGCGTGGGCGGCACTGAGCCCAGTCCTGCTGCCCGGCCGCTGCTGCTTCTTCTGGGGCGTCTGGCCTCCGAGGCTCCGGGGAGCCGGCTGCCGCTGCTGCCTCCTCCCCCCGGCCTCCTCCTCCGGCCTCCTTCTCCGGCCTCCTCCTCCGGCCTCCGCCCCCGGCCTCCGCCCCCGGCCTCCCCCTTCCGCCCTCTGGACCGGGGGCCGGGCCGGGCACCCCCCGCGCACAGCGCACAGTCTGCAGATGTATCGATGTCCGTGTCTATCGAGTGCGTGGCGTACCCGGCCGAGCCGAGCGGAGCGGAGGGACCGCCGCCAGCAATGTCGCGTCGTCAAGAGAGGAATAACGAAGCGCGGGCCTCAGTTCACACCTCCCGGCCAGCAATATAGTTACCCTGGGCGGGCCGTGTTGAGTTGGCCTTCTCCTGCTTTCTTCCTCTCGCCCCCTCCCCCGCCCCTCGCTCTCCTGCTTCTGTCTTCTCTCTCTTTGTCGGGATAAAGTTGCGTAACGGGAGGCCGCCCCCTCCTCCTCTGGCCGCCCCTGTCGCTAACGTGCGTGTCTCTTGTGCGCAGGTGAGTATACCGGCCGCCGTTCCAGACCCCAGTGCAGTAGCACAAGTGAGTACCGCGCCACTTCTTATCCGCATGACAGCATGCCGACGACGCAACGACTCCGACCCGCGCGGGGGACGGCAACGGTGCCAGCGGCACACTCCCACTCACAGATTTGTCAGCGCCACTGGAACTCGGAAAAGCACAAAAGGGAAAAGAAAAATCTTTGTCCTAACAAATTTTGTGACAAAGCCATTGGTTCGGTAGCCAAGGAGCAGCGTTACGTTGTAACTTTTCGCTCGCCCCTAAAGAGCGTCAGAACAACGGAACCTTTGGACCCGCGCCGCCGGTGGGGTCGTGCTCATGCTAATGATTCTTTTGTTTTCTTCATCGTCAATATCTTTTTTTCTTTTTTTTTCGTTGACATTTTTTAAACTTCATCGGTGTACCTGTCGATGTTCCCGTCCTCAAAGTGCGTGTTCGCGCCCTCCGCCCGGCCGTGCGCCCTCGGCCCGCCGGGCGGCCGCTGTCGCGCCTTAAGAGTTGCAGCAGTATGATAAACGGCTGGTTGCTGCTGCTGCTGCCGCCGCCGCCACGATCGATCTGTCTGTCTGTCCGTCTCTCTCCCGCCCCCTCGCCAGCCCCGTGTCGCCGGTCTCTCTCTCTCCTTCGCACCTTTTTGCTTGTATTACTGTAACGAGGCGCGGACGGGACAACGACGACGATAGATAGGCTCGTAATTTAGAATGCAGCGGAGGGGTTGGGGGTACCCGTTTTAGCCGCTGCGCTGCCGACCCGGTGATGCATCCCCGGGAGTGTGCGGGCGCGCGCGCGCCAGGCTGTGAGTGATATGCGGCCGCCGCCGCGCCGCTGCCGTGCCGCCGCCTCGCCGCCGCCGCTGTCCGCGACTCGCCGCTAAATGCATCTGTCCGGGGCCGCCGGGCGGACGCCGGCCGCATTAGCACGATTACCAATCGAAGCCGTGGCCCGGGCTGGGCCGGGATGTGCCCCAGGCGGCCCCCGCCGCCCCCGCCGCCCCCGCCGCACCCCCGCCGCTGGCAGCAGGTCCCGCCGGCCCCGCCAGCGACTGCAATAGACTTTAGGGGTTGCGCAACCACCCACCCGCTCCTCCACTCCCTCCCCGCCTGCTGCTGGCGACTCTTCTCTTTGTCGGCGCCACCCCCCGGGCCCCGGGCCCCGGGCCCCGGCCGTCTTCACCTACTCCGCAGCCAGCTATTCGCTGTGCGCCCCATTGCGCCGCTGGCCTGGGGACGTGCGGCGCGGCCCCGCGGGGGGTTCGAGTTTATGCAGTTTGGCGATTCGTACTTAATGCTAACTGTGTGGGCAGCCTCCCCCTGCAGGCCGTGAGCCCGCGGCGTGGGACGGCCGAGAGGGGGCCGAGGGGAGGCCGACGGGAGCCGACGAGGGAGGCTCGCAGAATTATGTGGGGAAACGACAAGTTTTCTCTGCACTTTTATTTTTATTTATTTTTTTTTCGTCGAGTTCGCCCTCATTAGAGGCAGCCTAAGTGTTTTTACATCGCGGTCGACTTTTCTATCCCTCTCGTTGAGAGGAGAGAGAGGGGGGGGGGGGGGGAGGGAGGGAGGGAGGGAGGGAGAGATCCTGCGGAGTTAGTGGGCGTGGGCATGGGCTCGCTTCTCCGTTTGGTTTGCCTCTATTAGTTGAGGGAGAAAATTGGCAAATAGGCGCGCGGGCCGGGTCCGTATTCCGGCGGATTCATCTCCCCGGCGGCGGCTTTCATGCAATGCCGTCGTTACGCGCCTCTTGTTTTGCCAGAAACGGTTCCCCGGAGGCCGCATTGGCGTCACTTTTCCCGAGAAGCAGAGCAGACCCTACGCAGCGCTCAAGTACCCGAGCAGTCTGTGCGGCGAGAGGCTCCTTGGGAAGGTCCCGTGGCCCCGTGCCCCGCAGCCTGCGTACGTCCTCTCCTGATCCGACCTGGTCGTTCTCCTGGGAGCCTCGCCCAGTCGGCCCTGCGCCCCGGTGCCCCCGGTGTAGAGGTGTGATGCGCGCGCTCGGTGCTCCGCGGGACTCGCAGCCCCCGCGGCCGGGGTCGCTCCCCGCGCACGCCGCACGCCGCACATCACGTTACGATAAGGCGCTGCCGGGCCCGGCCGGCCCGCCACGACGGTTCTGCCCGGTCTGGGCAGCGCGTCGCACGCGGGGCGGGTTCGTTAATCTCCTCAGATAATATGCAGATTCGGACGTAAGTGGGCCTCCCTCCCGCGGGGGGCGGGCCGGGCCGGGCCGCTGCCACCACTGCTCGGCACGCGGCGCTGTGGGACGCACAACAGCAGCAGCAGCAGCAGCAGCAAGGCAACAACATGTAGAAGGCGCAGAGGGAAATGGTTAAAAATGGAGAAAGAAGTGTGATTAAAAGGGGGCCGCGCGGGCTGCGGTGTGCCGCACTCGCCAGCGGCACCCCGCGGCGAGGATTGTGTCGTGTTGCCGTGCGGCGTGCGGTCGGCTTGTGCCGCCGCTTGCGCGGTCCGCGGTCGGCGCGCCGCGGCGGCGGCGGCGGCGGCGGCGGTCGCGTGGCTGCGGGGGCGCGCCCAGGCTCGGGGGCACGGCCGCGACACGGTCGGGGTGTGAGCGTCAGGCCGGAGCAGCTCGGCACGGTTACCCAATGTGGAAAAGAAAAGAAAACTAAGCGATACACATATCTGAGAGATTCCACGTGTGTGTGTGTGTGTGTGTGCCCTCACCTCACTCACTCACTCTATGTCGCGTCGTGTGTTCCGCTAGCGGTGGTGCCGCTGCCTCCCCTTTGATCGGCGCGAGCAGGGCGTAGGCGTGTGAGGTGAGCGTGTAGCCTGTTTGTTGGGGCACTTTCGGGCGATCCTCTCTCAGCTGGAGCCCGCTCAGCACGCTCAGCGCACGCTCAGCACGCTCAGCACGCTCAGCACGCTCAGCACGCTGCTGGTGCCGTCGCGGTGCCGCGGAGACCCTAATAGCCGTACGCTGCGCCGAAAACTTCTCGTGTGTCGCACTCCCCACCTATTTGCATATCGCGTATGCCCCGCCCCCCTGCGTGCGCGTATCTATCTCTCTCTTGGAGAAGTTTAAGACCTTTCATGTGCATGTATGTGCGCGCTCTGGCTCTCCCTCTCTCTATATATTACATATATAATATATATTTAATTGGCCCTCTCCCCTGGTTAAGACGGCGGCGCCTCGTTGCTGCGCGTCGCGTCGCGGCCCATCATGATGAGCCTCGTGGCCTCCGGCAGGCCTCCGGCAGGCTGCATGCGCTGCTTGTGTGGTGTGGTCAGCCGTTATCGGAGGCAGTCATCGCTCACCGCGGCCGCCGCTGCGCGCCATACATCAGCAGGGCCCGGCAGCAGCCCGGCAGCAGCTCGGCGTCAGCCCCGGCCCAAGTCCTGACCCCCCGTCAGAGCAGGGTGAGGGAGATGGAGCTGGAGGGGGGGGGGGTGCGCCGTGTCGGGCCGCGCTCTCTCGGACGGCTCTATTCGCGATCGCTTAAGGGCTGTCCATTTGTTACCTTACTAGCGGCAGCGGGGCGTGTACATTTTTCCAGTCCTCCCTCCCTCCCTCCCTCCCTCCCTCCCTCCCTCCCTCCCTCCCTACCTCCCTCCCTCCCGAGGAGGCGGGCGGGCGGAGTGCTCCGTAGCGGCCGGCGGGGAGGTGGGATGTGGATGTGGAAGTGCGAACAAGGCCGGAAGTGTGGGAGGCGGCGGGGGTGAGGTGCATTTACAGAGTTGCTGTGGCCGGCCTGCGGTCTGCGATCTTCCGCTCTCTGTCTCCCTCTCCCGCCGTGACTCGCACGGTGGCCGACCAGAGCAAACGCGAATACCGGAAAGAGAGAGGGAGAGAGAGAGAGGGGGGGGGGGGGGCACGGAAGGAATAAAGTAAAAACGGTAACAGGAATCGTGTTGCTTTCAGTTTCGCAATAAAGAGAAGCCCCGCTCGCCGCGGCCCGGCTTTGTGGCAGCAGCGGCACACGGGCCGGGAGGAGGCCGGGAGGAGGCCACTCACTCCGGCTTGCCGCTGACCCGGTCTGCGCAGCGCCCCGCGTCGAGTTCCGCCCCGCCTCCCCCTCAAACCCTTAAAACTTTTGCCCGAGTGTTGGGACTCTGGGGGCCAACTGTTGACCCGGAGAACCCTGCCGGGCGCGTGGGCGTGGAGGAGGAGGGGTGGGGGCGCGGGGGCGTGGAGGAGGAGGGGTGGGGGCGCGGGGGCGCGGTCCCTGCGTCCTGCAGCCCGGCGCCCGCGGGGTAGGCAACGCCGGCCCCGGCAGCGCTCGCGGGCCGTGCGGGCTGGCCTACCCCGGTATCCGCAGGCGCTCCGGCCGCCGCCGTGCCGCCGCTGTCACCTCGCGTACTTATGGGATGCGCTTTTCCCCTTCTTTGTTTTATTTTCATCCACGAAAGGCGCCAGTGACTCGCACTTCGCACAGCTGTCAAAGTAAAAGGGAATTGTCCCTAGAGCAGCAGCAGCAGCAGGGGAGGGGGGAATACGTTCTCATTCCTGCAGTAACGACGTGAGGCGCTGCCCTCTCGGCCCGTCGCTGGCGCTGCCCGCGGCCCCCCGGGTGGTTAGCAGTGTCGGGACGCGGCCCGGGGCCGGCGCCAAGGCGGCCCATTGTAGGCCAGAAATATATCGCGGCACGCTCAGAGATTTGTGTGCGGCGCCGTGTGGCGCGCTCTGCCGGCGGTGCCACCTGACGGCGCCGCGTCGTGCCGCCCCGCCGCCCCGCCGCCCCGCCGCCCCGTGTGTGACAGCCGATCACGGAGGGGGCGGCGTATCGTTGCATTGCGAGTTTTATAGATGAGCGAACGCCGTGCAGCGCTTTCGCCTTCCGCCCGTCACTCATCTCCCCTCGTACACCACCGGCAGGGGTGTGTGTGTGTGAGAGAGAGAGAGAGAGAGAGAGAGAGAGAGAGAGAGAGAGATAAGGGGCGGAGGTGGTGGGGGGAGATGGCGGCAGATACCAGGGGGCGGGTTTCAAAGGGAACATTCTCAAAAGTTTCGCTGTAAAATTGAAAGGCATAAACTTTGAGCACGAATGTCACGAGGTGCCTGTTCCTCACTCGGGGAGACATGGGGTGGGAGAGAGTGGGTCCGCCCCGCCGGTTCCGCAACACAGATTCTCCTCCTGCTTCACTGCCCCGCCTGCCTGCCTGTCTGTCCGGCCCCCGCGGCGTGAGGTGACGGGGCCGGAGGGGGTGTCCCCGCTGCGCACGCGTGCATGCGTACCTCGTACCTCCCGGCTGGGAAAGCAATCACCCCGAATGATTGCGTTGCGTTACGTTACGTTTGCCAAATCCCTCCCCCCTGCTTTTCCAGCCCGCTGGGCTCGGCGCGGCGCGGGCCGTGCACACCGTGTGTAGGCACCGCCCGGGGCACTGCCAAGCACTGCCGAGCGCTGCCGGGGGGTGGTAACACGCCAAAGCGTCCCGTTCCCGCTCCGTACACCCAGGATTATTCATCATATTCTTCACCGTGTACATGCGGGCTCAGAGCTTGGCAACTGTCGTTGGGCGTTTGTCGTTGGGCGTGCGTGGTGCATGTGTCGTGCCCGGACCCGGCTCGGCGACTGGGTGTCGCTTACAGGCGCGGCTGCGCTGCGGCGTGCGGCCCGGCGTGAACACATGCCGAACGCGCTGTCACGGCGTCATATCCGATTGGGTTGCCCCCGCCCCTCCCGCCTCCTCCTCCTCGTGCTGTCTCCGAACCGAACGAGACAGGAGGGCAGGACTTGGCAGGGCGAGGGCCCGCAGCCAGCCAGGTGATATACCATACAGCAACTGCCATGCAGCCCCCGGTGCCTGGCGCCCGCCCCGCCCCGCCCCGCCCCGCCCACGCTGTCGGCTGTCGGTCTCAATCAGTTATTGCTGTTGCCCGTGAAGACGCAGCCTTTTGGAAAGGGATGAGGATGAGGGACTAGAGGCGCGGGGTGGGAGGGCGGCCCGGCGGCCCCCAGCCAGTCATCTGCACCGCAAATAAGGGGGGCCTCCGAAAATTACGTGGGAGATGAGGGAGGCGCTCGGCGGAGGCACGCCCCGCTCGGCAACCATCTGGTGGTCGCTCGTGGCGGGCGAGGGCAGCCGTTACTGTACTGTACGGCGATCCGGCGGCCTTTTTGCGCTTCGCCCCCGCGTTTGATCTTTGTTTTATGTCGCGAACTCGGAGAGACAGAGAGAGCCAGGGGGTGTGGCGCTGTAAGGGACAAACACGCGAGCTTCTCTTTAATTTTTGCCACGCGTTGCGCTGCCCTTTTTCATGTTCTCCTTCGATTATTTTTTTTTATTTTTCGCGAACACGTCGCGTTGGTCTCGTTCCCCATCTTGCGCGCACGTGCGCGGTGCAGGGTTGCAGAGGACGCGGCGCGGGAGCATGGGAGGAGGAGGAGGAGGAGGTGGGTGCCTCCGACAGCCCTGTCCATAATCTTGGCGAGGAGCGCGCAGCGGTATCGGGTAGCTTCCGGGAGCCTTTGGTCGGGTCTGTGGTGCGCTGCGCACTAGTTGGTGCCCGGCCCGCGTACCTCTCTCTCTCTCTCTCTCTCTCTCTCTCTCTCTCTCTCTCTCTCTCTCTCTCTCTCTCTCTCTCTCTCTCTCTCTCCGCGAAGAGGAAGATACCCGCGGCAACTTTGTTGCGGGGGCGGCGCGGCTGGCGCCTGCTTGTTACACCGTGGAGGCGGCCGGAATTTGGAATGGCTATGTTAGGGATCCGAGCGGGCGCGGCGGCGGATCCAAAACTTTTCACGCGGGGTGCGTCGCGCGAGAGGAGGCCGCGTGTGCCAAGAGTGGTCGTTAAGCCTGGCGCTGCCGCTGGCGCCGCGGCGAGCTCACCACGAGTGCTCTGCTCCCAGGACGGGCCCCGCCGCGGCCCGAACCCTCTCCGCCCTGTGTGCCGCATAGGAAAATTTGCCCGACACTGCTTCCAATTCGCATGTGACGCTTTATTTACGGCTTTAGCGGGCAGAGAGAGAGAGAGGGGGGGGGGGGGGGGGAGATGGGGGAGCAGGGAGGGGGCCTGTTAAGGACGGACAAGGGGGTGGCTGATCGGACTGCCGGGGCCACAGGAGGAGAGGAAGAGACCAATGACAGGATGTCCCCGTGCGTGGCGGGGCGGGCGGGGCGTGGCGGTGCGGTGAATGGGAGAGGGATGGATGAGGGCCGAGTAGCGTGGGGCTGTGCTGAGCCGGGCCCGAGTCCGGCCGGAGCTGTCATATTCGCTCGGCCCCTACTGACCCCCTTTTACACCTCGCCTCTCTTTCTATCGCTCTCTCTCTCTCTCTCTCTCTCTCTCTCTCTCTCTCTCCTCACCCACACACACTCACACACACTCTCAGCCCTCCCTTGCCGCTAGAGCGGCGTGTAGCGTTCCGCTCATCTGCGAAAAACCATCACGGGCGCGCCCCGAAAATCTCCCCATCTCCCTTCCTCCCCTCGCCTCCTCTTCCCTCTCGCAGCGGCGCGGCGCTGTGCCATCGATAAACGTCGTTCGTGTCAGACCACGCGTTAAAACCCTTTTGGTCCCCGCGGCGGGCGGGCGGGCTGCCTGCCTACGGGCAGGGCCGGGGCGCCGCCCGTCCTGTGACTGGCCAGCCGTGTGACACGTGTTGGTGCGGCTCTGTGCTGCGCGGGGGGGGGGGGGGGTGGACGGGGCCGCATGCCGCCCCCGGCGAACAGAACACTGGCTGCTGCGAGCCGCGATCGCTGTTCCATTAGTACTAATTAATTACCGCAGCCTAACGAGCCCCGGCCGCGCTGCACTACTTGTGCGTGCCGTGATTTAGCAGTGTGGGCCGGCCTGGGGCCGGGCGGGGCAAGTTCATACGACGTGTTGACCCGACCCAGCCAGCAGCGACCAGCCAGCGGCAGTCCGAATGTGGGCCGATTGCGCTGGGCCGGGGGGCCGTTACGCCGCGCCGCAGATGCAGGTTCCGCCGGGCCGGGGCCATTCAGCGGCGAGGCGATGGCCCATGCCGACCATGCCGGAGCGTGGACACTGAGGGAGGGGGCGAAGAGTCGTGAGGGAGAGAATGAACTTTGAGACTGTGATGCGGGTGAGTGGAGAATGATTCCGTCCGGACGTCCCGTCAGGGCGGGGCGTGGCGTGGTTTTCGGACGCCCCCCCCCCCCTCGCGGCCCCTCTGCGCCGCCCCCGGCGTCCCCCGCGCCGCCGGCGCACTCCTCCATTAGCCGCGAGGCCACAGCTGGCCCGGGCCGCGGCGGCGTCGGCTGCGAGCGCCACCTGAAGCCCGTTATCTCTTTCTGCTGCTTCTTGGACAAAGAATAAGGAAACTCGTTGGCCGGGCGGGAAGGGCTTTAACGCCCTGTGACCCGGGGCGGGGCCGCCGGGCCGCCGCCGAACGGCAGGAGCAGCAGCTGCTAAATGGCGAGAGCCGGCACGGTTCCCGGCCCGCCGCCGAGGGCTCGAAATGCCGATCGTATCGCCTCGCCGTGGTCAGACACTCAAAACGTCGGCCTTCCCAGCCACCCGCGCTGTCATCGGGACTTACGCGACCGGGGCAGCTTTGGTGGGGCCCCTCTGCGTCCGGCCTCGGCGGGGGCCCCGCGGCCGGACCGTGGAGTTGTTGTTGTTTGTTCGGCGGGGCCCCCCTGGGAGCGGAGCCGCGCCGGGCAGCGTCGAGTGAGAGTGGGATTTGTGGCGCCCCGGCGGCCCCCGGTGCCTCCGGTGCATTTGCAAGCGCGGGGTCGCAGCGTGGCGGCGTATCGTCCACTTGAGGGCAACTCCGCGACTTATCCGAACGGGCGGCGGCGGGAAGGACGCCCCGGGGGGAACCCGGAGGGGCCTCGGGGGGCCGGAGCAGAAGTGAGTGGACGGCGGCGTCTCGCCTCGCCGCGCCGCGGGGGCCGCGGGGGCCGAGCAGCAGCCGCGCTCTTTGTTGCCGCTGCCGCGGCCGGCCCCCGCCGCCCCCCGCCGCGCCGCTGCGTTGCTCCTCGAGGACTCGGCTGCAGCGCGCTCTGCTCCGCGCCGCACCGCCGGAAGCCGGGAAGAAAAGGACGAGTTAGTTGCGCACGACTTTTTCTATTTAATTCTCAACAACGACTAGGCGGCGGAGAAAAATTGCGGCGCTTGTGGCCGCGCTGCGCTGCCGTCCCTGCCGGCCCCGGCCCTCACCGCGGCGGCAGGGCACGGGGTTTGTGGACGGCCCCTCGGAGCACTCCGCTGCGCACGCTTCAAGTTTGTGGCCGAGGGAGAGTCTCCGTGCGGCGGTGTGCGCCACTTGCTTCCGGCCCCGAGATAAAGTCATCCCCTCCCCCCACCTCCGCACTCTCCCGGCCTGGCATGCCGATTTAATGGCATAAAAATTCCCGCGAGTTTGTGTGCGGCAGCGGCGGCGGCGGCGGGGCGCGCACCTGCAGGGGATAGGGAGGGGCCTCCGGCTGTGGCGGCGGCAGCGGCGCCGTCGGCGTGCTTGTCCGCGGCAGCCCGTGTTACGTGATGTGTGCACGGCCCCCGCGGCCACCGCGCGGCAGTCTTATCTCTGGGCCGGCCGGGGCCACCGGGGCCCAAGTCCAGCGGGAGGAACGGGCAGAAGAGTTGGAGTCGAACTTTGCGTGGAGATAGAGCGGTACGGGGCGGGCGGGCGGCTGCAGCGGGGGAGTTCAGCGGCCGACCGTCCGACCCGCGCCGCGCAATCGACCGAAAAAAAGGGGGGGATAAAAGTCTCGGTATTCGAACCCGCGCCGAGGACGGACCCCGCGATCGATCACATTATCGAAGGGTGAAAACTTTTGCCGTTGGCGCAGGAGCGGCGGCCGGCTATCTTCTGCGCCGGGGACGCTCGGCGGCGCGGCGCACTGGGGCTAATTCGCCGACGCGGGCGCTGCTGCTGCTGCTGCCGCCGCTAACTCCGCGTCTCGTGCGGCTGCGCTGCGGCGTCCTCGGGGGGCAGCGCGGCGCAGCACAGTGTGAGACGCGGCCCGCGGCTCCGGCCCGCAACCAGCGATGACATCATGGCAGCGCTGACCCCCGCCGGGGCCGAGGTCGGTGACGCATGCGTGCGGAGGACAACCTGCCGGCCTGCCGGCGGCGGCGGGGTACCGGAGAGGCCGGAGGAGGCCGGAGAGGCCGGAGGAGACCGGAGGAGACCGGAGGAGACCGGAGGAGACCGGAGGAGACCGGAGGAGACCGGAGGAGACCGGAGGAGACCGGAGGAGACCGGAGGAGACCGGAGGAGACCGGAGGAGACCGGAGGAGACCGGAGGAGACCGGAGGAGACCGGAGGAGACCGGAGGAGACCGGAGGAGACCGGAGGAGACCGGAGGAGACCGGAGGAGACCGGAGGAGACCGGAGGAGACCGGAGGAGACCGGAGGAGACCGGAGGAGACCGGAGGAGACCGGAGGAGACCGGAGGAGACCGGAGGAGACCGGAGGAGACCGGAGGAGACCGGAGGAGACCGGAGGAGACCGGAGGAGACCGGAGGAGACCGGAGGAGACCGGAGGAGACCGGAGGAGACCGGAGGAGACCGGAGGAGACCGGAGGAGACCGGAGGAGACCGGAGGAGACCGGAGGAGACCGGAGGAGACCGGAGGAGACCGGAGGAGACCGGAGGAGACCGGAGGAGACCGGAGGAGACCGGAGGAGACCGGAGGAGACCGGAGGAGACCGGAGGAGACCGGAGGAGACCGGAGGAGACCGGAGGAGACCGGAGGAGACCGGAGGAGACCGGAGGAGACCGGAGGAGACCGGAGGAGACCGGAGGAGACCGGAGGAGACCGGAGGAGACCGGAGGAGACCGGAGGAGACCGGAGGAGACCGGAGGAGACCGGAGGAGACCGGAGGAGACCGGAGGAGACCGGAGGAGACCGGAGGAGACCGGAGGAGACCGGAGGAGACCGGAGGAGACCGGAGGAGACCGGAGGAGACCGGAGGAGACCGGAGGAGACCGGAGGAGACCGGAGGAGACCGGAGGAGACCGGAGGAGACCGGAGGAGACCGGAGGAGACCGGAGGAGACCGCAGAGGCGCCGGGGCCGTGAGGCTGACATGTGGATGCGCTCCTGCCGCACTCCTGCCGCACTCCTGCCCGCGCCTCTTATCCGCCCGGCTCTCGTCCTCCAATTAGCGGCGTGTTATCGCTCCGGTCGAAGAGAGCTTGCGCGGGCAGAGAAGAGGCGATCCCGCGTGCCGGAGCGCGGAGCTGCGCGGCGGTATCGTCCGGACATGAAGAGAGCGGCGGGGAGGGAGGGGCCCCGCGGGCGGCCGGCTCGGTACGGTAACGGCTGCCTTGACCCGGAGCCCGGAGCCGTGCGGCCGCGGATGCGAGAGACGATCGCCTTTCTGGGGGCGCCGGCTGTGATGACGGGCGGCTCCGGCCCTCACCTCACCTCACCTCACCCCACCTCACCTCCGCCTCCCGCCCGCCCGCGCCTGCTTTGTCGCTCCCCTCTGTTTTGGCGTTTGGCGCTCCGCACATTCCAATTACTGACTGCCCCTTTACATCGTTCACCCCCCACACGCACACGCGCGCACACACACGCTCGCACGTTTGACGCGTTGTCGTGTAATTAAACGCGATTTGGTCCCCCGTGAGTGACGTGACGCCGTAAGCCCCCGTGAGCGGCGCCGCCCGGCCGGCTCAGCAGCCCCCCCGCAGAGCTGCGGCTGTCAGCGGCGCCCCGCCCGCCCCGTCAGCGGCTCCCGCTACCCCGGAACACCACCGCGACGGCCTCCAACGCCCACCGAAAATATGATATGACACGGACCGTTCGGAAGTCGGAAGGGTCCGAGGCCGTGATCCTGGCGGGCCTGGCTGGCCTGGCGCCCGCTCGTGCTGGGGTAGGCCGGCCCGCACGACGCCCGCCCTGCCCGCCAGGCGCCGGAACACGTACTGACCCAGCCGCTCCCCCTCACCGCCCCGCCGTGCCCCGCCGTGCCCCGCCGTGCCCCGCCGTGCCCCGCCCCGGGTCCGCTCTGTTTGCTGTTCTTGGAGTACGATGAGCAGAGCGGAGCGGAGCGAGGTTCTTGTCGGCGGGAAGTGTTTGCGGCCGCAGTACTTGTCCGGTCCGGCTGCGACTGTCCCGCAGCGGCGGGGACGGGCTCATCACTCCGGCGCCAACAAGCTCCGATCACGCGGCCGCCCCCCGCTGCGGCTGCCCCCGGCGAATACTCGCAAGGAGGCGCGGGCCTAACTACTGACAGTGACCCTCGCTTCGGCGCTGGTGCTGGTGCTGGTGCGGTGCGGGGACCATTATCCTCTCATCAGCCGCCTCATCTCTCTCTCTCTCTCTCTCTCTCTCTCTCTCTCTCTCCTCTCCTGCGCTGAAAATTCTCTAGTGATTCGCTGCTTGCTAGCGGCTGTCTGCCCGTCCGACGGCAGGGGCTTTAGAACTATGTGGCGCGGGCAGGTTTTGCACCCGTTTGTCTGCGCTGCGCTGGGGCCGCGCCGCCGCGCCACGTCTGCCCGCGGGTTTCCATCCAAACTGCGTGAATCAGAGCCGCCCGCCCCCTCCGAGAAGACCCTCCCCCGGCGCGTCCGGTCGGCGCTCGTTTTTGCCTCGCGCCGTCTCTCTCTCTCTCTCTCTCTCTCTCTCTCTCTCTCTCTCTCTCCCTCCCCGTCGGCTGGCCTCGCTGGCGTGTAGCGTGGGCGTGGAGTACTCAGGGCCGGGGCGCCGTGCTGCCGGCTGCGGGCTGCGGCCGGGGAGGGCGGCAATAAAACAGCCTGAGGACGCGTGGACCGACTGACTCATAACCGAGGCTGGAATAATTTAGCGCCGACAGCCGCGCTGCCGCTCTGCCGGCCCCGCGCGGCCCGGCGCCCTCAAGATCTTCTCCGAGGGGGGCCGGACCCACCTGGCGCCTGGCGCGCCCACCTGTTACAGGCGCCGCCTGCTCAGGCGTAGGGTCCTCCCGGGCACCAGCGGGGCGCCAGGAGGCACCCGACTAACTGGGCGGGAAGGCGTGACCCGTGCGGGGGGCTGGTGGCGGCGTGCGTGCGTGCGTGCCGGTGCACCAGCTAAAGCCAGAGGCCAGGCCGGCCGCGGCCCGGCGCTGCCAGCGTGCCCGCCTGCCCCAAAGTTCTTGCTTAACGACGCAGAGAGGGCGAGAGAGAGCAGAGGAAGCAGCGATGTAAGGAAAGAGAGAGAGAGAGAGAGAGGCAGGTAGAGGGAGAGAGAGAGGGGGGGGGAGTTTTATGGGTCGTGCGACGGCGACACCGCGTCGTTGCGCCGAGACACATGTCTCTGGAATAGGGAAACTCGCGTAACTATGAGAAAATTCGCACGGCGTGCGGTTTTCCCGCTGACGCTGCGTGAAGGTTGCCTCGGCCGCGGGTGGGTCCCCCTGCCGTGGGGTCCCCGGGGGGTGGGGAGCGTGGCGGCGGCTCAGCAGGGGGTGAGTCCGTCGTGGCGGCGCGTGGCGGCGCGTGGCCGGGGCGCCCTCTGTGTGTGTGCGTGTACTCTGTGTGTACTCCACCTGCGAGCGCCGAAGTGTGCCAGTCGGGTTCGGGGGGAGAATTATGTTTTTCTGCGACAGCCGTAAGGCCGGCGTTGAAGCTGAGGACGCCCGCACGAGCATCACTAACATGCTCCGCTGAAGGCCCCGCCTCTTCCGTACCGCTCCTGAAGCCGTGCTGTGCTGCGGGTCCTGCGGGTCCTGCCGGCCCCGCCCCGCCGTGCGACGTGATAGCCGCTGCAAGGCGACGAGGGACTGGCGAGGGACTGCGAGCGCTAATGGCGACGGGACAGAGACAGAGAGATGCGGCCCGGCCGTGCCGGAGTGGGCTAGAGAGAGAGAGACTCTCCAGAGTGGTGTGGCCGGCTGTGGAGTGCAGGTGCCGGGCGCTGGGTAGGCACCTGCCGGCCGGCCCGCCTCCCCGGCCCAAGGCTCCGCCCAAGGCTCCGCCCAAGGCTCCGCCCGCCCCGCTGGCCAGGGAGTGGCGCTGTCCCGTCACGAGGGCACCCGCTGCCTCCTCCGGGGGCTGACTGCTTAGAGGTCACTATTGGCAGTCGTTATGGCCAGTCTGCGTGTAGTCAGAACACGATGGTTCGGCGGGTGTTTTTGTTCCAGGACAAAGGCACTCTCCAATGAACCCGCCCCCCTTGGCTTGGTGGGGAATGGTTCTGTCCTGGAATGAACGCAGCCCTGCACACCTGCGCCGGGGGAGTGGTTTTATCCCGGGGTAGATGGTTTTATCACCTCACACTGGCAGTGGGAGGGAGAGAGACGGACGACGGAGCGGGGGGGGGGGGGGGGGGGGGCTGCTGTGGGCTGCTGCCTTCAGCGTCGGCCCGGTCACGCCATCGGCCGCGCGCCCGCCTTTCCCTTTAGAACCACTTTATGGAAACTATTTTTAAAAACATTTACACTTACTTATCTTGCGATCGGCCGTGGCGGCCGGCGGGCTCGGCGGGCACGCACCCCTGGAAAAGTGTCGTCGATATAAGGCAGCCCGCTTTACCCCCTCCCCCCCCCCCTCACCTCCCCCCTCCCTGGCCGCGCTGCTGCCCTCTATGCTCGCAGCCAATCCCCTTTCCTTCTCGGCCTGCCTCTCCGCTAGGAAGGCGAAACGGAAGCATGGCCGTGGCGTGCGGCCGACCTCTCTCTCTCTCTCTCTCTCTCTCTCTCTCTCTCTCCTCCATCCTTTATCCCATTTTATCCCCCCCCCCTCTCTCTCTCTCTCTCTCTCTCTCTCTCTCTCCTACAAGCTGTGCCCCGCTGTTTACGTACCACGCGGCTCTCAGGGGGAGCTGGTCACCGCCCCTCCCTCCCATCCTTCTTTCTTCGTCTCCCTTCCTCCTCCCTCCCGGTGTGCATTCCGAATTCATGACCACGTGGTACCCGCGGCGCCGCTTGTCCGAGCAACAGAAACTTAGCCCCTCCCCCCACCTCCCTTACGCCCCCCCCCCCCTCCTCTGCTTTGGTCCCCGCCCCCTCCCTGATATAATCTCGCTCATGGCGTTTCCTTTATTTCATCTCTGCCGACTTGCCTGACCCCTGTGGGCGGACGGCTGCCGCATGCCAGCGGGGGGCCGGCGGGCGGGCGGGCGGGTGGGCGGACATGCGTCGCGTGGTTTGTGGACGGCACCGCACGGCGCCGCTGCTGCGGACTGCTGCGCTGGCGGGATGAAGAGCCTCCGGATGCCAGCCTGTTCTCAATCGGGGGGGATCTTCCGCCTCTGTCTCACTCGTGGCTTCGCCGGGCCCCGCCTCATGAGAAGAGAGAGAGAGAGAGAGAGAGAGAGAGAGAGAGAGAGAGAGAGAGAGGGGGGGGGGGGGGGGGGGGGGGGGGTCAGAAAGAATCCCGGGCGGCTGAGTGCGCGGCCGGGCCGTACAGCAGCTGTCTCACTCCCACCGCCGCTGCCGCCGCTGCCGGAGCGGAGGGGGTAGTCTTGGACACAACACGGGACATCCTCCCGATATTGAGGCCGTAAATAGAGGGGCCCTTGACGCCCCTGCTGCCGCCAAATAGGGGTCGTCCATCACAGCTGCCCCGCCCCCGCCCGGCCCCCCACCGCTGCCGGGCCGCCGGGCTGCTGGGCCTGACAATAGGCTGCCACAGGAAGGGATGTTGCTCCGGCCGCCGCCGCCGCCGCCGCCGCACCGTAAAAATGTGACGGGCGTCCCGGCGCTTCCGGAGGCGGGGTGCGGGAGCGCGGCGGCGGCAGCGCGGGCCGCGGCCGCGGGCGTGCCGCCTGCCGCCCGACGAGCCACCTCCTAAACTCCGAACGCCAACAAATTGGCTACGTCTTCATTTCGACGCCTGGCTGCGGCGGCGGCGGGGATCGAACCCACGCATCTCTGGCGTGTCCCGGCGGCCTGGTCCGCTAACCCACAGCCACGGCCCCTCTGCCCCGCACCGCCGCCGAGCCCGACGCTGCCGGCGGCACCGCGGACCGGCGATACGTTTTATTCGCGATCGCATTGATAAATTGCGAGAGCTGGGCACGAATGCGCCGTAAATCCAGCGGCAACACTTTGCAGGGGCGGGGCACGGGGGGGGGGGGATGCCACAGAGGCACTGCTGCCCAGCACCTGCCACCTCCGTCGGGGTTACTTTACAACGAGAGAGGGGGAGGGGAGGGGGCACTAGCTTTAGGCCGCGGATCGTGCACCCGAAGGGCGTACGCCGAGTCCCTGGGACGTTATCGCAGACCCGCTATCGAAATTAATGCGCCATTTTTTTAAAAACGCCCTCTACGCCTCCCCCGTCCTTGGGA
Source organism: Megalurothrips usitatus (assembly GCA_026979955.1). Lineage (NCBI taxonomy): Eukaryota > Metazoa > Arthropoda > Insecta > Thysanoptera > Thripidae > Megalurothrips > Megalurothrips usitatus. The sequence goes on from CM049592.1 coordinate 20,384,195, forward strand.
TTGACGAAAAATAATTCCTCCTTCTAATGGCCTCCGCAAAGGTTTTTTTTTTAGCCGTTGTCAAATAGTTGGTCCGGCTCCCGCGACATGGTCTAGGTGTGGCTAGGGGCGGCAGCGGCGGCAGCGGCGGCCACGCCCCTCCGCGACTGCCATCCCGGCTCCCGTGGCGTGCCGTGGCGCGTGGCGCGGCGCGCTGCCCTGCGCTGCCCCCGCCAGCCCGTTAAGCATTGACTCGCGTGACGAAAGATTGGGGGGTGGGAAAAAAGCGGTGTCTCGTTAACGAAAGGCCCTCCACAGGCGCACAACGCACACGGACTCATGCCCCGCCCGGCCGCCCCTGCGCTAATATGCATGTATGTGCCCTTCTCCCCCTGCCCTACCGCCACACACGCCGCGGATCTAAAGAGCGGGTCTCGCGGCGGTATGCAGCCGGGCCGCTGGGCATGAATGTTTGAAGGCCGTATAAGGAGAGGCAGCGCGTCTCGAGGAGGGGGTGGGGTGGGGGGAGGGGAGGGAGAGGGGAGGGGGTGGGGGGAAGGGAGGGGAGGGCTGTTTGCCCGAGTGTCCGCGCGCGCTGGTGTTTGTCCCTTCCTGCCCCATTACCCCCTCCCCCGGCCGCCTCTAAAGCAAAGGTCACAAATAGCTCCCGTTCAGTGTCGCGCACCCATTCTTCAAGAGTCAAGCCGGGAGAGGGGCGGAGGAGGGGAGGAGGGGGACACTCGGGAACAAGAGGAGAGGAGTGGCGGGAGGGGGAGGGGGATGAAATTGGCGGAAGCCAGCAATGCGATGTTGTAACGTAGTGCCAATATTCTTTCAGGTCGTAGAAGAGGAAGACGGTATTACTGCCAAGTCGCTCTAACTCCTTTATGTAGCGTCCTGTGTGTGCGAGAGAGAAAGAAAGAGGGAATGTGTGTGTGTGTGCTCGCGACCCCTTTTCCCCGTGTTTGCCAGTCTTGTCTACCTGCTTAGCCTCTCAAACGTCATTCCTCCCTCCGTTTGTAACGTCATTTTTTCTTTCTCTATTTTCCAGGTGAGTATGCCACTTCAAAACGGAGACCCTGGAGTCGCAGTATCTGTGAGTAGTCGTCTTCATTATTTTTATTTTATTTCCTCGCTTCTCCCGTCTGCCGTCAAAAGAACTTGCAAAGGCTGTTCGGAAAGGGGATTTGCTCGCAGCGTGGAAGGCGGGGAGGGGATCCGACTCCCCGCGTGTCTGCCGGTCTCTGTTTGCCAGCAGTTCCGCGGGTTCGATCCCCCGCCCCGGCGGTGTACGCACGTAACGTCTCTGTGTTTTCCTCTGCCCTCTCTCGGGGAGTGGCTCGGAGGGGAGGGAGGCCAAGGCCGCAAAATAGTAAGTGAAATATATGTGAATGGCCGAATCGAAACGGATGCGAACTTAATTTTTTTTTCTCCTGCTGCATAATCTTGCATAATCGATGAGTCCCACGGAGACTTAATATTATATTTTATCGGTAGGGCTGTGGCTGTGTGCAGCGGCACACGCACACACGCACACACACACACACACACAGCAGCGCGCGGTACAGTCCGGCCCGGCCCTGCGCGGGGGGTCGTGTCGGTTGATCCATCCTGCGGCTCGTTCGAGCGGCCGTCACTTTTATTTTTAGGACGCGCTGCTCCGCCGCGCCGCCGCCGCGCGATCGTGTCACGCCCTGCCAAAGCTGTACGCACAAAGACGCGGCCCCGCGGCCCTGTTGCCCTAGCGGCCCTGAGGCCCTAGCGGCCCTGAGGCCCTAGCGGCCCTGAGGCCCTAGCGGCCCTGAGGCCCTGAGGCTGGCCCCCTCTGGCTCAGCAGGGAGCCCTGCCAGCGCCGGAGCCGTCCAGTTTGACGCGGCCGCTGCCGCACGGGGCGGGGCTGGGACGTCGCCGACAGCGACATAAACGGCGAGACACCAATTCCCGGGGATGAGGCGTCCGCCGGCCCCCCGTCCCGGTGCCGCCGCCGTCCTCACCCGGCTGACGGCACAGCCCCGTGCCCAGCCCGCCGCAGCCGCACCTGTCCGCCGCCGTCACGTAACATGTGAACGGCCCGGCTCCGTCTCTCTCCCGTTCGGCGCTCGGTGTTATTCGGCCCGGGGTTCCGGTCCGGTGATGTTGATTTTGATTCGCCGCGGCTCCGCGGCCGGCGCGCAGCACGTCGTCATGGAGGCCGCGCTAATGCACGCCGCCGCAGCCTCAGCATGGCGCTGCTGGAGCGTCCCCCAGCGCCCCCCAGCGCCCCCCCAGCGTCCCCCAGCGCCCCCCAGCGCCCCTTAGCGCCCCCCAGCGTCCCCCCCCCCCCCCCAGCGTCCCCCAGCGCCCCCCCCCAAACGCCCCCCCGCGTCCCCCAGCTGCGGCCCGGCGGGCCTCCGTTGTCTGAGCTGCAGGAAGCGCCTCATCCCGTGCGGCGCGGCTCGGCGCCCCCATCCGCCGGCACCACTGCGGTGCTCTGGACCGACCGGGCCGGACCGCGGGCAGACACGGTGCATTTCCTGCGCGCGCTGGCTGTCAATTCCCTCAATTCACCGCGGAAGTTGCTATTAACCAATTTACCACTTGAAAAGTTGGTCCGCGGCGGCGGCGGTGTGGGGGGGGGGGGGGGGGGGGGCGTGGGTGTGGCTGGCTGGGATCGGCCGCTGTGCCGTGGGGGAGTGTGCCGGCGCCCGCCGCGGCCGGCCCGGACCCCGGCCTGGACCCCGGCCCGAACCACGGCTCGGCCCTTTGGCGACGAAAGGGCCTCGGCCGGCCCGCCGCCCTTCTTGAGGTTGTCTCCGGCGGGGCCCTTTGGGTTTTGCGGCGGCTTTGTGCCGGCTGTGCGGCATTCGCGTCCACTTGAGCTGCGAATCAGCCTCTGGCGGGGGAGCCCCGCGGTGCGGTGTGGACCGGCGCGGCCTCGGCACGCCCTAGAAGAGCCCGGCGCGGCCGACAGGAAACAGCTGAGCCGGCCCCGCCTTTGTCGAGCCCTGGACCTGCAGCGTCGGCGGGCGCCCCTCGAATCTAGAGAAACTGGGTGGACCGGGGGGGGGGGGACTCTTTGGAGCCAATAATGCCCTCCATGTAACGAAGGCGGGCCGGTGGGAGGAGGCTGGGGAGGGGACCCTTGAATTCCTTCGTCGTCGTCGGGGTGCTCGAACGCGTGCGGCGGACCGCGCCGAAAACCCTTTGAAAAACGGCCGCTTACCTCGCTGGGGCAGGCGGCGCGGGGCAGGGCGGGGGCCGGTGCGGCGGGGCGCGGCCCGGAGGCGGGGCGGGCTGGACGCGAGAGCCAGGGCCAGAGGCTCCGAGCGAGTGCTAATCCAGACGGCCATCTGGGGGAAAGAGTCGCCGCGTCACCCGTCACCGGGACTCGGCGGCGCAGCGCCGTTCTCTAACGGTCACGATAAGCGAAGAGATGTAGAAGCGTGGGACGGCGGGCGGAAGCGTTTAGCGGCCTGATGCTGCGACGACGACGACGCCGCGGCCCGGAGTCCCCCGGCGCCGTCTCTCTGTCTCTCTCACTCTGTCTCTCTCTCTCTCTCTCTCTCTCTCTCGCCCCCTCTCTCCCGATGGCAGTGCGCCGTGCGCCGCTTATCGCTGGCTGACCCACGCCGTACCTCTGCTGATTGCACACGGGGGTCTTTGCGTCTCCAGCCGCCGCCCGCCGCCTCCCCTGCGCCATCACCATCACTGTCCCGGCCCCACTCCGCCCCGCCTGCCCGGGGCCCGGGTCCCTCGGGGGGCCTTCTGCTTTTTGACGAGGCTTTTCGGCGGGCGCATATTTTCTATCTGCCTACTCTCACCCCGTCCGCCCCCTCCTCCTCAATCCGAACGCGCGTCCCGCGCACTTTACCACTTTTCCCAATTCCTCTCCTCTCGTTCGCATAATTCGATTATGGCGGAAGAGGATAGGAGTGAGGGGGGAGGAGGCGGGGAGAAGGGGGGGAGAGGGCTGACAGGACGGGAGTTGACAGGTTGCCCTCGATCCCCAGGCGAGCGAGAGAGTGCCCAGATGGAGAGCACCCCCCCCCCCTCCTCCCGCCTCCTGATCCCTATTCTGTGTGCCCCCATGCCACCCTTTTTCCCCCGTAAAGCACTCCAAACGGTGTGTGCGGGCGGGAGTGGGAGAGACTCGCACCTCTCGCTCAGAACAAGGGCGTTGGGTACACCGTGTCACGCGACGAGAGCGGTCCGGTGGGGGCCGGCGGGGGCCGGCGGTGACGGTCCCGCGGCGGGGCCCTGCCTGCGTGCCGCGTGCGGCGGGGCGCTCGAGCGCGGGCGGCGTCCCGTGCCGTTGTCGCTGCGGGGGCGGGCGGGGTGGGGTGTGCAGCCTCCCTCCCTCCCCCCGTCCGGGGTTGTTGCGCAGCGCGACGCCCACTCGCTCCCCCTTAGGAGGCTGCGCCGGCCCCGGGTAGCGCCCCCGCCGCCGCCGCCACCACCGCCGCGCCACCCACTTGAAAACTTGCCGCGTGGAATCATTTCCGGCGCGAAGCCCTTTGAGTGGCCAGCAGCGGGCGGCGGCGGAGACCGGGTGGGCGGCGGGGGCTGCCTCCGTAAAGACGCCGCCGCCGCGCCGCCGGCGAGTGCTGGGCTCTGGAATGGGAGGGGGGTCCACTACTCCTCCGCCCCCTCCATGCCGCCGTCCGTGCGGTGTGTGGCGAGCGCCCGCCAGCGGCCGGGGTAGGCCAGCCCGGCCGGCGCTCCCGCCTGCGGCGCTGCCTACCCGTGGGCGCGCCGGCGCCGCACCTGAGCGGTGAGTGGCCGGCGCGGCACGAGGGTGCGGTGCGGGTGACGACGGCGAAGGGAGGCGCTCGGAGAAAAACGCGGTCCTGACAAACGGCGGCGCGGCGGGCGCCCCCCCGGGTGCTGCTGGTGCTGCCGCGGGCGTCACCGCCACCGCGGGATAAATCAGGCCGTCCGTAACATAACCGTCGTCGGCAGCGCGTGTCGCCGGAGTCGTCCCGCGGTGCCTCCCCCCCCCCCCCCCCCCCCCCCCCCCGCGCCGGGCCGTGCTGCTGGCCGCAGCAAGATTAAATGTCGGGGCCTGTTTATAACTCACGCCCGCCCGGCACAAACCGATCGGAAGTGCTGCTGCGGTGGCTGGTGGCTGCGGCAGTGGCAGTGGCAGCGGTGACGCACGGCCTGCTGGCGCTGCTGCCTGCCGCGGACTGCCCGGCGGCGCGGCGTGTGAGAGCGGACCACCACCACCGCAGCACCCGCACCCACCCACTCCGCCCCCCCCCCCCCCCCCCCCCCCCCCCCAGCTCAGATTTTCTTCGCGTACAACGTGAACGCGACGTCTCTGTGTATAGTATGTATTTAAAATGGAAATGCTGTAAATCCGCGCGCCTCGAAAATCCCAGTTTCCGCCCGGCTTTGTCATGAATAATGTAACCATGCGCGGCGGGTGCGGCGGTAGCGACGTTGGTAGTGGTGGTGGTGGTGGTGGCAGTGGCGGTGTGGTTGGCGGCTCCAATTCGGAAAAATCTCTTTGCTGAGATGACGCGGGAAGAACAGGGGGCGGAGGAGGGGCCGTGGTGCGGTGGAGGGCGGAGTAAAAGAAATAGAGAGCCCGGGGCCGGGCCGGGGCGCGGCGACGTGTGCGCACCGAGATTGAAAATTGTTATGTATTGCTTCGCCGCTCATCCCCGGCCCGGAGGGGCCCGGGGGGGGGGGGGGGCACCCCCCGCGGAGCCCCGCCTGTAATTACCTCGCATTAGCATACGAGCTGCGCCCCAATCACTCAGCGGCAGCAACCTTGTCCCTCTCTCTGTTCCCCTCATTATTCCGCTGGCCCTTCCTTCCCCTTCCTCGTGTGTCCGCGTTCCCCCGAGCGCGGAGCGTGTTGGCGGTCGCCAAACAACGCCGAGCTGGCCGCCGGCCTGGTGGGTGGCCGCCCGACGCAGCGCCGCGCTGCACCGCGCCCGCGCTTCCGTTTCGGCAATCCCGATATTCTCTGCCGTCGGCGGCAGTTTTGTGTTCGCACTCGCGGTTCTGATGTACAGTTAGAGCGCGCGCTCTCCTGCGCTCCCGCTGCGCCGCCGCCGCTGCCGCTGCTGCGCGTCCGGTCCGCTCCGGGCTCCGGTCCGGCCGACTGTGATCCCCCTGATTCCCCGGAGCCCCCGGAGCCGCCGGAGCCCCGGCCGCCACGACTTCCGGCGGCAACGGGTCCAACGCGCGCATCGCGGAGCGCGGCGCGGCGGTGCGGCTAATTTTATCAGCGGCAGTCAGGCGCGATGAGAGCGCGGGGCGGCCGGCGGCGGGGGGACCAGGACGGACCGGATTCGGCCCGGACACACCGGCGTGACGTTACGCTGCCGCAGCCGCCCGCGACGCACTGTAAATGACGGCGGCGGCGGCTGCCGCTGTCTAGCTGGGAACCCTCCGGGTGCCTCCGCGCCTCCGCACTCCGCACGCCCAGCGGACCCGCGGACGCCCGGGAGCTCGGCAGCGGCGGCAGGGCGGTGGGTGACGGCGTTGCTGAGCCGGGCCGCCGCTTTCTGCTCGGCGGAACGGAGCCAAACGGAGCCTTCGGCCGGCGACTCACTCTCGGCGACGATTTCGTCATTCATCCATCTGGCGGCGCGGCGTGGCGGCGGCGTTGGGGTGGAAGGCAAAGGGGAGGCGGGGGGGATTCCGGCCGCGTCCTGGCGGCCTCGCTGGCGGCCCCCTCCGCAGCCCCCCGCCCTGCCCCCTTCGCGCCCCCTCCCCCCGCAGCCCCCCGCCCTGCCCCATCCGCGGCTCCGCTCCGCAAGATTCACAAGCCGCCGCCACATCTTCTATGGGTGCGCTGCTGCTGCTGCTCTCTGGGCCGTGTCAGGTCTGGGCGTCAGGCGGCTAAACCTGCGCAATTGCGTGTACTGCACGCCAAACCGCGCCCACAAAATCACAGAGGACTTTAGAGAGCGGCAAAAAAAAAACACAATAATGAAAAGTCGGGCACGACCTGCGGCATGCGACATGCTTTCTCCCGCAGGCCGGCGTGCTGCTGGGCGGTGACCGGAGCCCGGCTCAGCCGTGGGCCGCTGTGGGCCTCTGCCCTGCCCCCTGCCCCCCTGCCCCCTGCCCCCCTGCCCCCTGCCCCCCTGCCCCCTGCCCCCTGCCCCCTGCCCCCCCCCCCCCCCCCCCCTGCTGCGCCCCGGCCGGGGATAGTGACTGGACGGACGTGCCCGGGCGCTGCGCATTTCCAATTAGTTTACGGGGCCGACGGGGGCGCGCGGCACCGCCATGCCCGGGGACAACTCGCCAGCGGCGGCGGCAGCGGCGGCGGCAGCGGCGGCGGCAGCGGCGGTCCGCTCGGCAGCAAGCAACCTTTTCCTTGTCCCATCGTGCTCATAATTTCCTCTCCCCGGCCTTTAGTAATAAAGAGACAGAGTAAAGGTGAGAGAGAAAGCGAGAGTGGAGTGGGGGAGCGACACGGCTGGTGGAGGACACTGCAAGTTCAAGTATGCAAGCGGGCAGGCTCATCCCGGGGGCGTGCTTCGGCAGGTGGCACTCCGCCGCCCGGAGCGTGCTTAGGCAAGCACGCCCCAGGAGGTGCGCAGTACTTGGCAGCTGGCGTGCGCGCGGCGTGCGCTCGGTGCACGCTCGTCTGCAGCGGAGGGGTGGCGGCGGGCAGAGGCCGGAGGCCGGCCGTCATTTCGCCGTCCCAATCACCGCCCCCTTGGCCAGGTGCGACGGGGAGGGGGGGGGGGGGCGAGGCGGGGGCCCGTACTCAAAGGATGCTGGAATTGCGCGCTTTTCAGACCTTGTTAGCGGCCGGGCAGCGCCCAGGCAGCCCGGGCCCATAATGTGTCCATTCATTCTAATTCGCCGGCGGGGGTAGGAAAATAAAAGGAGGGGGGAAATAAGAAAAAGAAGGGGGGGGGGGGGAATGGACGTCGGAGCATGTGCTGCTGCAATTTACACCGACCGGCGGCGGCGAGGCGCCGGGGCCCGCCGGGGGCCGCTGGGGGCCGCCGCTCGCCACTGTTTGATGTCGGCCGGCCTGCAGCTCGCAGGGAGGGAGGCAGGCAGCGTCCTTGATCAGGGTAAATGCGGCTGAATAAACCCCGCAAGGCGGGCAGCATATCTTACCGCCTCAGTGGCCGCGGCGCGTGGCGCTCTAAAGAAGCCGCCGCGGCGAGAACATGGAACATGGCGGCGCGGAACACAAATTGATACCGCGCGGGCCGTATTAATAAAGCGGGGGGGGGGGGGGGCATCGCGGGGGCTGCAATTAAAACTTGGTCGCGGGTGGGCCGCGTGTGTCGGGAGCGCCGCCCCGCCGCCGCTCGCCACCTTGTGGAGCGCGGAGCGGTCCTGATTGGCAATTTCGAACCCCCTTATTGGAAATGGCTTGATCGTCGCCCCCTCCCCCCCCCCCCCCCTCCGTGTGCTCGGCGGCAGTGCCTCCCTCGGCAGCAGGTAAATAAGGATTCAAACGGCGCGGCCGACGGCAGCCCTCTCTGCGGGGGGGCCGCGGGGGGCGAAATGTCGGCCGGAAATCGAAACGACTCGGCTGCGCGCTGGTAAACGGCTGCGCGCGGGGCTTGTTGTTGCGGGCGGCGCGCTCACAGTCATCGTCATCAGCACAGCAGCCCCCGCCCTCGCCGTGGTCACGATGATGACTGCGGGGATCCGATGATTGCGATGACTCGCGCTGGATGTAGAGCGCGCCGGATGCGGATGGAGTTTACGACGGTGGCGTGCTGCCGCCGTTTCCGGCCGGTGGCGGCGGCAGCGGCGTGGCGGCGGCGTGGCGGCGGCGGCGTGGCCAAGGGCGCCGCGAGGGCACAGCAGCGCGATCTGGCTTTACGGCCGGTGCCATCGGCAGCTGCGGGGGCGGCGGGGGCCAACAGGAGCGGCGGCGGCCGAGCGCCTTGTTTACGGCGGCTGACTGCGAGCGGGGAACACGGGCGGCAAGATGTGCGCGGGCGACAAACGCCCCGGCCGGCAGCGAGCGAAGTCTGTGGCGCCGCGGCTGCAGGCCGCGAAGCACGACTCCCAACATTAACTTCGTAACGCTGGTGAAGCAAATCCCTTTTTTTTTTTTGTATATTTAGGAACTTGTGCGGACGGGGAAATATCTCCCACGAGGAAAACCGGCCGCGAACACTCTTTGAAGGGGGCTTGTTTTATTCGGGCGGAGTCCGGCCGTAAAGCGAATAAGGTCGCGCGCACGCGTGAGAGAGAGAGAGTGAAATATGTGATAAAAGTCGGTATATACGCCGCGGAATGTGTCAGGAGCTGCTCTCCGTGCGGAGAGGGGGAGAGGAGAGGAGAGGAGAGGCGAGGAGAGGAGGGGCGGGGCTCGTAAAGGGCAGGACGCCGGGGTGCGGGCGGGGACCAGTGGGACACGCGGGCCGCCGCTGCTGCAGCCGCTGCAGGAGCAGCCCGCGTGTCCGGGTGTCCGGGGTTCCCTGGGGGGGAGGCTCCCGCCGCCGCCGGCTGCCTCGGGTGTCCTCAGGGGGTCCTCGGGGTGTCCTGCCGGGCTGCGATTTGTCTCCCGCGTGTTGCTCCGGCATCCGATTGGCCGGCCGAGCAGATGGATGCCGCGCCGTGGCTCACCGCACAGTTTCCAATCTCGTGCTCCGCCCCCCCCCTCCCCCCGACCCCCTCGTCCTCTCTCCGCCCCTCTTCCTCTCTTTCTCGCCTGGACGCCCGTTTTATTGGGGGCCGTTACAGCGTGACAGCGAATCGAGCGACTCGGCGTTGCTGGCGTTGCTGCCGCACCCCGGAGGAGCTGGGCGCCCTGACTCCAGGAGGGTCTCCAGCGGGGACTCCAGGAGGCACAGCCTCGCAGGCGATCGCTAGGCGCCGGCTGCCCCGCCCCCCGCTGCCGCTGCTGGAACGCTGGAGAATTGAGTGCCTGGAGCGGGCGGCCGGCAGCAGGGGGCGGGGCGGGGTGCACTCTCCCGTGCCGGCCGCATTCCGCGCGCGGAAGTCAAGTCGGCCCGAAATAACGCGAGCCGGAAATGTTGTTGCTTCCGCCTCCCCGAACCGTGGCCGGCATTCCCGGCGGGGTTCATGCAACCTTCCCCCCCCCCCTCCCTACGCCACGGTCACTGCAACGCCCCTAGCAGGGCTGCTGGCTGGATGTCGAATGATTCCCACCCAAGCCGTGCCGCACCCCGCACACGGCTGTGACAGGGGGCGGGCGCGGGTAGCGGCCTGACCTGCTGCCTCCAGGCACTGCGCTGAAGTACACCCCCTCATTCCCCACCCCCTCTCTATCTCTCTCGACGTGCAATCTCTTAACAAACATTGAGGGGAGGGAGAGAGACAGACAGACAGAGTGGGGGTTGTGAAATATAGGGTAGAAAGATACGGGATGAAAAAGCGGTGGCCTCTTTAGCCCACGGATCGAGATGGATTGCAGACTATCGGCGGCCCGGCCGCCCCCGCCGCGTCACAAGTCCCTCCCCTCGCGGGGGCCGCGGAGGCCGAGCCGAACCGTGTCGCGCCTCGAGGCCCCGGGCCGGGAGTCTGGGAGGCCGGACCGCAGCAGCGACAACACGCACCGCTCGATCTGGAACAGTTCTTTGCAAGTCCTTCAAACCGGCCTCAAATCTTTGTTTTGTGTGCTCCGGTGCACCGGAAGCCCCCGCCACCTGCCGCGTGCGTGACGCCGGGCGGCCGCGGACCCCTGACGGGCCCCTGACGGGCCGCGGCGGGTAGGCAGCCCGACCGCGGCGGCGCCCGGCGGGCCGGCCTACCCGCGGGACCGCAGGGGCTCCCGGGGCGCAGCGCAGCGCAGCTCCGCCCGCCGCTCCTCTGACGCGCCCCTCTGTTCTCTCTGTCCCGCAGCACATGGTCCAGACCGGCATGGCCAGCCCCTACCCGACGCCGCAGTTCCCGCAGAACGGCGAGGCGCTGCCCATCAAGGCGACGGAGTCGGGAGGCGGGGGAGGCGGCGGCCAGCTCAAGGCCGAGGCCGTGGCCGGCGTGGGCCCCCCGGTGCCGGCCTACTCGCCCCCCGTCAGCGCGGCCGTGGCTGTGAGCGGAGCACCCGTCAACGGCATCGAGCAGCAGACCGTCAGCATTGTGAGTATACCGCCGACCACCCGGCCTCGGCCTCGGCCTCGGCCCCCGCCGCCGGGGCCGCCGGGACCCGCCGCGCCTCCGCGGGAGTGCCTGTCCGCGAAATGACACCCCTAGGGCAATTGCAGGTAAATGGGTTTCGCTGGGGAAAACGTCACTTTTTAAAAGTCTAAATTTTATCTAAATTGCTTTTTTATCCTTGTGATTTTTGTTCCCACGTTGTGTTTACCCGCACTCGCTCTAAAACCGGCACGACACGGCGGCAGTTGCGTCGTTCTCGAACCACTCAGCTGCCGTCAGACTGCGTTTTTGATGTTTTCGCGGAAAGACATTGAAACGGTGGTCGCCGGAATATAAAAATTGCCCCCGCCGCTGCCGCCGCTGCCGCCGCTGCCGCCGCGGCGTGGCGGGCGCACGGAGAGGCACTCCCCGATCGGAGACGTGGCCTCCCCGCCGAGGCGGCCCCGGGGCGGGTGCAGGTCGTGCAGGGGCGACGCCCGCGGGGCCCCCGCCCCCGCCCCCGCCGGCCGGCCGTGCAGCACACACAAACTCCTATCCCCGAACAGGCCGCACGCCGCACGCCCCCCAATCCACTCTGCGGGGCCTAACGCCTAACGGGACATGGGGAGGGGGCGTAAGGACCCCGGCCGCGGCCCCGGCGCAGCGCGCAGCCCGGAATGTTTTTAATATTTCTCGGGGCGAGCTGTATCGGCTCACTCTTTTATTTATACATTTCTCCCCGCCCCCCTTTCTTTTTTTTTTCAATCAAGCGCCCTCTTGGCGGCGGCGTTTCCTCGCCGCCCCTCGATATTCAGTGTCGCGGGCCTGCTGCATTAAGCAGGAGGCCGCAGGGTCACTGGGCGCGGCCTCCCGAGCCCCCTCGCCGTCCTCCGCCGGGGTTTAAATAAAAACCCCGGGGGAATCACTTAAAAGCTGCTAATTGCGTGTTTTGCCGTGTGCCCACTGTTTGGGTGGAGGGCGTCGGCCGCGTGACGGAGGATGGCGTGCTTGTGCCTGTCTGCCTCCGCCCGCCCGCCAGAGGGGCGTATTCCTCAAGTCATGTTCCTCCCGGGGAGGCTCGGAATCATCCCCTTACTCGCGTCGCCGGCAGTCGCTGGTGTGTGTCGGCCCGCGCCCCCACCCCGTCCCGCAGCTCCTGCTGCTGCTGCTGCTGCAGATACTCTGCCGCTGTGCCGGTACCCTAGGGGCTCCAGGTGTCTGTGAATACACGCCGTGCCCATAAAGCTCGCCAGCTTATTGGCCCCCGTTGTGGGCACGTAGTTGTGGGGCACCGTGCCACTCCGCTCCACGTGCGCCGAGATCAGGGGCTGTTTGTGTGTGTGTGTGTGTGTGTGTGTGCGGCGCGGGCCGGCAGGCGGGCGGGCGTCGGGCCCCACATAGCCTAGACAGTTGGATAGCGACTTACGCACACGTTTTCTATAACTTTGACCGAAGGCAAGAAATGGAGCAGAAGTTACTGTATAAACATTTTGTTTATGTGTTAGACTCTATCGTTTGGAAAGTGTCTCTAGATGTCTGTCTGTTTGTTTCTAGAGGCTGACGTTTACGTTTTTCTTTGCTTTCCACCATGTAACTCCCTTTGTGTACGGAATGTGTTGCTGTCGCGGCGCCGCACCGGCCGCCCGTGCACCTCGTCCTGTCCGCGCCGTGTGTGGCGTCTCCTCCGGCAGCTCCCGTACACGGACACACACACACACACACACACACATACACGCAACACGGCCACCCCACACGGCCGGCCTTCACAAGCATCTAAAGCGTTCTGTAGGGAGACGAACTCGAATAGAAAAACTTTCTGTTTCGAGGTCCTCTTCCGTTGCCACAATTTTCGTACGGGAAAAGTTTTGTCGTCTATGTGTTTCAATAGTTTGGCGTGATTTCTCGATTTATGAGGGCGACGTTTCGTGGCAATATGAATGGCACGCCAGGGCGCCTGGGCGGCCTGGCCACGGGCCCGGGCCCCCCTTGGGGCCCCCTCCCCGCCCCCGCTGGCATGTGCGACCGCGCGGGGCTTTTAAGTACGGTCCTATCGCTTTATAGGGGTTGTGGCCTGCGGGCCTGCGGGCCCATGGCTCCGGCTCATGCCTCGGCCAATCCCATGCCTTTATGGCAACGGCATCGTTGGTCCATGACTTCATGGAGTGACCCCTTATTGGCTGGGCGCCACAACGCACGGGACACGCGCCCGCACACACGCGCGCACACACACACACGCCGCCCCGGGGCCCCCTGCGAAGTGTCATCCCCGCCACCTCCACCACCCGCCTCCCGAGCCCCTTGCGGGGTTTAGGCCTCGAAGACCATCCCTCCTCATTTAACTCGGTGACCCAGTGGGCCCGCTGGCCCCTCGCATCATTGTGTGTTGGGAGGGGGAGGGGCCGCGCCATGGCTGCGCCCCCCGCTGGCGCCTACTGGCGCCTGCTGGCGCCAGGCGGCGTCGCCGCCCCCTGCGCCTCCCGCTGTCGCGCCCTCTGCCCTCCTCCGTATATCTATCCCTGTCGCACCCATCGCCGACCTCCGGATAGAGGCGCGGTGTTCTATGCAGCGGACAGATAGATCACCGGAGCCGCGCCCGCCCGCCTCAGCAGCCTGCAGATACGTTCTCCCCGCTTGCCGCGTATTATTTCCCCGGCGGGGGAGAGAGAGAGAGAGAGAGAGAGAGAGAGAGAGAGAGAGAGAGAGAGAGAGATAGAGAGTTGGCGCGACATGAGTTGATGTATGGGGGCCTTCCTCCACGCGCCGCGGCCTCGGCCTCGCCGGGCCCGGACACGGTGCCTTACGGCCTGCGGCGTGTGCATAGCGGCAGGAGCGCCGGGCAGGGCGGCGGCGGTGGCAGTGGTGCAGGGGAGAATGTTCGAGCCCTTTTGTTTTCACAAATGACTGGACCTAATCTTTTTTTTTTTTTTTGCTCTCCCTGCGTTCTGTTTTGTTTCGTCTTTTTTTTTCTAAAAATAAAAGCGAAACGTGAAGTAAGAATTAAGGCGATTACTGGGGCGCGACGGGCGCCCCCCACCCCCCACCGGTCGTGGCTCATTTCTCCCTCCCCCGCCGTCTATTTCCTCCGCCCCCCCCCCCCCGCTCAGGGTGCGTCGTTGTTTCAAAAGCTCTCTGTCCCCCTGCCACTCCCCCACTTAGGTCCTCTATTAATTTCTTTTTACCGAAAGTGGCCTATTTGGAGGGAGCGGGGCGTCCTCCTGGCGTCCTCGGCAGAGTCCTCGGGGGCCGTCCACCAATGACGTGACGCCGCGGTCACGTGACTCGGTATGCGCGGAGATGTCTCACTCCCACTCACGCCCCCCCCCCCCCCCCCCCCTCGCCTTTCCCTTCATCCGCTGAATTTGTTCATTAAGGACCATTGTGGCCCCGCCTCCTCCCTCCGCTCCCAACCCGCCTTCCTTTACTCCCACTCGTCCCCCTCTCCCTCCGCGAAATGTGCCTATGTAAGCGGGCCGGCGGCTGGGCCAGCGGGGCCCTGCGGCCTGCTGGGGTCTGGCCGGCCCCGCGCCCCGCCCCGGGTCTCCAGTGGAGTTGTGGGCTCAAGTGACAGCAATTGATTTCCCGTGGCGGGGAATGGGGCAAAGTGTAGTGGATTTGTGTGTGTGGGCGCGGGCCTTGTCCCTCCGCTGCACAGAGGGGCCCCGATGGTTGTCATTACGTCCCGTCTCTGCCCTTCATTGCCCTAATAATGTAGATCAGTGGCTTACCCCCCTTCACTAACGCGCCCCACCAACAACACACACACACACACTTGCACGCGTGTAGACACTTGGCACCACATGTGTTGGCGTTGCCGTAGGGCCCCCTCCTCCCCGCACCACTGTGGGGACACACCCGCTGCACTTCCTGATTAGGGAATGGAATGACGCCACACACGGCGATGCGAGAATGAGGACTGTCAAATGTACTTGGTTGTTATCATTACGTACTTGGTGTTTATTATTATTATTAATATTATTATTTTTGTTTATGATTACCGTTTTCTTAGCGGCTTTTTCTGTTTGTTTCTGCTTGTCACTATTATTTTGTTGTTTTCGCTCGCAGTGTTACGCCGGCGGGCAGTCATCAGACAACGGCGCCGTCACCCATACCCAACAAGTAGGTACCTCTCCGGCAGGCCGAACTGCGAAGCGAGCACAAGCGGCGGCAGCGGCGGCAGCGGCGGCAGCGGCGGCAGCGGCGGCAGCGGCGGCAGGCACGACGCCTGCGGCCGTCGGAGTAGGCCGGCCCGCAGGACGCGCACGCGCGCTGGCCTCGGGATTGCCTACCCATCCGGCGTCGTGTGCCTCTGTGTCTCTCAGGGCGTGATGGTGCTCAAACAGCAGAGGGGAGAGAGAGAGGGAGATACCCTCCGCAGCTGCCTCTGGGCTTGAGCACGGCTGGCGTCTGCCCCCCGCTATTCACCCTCACCCGAGGGATGAAAAAAAAGTTCTTGTCGAGATCGCCCAGTTTTCCTCCTCCGGCGGCCCTCCTCGGGGGGGGGGGGGGGGGGGGGGGGGGTCTGGATATGGGTCTACGATATGCCTCGAACTTGTCCGGCAGGGGCGGGAGAGGGGGAGGGGGTGGAAGCAGAAACACTTTTATCGTCCCCACAGTATAAGGGGAGGAAGAACAAGAAAGGTTGCAGTAAAACGGAATGGTCGCTTGTCCCTGCGGAGTTTTCATAACCGGAAAGTGCGACTTTCGATGATACAAATGGGCCTTGCTGGGCTAAAGTTGGTTATTGTGAAGTAAAAAGTGTATATAGCAAACGAAGAATACGTCCTGCGCGGCAGGCGGGGAGGGGGGGGGGCGACAGTGGCAAACTTTGACCGGGCACTTGCCCAGCCCGCAGCCCCTGCCCATCGGCCGGCCGCCCCGCACGGCCCGGCTCCCGGCTCTGGTCCGCCTCGCCTCGCCTCGCCTCTCCCCTTTGTGCCCGAAATAAAACCATGGACCGTGCGTTGCGACCTGTCAAAGAGCCGGGCGGCCGGGGTAACGACACCGGCTGGGGGCTGGGCTGGGCTGGGCCTAGCTGTCCGTGACAAAACGGTCTATATTTGCTGTGGGGCTCGCCGTGCACGTATGTATGCCGTGACGCCCGCGCCGGCGCGGCGGGGGGTCGGGCGTGGCCGGGCGTGGCCGGGCGTGGCCGGGCCCTCCTGTGCAGCAGCGCGGTACGGGCGGCGGGGGCGCATCGACGGGGTACGATCCGGTTGTCATCCCCGTCTGGCCGGGTCTCATCGCGGGGCTGGGCTCGGTGGCCAGGACTAGGCACGGCAGGTAGAGGGGCAGAGAAGTCCTGCGCCCCCTCCCAGAGGCCCCCAGTCAGTGCAAGGGGGGGGGGGGGGGCTACGGACCGCGACCACGTGGGAAAACAAGAGATGTCCGGGTGAAGGCCCTGTGCCGTGCCGCGCCCGTGCCGTGCCGTGCCGTGGCAGTGTAGCTGTATCGATCCACCGCCTCCTCTCTCCGTCTCACTCGCACGCACGCCGGGCTCCGGGGAATGGAAACCACTTTCGCCGCCGTGACTTCCCTCTCCCCCCGTTTCATTTCGTGTTTCATATCGTGTGGCGTATTTCACTGTAGGTGCGTGGGCCGGGCCGGGCCGGGGGTGGGAAAGGGTACTTGGACGGGTCAGGAGGAAGAGTGTGGTGTGGAGGACCCCCACCCCGCCGTGAATATGCCATGCCGCGGCGCTGCCGGCGCTGCTCCCCGGGGACCGGAGATACCCCGCGCGGCCCTACGCCGTGCCGCGCCGCCGCGCCCCGCCGGCTGCGCCTGGCCGCGCCGCGGCGCAGACACTTCGCGGACAGCGACACAGATGGCACCACGATCGCCGCCCCTCGCCCCGCCCCGCCCCGCCCGCGTCTGCACGGCGCCGCGTTGACACAAACACACCGCCACCGCCACGCTGTGTGTGTGTGTGTGTGTGTGTGTGTGTGTGTGTGAGAGCGAGCGAGCGTGTTCGCGTACGTCCGCGCGTCTGTCTGTCTGTCCGTCTACCCCATTCCGAATTCCGATACGAACGAACAGCCGACCGTCTCGGCCCGGTCGCAGCAGGCGCGCTCTCGCGTCGCGATCACGTTCGTTTTCGTTGGAAACTGAGCAGACGGCACGGAGACAGGGGGGAGACCGTCTGTCGCGTCCGCTCGTCCCCAGTTCGCGGAGCGGCGGCGGCAGCAACAGTGTTTCGCAGTCGTCGCCTCGGTTCGCTTCGTGTCGCGGCCGAGTTCGTCAGCGAGTGATGGTCCGTGACAGTGACCGTGCCAAGCAGAGCCAGAGCAGCGCCGAGCAGGCCGAGCCTTGTCCTTGGCGTGATCAGTGTTGACAATCATGAGTGACGCGGGAGTCGAGGCAGAGCGAGCGTGGCCCCTGTGGCCCGGGCCCGAGGCCGTCGGCGCTGGCGCCGAGGCTGGCGATGCCTGCGGCCCGGAGAACTGCGCGCTGGCGCCGGGGCCGGTGGAGGCGTTGCAGCTGCAGCTGCAGGCCGAGGCAGCGCGGGCGTTCGCGTCGGCTAAGGAGGAGGTTAGGACCGCTTTGGGGACATGGGTTGTGGGCGGGCCGGGCCGAGCCGAGCCGGGCCGTGCGCCGTGCCGTGCGCCGTGCCGTGCGCCGTGCCGTGCGCCGTGCCGTGCGCCGCCCCAGGCCGTTGACATCCACGTGCCTCCAGATGTTAATGTGTGCTTGTGGTGGTTTGGTCCACACAGTTCGCTGCCGTGTCGTTCTCATCAAAAGTTTAAAGGGATTTTCGAATCATTTTTCGTTGAATTTCATGAATTAAATGTTTATTAAACCTGGTCCCGACCGTATTTATCTAATGAGATGTCGCCCCCAGTATATACTACCTGGTTGTCAATGAGGGTTGCAGTGAAAAATTGTTCTGTTCTGGCTGTTCAACAAATGCTGGGTCTCTGCTTACATTTATTTAATTCTGTTCACAGCAAACGGAACCAGAAGCAGAGCAACCAGCAAGACAAGCATCACCCCAAAGCGCTGCAGCTTTGGGTAAACCTGGCGAACAACCTCCCAAGAGGCTTCATGTCTCAAACATTCCCTTCAGATTCAGAGACCCAGATCTCCGAGCGATGTTTGGAGTATGTATCGTCTGCTTTTGAGAATCATTCTGTGGACCTATTGGAGTGTTTTCCTTTGTAGTTCTACTCTCTATTTTGTGTTTCAGCAATTCGGTCCCATTTTGGATGTTGAAATTATTTTTAATGAACGAGGCTCCAAGGTAAGATTCTTTGAAAATTTATTAATTTACTCTTATCATAAAACAATGATTAACGTAATTACCAAGGAAGTTTTTAACTTTGAACTGAGATTATCAAACATTGATTCACTATCAATGTGGCATAGTATATGCTATATACATTTTTCCCCCTCAGGCAGCTGATATAAGTGAAATTGTTTCATTGCTGATATTGTGGATGGTCTTATATTAAAACTGTTCATGATCGTTTTTTAATTTTTCTATATTTGATTAATCAACAACCATATCTTATTTTTCAACATGTTGCCTCAACTCCATCCTTAATGTCAGCTTGATATATTCCTTGTGTGTTCTGTGTGTGATCCTTGTGGCTTGGAACATGTTATTTTATTTAGGAGGGGCAACCGATTGCATTCCTTCACCAGAAGAGTGCACTTCTTAATTCCACTGTGTTGAAGTATATTCATACTATGCCCACAAATCACAAGGATCACACTTCATGTCAGTTTTGTGATTTAGAGAATCTTCTTCTGCACTGAAGCTAAAATAGGGCTTACTGACCCATACAAATTCTTCTTGAGTGCAGGGGAGGGTACCTGTGTGCAAGTAGAAGCATTGAGTAAGCACCTGAAAACAGAGCTCTAGAGGAATAGGTTATCACAACTTTTTTTTTCTACTTCTAGACACAAATACGTGTGTAAAATAGTTCTTTTTCTGTTTCGTTTTTTTTTTAAATTATGATACCAAAATATGAACAACTGTATGCTTGGTTATTAGAGTATACTATAGCTATAGTTATAGAAGCACTTAGAAGCATGGTTCGAGGTATTTGTGTCAAGTTTCCCATTTCAAACGTCTTACATTGCTTCTACTTGCACAATTATTGCGTTTGTACCTAAATAGCGCTCTTAATCATTTTATTTTCAGTCCAAGGGAATGCTATTATGGCAGGTGAATGCTCAGTAGTTTTAAGTGTACTAACTTAATATTTGTTCTCCTCTTGGTTATTCCATTTTGAACTGAATATTGTTGCTTGAAATTGGCGCTTTACTTGTGGCAGTTTACTTAAACTTTGGCACCTCAGAATAATGTCATGTCACAAGAAAAATGTCACACTTTAAGAGCAGTGTGATGCTTTCATTATTGAATCAAAGCATTGATTAAGGTGCAATTTTGTGGAGATTTGTATTTAAAGTAGATTTTTGAATGCTGTAGTATATGCCTTTAAAGCAACAGCAGGTTTGAGGTTCTCATTGGGGTGCCTTTATCTTATATTTTGTTTGTCATATTTGAGCCCCACTTCTTGCACCAAGTGTGTAAATAGGAATTGTGGTTTAGATGCACAAGACATAATCATTTTCAGATGTCGAATTTGTTTTTATTCCAGTAGATCAATGCCGATTACCCCTCCTGGATTTTATTTTGTGGTGAATTTCCACTTGCGTTTGCCCTGAAAGTCTTGTGCCTCAAAATTACAGATGAGACTTAGGTTGTTATTCAGTTTGTGGCTTTATTCACAGCTTCCTGGCTTATAGAGAGTGATTTCAAGGTGATGTCACTGGATTTTGATAATTTTTCCACTTTCACCAAAGCATTTTTAATAGCTGAGGCTCAAGTTTGTGTGTTTAATCAAGCACTGAATTGTGGCTAAGAATGTGACTGGTGGTGGATAATGGACCTTGGTGTAGAGGGTCATGACTCGTGGCATCCAGGAGGCTTGTTGTTCCTATATTCTAGGTTCCCTAATGTTGCCTTTTCTTCCCAATTTTCCTCTAGCTTAGGGACTTGTCTCTACCACCAAGCTGTGTCCAACCCTGTTCTGCATTTTCTAATTTTTTTTTAATTTTTTTTTTTAATCTTGAATATTTGCCTCCTGGGTGCCATTCTAGCAGGGCTCAGCCAATGTTGCACAATGTATGATGCTCTCATATAATTACTTGGCGATGATAACGATTATATCAAGCGTTGTGTAAAATTGGCTTCCTGGGATTCTTATCAGCATCTGTAGACTGCCCGTAACATTAACAACCCCTGCTTCTTTGAGAGTGTTCTGCTATGTTGCGCCTGGGTAGTCAACCATGTGATATGCGACCCCAGTACTGAGCAGGATTTCTTTGGTGTTTAGCGGAGTCGTCTTGAGTAATGAATGAATCATATTTAGTGTGATGCCACAATTAATGTATGAGCTTGTGGCTTAACCCTGGAGAATTGAATGGTTCTTACTGTGCAACTGTTAGTAGTACAATCTATTCTTACCCATGCTTTTCTCTTTGTGACCTCGTTGGAGTTAATTTTGCTGAACACCATTGGTTTCCTCTTGCTACCACATGCATTTCTGGTACAAATGTTACATTAAAGTCGGTTTGGTATATTGCTCGTTTCAAAATTCAAGAATTTGTCATGTCTTCATGTTTTTCCATGAGGCTCGAAATTAATTTATTTAAAATTTGATTCTTTTAATATCTTTATAATGCATGTGGAGGTCATATCCCTGGCATAGGCCAAGTGCAACAGTTCCAATGGCATGATACCTTCGCTGATTGACTGCCTAGCACAGCGGCCAATGTGATGTTGCTGCATTCAGCTGAGCTGTATGACAGAAGGGGACGAGCTTTGTGATACTCTTGTTGGTATTACTATTTCATGATTGGATATTGTCTCATAGTTGATTGTAGTAAGGAACTGTTTGACACTGTGGTGCTGAGCTATGGGTCAGCGGTAGTGCCCCCAATAGCTATGCCTAGAGGGGCCCTTTCCAGGTCTTCACTACACACGAATTTTGTATGTTTGCTGAGTAATGGATGTCTCCATGCTGGGATACTTGCCATGTTATGATGAATTAATTGTCTTTTCTTGTCCCTATGTGTAGTGAAGAAGGAACTGGAAGTCTCTAGCTAGGACACAATGTGTGTGAATGTTTGTGTTGCCAATTGCCACGAGCTTCTCTCTCCCCCTTCTTAGTTAGAAACTGTCTATCTTTGCTGAGTGAAATGTTTTTATTTTTCTTACTTTTGTGTGTGTGTTTTGTACTTGGCACCTCTTATTCGGTAATGAGTAACGTGAGGTGATGCAACTTATGCTTGAGACTTGCTGGCGTTATAAGTAGGATCGCCATTTCATTTCACTTCCTAACATATTTGTCAGGGCTGTGTGGCTTAATTTGAGGGTTTTGATGTTTTCTTTCATCATGAGACTACCACCATTTCACAGAATATCTGTTTTGTGATGAAAATGTGGTTTCAAAATTGTATTGTTATCTGAAAGATGCATCCTAGGGATACCAGTGTTTATTATGGGCCTCATGAGTTGTATTTGTTAATTTTCTCATCGCACAGCCCTTGTCAGAGGGCTTTTCAATTCCAACACACTGAAGCATTTCACTGCAGCATAATATATGGTGGGCACTTCTTTAGTTTTCCCTATCATGAGGTTATTGTTATGAAATGCGCATTCATAATTTTGCCCAAGTATTAAGAGGGTTTCTTTCCTTTGAATTTTTACCTTTGAGACTGATCTTAAAGCGGTCATTGAGCTTCTGTCAGTAAAGATTAATTTGCTTGTATCAACACGGCATGTGTATGGTCAGCCTAGCTCAAAGGGATCTTGCAACTGCTCTGCCCAGATCAAATTCATCTCCTACTATTCTTGGGCTGAAGTGCAGATTTTCTTTCTTATTCTTTTCACAAGTAATCCGAATGACATGCTTGCATTTGGAATTAACTGCTTATAAATAATTTACATATATGCGCATACTTTAGAACATAAAAATTCTGTGGATTTTCTCCACATGACAAAATTTTTGTACGTTGCTCGTTTTTAGACACAGTGCCTTCTTTACCAAATTTATTTACACCTAGAGTCTAGCAATCATCTAAAAAAGGCATAGGCTACTTTGTTTCAGCAGGTATCCCGTTGTTGAATCTGATCTGATATTTCTAATCATATTTTTTTTTGTTCAATATTCTTGTATTCATCATATTCATTGCATACATGTTTAATTTTTTTGTTGCACGTTGTTTTTATGCGCCAGCAAAGTTTTTTAATGCATGTTTTGTCTGTCTTGCATGCAGGGATTCGGTTTTGTAACATTCGCAAATAGTGCTGATGCGGACCGCGCACGAGAGCGACTACACGGCACCGTGGTTGAGGGGAGAAAGATAGAGGTGTGCATGATCTCTGTCTTATTTACCAAAAAAGAGAAAAGCAACTATTTTCTGTGGTAGCACTCAATTTTTAACTCTGTAACCAGCGTTTCCCCCCTTTCCTTTCCTTCCACCTTTCCACAAAATCCAGGCCTTCCTCCTCTCCTCCCCTCCCCTCTCCTCTCAGTCCCTCTTTTTCCTACTGCCCAGAACCGCCCTTAATTCTATCATGACACGTGGACATGCCCCATGAAACAAATACTGGACAGATTTAAGGGTGCTTCCTGAAAGATAGGGTTCAATTACATTGATTGTTTTGGTCAGTGTTTTCCTCTGCATCATGAGTGGGATGCATTGCTTCAGTAGGTGAGCAAGCACCATTATTAATATCTGCATCATGTTCGTGTGCCAAGTTTGCACCACTTAATTTAGTCTTATGTGGGCTCCCTACTTTCTGCTTGGGCGACCATGGTTTCTTGATCGTATTTCTTTAGTATATTGAGCTTAACATACAAAGTTTATCCTATCTTAAAGGAGGTTGTTGTATTGAAGACTTTAGTAGACCAGTCCTAAAGAAAGCCTTAAGGCATGGTGGCATACTACGTAGCGTTACATGGGAATGGCTTCCATGTAATGTAAATACTTTGCTATTTGTGCATACCTTAGTGCTAATGAGAGCCTTGGCTTGATTGGAGGACCACAGTGTCTGGTGTGTGAGTAGCGATTGTGCATTTTGCTGCCCCTTCGCCTGGGGCTCTACATTAGCTGATGAACAGCTTGGATAGCATGTGGATGAACAGTACAGCTGTTCTCTTGACTAGAAGTGATAATTTTAAGGGCTGTTCTGGTTTTGTTTCCCTTGTCTTCTTTCTCTTTCCCTCTACCCTCCTTATTCATGTGCTGTAGTAAGAGATGCATTGATGGTATAGCTGGGCTTCAGGTCCCTTCCTTGAATCTCACCAGTTATTTCTTTGGAAGCATGTGTGTTTTGTTGTATATTGGTCTGTAACAAGATTCTGCATGCTCGCTTTGAATTGATGCAGAGTGCAGATTTCTGATCAGTATTATCAAATTCTGTTGATACTGTGACCAATGTTGACAAGAACAGTACCGTTAGTTGTGACCAAATAATCTGGTGAGAGAATTTTAATTTCTGGCTCTAAGAAAGTCCTTAAAGTCTTAAAGCTTCCCTGTTAAGCCACTTCTATTTTCATGTATGGAAGTCTTGATTCTTGCATACTTCTTTATATTCTTTACGTTGTTGTCTCCATTTTAACGTGTTAAAAGTTCTTGCTCAGGAACTTCCCAAGCCATGTCATCGGCAATGCTAAGGATTGATCATCACGTGTGATATCAGTGTGTCTCATGCATCTCCCTGTGCACATGTGTGAGGGGTAATTATCACGCCTCACGCTACCTCACTCACCTGGCCTCTCTGCCTCACCTCGCCCTTTTCGACCACCTCACCCTCTTTCACCCGCCACACCCTTCTCACCTTATGAAAGGACCTTATCAGCAAAGGGATGTCCAGTAAAGACAACAAGTGATCTCTAAATTGATAATGCTACTTTTTTTTTCTGGCTGTGAAAGTTTTGATAAACTGTTCAAAATACTTTTGATGTTCTGTAACTTTGATATTTTAGTGTATCTGTGATTGCAATCATGGATGTGAAATTTACGTTTCTGTAGTACCTTTCTTTATTTGGCATTCCTCCTCTGACTTACTAGCTGTAAGGTGTTAATTTTAAGCTGAGGACAGAGTGAAGACAAGGGCTATAGTTTTTGTCTTCACTGCGTCCTATCACTAGTGAGTAAGTTGCCAAGTTCATATGTCAGAATTCCAATATTTTATGTTGCTCTCACCTCTCTAGACGGCCTCTATTAAGTGCCGATGAATGAAAGTTATAGTACGGTACGGTACAGTCCTGGGACAGGGGGAGTTCCCGAGGTAAGACATGTCACTATTGAATCCTAATTTGATTTAATTCAACTACCTCTCTTTTTTTTTTTTCCTTTTTTTTCTTTCTTTTGAGATGTGTGTATGCTGTATGAAGTTTCCTTTCTTCCACGAGCAAATCTTAATTAACACATGCGTGAGAGTAATCACATTTTTTGTATGTGATCCATATTTGAAAAGAGAGCGTTGCCAAATAATCACATGCAGTGCACTTGGTTTCTCTTCATGCATTTTCCACTTCACACTCTAACACCTAACACCAGACAATCAGTCAGTACATTTGCTCTTCTAAACTAACATTGTAGACACAGCTACAAAGCTTCCATACCTAAATTAAATGTAAACCTTGTTGGCTTATATATCCGGATGTAGATTTGAGTTCACCGTGTGAACGTTTCTATTTTGTTGGTATTGGATGCGTCTTGCTCTTTCTGTGCACACAGACTTTTCCTTTGTTAATGTACAAGTGGCAGCATAAAACCTGACAATAGTCTGAACAAAGCTTTTTTGATTTCCAGTGTAATGCATGATTGCACTTTTGATCTGACTTGTCAAATCCATCTTAGTGCAGGGAAATGTAAAATTACTTTTCCTTCGGAGTCCTTTATTTAGTACACAGTTCTTGTCTGACTTGTCAGAACAGCATTGAAATTTACCTACTTGGCCATCAATGACCATGGTAACTACAGAAGTAGTGGTCTCGAGGGGGGTGTAGTTAGTAGCCTGGCTGCTTTGCGAGTGCTGTATCCCCTTCTGGAGGTAACGTAATCAATCACACTCTCTCCACTGTTAGTTGAAATCCACTTTTCTTCGATTTAAAATATTGAGGTTACGGCGGAATCTTGAACTAAGTCTTCTTGTAAAGTGTTAGTTCTCTTCAGTCATTTTTTAATCTCAATAGGTTCAGATGTTCGTTTTCACAATTCAGATGTTTGTCTTTCTATTTTATTTGTTGAGACATATTTATATGAACACAATTGGCTTTCTTAATGTGTTCTTCCATCTGAATGTCTTGATTCATGAATGCAATATTCATGTTAACTACTGCCCCTTTATTGTAGTTATTTTTTTGTTCTGAAAGTAGATGTCACTCTCTTCTTTCTCTGTCAGTACAACATACACTACACATCTACCCAATAACACAGCTTAATTTCTCCTGTTGTGTAGGATGTGCGCAGCACTGCCAGTCCTTTAAACCGATAACTTAATTGTAGCCCAGTATTTGTGGAATATTTATATAATTAGTTGGATTCAATCCCTCCTCTTTACTTTGTCTCTTCTTTCTTTTGAAGTGGTCAATAAGTTCGGCAGATTTCACATCCCTGAAGGGATTGATTGGCAGTGTTTGTGGCATAGCATGGCTCCTGGGGACCTAGGCCTTCTAGTGGTAGGCAGAGCATTGCGACTTGGCCTCTTATCTTCGTGTTACTTTATTATTAAGGTTGTCCTCACAATTTCCACACACACTGCCTGGGTATTCGTAATTTTAAATCAACTTGATTGTATGCCACCAAAGTTTGGTATCAGTACTGTGCATTTATTTATTTTTTAATCGAGCCTGAATATCCCTTTTAAATGAAAAGGATTCCAATTTGATTTTGCCAGTGTGTGTGTTTCTTGGGAGGAGGTTGGCAGGCTATTAATTCTCTTCTAAATTAAATTGAATCACTCAATTAAATTTATAATCATAAATTTCTTTCTTGTACATAGCCTGTCACTAGATGTTAAGGTTAGTTTATTAAGGTTGAAGCTCTTCAATGCATTATGTTGTCTGACCATTTCTGCCTTGGCTGATACATCTTGGAAAATGAATCAGGAATATGGAACTCATTAGATTCATTGGATAAGGACCAAAGTTTGATTTAATTTTTCAACCCTAGATAGTATTTTTAAAACTCTCAGGAATTTTTTAAATTTGTTTGATGAAGAGCTTTAACAACAGTTTTAAGAAATCATATTAAATTGAATAGTCAAAACTTAGATTTAACATCTTTGTGCGACAAATTTTTGTGTTACTCACATTATTTTTTGAAATGATAACAGGTGAACAACGCCACAGCACGAGTTCAAACTAAGAAGGCCCCTACAGTCCCAAGTGGTAAGTTTGTTTTCCATTTGTTTTGAATTTCTTTTTTTCTTTTCCTTTTTGTTTGATGCTAATGCTCTTGTACATAGCTTCTATTTTGTTGAGTTTTGGATAAGTTTAAATATTTAAAGATGGGGAACAGATAGCTCATAGGTCCTGATGCAACAATTTGTGGGTTGTTGGGTATCCTCTTCTTTTTCTCTTTGTATCAGTAAAACCTTTTTAGTTGTAACAGTGGATACTTTCGACAATTGCTTTGGCTTCTGTGTCATTAAAAGTATTGAAGAAAGTTTACTCTATTTCTAAAGTGAAGTATGGGTCACTTGCTTGTTTTCATTCTTGGGTGTGAGTAGTTTATTGCATGCTGTTTGCTGGTTATGTTGGGATGGGAAACAGATCTAAAACTCTGGAAATTTAATAGAGGATAGTAGAGGTACAGTTTCATTATTTTGATTGCTCACCTTGAGCTTTGTAGAATCTAATCAAGACCTGATTTCCATTGTTGCCAAAGTATCTGAAATATTTCCTTAATTTCTATTTGTGAGCTTTTATTTTTACCTATTCAACTGGTGGTGGAATTTCTAGTAGTGCATGTGACGTTTTCCTTTGAGACACTCCATTTTGCTCATCTTAGAACACTGTAACTATCAGGTGTAAATTGAGTATTCTGTCACATACATTGATTTATTGGGTTTGGTGACCTGCTTATGTGGCAAATGCAGGACTCTTGTCTCTGACGGGACAAGTGGTGTTGTTTTAATTTGTATGGTAGCTAAGATGTATGCTTGTTGTTTGCAGTGTGCGTGCAGTGGCCCGAGGGTAGGTGTCTATCCACTTGCTCACAGCTTTAAACACGAATTGCATGTGTAGTCTGACTCATAGCTTACTCATCATTAAATACTCCTTAGTATATTCTTACTTAAGTCTGTTCTTGAGACACATGTATTCTTTTTAAAGCCACTGTGGTGGCAAGCAAGTTGTCATTCTTTACTGCATGTTGTAGCATGTGCAAATTTCTCCAAGCCTATAAAACAGTATGAGAATATAAATATTCAACTGTTTAGTAGATCTTAAAGTGTTTATATGTCCTTAATTCGGGAATGAAGTATTGCCTTCATCAACAGTAATTTAAATAATAGCTGTCCATAGATCTGTCAATGATCTTGTTTCAAAAAGATAAGTTACGGTTTGCATGTCCATATTGTGTAGTTCCCTTTAATCTGTAGCAAATGTTCCTCATGCATATCTTGTTTGAAATTCTGAATTGCTCAAATTATCAATTTTCAATTTTAGAATAACTAAATTATCTAAATGTGCATAAGTGAATGTTTTTTGTACGTCTGAATGGTATGCCTGATTGCTAAACCGGAATGCTAATTGTTGGTGTTCTGTTTGTCCCTTAGGAGCAGCAGTAGACCAAGCGATGTTCAGCCCAACACAAGGTAATGTAGACACTTCAGATAACACTGTGGGTTCTGTGTGAGAATGTAGACGTAAGGCCTTTTTTTTTTTTTTTTTTTCATTGTAACAGAAGCAATGAAACAAATGTCTGCACACAATCATTATCTGTATTTTATCGATCTTCAACCCATTCTAAATTCCTGTGTCTGGACCGCATTCATAGAAACTGTGTAACCAGACTTCTTATATTTTATTGGTTAAGAGCAGTTCTCTTCCATTAAATTATCTACTGAGGAAATTACTGTGTGGCGTTAACTTCAACTTTTTTTCTTTCTTTGTTTTGTGAGGTGGGCATATCTTTTGAGATTTTCATAATTTTCTCTAGTAGTGAGGCGGCCAATTTAATTTACTATTTTTTTTCTCTATACAAAATGCCATTTGTTTAGGATGATTTTGATGTACTATTTGGGGTCATACTGTTCTCTTTTCAGCTTGGTCTATTGCTGTGCATGTGAAGATATACCAGAGTTCTATAATAACATGCAATGCTGTTGAAATTTGGCTTGCCACTATTCTCTTGCTTAAGAGGTGGTGAATTCCCTCGCGAGGTCCATGAATGCACCGAATGTGAAGTCCTGAATGCAGTTTATTTGTGGTGATAATTTTTATCCCCTACATTTGGAAGCGTGCGGTGAATGCCACTGTGAGGTTGCGTGGGGCTGCATTGTGCACCTTGTACTGCGAAGGGGGAATAGTGGCCTGCTGGTTTGCAACTTCGGACGGTGATGTCCTGGAAGGTCCCCGGCTTGCCCCTGTCGCTGAACTGTTGAGTGTTGGTACAGGGTTTAGGTTGCCCACGGTCCCATGGAGCCTGCTGGGCGCGTCCGCAGCCCCTTTAGCCGCCAGCCCCAGCACAGCCGCAGCAGCAGCCGCAGCGGCCGCAGCCCCCATGGTCCTAACGCCGCGAACAGCGCGCAGGAGGTAGTAGCAGTGCCCAGTGTCTGGCAGTACCTAGCCAGTTGCGTCGTGGTCGTGGCTGTGGCTGTGGCTGTAGCCATTAGCGTAGCACATTAACCTGTTTCTTGTGTTTTTTCACCCTGCACCAAAACATTCTGCATGTTGTTTTCCTCTGTATGCTTTGTTTGTATGTATGTAGACACTTCTCTCCAACTGTTGTCCTCTGATGGTAAACTGTGTTTAGATTTTTTTTTTGAGACTGGGAATGCTGTTTGTTTGGCTTTCACCTTCCTCTGTGGCGGCATGTTGTGTTGACTTCTTACTGCTTTTAAAAGGGTATACTAAGTCAAATTCGTACTCTGTCACATTTTCCCTATCTCTTCCTGTCTATGGAACAAGCAGTGTGCATGTGTGAAGTCATGATCAATGTAAATTGTTTTCATAACGGCTTGCACACTGCTCTGAATAACTACCATACAATTTATTCATTGTCATTTGTGATTAAGAAAACCCTCTCGTGGGAAGTTGACAGCTTTTGAAACAGCATTTCTGTGTCCTGCCAACTCCCTAACCAATGTGTTGCACTGTTGAATTAGTGGCATGCCCTAAAATAAAAGCGCCTTGTTAAAAAGAGGTTGGCGTGGCGTTTTAACCACCTAACTAGAATCCATCTTGCTTGACCTTGCATGGCGTGGTTTGTGTGTAGCAGCGGCACTTCGTGGTGTAGCCATCCAGCGTGGCCGGGCAACCCGTTCTTCCTTCCCAGCCGCTGCGGCGGCGGCGGCTGCAGCAGCAGCTGCGGCTGCGTATGCTAGGCACCCTGCACCCCTTGCTGCAGCGGCTGCTGCCACTGCCCTGCAGGGATATCCAGCGTAAGTAAGGGGGCGCAAGCGCAATTATTGCAGTTAGGGTCACAGTATCATTTTTGAAACAATTTCAGTCTAGTTGGGTTAAGTGAAATGGACGTGCAAGTCCTCCCTTTTTCTCCTTGCAAAGCTCCAAGGTTGAACATAATTTTGTAAAACCAAAAGAGTTTAGTTAGAAGCAATTCCAATCTCATCACCACCTTAGTGTCGCTGTAAGTATACTACATTAGAAATTGACATTGGAGTGGAATATGGTTCAATAATCTTGTCCTAACTAGCACTAAATCTTTCTGTGTAGTTCTGTAGAACATCTCACTTTTTTTAAAACTTGCTTATGTCAACTGATTTATTGTGTAGTAATGGCTCTTAAGATTTTCATTGAGGCACTTTCACCATTGTTGCTGAATCATACAGTGTAATGGTGTGGACTTCGTGTAATTGTACAATCTTAGCTCTCAAATCCTCTACACTGAGCTGTAAGAGAAGGAGACGCATGCAGAGCCATTTATGTACGCATTTAGCATGGCTTATTGTGGTAAAGGGTTATTAGAGATTCTTGTACATCTTACTTAAATTGCACTTGATTTAACGCATGTTTTTGGATGTGTCACTTGAGTTAACTTCTTGTAGAATTTCTTAATTTTTCTTCTTTGATTTGAAAATAATCACGAATATTCATTTCATTGACAGTTTCTAACTGCTTAATAAAATATATCGTTAAAGTCATTATAGAATTAAAATGTAACTTCATCTCTTGAAAGAATTACCTCTTACTTTTCATTCTTTTCAAAACTCCTTCAGCAAAATGTCCTTCTGTTCCAGCAGCATGTACTTCGATCCGTACCTGGCAGTTGCTTCAGCAGCAGACAACAACTTCAGATTACAGGTGAGCTTCGCATGTCTGTCTCCCTCTAAACCTTAAGAATTTGGTTTTGATTAATGTTACACTTTGTTACTACCTCCAAGTTGACTTGAAAGAAAAAAAAACACCGCTCAAAGCTGTTCAGAGAGTTTGTGTTGCGCATAATTGTGGATGATATGTATGTCATATCATCTGACACTTAACTATATGTTCAATGGGACTCAAGTGAGCCTGTCTGGTATTTAAGTCCATCCTTCAAGTCAAGACCTGAGTATTTTTGATGTGATGGTTTCTGAGGTTGTGTAGTAAAGTTGGTTTTTGTTGGCAGGCGGCAACCTGCGTTTCAGAGGTAAAGACCATTTCAAATCTTGGGAATGAATAATTTTCCCCCTCCTATATGCCCTTTCCTGCTTTAGAAACTGGCCTCAACATGCCAGCGCTCACTTGCTGGTAGAATGTTTTGCCATGGATGTAGGCCTGTTTGGTATTAACTCTTGGTGGCTGATTTTTGTCAAGCAGTGTGGTACCTCGGAATGCTATTTCTTACTCGTAGATGAGTGTTCTCACAAATCACGTTCTTAGCATAATCTGTATTGAAATATACTGTTAAAACTCAAGCTGACTGATATGTGAGTCATGAATAAAGTAAGCTTTTCGAGCTACTTCATAAAACATGTATTGTAGGATAATAGCTGGTCCTAGGTGAAAAGGACCTCACAGGGCCTTGTGAGCATGCGGTGCAACCAGTCATATACTTTTGACATTTCCTTACAGGATAGCAATGCACTTCGACTGTTCTGTAAAGCCGTGTAGACATTTCTTGCTTGTCTCATTGCCAACCAGACACATAATTCTTGTAGCCTCACTCGTGTGTACATTTGGTCATACAGTTGACTTGAGATGAGACAGTCAGGAACTATTCTCATGTCTTGCTGCCTCTCATGAGCCAGCACAATCTGCATGTTTTTATGATGTCTTGAGTTCTTTAAACTGTTTCCTTTTGTGTCCCCCCCCCCCCCCCCCCCCCTTATCTTTTCTTTATTGTCCTTTTATTTTGGTTGTTAGAGAGTTAAAATCTTTAATGAAAATTGTGTTGGTGATTGTCCATGTTTTTAAAAACATCTTAATTAGGTAATTAGTGGTACTTCGCAAGATGAAACTTATTAATTACTAAAGCACTGTAACTGCACTGAGATAAGTGTTCCATTTCTCTATTTTCAACTTGTTTGAAGACTTTTAGCACTTCAATTGTACAAATGTAAGGATATAGGATATCAACCATTCAGAATCTTAATTCAAATTCAGCCTGAAAGTAAATTTGAATTTATTTTTTGGGGGAAAATCATTATTACACTACCTGTGCTGTTCTTGGTTTGGATGATCCAAGAAGCTGATAATTCTCTTACTATCCATTGCTTGATAATGCTTTGTAGCCCAATCCCATTATAACTATGCACTGCACACTGAAGTTGCAATGGTTTGGGGATAGCTTTATATGCTTCCTGTACCATATTTGAATGCATGAAATGGAAGTCTGTTGTGAGCTTGTGGTTTTGTCGTAAATGGAAATGGATGCAAAATCAAGGATAATTGAACCTCAAATGAAAATTAAGTTTTGCATGTTCACTTTGAGCATATTGGCTCAAATCAATTTCTTGGAATGAGCAGAAATTTAAATTTCATGGTACAATTGATTTTTTTTTTTATAATCCTTAACTGAAAGTATTGATTGTTATTAAATATCAGACTTTTCTTTGCATTTGAGTAATTAAATATTCCTTCTCCAGGAAGTTGATTGACCATTCTTCATGTGTCGCAAAGCAAACTCTAAATTCGTTCCTGTTGTTTTCTAGGCCGCTGCTGCAGTTGCTGCTGCCGCCTCAAATCCTTCTCTTTTGAAGTCACCAATGTCTACCGCACAACAGGCTAGTTATGTTGCTGCTGCTGCCAACTATTCAGCCGCAGCTGCAAGAGCCTATGGGGCAGCAGCATCACAACCTGCCGCTGGTTATGCCACGATAGCTGGGTGAGTTAATTTTTATACCTATTCCAGCGCTATGTTAGTACACGCTTGCTGAGATTTATTACCTTTCTCATTCGCTTAATGGATTTCTTGAGCCATGAACTTTTTCAACTGTGAAGTAGATTAAAATTTTCATGGAGGTATCAACACTTAAGTCGGCCTCCTAGAGCAAGTTGTTAGACCTTTTTCTGTTTCTGATTTCTGTTTTCTTTGTGTTATTAGTTATGGCCGAGAATACCCCGACCCCTATCTGAGTCATGGAGTTGGTCCTGTGGCAAGTTATGGAGTAAGTAGATTTGTATTTCTCTTCAATTTTTATGCTAGTGGAAATGAGTAGTAACGTAACCTCCATTTCCTTCTTTACAGGCCGCTGTGTATAGGAGTGGTTACAATCGATTTGCACCTTACTGAAGTACTGAAGCAAAAATGCCTCTCTCCAACTAGATTAGACAGAAATCTCGTCACTCGTCATCTGAAATATCTTGTCACATCCAAAGTTGTTACCATCGCCATGAATGACCTTGTTTATAGTTTATGTTTTGGCAGCTAGGCTAGTGTGGCTCGTAATGACACTTAGATCGCAGCACTACCATCCATAATTCTCACTCAAAAATATTTTCTTGTAATTGTGTTTATAATGTGTGTTAAAAGGCGGTTGTGCGCCAAAGGTGTGAATCTCATGCAACTATTTTTAGGTATGACAAGTGTTACACTAGAGATACCTTGCGCCATCCTCTGGTGTTTTGAATACTCAAGACTGCAAGTGGGCTAGCAAGTGCCCTTCGCCATAGCTTGCCCACAACTCTCTCTAATTGTTTTATGATTTTTAATTATGTTTTGAGACATGAACTTCACACTCTTTCTTTTTTTTAAAGATAATTCTCAGTTGTACAATTCTTTTTTGTTTCTAGAAATTTGTATTTTATTTGTCTTTTTTTTCCATCACATATTTTTGTGTTGTATTCTCTCTCTCTCTATGCATAAATATTTGTATGATTATTTAATTGGTAACTCTTATTACCTGTCAATCGTTACTTGTCCTTGTTTGAAGTGATAATGATTGGTGATCAACTATAGATTTTACTTGTGCGTACGTGGTTGTGCAAGAAGCGCACAATGATAAGGTTGAGTGGGAACATGCACAAATCTGTCCATAGTTTAGCTATAGACATGCGAAATGACATGACATGACAAGCTCCTCTCTGTATCCAACATCCATGAGTGTTAAAATATTGACATATTTGTACCCAAACAGAATGCCAAGTGGTTCATTACCTAACATTATTACATACCTCCCTAATTGATGTATTGCATATTTTGTATCTTGTAGTAACTTAATTTGTGCGTTGTGTTCTTCTTTTTTTAGTATGTTAAGTCAATGCCACTGTAGCAGTGCTGGGCACTCTTTAAGAACCTGAATATGTCGGGTTACTGGTAAAGCTCTCTGTATTTGTTATAGAATGTTGACAGTCCATTTATATATGTGGAATTCAGTGTGGAGTGCGGTAGCACAGATGAGGATATTTTTAGGTTAGAGTGGATGTTTCATTTAAACACTAGGATTCTTGTTTCTAGATTTTGTGATTGTTTGTGGTAAGTCTTGGACGGGTTTGTTTTACCATAAGCCAAGTGTCCATAGCTGGCAGGTCCCCTGTGACACTTCCAATAGCTCCCAACAAAAAGAAAATTGTTTTTATATTCGTATATATTTGTCTAGCAACATAATTTTTAGGTGAATGTGGGGAGGGGGTGGGGTGGGGTTGGGTAAAAAATTCTGAGTCCCTCCATTGAATGGTAGAAAAAAAGGGAGGGAGTTTGTTTTTTGTGAATTAATTTCTGTATTAGTCGTTCCTCTCTGACAAGACCAGTTTGTGTGTCTTATGGGATTAGTTAATGTTATAAAGTGTGGGGGCATTGAACAACCAAAGACATGACCAGTATTTTTACCTGCTCAATCAGATTGTTTAGTCCGGAGACTGTACAGCCAAGGGATGTTTCATGCTTGCTGGATTGGTTTTTAGAGCATGGGCATGTTTGCGTCAGAGATGCTTGGAGCATACTTTCCAATTTGTTTCAAAGTGAGTCTTCCGTTTGGCACAATACATGTTGATACCTGCACATATAAGTTAAATACACTGGAAATGCACAAAAAGAAGTGTTTTAATCCTATCAGTTGTGATTTGCCCCGAATACTTTCTACCTGCCCTTCCCTTTTGTTATGTTATTGTTACTTCACTTTTTTTTTCAAGTAATATTAAGAGGACCTCATCTCTACCTTTAATCTAGTTTATGAACTCTATAGAGAAACTGTGATGCCGGCATTCTCTAATATACTCGTACAAATAGGATGTTTGAATGAACTGTTGTAAAATATGTGACAATGCCAAAATGGGATGATGATGTTCCATTTATTTAGTTGTAGTGAGAGGAGGTTGGATTTGAATCTCAAGTCAAAATGTTGTTTGTTCTTTGCAACAAAATGTACAAAGTTTATGAATCATTGTAACCTGATGTAATATCTCATAATATCTGTACTCAACATTTCAGAACAATACAAGCATAAACCTGAAAATAGTTTTTTTTTTCTTTCTTTTTCAACCCTCGTATTCCTTCCTTGTTTTGCATTTCCTTCTGGAAGAAAGGGAATGTAATGCTTGAGTGAACAGTATCGGCTTTGTGCCAAGTGTAGGTGTCATGAGGCATGCGAATAGTAGAACAAAAAGATTTAAACGTGGTCATCTCATGAAACACAAGCAGTGCTGCTGTTTAAAACAATCTTTCGCAGACGTGTGTGTGTATATATATATATACACACACTGTGTCTGAAGATCTATAATAAATTTCTACCACAATGCAGTAAATTGGCCACCTACACCTCCAGGAGGATGCAAGCGCCACCCGAAAATATGCAGATTTCGCCATTTTCACGCGAATTGAGCAAAGATTCTGCGAGTTCCGCATGCGGGCGCAAGTTCCGTGCGGCTAGCTGCACAATTCGTGTACACACGATTTTCCCCTCTTTTCATCCCCTGAAATCGTGGTGCGGCGTGTAATCATGAAAATGCGGGAGTTTGCTCATTAGGATTTATTATTTTAAATGTACAAATTTTATATACAGTCTTACGCCCCTTGAAATACAGAATAATTACAACACAATGCCACTCCTCTTAGAGAGTACTGCTGAGTGGGTAGGGGACACATCCCAGTGTCCCAGACGTCGTCCTGCAGCACTTGCGTCCGCAGGCTGCAGGCACAGCAGGTCTGGTGGCCTCGTCGGGCCTCCGTCTAGGACTGCTTGAGGTTGGTGACGCTGACGGTGCTGACGCTGACCCTGTCCAGGCGCTCCATGCTCAGGCTGGCGACCTTCTTGTTGGCCTGACGCCGGCGCACCCAGGACGCCACAAGCGGCGTCAGGGTGTTGGGGTCGATGGTGTCCGAGCTGCCGAGCTCCGTCGAGGTCAGCGCCGACACCACGGATCCCACGATCATCACCACCAGCCACCCGAAGAGCGCCACGTACAGGAACGAGAGCCGGTAGATGGGCAGCACGGTGGGGCTGCAGGGCACACGGCACGGTACAGTATGAGGACGAGCTCGCCGGGGCTGGCCTGGGCTTGTACTCACTCCATGGTGGGGACGGGCGGCGGGTGCACGGCCGGCACGCAGCCGCTCACGTTGACGGGCAGCGAGGGGTAGTTGAGGCGGCCCGCCGCCGACATGACCTCGTTGCCGACGGAGATCCAGCCCATGATGACCAGGGAGGCGATGCCGCCGCTCAGAGCGCCCTGCGGCACGAGCAGCTCGCTAACACACCTGACACTCCGTTAAGCAACCCCTCGACTGTCCTCCACTGGGGCAGTCAGTGGAGGCGAGTGCAAGGGGAGGACCTGGCGGGTGCTAGAAATGCCACTTCTCCTCTCCGGCTCGGAGGCTCGGCGTCGGCTATTGCCAAGCGCCACACCACGGCGCCTGGGGGGCAGGCAGCGGGCGCCGTCCGCAGTGCAGCCGAGTGATGCGGGCGCCGACCGCTGTCTACCTCCCAGGCGCCGCCAGGCTGCAGTCACCCGGGGCGGGGCGGTCCTCGACGGACAGCCGCGGGGGCTGAACACTCGACCGAAAGGGCCGCGATACACATAAATAGAGTGAGAATCTCGACGTGAATGTCCTTGGCGCGCACACAGAGCGGGGCCCCGGCCCGGTCCACGTCGCGTCATGTGAACGGCCTCGCACTCGCACGCGCCGCCGCCGTCCCTACCTTCCAGTTGGCCCAGGGGTTGAACATGCCCAGCGAGGTGATGCCGAACTGCGTGCCGGCCGCAATGCCCATCAGCGTCATGGCCACCTGTCGGGTCAGTCACACACGGCGGGCGGTCAGCACGACCTCAACGGCTGTCCGGGCCAATGCAACGCTCGTAACGGAGCCCGTAAGGCGCTGATAGGCAACCCCACACAGCGACGCTGCATTGGGTTGGACGGTACACGCGCACACAGAGCACCACCGTGCAGAGCACCGAAACGGTAGGGCCCGCAACAAAGCGGAACTAGGAGACGCTCCCTCACCTGGATCATGTACTGCAGGCCCGACATGGCCATGGTGAGCCCCGTGCACAGCACCCCCAGCAGCACGCAGGTCATCTTGGCGAAGATGGCGCCCTTCAGCTCGGATACCTCACCCTTGACGAACGGCCGATACAAGTCGTCCAGGACGACGCCGGCGGACGAGTTGAGCGCCACTGAGATGGAGCTGAAGGAAAGCGGCAGGGTGAATGGGGTACTCGGGGGGAGGTGGAAACGGAAGAGAAAAAGATTGCGTTTTCAAGAATTATTGTGTTAAAAAAAGTTAGGCGCCATGGTTTCTGGTTCCGTTTTGTTACCTGAGGGCTGCGCTGAGGACGCCGGCCATGAACAGCCCGGGGAGGCCGTGGAGGCCGTCCTCGATCCTCATGACGAACAGCGGCACGATCTGGTCGCTGGTCGCCACCAGCTGCGGACAGCGGCAGGCGAGGCGCACAGTTCATTCGTTTCGGAAGTTTCGGTATTGGGACCCGCGATCATTAGTACACTGAGCTTACGCCGGCCACGAGGGGGTCGCACGTTCTGAAGTAGGCGAACATGACGAGCCCGATGTAGGTGCAAAACGTGATGATGCCGATGACGCCCACCATGAAGATGTACGCCGTCCTGCGGGGAACAGACAAGCGCTGTGAGGAGAGGGGAGGGGGGGGGGGCGCCGCCGGGAGTCGAACCTGCGACCCCACCGCCGTGAGACTCGGAGATAAGACTCACGTGCGGGCCGCCCGCAGCGTGGGCACGGACAGGTAGCGCTGCACGCAGGTCTGGTTCACGGCGTTGTAGCCCGTCCAGTGGAAGAAGCCGCCGATGACGGCCGCGAGGAAGGAGGTCCTCTCCAGCGGGTTCAGCGTCATGCTGCGGGGCGGGAGCGGCAAACGGTGACCAACGCCTCCTCCATGAAGCTACCTCAGTCAGTGCGGGCGTCGGAGCCCAAGGAAGGGGGCCCTCGGGGCGGTGCACGTTACTTGAAGAACTCGAGGCGGCCGCCCTTGCGGGCCTCCTCCCAGACGACGTGCCAGCCGCCGACCGACATGGTGCCCAGGATGGCGATGATGATGAGCGGCAGGCAGAAGATGACCATCTGGACGGCGTCCGTCCAGATGACGGCCTTCAGCCCGCCCTGTTGTCCGCCGGCATGCCGTGCAGGCCGAGGCCGTTAGAATGCACCTCATTGCCCTCGGGGTCCCCCCGTTAGTCTCAGTTGTGAAGGATTAGGACGTACCAGGGTGGTGTAAGTGACGGTGACGACCATGACTATCAGAGCGATGTAATTTCGTGGGTAGCCGGTGACTGAAAAAGGGTGGGTTTGATGAAAAAACATTACTTGCCAACTGGACAGTTTTAGGATCCGGCATTTCAAAACTCACCCGTCTCCAACGCCAGACACGGGACGTAGACGTACAGAGGAATGGTGATTATCTGAAATTGACACGGACTTTTTTTTTAATGGACAAAACTAGCTTTAATAAAAAGAAAGTTAGAGCAGCAAGGTTACTTACGGCGTCAATGAGAAAAATGGCAGCGGAGAGCGTGCGCACGTAGTTCTCGCCGAAGCGCACATTCAGGTACTGCGAAGAACGAAGAAGGTATGCGTGGCCCGAAAGAGTCCGTATACCAGCTAGACAATACCTTACCTCAAAAGACGAGCGGACGCCTAGATTAACGAAGACGGGGATGTACAGGTAGCTGATGGCGAACGCCATGAAGAATATGCCAATGACGATAGCAAAGTACTGAGTGCCGTAGCTGTAAATGTCGGCTGGCGTTCCGAGGAGGGTGATGCCGGAGATGAACCTGAGGGAGTCACGGCAAAGTCGTCACTGTTCGAATTTTATACAGATATTTTACACACACACGCAAAAAAATATATCTGACCCAGCAATCAGGGAGATGGCCACAGGTATAGTCTTCATCTGCCTGTTGGCCAGGAGGTACTCCAGGTCCGTCTTCTGCTTGGTGCCGAAGCAGCCATAGTAAAGGCCGATGAGCAGGGAGACGCCCAGCGTGAGCGCGAGGACGAGGTAGTCCGCCCAGTGGAACAGCGGCTAACACACACAATCGGCAAAGTTTCGTTGATTGGAGAACGCACGCATACTGGTGGCAGGGTGCAATGTATCCTGTTGAGGCCCCAGTGAGTACGAAGCGCCACTAGAGCACTGTCGTACACCTCGCGCGTCCCGACGTGCGAAAGTTCGCGCCTAACTTATTGAGCGGCTCGAGCCCCGAGCCGCGCACGGGGCCGCACCGGAGGTCGCCTGGCCTAAGGTTTTGGACGGATTTCACGCGACTCACATCCTGGCCGACGGATGGCCCCAGGGGCGCCGCGGTGGTGGTGACGGCGGATGTGACGGTGGAGGCGACGGCGGAGGCGACGGTGGAGGCCATGCTGGAGGCGGCTGGCTGCCCCACAAAGTCCCCCGTCGGCGTCTTCGCGGCTCGCGACGGCTCTGGGGCCCCCGTCGACGGCAGCGGCGTCAAGCCTCCGACGGACCGTGCTCGAAAACGTTGACGGGTGTGCTTCCTGGGCGAGACGTCCTGCGAATCTGAGGCCTCCGTCGGCGGGTGCTTTCGTGAGGTTAAATGCATGTGGCCGTCGGGGAGGTGGACGGCGGTGGGATGGGGCGTCCCACATGCCCGCTAAGTGGCAATGGTCGAGACCGTGGACGCGGACCAGATCACACCAGAACGCGCCCGGGCGTCGCGGGCGGCGCGGGCAGCCGTCGCCAAGCGGCCACCAGCCGGACACACGGGTGGCCGCAGCGCTCCGGGGGTGTCCGGAATGGCGTTAGGACGCGGGGGTGACCACGCTTAACTTTTATTTGGGGCTTTTCCGTACTACTCTGTCGGGAAGGAGATTTAGGCTCGAATCGCTTATTCTGGGGTTACATTCGCATTAAACTGAATGCCGCGTGGTGGTTGTGCAACACAATGACTACAGCGTGCGCGGCTCATTGTAGTGGCGGCCGAAGGGCACGGCACGCCGCCGGCACGCCGCCGCATCCGCACGTGTCCCCGGTGGTGTCCGAGCCCGCCTACCCACGCCCCGAGTGCGTCGCGTCACGTCGCGTCACGTCGCGTCACCGCCGTTGGACGCCGTCCTCCCCGCCGAGTGACGTTTCCGGCGAGTGTTTCGCAGTGTGCCGGCCGCGGCCGCCGCGGCCCTGGCCACATACACTGCACGCCGCGCGCGCCCTGCCTCCTGCCCTGCGCGGCCCGCGCTGTAATGCGCTGCGCGGCGCTGGAACTGCTGCAACGCACGGGCTTCGCCGCGCCGCCCGCCCGACGCCCCCCGGCGCGGCGCGCGGCGCGCTGACCTCAGCTGCCTCAGCGCGGCACGGTGAAGCAGAAGCGGGTTACCGGTCGGAGCCGGACCAGGAAGACGCCACAACAGGGGCGGGGCGGGGCGGGACCTCAGCGCGCACCGCCTGACGGTCGGACAGGCGGGCCGAGCCCCCCGCGTGCAGCCGGCAGAGGCCCCACCAGCGAGGCGCGGGCTCAAGTGTAACGCCGCCACGCAGAAGTGACGACCCGCGCTGGACGCCCCCAGGTACTAGAGCGCCTAGAGGCCGGCGAATGAGTCCGCCGGGCGTTATGTATGTGTTTCGGGGAAGGCCCGAAAGGAAATGATGAGGTCTGCCTCGCGGCGTCGACTCTCAGCCAGTATCGAGGAGTTGTACCGACGGGGTGTGCTCATATTCGGTGAGGCGCCAGGGCGCGGCACGCAGCCACCGGGGCCTCCGCGAACCGGATCACTCTCCGTGGGGCGTGGGGCCACACGCGGAGCTGCTCCCGCCCGCCCGCCTCCCCGCCCCGCCCCGCCCCGCTGCGCGTCGCCCCCGGCTGTTCGCAGAACTCGCGGACCGGCCGGCAGGGTCGAACGGGGCGCTAATCGTCTTCGTTGAGTGGTGCGAGGTGTGTGTCGGCGGCGCGGCGCTCCTCAAAGTGAAGCAGGAGCGGACAAAGTGCAGCGCGGGCAACAGCAACAGAGGCCGCAGGTGCCGATCGTACCCGCGGCGTCCTAACAGGGGGGCACACAGGGGGGCACACAGGGGGGCACACAGGGGGGCACACAGGGGGGCACACAGGGGGGCACACAGGGGGGCACACAGGGGGGCACACAGGGGGGCACACAGGGGGGCACACAGGGGGGCACACAGGGGGGCACACAGGGGGGCACACAGGGGGGCACACAGGGGGGCACACAGGGGGGCACACAGGGGGGCACACAGCAGACGTAGGCGATCCGGGGTGGGACCGGCCACATATTCTGGATCGTCCCGCGCAACATTTTCTTCGTCGTGGTCAAAACTGACATGGAAAAAAATAATTTTGACATGGACTCGCGGCTGCTCGCGGCTCGAACGGCGCCGCCCGGAACGGTTTGCACGGACGTAGTGAAAAAGAAGTGCGGAGCTAAATGACTGACTCCCTCCTCCTCCCGCACCAATTTGCTCGGCCTATCGCTGTCGCTGTCGCTCGTCTCGTGGAGCGACATGGGTTCGGGCCGCCGGCACCCCCCCCCCCCCCCCCGTCATGGCATGATGCTGGGGCACCGCAGGCCGCAGGCGCCGCAGGTGGCTCCTTTGAGGGGCCTCGCCGCCCCCGCCGCCCCCAAGGTGCCGTGTACCTAGGTGCGCGCCGTGCACGCCCACGCCCTGCCCACCCCGGTGACCGCTAAGTGGTGCCTGTCTGGCCCTGCTCGGGGGGCCATCCACGAATCACTTAACGTCGTGGCGCCCACCACTGAGTCACCAGCAGATGCATTCCGGCCGATATCCCGCGCTCGAGCGCCTCGCCGCCGTCGCCGGCAACGCTGTCGGCAGACGCCCTGATTCAGATTGCTGCTTCCTCTGCACCCATCAGTGAGTGTTTCGTAAATCCTGGACGACCCCTCCGGGGCCTCCTACCCGTGGGGCGGGGCGGGACGAGCCCCCAAGCGATAATGAGAAACTGGGGCGGGGCGTGACGGGCGGGCCGGGCGGGGCAGGGCTCTGTTCACCCATCAATGGCACCACGGCGCTTATCTGCGGGGCCAGCATACGTCCCGGAGGCGGAGGCCACCCTGTCCACAAACCACGTAATGCAACGCGCCCCGATGCCTCCAGTCAGGCTCTCCTCGTGCCGGGAATGTCTTTGCGTACCGCTATGAGAATTTTTCAGGACGCGAGTCCACCCCGGCGTCCCCGGCGTGTCCGCACACCGCACACGATGAAAAATTTCGCGATCGGCTGTCTGCTGCGGGACTGTTTGCGTTAGCAGTTAGGGGGAACTCTGCTGTCGTTGAGGCGGCCTGTTTGCTGCGCCGTGTTAACGACCGCGGGGCGGCCACAAATGGGCACAGAGCAAAGGCAAAAGCAGAACTTTCATCACACATACAAAATCTCATCGGGTTCCTGCTCTCTAACTCCCTACGTGGCCTAGTGGGTGACTCATAATTCTCTCTCTCTCTCTCTCTCTCTCTCTCTCTCTCACACGCACTCATACACGCAGGTCGGCATGCCACTGGTATCAGACGCTGTGCTCGGTCGTGTCCATTTCCTTTGACGGCGGCCCCTGAAGGGCGGCCCTGCGGCGCCCTGCGGCGGCGGCGTGGCCCCTGAAGAAGTGCCGGGGTGGGCGGCGTCAGCGACGTCATGTCAGTGTCAGAGAAGGGTCGGTCGGACAGTCGCCGCTATCAGCAGCACTTCCTCCTTCTGGAGAACAAATTCTTTCTCCAGGCGAACGGGAGTGGCGTGCGGCGCGGCGGCGATAGCAGTTATCGTGTCTGTGGGCCCCGGAGTGTGCAAACTTGACCGGGCCTCTGGCGGGTGCACGCATGTGCCGCCGTGCGTGCATCTCTCCCACACATGCGCACACATGCGCACACGTGCACTCCGCAGTCCCGCTCACCAACGCACGTGCAGCACTGACGTAAGATTCATGGTTCGATTCCCGCCTCTGCCGCCAAGGGCTTTTTTCTAAAATAAAATTTTAAATGTCTAGTGTCGTAAGCCATCGCTGTAAGTGTGGTCAGTGTGGCTGCGACGAAGTAAAATACCCCTCGCCTGGCGGGGCGGCACGCTGTCGGGTGGTGACGTCACGGACAGGTTGGGCACCCCTCCCCACCCCACCCTCGGCCTGCCCCCCGCGGCGCCCCCTCCCCGCTCCCCTCCTCCTACCCCTCGGGTCTGGACTGCCGGCACGGGGCGAGGGGCGCGGGGAGGGGGCGGGGGCAGGGACGGCGCGGGCGGGAGGGGGGGGGGGGGGGCTCGCCCTGCCTGCCGGCGC
The DNA here is from genome assembly GCA_026979955.1 of Megalurothrips usitatus. NCBI lineage: Eukaryota > Metazoa > Arthropoda > Insecta > Thysanoptera > Thripidae > Megalurothrips > Megalurothrips usitatus. The sequence continues at coordinate 20,427,539 of CM049592.1, forward strand.
CTCGCCCGCCGCGCCTGGGCTGCTGCCCGGCCATGCCCGGCCTGCCCCGCTCAGCGCTGAGGCAGACGGGTTCGTGCGTCGGTTCCCTGGTTCGGTTCCTTCGGCCAGTCAGTCAGTAGTGCATTCAACCTGCAGAAGACAGCACCTCTGCGGACCGCCACAACACCGCCGCCTCCTCCGCCACCGCCGTCACCCCGGCCACCGCTGCCGCCATGTCACCCGCGGGCTCCCTGAGGACCACAATGCAGGTGTGTGTGCGCGGGGGAAAGTGTCGGGCGCCGTGCCGTGGCGTGTGTGCACGCCGTGTACCCGTGCGCGGTGTGCGGACCGCGACCCGCGACGACGACCCGTGTGGCCGTCGGCCGGACTTTCCTTCTCCGTCAACAGACCTGTCACCAGCGAGACTCACATTGCAACCACCCCTATTAATTTCAATTTTTAAAATTTCACACTTTTGTCATCCCCCACTATCTTGTCTTTTAATCCTTGTCATTGCCGAAAACTAGGAATACTAGCGTGTCCAGTCAGTCGGTCGTGTGTTACGTTATTTGTGGCCGTCACCGCGCCGCTTCCGCGGGCTGGAACACGTTTCCTCGCCCCTCTCTGTTCCCGCGATGGCAGCCGCCGCAGCAGCGGCAGCAGCGGACCCGACCCGACCCGACCTGACCTTCCCGGCTGTCGCATCGACACCGACATTGACAGAGGATGTGACGCTGGCCCCCCGCAGCCCCCCGCGGCCCCCCGCGGACGGCTCTGGCTGGCTGGCTGCCGGCCTGACGGTCCCCGCCGGGTCGCGGCCTGTCAGCCTTGGCTGCGTTCGAACCGTCCGTTGTGCCGGCGGCGGGACCGTCCGTAAATGCCGCGACGCACTCCCCATCTCGGCGTCTGACGCGGCTCACGTGCTTCGAGATTTGTTTCCCGCTCAGTTCAAGACGGCGTGGTTTGACAAAAATTCTCTGACGATGCTCTCACGGACTTTATGGCCGCGCTCCGCGCTCTGCGTCGCCGTCGTTTGCCCGGCGTCCCCGCGCCGCGGATGCGCGTCGCGACGCTGTTGCGGCCGACGGCGGGAGAAAGTCTGAGATGCTGCCGGGGCTGGCCGGGGCGCCGCGCGCTTACGTTACGCTGCCAGCTACGCTACGCGCCGCCGTGAGCGCCCATACTCCTGCCGATAATGTCCGTAGAGCGCTCGTGCCTCGTGCGCGCGTTGGACGAGACGAGACGAGAGCCGCGGCACGTGCGCGGCAACCAACGGCCGGGCTACACAGGGCGGGAGTGGTGGCCGCGCCGGCCGGAGCCGGGGGCCGGGGCGGCGAGTGGCGTTCCGGACTCTGTCCCCACTTCAGAGCTGCCTATTTTCACGCTTATGCACGCACCTTGTCTTCGTAATTAGACTACAAGGAGCGGGAAAAACAAATCCAGGGTGACGACACGGCTAGCTAGGTATTTGAACCCGCGGCCGCTCGCGTGTTGATTGGGACTGGCCGCATCGGAATGGGATGTCTCGTGTGTCGTCCGGAGGCCGGCGGCGGCCGGCGGCGGCCGGCGGACAGGACGGCAGGGGTCCCGGCCTCGGCTGTGCCTCGGGCTGCCGCCTGCACGGCGCCGACGGCGCGTGGCCATGGACCACTTACCTGTCTCCGCTCGCCGCCGCCGCCCCGCACTGCCCCGCACTGCCCCGCCCCGTACGATCGCGACGCAAAACGCTAGCCGCTGGGGTACCGCCACGCCTCGCCCCGCCCGGCTACGACGCTTTTAACGTAACGTCGAAACGTAACATTGATCCGCTCAGCGCACATAAAATAAAAATCACGTAAGCGCCGCACCGCACCGCGCCACGCCACCCCTCCCTCCGGAGTCTGTTCCGGCTGCTGGAAGCGGCGGATCCGGTTGTCGAATCTGATAACCAGGGCCGAACCGACCCACGTTATGGACTTGGCGTTGGCCAGGCACCGCCGGGGCGGCGTGGCGTGGAGTGGAGTGGGACAGGCGAGGGAGCTGCAGTCTGGTCTGGGTGTCTGGGTTCGCCGCTGAAGAAACGACCGGCGACGCGTCGCGGCACGTGCAGAATCTTGCGTGCGTGCGTGCGTGCGTGCGTGCGTGCGTGCGTGCGTGCCACACTGGTTAGTTATAAGGATCGGTGAGCGTCATACATCGGGGAGCCGCGCCGCCGCCGACGTAACGCGTGGAGTCAACTCGCGTAATAACATAACATCGCGATGCCCCCTTCCCCCTCCCCTTTCCAATCCACAACCCCTCGCCCCTCGCCCCTCCCCGCTGGCCGCGCCGGAACCCCTTTCAGGGCTTTCACTCTCGCTGCCCCGGGAAGGGAAGGCATCCTTCCGGCCCCGCCCGCCCGCCCCCCGCCCCGCCCCGCCCGCCGCGGCGTCTCGGTGTTCAGAAACACGTTTCCTCCTGGATTCTTTCCTCCTCCGACGGCTTTTACCGCGCGACGCGAGCGCCCGTCTCGGGTCGGTCGTAAACCGTTGCGGCGGCGGCGAGAGCAAGATGCGCTCGTGTCATTTTTTCGTGGCTGATGATCTTGCGGGTTTGTTTCAGGTTGCGCTTGTGGCGCTGTGCGCGGCGTGCGCGCTGGCGGCGCCGGGCCCCTACCCCGCGCCGTACCCCGTCGCCCAGCCCGGGCCCTACCCCTATCCCGTGGCCGGGCCCTTCCCCCGCGCCCAGCCCGGCCCCGGCCCCCAGAACAGGCCGCCCGTGTCCGACGCCGCCCTGGAGGGCGCCCTGCAGGACCGCCGCTACCTCCAGAGGCAGCTCAAGTGCGCCCTCGGCGAGGCTCCCTGCGACCCCGTCGGCCGCAGGCTGAAGAGTGAGTGTCCTACTCCTCCTCCTCCTCCTCCTGCCCCTTGCATCCTCGTTTTACTCTCACGGCGATCAAGTTCTTAATTTTCCGTGTAAACTAATCCACTGCCTGTCTGCCCGCAGCCCTGGCCCCCCTGGTGCTGCGAGGAGCCTGCCCCCAGTGCAGCCCCCAGGAGACCCGCCAGATCCAGAAGGTGCTGTCCCACATCCAGAGGAACTACCCCCGCGAGTGGAGCAAGCTGATCCGGGAGTACGCCGGCTAGGAATCGCCGCCGCCCATCCGGAGTTTCTTTTACTTAAAACCAGTCAATTTATTTATTTGATAAAGCGTTTTAACGTTCGACTATCAGCGTCTTCGGCGCTTCATTATATTTTTTTGTTGTTACAACATCGCCCGTCTTAACGGGACATTCGCATGCATCATATTGATGTCCATTTATATGTATTTTTTTTGTTCTTCCCGTGTACTGTACATACACTGTGATAACTTTCACGCGCCCCGCCCCTCGGGCACGGCGCGGAACTTGCGCCTGCCTATGCCAGGTTCCAGAGCAGCCGACGTGCCGAACATGATTTGTGTGTAGACGTACGCCTTGCCGAAGCGGCGCTAAGCCCGGGCGTCGGCACGCACCGGCTACAGGCCCGGGAGAACACTGTCACGGCTTGCAGTGCGTCTGTGACTGCCTGCCCTGCCCTGTCCTACCCCGCGCCGCGTGCGGTGCGAGCTTCAAAGAATATCGCTGTACTACTTCCATTAGGCCTTTTCATTCTCATTTTCATAGTTTGTAATAAATATTTAATACGCACGGTAAACAACGTCATTGTAAATTGTAATTCATTTAATATGATCATTAAAAATAAGTGTCCTTTTTAATCTGTGTCCGGTGTCTTACCCTGACATCCCATACATACACAACCACCCACTTCCCGTGTCACACCGCCGGACGAGCGGCGGCGGCCGCATCGCTCCGCACACGATGCGCGGACGGCGAGAGTTTATCCGGTGTAATCCAGGAGTGCGCCGACACGCTGATGAGGCCGGGGTGGGCGCGCCGCGCGCTTCCGAATGTCACGTAGACGGGGCTGGGAGGGACAGGGACACTGCCCTCCTGTTTTGTTCCAAAGCGACCCCGAGGTGCCCGAGGTCAGCCCGGGTCATCGTCATGAGCGCCCTCTGGCTGTGGCTGTACTGTGTCAGGCGGTGCGGGCGGGGGGCATGTCGGCGGCCGGCGTATGGACGGCAGGTCCGACGGAGAGGCCCCGCGCTCGAGCGCCGGTCCGGTCAGTGTGCGTTACGTGCGGCACGGCCGGGCGGGGCCGGGCGGGGCGTCGTGGCGCACGGGAACTGACCCCCTTAACACTGGGCAGCCAGCCCGGCCACCGCACCGCGCCGCGAGGCCGCGCAGCGCGCAGCTCTCTGGGCTGGGAGCTGGGACTTCCCCGCACCGATCAGTGACGCCACCACCAGCCCCGCTGCTGCGCCGCCGACGCCGAACAACCCCCGCCAAAACCCATGTAACACCAGGACGCTCACGTGACGTGACGTCGTGTCCAGCGGCGGCGGCGGTTTCTGGGCGCGCCAAGAACCACCAGCCGGCGGCCGCCGCCGACCCGGTCTCCGGGGGGACGTTGGCGAGGACGTCCCCCGCCCCGGAGTGGCGTAGTGACGTCATGCTCGCTGCTGTCGCTGTCACCCAAGATGACGCCGAACGTTTGGGGCATCCCCTGCTTTCCTGTTTCCGGGGGGAGTCGGCAAGGTTGACAACTCTGTTCGACGGCGCGGCAGCAGCAGCGGCCGTGTTGTGCCGCCGCGTTGTGCCGCCGCGTGCATGTGGTCGCACGCCGTACGGCGCCGCGCCGCCTCGACACTTCGCGGGTGATGTAAGGGCGGCACACGCACGTATAGAGCACACCCCCCTCTTTCTCTATCTTTCTCTCTCGGCTAATTGGCTAGCGGCTGTGCGAAAGGGACAGCCGATGTGACGTCACACACACTCATCGAGGCATCGCGTTGCGTTGGTCAGCCCATACCCGTGGGCCAGCCCAGCCCCGCACGTGACCACCGCCGCGTCGGCCGGGGACGCTGCTACGCTGCTCACCTGTCGCCGCGTGCCGCGCCGCGCCGCGCCGTGCGGGTCAGGGGCGCTGCGCGGCGTGGCGTGGCGTGGCGCTGCGGGTTGATGCCGAAGGGTCGCGTCGTTGCACTGTCTCTCTCGCACCTCTAAGGAACGCCCCATGAGTGCGAAAGAGCGACGAAGCGCGACTTCGGAGTCAGCGAGCTGCGCGGCACGGCAGGAGAATTGAACAGGAACAATAGCAGTAGCCCGCGTATCCTGGCAGACAGCAGCAGCAGCAGTGCCCACCACAAATAAAACATTTACCCGAAAACTGCTACAGTACACTGGGGCCCGAGGACGAAAGCTTTGTATTTTGTCGCGATCGGGATGGGTGACCGGCTGAATTTTTAACTTGACTTCCAAGCAACACTCGACTTTGAGCACAACACGAAAAAGTTATGTACAATAGTTTTCTGGGAAAAGTTTTGAAGTTTTTAGAAAATGAAACTTGACACTTTGAAACTGAAATACCCGAGTGCCTCAAGTTCGGAAACCAAATGACAAAATTGGCAGTGTCCATGATGTATGAGGGGAGGGCACGCGTCGCTCTGGACTCTGCACAGACAGCTGAGCGGGTAGGCAGCCCAACGCACTCGCTGGTGGGCGGGCGCTGCGCCGCGGTGAGCAGGCAACCCAACGTGCTCGCGCGGGGAGCCTCGCGCCGTGCAGGGCAGGCCACCCAGCGGACGCCCCCAGGCGCCGTCACGAGTAGGCAGCCCAGCCTACTCCCGGGTCCCGGGTCCCGGGTCCCGGCACCGCCGTCGCACGCAGGCAGCCCTTCGCACTTCCCTCCGCGCCGAGGAAAAGGCGTCCTCTTGAGGACAACGCCTCCCTTGGACAGGGCGGCAGGAGCGTGCCGCAGGTCCTCGTGGCGCACGGGGATGTGCCCAGGCGTGCGCGGCGGCCGTGCGCGGCCCGGAGCGTGCCGAGGCGTGTGCGCAGCGCGAGCACTTTGCGTGCACTTTGCCTTGTGCATAGCAGCCGACGCGTGCGCGGCGCGTGTGTAGGGCGTCGCCGCCCGCTATGACGACCACGAGTGTCTGCCTCGTCTCCCATTGTTCACACGTCTCTCTCTCTCTCTCTCTCTCTCTCTCTCATCCTCCAGGGGACCGCCAGTAATCGCGACACACCACCTCCGCTGCCGAGGCGCCCGCAGAGTCTCCCCGGTCGACAACCTGCGCTCGAGCGCACCGAAGAGTACAGTACAGTGCTTCGGACTTTCGTCGGAACGCCGCGGACCCTACCGTCTTGACGCGAGGCTGCCGGCACTCACATCGATATGTAATGCGAGCTGCGTGGTTTGCGGACGGCCCCTCGGTGTCGGCGCTGGCGGGGAGGGCGGCTAACCGTGCCGCTGTGTCGCCCGGGCCGTGGAAGTCAAGTGCGTCATCCTGGCGGGACGGCGGCGGCTCCGCGGAGGCGAGGCCGCCGCCGCCTCCGCCGCGCAGGGCCCGGCCGCCAGTTCCCCGGCTCTGCGGGGGGGCCGCCCGCGCCGCCCGCCGTCAGGGTGGTGCCCCCGTGTGCACTGCCACTGCCCTCCTCGTGGCATCCCGCGGCCCCGGCGGCACGGCAGCACAGCTCAGCCCAACACAGGCATTTTGCGTTTTCCTCGCTCCGTTGCCATCGCAATGCCCGTTGCCAGGCGTTGCCTCCCCTGGCCGGGCGGGGCGGGGAGGGGCTAAGGCGTGGTGCTTTCGAAAAAGCACCGATTAGGCTATCCACCACAGCCTTGAAAACTTTTTTCATTTCTAACATATACGGCCAAGTGTCTCGCACAGTTGAACCTTCACATCGCGTACTATATTTTGTTTCCGATGAATATGACACAATTTTACAAATGAACCGTATTCTAGATTACAAACTCGGGAAAACTAAACAGAAGACTCGATCCAAACATGTGTAAAACTGTTCGGTGACTCGGTGCTCCGCCTCGGACAGCCCTGCCGACGCACTCGGCGGCGGGCGGGTGTGAGGGGGGGTGTGCGGGGTGCGCGGGGTGCGGGCCGCGGGGCCCTCGGCCGACAGTGCAGTTCCTGGTCGGCCTGGTCCGCGGAGGAGAGTTGCTGCTCGCCGCGGCGTCGCCGCGCCGGCCGACTCGGGCCTGGAAAGCCTTATTGAATGGTATTGCCGTTTGGTTCGGCTCGGCTGCCCGGTTTTATGCGCTCTGCCGCCGTTACGGAGAGCGCGGTTTTATTTCGCGGGGCCGATCCCACGCGGGATGAAGGGGCCGCCCATAAATTGCGTAACCCCCGCGCGCGGGCTCGCTGCGTGTCGCGGCGGGGCGGGCCGGCCCGGGCCGGGGCGCTCGAGCACGGGGTGCGCGGCGGCCGCTGCCACACGGGCCGCGGGTGGTGTACGCCCTCCGGCATGGCGTTACGTTGTTTCGTGGACGGACCCGCCCGCGACCGAAATCGACATACAGCAAGCGCTGCGCGGCGAGAATACTCGGCGTGAGCGCGAGTCGGCGCCGGCAGCCGACAGCCGACCGGCACAGGCCGCTTGGCAGCAGCTGTGTGGGTGGTGCCGGTGCCGCGCGTGCCGCGTGCCGCGTGCCGCGTGCCGCGTGCCGCGTGCCGCGTGCCGCGTGCCGCGTGCCGCGTGCCGTGCCGCGTGCCGTGCCGCCCAGGGAAAGGAGTGGCTAGCCGGGTGAAAGACTGAGTGACTGTCAGTGACCGACTGACCAGATCTGACCGCAACACCCGACCTGTCCGTCCGGGGCGCAGCGCTGCCAGGGCGTGGCCGACGGCCACCGGCGGCACACGGCCCTAATCACAGCCAGGATCGCGTTCGCGCGGGCCTCGGCCGCCACCTCGGCTCCAGCCGTCGCCACCACCGTCGCCGTCCACGTGATTCGGTCGCGGCAGGCCTGGAGGGGGCGGCCGAAGAAGACAAGAGGCGTGGAGTGGAGTATGGCCGTCGAATGCACAATGAAAATTGTTAGCGTGAAGAGGTTTGGGACACACGCAATAAGCTTTGATGTACATGTACATCAGTGCGGCCACCCCCAGACCTCCACACCGTCCTCCCCACCCCGCACACCCTGGACAGCTGTGTTCCAGCCATCTCACGCAGGGTTTACCTCGTACATCGGCCCGCGGCCCGCGGTGCACGTGATTATTTTGCCGGTTTCATTTTCTGCGGCATTGCCTGCCACGTGAAAGTCTGTGATCCGCGCGGCGCGGGCATCATTTACATCTGAGCTGCCGTCGCCGCCGGCGCCCCCCCCCCTCTCCTCCCGCGTTACGGCAAGGCGCTGACTTTTTGGCTCGACTCCGCATGCGGGCCGTAAAGTAAGTACCGACCACGAATACACGTGTAAAAACTACACTGCAGCCGCTCTGGCAGGCGGCCTCCGATTGTAGGTTTCGTATTTTATGAACGAAAAGAGGAATGCACTTCGTTGCGTTTGAAGAGTCGGCCGTTCATGGCGGCAGCAGCGCACTGCTTAGTGAGAATTTAAAAGTGCACGACTCACCGGCATTCAAAAATGACCGTGGCGAGCGAAGTATGAGAAATGGGCGCACGGCGTGCGTTCCGGCGGGTGACGAGGGTAGCGAGGATTACGTGGACACAAGAAACTTGTTCCCCTCCCGGTCGTGCTGGAAGCCGATTGCTCTGTTTTACAATCCCTCAAATACCAATTGGAATGCCGGTTGTGTGTGTTGGCCGCTCAGGCCGCCCCGGCCGCCCCGGCCGCCCCGGGTGCGTACCGTCTGGACCGCTGACCGCCGCCCTCCCCGCACTCTCTGTGGGTGTTCCTCGCGCCCGCATGGCCCGCCACACGCGTGGCGCCGCGGCCCGCACACCGCGGGGCCGCGGGGCCGCGGGGAACGGGTGCGCGGCGCCGCGGTGACCGGGACAGTTTCACGTGCCCCTGCCCCTCTGCGTGGCACGTGTGGATAACAGCGTTCGTGATAACGTGTCAGCGCTTGGCGCGGTCCGGGGTGTCGTGTCTGGGAGGCGAGAATATGAGTTAGATCGGGTTAGATTATGCCGGGCGTTAAGCCCGGGCTTAACACACTCGCCATCGGCACGCACAGCAGCGCGCACCGATGCATCGATAGGTCGGGGTGTATTGCAGCCAGCGCCTCTCGCCTCCATGGCTGGGGGCGCTTTGTGAGAGCGGGCAGGCGGCAGGCAGCCAAAGGCTGAGGGCTGCAGGGGCCGCAGGCAGCGGGGAGGCGGGCCAAAGGCAGCCAAAGGGATGGGAGCGGGCAGCAGCCCCGGCAGCCGGCAGCCTGGGCAGGGGCCCTGCAGGGGCCCTGCAGGGGCCCACTGCTGCTGCCACGCTGTCGGACCGCACCGCACCACACCAGACAGCCCCGTCGCGTATCGCCTGTCGCCCCACTTGTGCACAGGCTTGGCCAAGGCTTTGCCGACGGCTCTTATGCGGTTCGCCAAAACCGCGCCGCCGATTCCATATTAAGGAATAATTCAGCTAGCCGCGCGATTTCAGATCGGCGGCACAAAATGTATACAAGCCTCCGGCATGCCGCTTCCTCGCTGTAATCTTGAGCGCTCATTTTGACATGAAATGTGGTCCGGCCGACAGGTGCGCCCGCCCCTGTCGCGGTTGGCGCGTTGCGGAACGGGGGAGAGAGAAAAGGAGAGGTAGAGCAAGGATAGCGGGCGACAGAAAGGGATGGAGAGGGCAGGAGGAGTTGAGGACATCGAGGCGTCTGACGTAGATTCATACGCAGGGGCTTAAAAACCTTCCTCCTTTCCGGGCGCGGAAATGCCCACGGCGGGGTGGCGAGGCAGCGGCGGGAATCGAACCCCGGCCCCTCGGGCGTGACCGTCCTCTACAGCGGGGCTCTTGGACGGGTGAGCCGCGGGCGCGGGCCCGCGGGGCAATGCCATCAGACACCGATGAGGGGGAGGGTGGGGCAGACAGGTGACCGCCCGGGGCCCCCTCCTCACCGCACCCCGCGGGCCCGGGCCCTCCGCGGCGGCCAGCTGGTCTCATGTTGAAAGGGAAAGGGGCGGCGGGGCGGGGAGGGAGGGGGACCGGCCAGTTTAGTTTCCTCCAATCGGTCACCGTCATCTCTCTCTCTCTCTCTCTCTCTCTCTCTCTCTCTCACTCACTCACTCACACGTTCACTCTCGTTCGGAGCGAGACGGAGACACACACACTGGGCGCGCGAGAGAGACAGCGCTACTCTCTGTTGCCCGGCCAATCCTTTCTCCCGCGGACGGGGCAGGTATGTCTGTCCGTCCGCCCGTCTAGCTGGAGTCTGGCAGGACGCTGCGGGCGGGGAAGGGGTGGCTGCCTGCTGCCTCTCTGAGCGGCCAGCACTTGCGTCCCCCCTCTCCGGCCCCTGCGGTCCGCGCCTGCCTGGCCGATGCCCCGCGGAGCCCCGCCGAGCCCCGCCGAGCCCCGCCGAGCCCCCGCCTCCCGCCGGCAGCTAGCGAGCGGCGAGTCCAGCGCAGCCAGTCCCCTGCCAAGCGGCCCCCCCGGTGGTGGTGTTGCCGTGCCGTCCCGTCCCGAGCCGGACCAGACCGGTGCTGTCGCGAGCCGCGAGTCCGCGAGTCCGCGAGCCGAGCCGGAGCCGGGCTGTGACCGTGTCCGAGGCCCCCTGCCGAGGCCGGGCGCCCGCCGCGTCACGTGACCAGTGCGCGAAAATAACGCAGCCACCGCCCCCTGGATTATATGCGCTACCATCCTCACCGCACCGACGCCTTCTCCGCCGCCCTCACCGTCATCAGTGCAGTGCATCACGTGCGTGTGTGAGTGTGGCCGTGCGTGCGTGACACGCGTGTGTGCGTGCGTGCGTGCGCGCGGGTGTGCCGTATGGCGGAGTGAGAAGCGGGGAGGCAGTCATGCGTCACGCCGCGCCCAGGAGTTTAGCGCCATCCGCCCCCACAGGTGAGTAGAGAAAGGAAGAGCGAGCGGATCCTGTTAGAGAGAAGGCAGCGGCTGGCGGGGGCCCCGGCCGGGGCCCGGCCAGGGCCCCCGCAGAGGAGGCAGGGCCCACCGCGCGTACATGTTGCAGACCCTGGCAGACACTGGCGGAGAGAGACAGAGTGAGAGAGTGAGTGAGAGAGTGAGAGAGAGAGAGAGAGAGAGAGAGAGAGAGAGAGAGAGAGAGAGAGAGAGAGAGGGGAGAGATCGAAGGCAGAGCCTGACAGAAAAGGCAGAGCACCGACGTAGGGAGGGCAGTAACAGAAGGCAGGTGCAAGTGCACTCCCGCGTGCTCCGGCCCCGGCAGCCCCCCCCCCCCCCCCCCCCACCAGTCAGCCTGCTGATTGCTGATATTACCGGTACCGATAACGCCTCAGAACTATCACTCGGTTTTGCCTACCATCACAAGCCACTGTCTCATCATTGGTCGAAGTCACCTGTGGTAACAAAACGCGCAGCTGCAATGTATCCAACTCTGGTAGGTTATTCCCGATATTTTTTTGGTGAGCTCCTCGAATGACCACGGATGTGTGTGTGTGTGTGTGTGTGTGTGTGTGTGTGTGTGTGTCGGGCTCCCCGTCGTCAGATGGTACAGAGTAGTACAAAGACGAGACGACCATGCAGCCGAAGAGACTCGACAGACTTTATGTCACAGACGCGGGCCCTGCTGGCCCTGCAGGCCCTGCGGCAGCACCGTGCCGAGATCGCACGCAACGCGGACGTGAGCGGTGCTTTCTTTCGTCGTTTTAGAGCCAAGGGGGAGATAGATAGATAGGGAGAACGAGAGAAGCGGAGGGAGAGAGAGAGGGAGAGGGAGAGAGAGAGAGAGAGAGAGAGAGAGAGAGAGAGAGAGAGAGAGAGAGAGAGAGGGACGGGGAGGGGGTGCTCAGCTAAGAAAGCACGCGCCGACACACCCGGCTCGAGTGGCCCCCGCCAGCAGCGGCGCGGCGCTCGAGCGGCTCGAGCCCTGGGCGACGCGTTACACAATTCCTGCAGGGGGGCAGCGCAGCGCCCTCCAGCAGGAGCAGAAGCCGAGCGGGGGTCCTTCATCTCGGGAGTCACAGCTTCTTGTGCTTGTGAATCTCCCACTCGCCACTTACAACGTCAAGTTCCAAACGGTCTCAAACGGCGACCCTCGTGCTGCCCCCGTCCACACACACACACACACACACACACACACACACACACACACACACACACACCACTGCCGTTAACGGTGCTGTTGTGACGCGATAAACAGCGGAAGCGTTTCGCACAGTATGCGCCTGCAGCCTTGGAGTCGGGTGTCAGCGCCGATTCAGATTCGGGAAACTGTGTGCGCGGGAAGACGCGCCGCGTCACAGCCCGGCACACCCCGCCCCTCTGAACGCGACACCGGCACCGGCACCCCTGTCCTGCTGTGCCGTCGGTCTGCTGACCACGGCATGTCTCTCTCTCTCTCTCTCTCTCTCTCTCTCTCTCTCTCTCTCTCCGCCCGATGCCACCCCTCCACCCCTCTGCACCCGCCCACCCAACACGCCCCGCGGCCCGCGCGTTTAAGTCATCCGAGCCTCGCGGCCGGCACTCGGAACCCGGCGGAGCTCGGAGCCCGGTGACAAAAAGCAGTGCGGCATAACGTCTCAAAACTCGACCTCTGCCATGACGATTTGACCTTGCGATGCGGTGCGGCGGCGGCGGCGGGTCGCCCGCTGATGCCGCCGCACCCGCCGCGGGCCGTTACGTAATTTGTGAACGGCCCCTAACGGCGGCGGCGGCACTACAACAGTTGCGGCAACAGCCGCGGCGGCGGCGGCGGCGCGGCGCCACGGCAGACGAGATGGGCGTCGTCTGTTCGTTTGTTCAATTCGGAAAGAGCCTTGATGACTCAGACGTCACCCACTCCGACTGCGTGCGCGTGCGAGAGGTGAGCTAGGTGCACCAGCACTAGCCGCCACCGCCGCCGCCGCCCGACTGTCTCTGTCTCTCTCTGGCCGGCCGCGGACGACATAGAGGCGGGAGAGAGACAGGAGGGGGATGGGATGTGTGCGGCGCCGCACGGCGTGGTGTGCCGAGATGCCCCTCGCCGCTGGATCCGAAAAGCACTTATCGGCGTCCGGAGATCGCGGCGCCTGCGCGCCATTGTTCGGCGGCGCATCGCGACCATGAATTTATCATAGTTTTCGCCCCTTCTCCTCCCGGCGGCGGCGGCGGGGAGTGTGTCACAACGCGCGCTTAGCCACCGCCCCTCATCGGGCATTTCCAACGGAGGATAAAATAAAAAGTTTTGTCCGTACGACTGGCCTTTTACCGTGGCTGTGCCCGTGCCCGTCTCTGCTCATCCGGTGTGTGGGGGCCACGCGGCGGCGTGGTCCCGTCTGGGCAGGTTTTGTGTTCCGACAAGGTAACGAATAACGTGCTCATTATTTTCTGAGTGCGCTGTGTACAGTCGTTACGTGGCTATTTGTGAACGCCTCCCGCGGCCTGCTTTGCGGATGTCAGTCCGCTACGCTGCCGCGCCGCTCGTTGAAATCGAAAGCCCACCCGCCGGCCCACCCGGCCGCCGCCGCCCACCTGGAAGACACGCCGCATGACAACAGCGGTACGGAACAGCTGATGGGCGCGAGCCAGCGCCGGGCACAGCACAGCCGGGCGCAGCACAGCCGGGACCCCGCCCGTCCCCCCGCCCGTCCCGTCCCGTCCCGTCCGGCCCCTCCCCGATCTGGGGTCGCGAGCTTCAAGGTCATCGCTGCTTGGCGGGGGCGGGCAGCAGCAGGGGGCCGCCCGGGGGCGGGGAAAGGGAAAAGAAAGAAGAGGGGGGGGGGGCGGTTGTGTCCCGCCACACACTTTCTTTCCGAGTGTCCTGCTGCTGCCGCGTGGCGGACCTGCCGGCGCGGTGCCGCCGCCCTAGAAGACCCCCTCCTCCTCCTGCCCCCCTCCCCCCCTGCTGGACGCCGCCGGGCCCACCTCGGCCGCCCAGCCGTGGCGCGGCGCGGAGCTGTGGGCCTGACTGGTGCATTCCAATGAGGTTGTGACAGGAACAGGCCGGGCTGGCCGGCCGGCCGACCGCCCGGGCTAACCGAGTAGCAAGCGGACAGACCGGCGGCAGGACGCGGTTTTGGGGGGGGGGGGGGGTCATTATCACCACCGTGGCCCTCTCCTCTCACGTCGCCGGCCCCTCGGCCCCTCGGCCCCTCGGCCCCTGCGCCGCGGCCGCAGCAGGTGGCCCGCAGGGGCCCTCGCCCTGACCTGCCTCTAGGCGTCACTGACTCGGCCCACCGCGTCGCGGCAGCCGGGTTTTGGGAGCTGCTGCGGTCTGTTTGTGTGATGCAGCACAGTGTACTGGAACGAGGCCAGGGCGGAGACGAATATAGTGTGGGTGGGCGGCCTTTTTCTTGGAGCCTCGCTTTCGGAATGTATCCGGAAGAACACACTTTACTGCTGACCGCGCAGAGAGATGAGGGAAGGGGGAGGGAGAGAGAGAGAGAGAGAGAGAGAGAGAGAGAGAGACGAAGCGCATCAGAGACTACGCACTAGGAGTGTCAGCAGCGCAGCGGGCATGTTGTGATGCCCCGCGGCCCGCGCCGTCCAGGAGTCTAGTCCAGACAGTAGTGTATAGGGCAGGGCTCTGGGACGTGGGCCGACGCGGCGGGGCCCGCGGCGGGGCAGGGGCACGCGCCAGCCGCACGGCGGACACACAAATCACAATGAATAGGGCACTCACGCCACGCTACACCGCGCCACACAGCCGGGCACAGCACGTCACCGAGGCCCGGCCCACGTGCGAAAAAGTCAAGTCCAACAGTTTCCAAGTGGTTCGCCCTCGGCGCCCCGGTCGTCCGTCAGTGACCTGTCAACGGCGTGGCCACAGTGTGGCCGCAGACCCCCCCCCCCCTTTCCTGTAGATGGACCGTCCGGGCGGGTCGCATTCCGAGACGGCATGAGCTCTCTCTCTCTCTCCTCTCTCTCTCTCTCTCTCTCTCTCCTCTCTCCCTCTCTCTCTCCCTCCCCCCGCCCGCCCCGCCTTCTGAGTCCGGCCTCCTCAGCCTGTCTGAGGCCCGGCGACCCTAGGCGGGGGCCGCCTGCGGGGTAGGCAGCCGCGGCCGCTGCGGGCGCGCGTGTCGTGCGGGCCGGCCTACCCCGGCACCGGCGGGCGTGGCGCCGCGGCTCGGGCTGCGGAGACGGCGCGGCCCCGCGGCGCTCGGCTCAGAATGCCGCGTCCGATGCGTTATTGCACTTTATTGGCCGGCCTCCTCTTGCAGCAATGCCGATACACGACGAGTGAGCTGGGCCGGCCGGGGCCAATGCGCGGCCCGACCGCGCCGCGGGCCGGATTCACTCATGCGGGGGGTTTGAAGGAAACGCGCGGAGTGGCGTCTCCACGGGCGCCGGGCCGGACAGACTTCTCTTGGCTGTCGACACTGACCTCAGGCGGAGTGCGGTGGGGCTGCAGGGGCTGCGGGGGCTGCGGGGGCTGCGGGGGCTGCGGGGGCTGCGGGGGCTGCGGGGGCTGCGGGGGCGTGTGCACCCGAATGCCTCATGCGGCGGGCATGCGGAAATGGTCACTCGTGACGGCGCCGCGGCTCTGGCTGAGACGGCTGAGCCCGGCTGAGCGGCCCGGCTGAGCGGCCCGGCTGAGCGGCCCGGCTGAGTGCGCCCCTCCAGCCTGCCCTGCGGCCCTGCGGCCCTGCGGCCCTGCGGCCCTGCGGCCCTGCGGCCACCCCAATCATCTCCCTCATGACGGCCCGCGGCGTCCGGCCCCGCCGCAGTGCCGGCGGAGCCATGATGGCGGAGCCCACATGACGGCAGGGATAGCGGGTCCGCGGGTCCCGCAATTTCTCATCGCCGAGGATGTGTGGGTGATGGGGCGGCACGGCTAGGCACTGCCCGCCGGCCCGCCCGGCCCGCGGCCACACCATACCTCGCTGTGCCGCGCCGCGCCGTGCCGCGCCGTGCCACCGGTAGGGCTGTCGCAACCCGTTTCATAACTGTAGAGGCTGAGGGGGCTCTGCCGTGCCTCTGCCTAGACCCAGTCGTGGAGACTCATGACAGCCTCCGACGACCCCCGTCCCCTCCCTCCCTCCCTCCCTCCCTCCCTCCCTCCCTCCCTCCCTCCCTCCCTCCCTCCCTCCCTCCCTCCCTCCCTCCCTCCCTCCCTCCCCCCCCCCCCCCCCCTTCTACTCCCCCCTCCCGCCCCGGCCGTCCCAGCCGCCCCCAGGGGCTCTTCAGAACGGTCTGCACATCGCTCGGCCCGCGCCCGGATGGGCGTGCCGTCCGATATGATCTTCCAGATGCAAAAATAATTCGGGATGTGGCGTACGACACCGAAGTGCACGTGCGAGAGTGTTTGCGTGCGCGTGTTTGCATTGGACTGCGGTTTGCCGCGGACGGACCGTGGGAGAATGTGTGTATTTCCCCGGTGCGGCGTTCGTTTCTGGTCGGTATTCGGACCGAAGGGGGGGGGGGGGTGCCGGGGGGGGGGGGGGGGTGCGGGGGGGCACGGGGACTGCAGGGGTGCAGTGATTAGCGGCTACTCAGTTCCCCGTCCGCACATCGGCACATTG
Organism: Megalurothrips usitatus; assembly: GCA_026979955.1. Taxonomy (NCBI): domain Eukaryota; kingdom Metazoa; phylum Arthropoda; class Insecta; order Thysanoptera; family Thripidae; genus Megalurothrips; species Megalurothrips usitatus. The sequence continues at coordinate 20,443,918 of CM049592.1, forward strand.
TGTTTGGACTCCCTCAGGATCCGCCCGTCTCCAGACTGTCTCTCCGCCATCGCGCTGCGGTTGGGCGCACAAAGGGTTTTTATTTTTCAAGAACATAAATGTGGGTGGTTTCCATACGCGGCATTTGGCACACGTGTCGGAGTGTCGGGTGGCGGCCCGTGCTGCCGGTGGGTGCCGCGGGGGGTCGCGGCACGCCGGCACGCCGCCGGCCGCGCGGACCTCGCGTCCCTCCGCCGCCGCCGCCGGGCTCCCGCGCCTCACGGTGGCGGCGGCGGCGCGCCGAAAAGGGAGTATAACGGAGATGACTCGGTTTGTTAATCATCGCCGCTGCCTGAGTTTGGATCTCCTGAAAATTACTCGGCGTGGCGACACGTCGCGGGGCGGCCGCCGTGTCAACACTGAGGACCCATTCAGAGCAGTCAGGCTTCCTCGTCGTAAACGGCACCGCAAATGGAGCGCGGCTGCTGCTGCTGCTGCTGCTGCTGCTGCGGGGACCCTGCCGCTGCCTCGCCGCCGCCTGCCGCCTGCCGCCCCTGCTGCACGGCCACGGCACTCGGGAGGGGCGGCCATCACGGCTCGGTGCGCTGGTGGTGATTGGACGGCTCGGCTCATCGTCTGGCCCGCTGTACGGAACACACACACGCACACACACACACACACAGACGGCTATGAAGACCACACGGCGCCGTAATGTGCGTGCTTTACACAGGGACTCCCCGCCTCGCCTGCTCGACACCATTGACTTTCCATGGTCAGTTGACTGAGTTTTCTTTCTCGCCGAGGTTTCTTCGTGAAAGATGATTACCCGCGCGGTTCCCTCCGCGTCACATCGCCGCGTGGGAGAGCGGCGGGGTGTCGCGTTCGGCTCGGCGGCGACCCCGGGGACTCCTGACGCAGCACCGCGCCGCCCGGGTGACGCACTAGCGGGATGCGGCTGGCGGCTGGCGGGCCGCATCCCACGGCCCCGCAGCCCCGCAGCCCCGCAGCCCCGCAGCCCCGCAGCCCCGCAGCCCCGCAGCCCCGCAGCCCCGCAGCCCCGCAGCCCCGCAGCCCCGCAGCCCCGCAGCCCCGCAGCCCCGCAGCCCCGCACGCCGATGTGCGTCCGCTCGGAGATGACCCCGTCGTGACTCGGGCGGCGGTGATGCAGCAGGGAGACATCAGCACGCCGCGGACCGTTCGATACATCGATATGTCGGATCGATACATATCGCAATAATGACTGGGTGTCCGGCAGGCTGGGCCGGCCCTCTAGGCCCCCCACGTGATGGCACAACAAGCGCGCAGCGTTTGGAGGTCCGTCATTGTGTGGGGGGCTTTGTCTCATTATTGGCTGACGGCCCCCGGGCCCCCGGGGCGGTGTGATGAAGACATCTCAAGAGTTAAGCGCCGCTTTATTTCTGCGCAAGCGGGCCGCAAAGCGAGTGAAATGTCACACCGTGATGCCGCTGAACTCAGTGGCACCGCACGTGCTGGGGGTGGGTGGGGTGGGCACAGCAAGGGGAGTCAAACGGGGGGCATCTAAAGCTGAAGAAAATGCTTTCGTCAAAGAAATGTGTTTAGAAGGTACCGCGACGTCGCGGCCGCGGGATGCAAACGGTGCTACATTACACACGGAACAAGAGGAGGATGAGTAAGTGACTTGCCAGGGCTGGTTTCTTCACCCACACACATGCACATACACACACAGCCCCTCGGACGGATATGGCTTTTCACCTGCCGCTGTCGTTGCCGTGCTATTTACGGTGCCTTATGATCCGCACGCGGTATATCCATGGCATTGTTGCGTGTAAATATATAAGAATGCCTTGTGTGTGAGAGAGAGAGAGGAGAGTGAGAGGTGCGTGTGTGATGGAGAGAGAGGGGGGGGGGGGGCACCGGGAGCGGATCACGTCACCGCGACGGTCATGCAGTACAAAGCGGAGCCCGCGAACCGAGTGGCGCCCATTAGTTTGAACAACTTCAGGCACTCCCGGCTCTGCAGGGGGATGTACGGCGCTCTTGTGACGCGCCCGCAGCCGCTGGACTCCAGCTGGACTTCAGCCGCACGGCATGCGGGCTGCCCGCTACTGCTGCCGCTGCTAATTCCTTTTTCTCCAGACCTTGCCGGCCGTACCGGCCGTACGGAGGGCGGCGGCGGCGGTGGCGGAGGCCAGCCAAAGTCTGTGCTGCCAAAGGTATCTATTGCGACAAAGCAAGACGTGTTTAATCGGCTGACGCGGTGCGGCGGCGGTGCGGGGCCCGCTGCTGCTGGGGCCCACGGTAGCCGAGGGGGGCGCCGGCACGGCACGGCACGGCACGGCCGGGCGCATAGTCAGCCGGGCTCGCGGCCCCGCGGCCCGCACCGGCTAGCGGGCGACAGACACGCGAATGGCCGAGGCTGCGCCGAGCCAGCGCCGAGCCCGCGCCGGCCAATGAGCGTCCGACCTCCGACCGGCCGGTATCAGCGGCAAATTCAAACTGCGGCGCTCCGCGGTGGCGTACCTGCGGCCGGGCCGGGCGCGAGTCGAGGGGTTCCACCGGGCCCTCCCCCTCCCTCCTCTCCTCCGCCCCCCTCCCCTCCCGGCCGCGGCACGACCCCCTGACTGACTGACTGACCGGTTTCTCGGGGCGCTGCCGTGGCACCGCCGCGCTGCCCCGATACTTTTCTCGTCTGTTTTTCCTTTTTTTTTCGTATTTCGCAGTAGTGGCGGCCGCCCGTAGCAATTATTGGCAGCGAGGAGGATTATTCGAGCATCGGTCCGCCGCTGCCTTTTGATAAGCTCGGCCCGCTACCCGCGGCCGCTCGCGTGCGCGGCGCCCGGCCCGGCTCGGCCCCCTCCAGGCCGTGCAGTCTTATCCAACTGCCGGACCGTCGGGCCCATCGGCCCCGGCCCCGGGCTGCCGAGGGCTGGGCTACGTCCCCATAAATTACGTCGATGTCAGTGGGCTCCGTTTGTCGGTCACCAGCACAAACTTCTCTGCTACCATATTGAACAGCGGCTCGCCCCAAAATCGAACCGCGAGTGGACGAGTCGCGATGACGGCTGGCCGCCTCTGGCTGCGCGGCTCGTCCACCTTCGACGTGCGATACGCGTGAGCGTCGACGCCTGTGTACGCAGCACGCAGCACGCACCACGCAGCACGCAGCGCGGCGGTGCGGCAGAGGGGTGGGACGCGTTCATCGGAGATGCTGACCCCCGGCTCCCCGCGGAGGCCCCGGAGCCAGCCGGAGCCCGGGGGCGCGGCCCGGCCCTCCGCTGCCCCCACCTGATCCTGATATTATGCATATGGTACTCCTGGCGTTGCCGCTCAGCCTCATTATTATGACGAGCGCCTTGTTAGTTGAGAATCTACTATCTCGTTTTTTTTTTTCATATCTACGAACTCATACGCTCACCGAGCACCTACACTTTCCCACTTTCCGACCCTTTTCTTCCTTAAGCTAAACAAAGTGCTGCTAGACGTGAAGGCCGCAAGCTTTGGTGGTGTGAATTTTTTTACCGATAAACTGCCCTGCCGTCCGCAGGCAACACCACATATTCCTTGTCGACACTCTCAAAAACGAAAGTCTTTGTGTGATTTTTTTTTCGGCGACTCCACAAGCGTAATATTTCTGACCTCCGTGCAATGCGAGGTCGTGCTGGCATTATATTGGCGGGGTCAAGTCGCCGGCCAGACGTACGTATTGACGCAGCATTGGCGTCTCACTCAAGGACTTCGGTCAGCCACTAAACAAAACAAATTGCAGCTCGGTGGGAGAAAAAAAAAGAAACAACACATTTGTAGATGAAATGGGCGCCAGGACGTTCGTACGATAAAATGTGTCCAAAGCGGCTGAATATTAATGTGGAAATGGGTATAATGACAGGCAGAACAAACGGGTCGAGAGGTCAGAATGTGGCTTCGAACACCGGGACCGGGCCGGGCCGGGCGGGATCTGTTGCGCACCGCGGGGCCGACCGGCCCCCGAAGCGATCTGAGGTCGTGGGAAAGGTAAAGGTCCATTTCGTTTCTTTCGATGACACACACACACACACACATCATCGCTTCCATACCGCCTCCTTCCTAACGTCCCTTGTCTGTGTGGCGCAGCAGGCTGTGGTGTGTGATGTGTGTGTGTGTGTGTGTGCGTGCGTGTGTGTGCGTGGCCTTTTGGATAGCCCAGCTCTCTTTTTGTTCCTTTCTTCTTGTTGAGATAGGCACTCCGGTGGCGAAATGAAAGAGAGAGCCCGGCGTGCGTAGGCCTGTCCTTTTCTCATCAAGTGCAGTGAAATGAGGCGTGCGGGCCCCGCGCCGCCGCCGCGCCGCGGCTCCCCGCACTTCCTGGACTAATGATTTCTCCCAGGGCGCACGTATGAGAAATGGGGGGAGTGATTCCTCTCGATCCCCCGTGTCGGCGGAGGCCTTAGGGCCTCTGTTCGAGAGCTGTAGCCCGCAAGCTGCTTAGTAGCTCCGGGGGATTTCCAAGAGATTATTCGCAGTTTGCGTAATTTCCACGTAATCAACAAGCTGGCCCGTCCCACCGTCGAACCTCGGTGCCAGTTCCGCTCCGCTCCACTAGCACCTCGGTTCGACAGGGGGACTTGGCCAGCTTGGCCTGCCGGCGGCGTTTGCGGGGGCCTCCGGCTCCCGCCTCAAGTCACTCGAGATGTGTCCGGTGGTACATATTTTTGTAACGATTAAAATCGCTAACCTCAGCCCGTCCCGACTCGCGACGGAGTGCGCCTTACAGGCGCACCACACGCAGCTGCCAACCCTAACCTAACAAATCAAACAATTCTCATACAACAAAAACGCGTCAAAATTTGAAAATTGTTGCCACCGTACGTTTATCTACGTCACCAAAGAAGTCTATCTTCCAAATTTGAACTTTCTCCGTGAACGATAAGTCAGCGCACACACGTCCGCCCGAACGAACAAACAGTCGGCATCAGACTATAAGCCCGGCTCCTGCCCGTTTCTTCCGAAACGTGTCGGGACGGGCTAAAAATCGGAATTTAGTTTGCAAGTTTACAAAACACGTGAAAGATTCGTTGCCATTTTGAAATGTTTGTCGTCAAGTGCGTGGTCCTGATGTGCATTGCACAGCCCGCAGCCGCAGCCAGGCCGGCGGGGAGCGGTGCTGCTGTGCACACATTCCCCAGTCAGACCGATCGGTCCCGATTAAGGCCTCACACACGAGCTGTGACAGCGCGGCGGGGCGGCCGCGGGCGGGGGCAGGCGGGGGCAGGCGGGGGCAGGCGGGAGCAGGCGGGGGCAGGCGGGAGCAGGCGGGAGTCGGGCGTGCAGGAAGTTTGAAACGACCGGGTTGCCCACACGATTAGCGGTTCGCATCCTCCTCGGCCGACTGCCGGGCGGCGGCGGCGCGCAGCCAGCAGGCCGCGGGGCCGGCCGGGTCCAGCCGCCGCCGCCGCCGCCACCTCCGTGTCGTCAGAGCTGCGCTCATCGCTGACGTCCCCGCGTTGCATCAGCGGCCAGCCCCGACCCGACCCGAGCTGTCCGGCCGCTGGCGGCGGCGACGTAGCGGCGGCGGCTCGGGGGGCCGCCTGGCAGGAAGGCAGACCCGCTGCGCCCCCGTGCGCGGCAGCCCGGCCGCTGCCTACCCTCGGGTTCGTAGGCGCGCTCCGCCGGCCGCCTGACCGTAGGCAGTTGTGCACGCTTTGGCGCCCTTTCCCGCCCTCAGCGTGCAGCCCTGACTGTACCCCGCAACTCTCTGCCAAACAAGAAGGGAACGATCCTTTCCGGCTGCATACGAGCTGCTGCTATGGCTCCCCTCTCGCACAGGGACGGGACTGTTTTCTCCGTGCACCGAGAGAGAGAGAGAGAGAGGCAGACGATGGATGCACGAGGTGGTGAATAATGCATCGAAGAAACGAGACTAGCCCAGCCGAGCCCAGCCCTGCTGCTACGCCGCCGCTGCGCCGCTGCGCCGCTGTGCCGCTATGCGTTACGACGCCTTACCTAAGCTTGTTGCTGTTGTTGTTGTTGCAGATTGGAAGTGACCCGGCAGAGCCAGGACCCGAGCCAATGACACCATGCGCTGGGCTGCTGTCCTGTCAGGTATGCATCATCAAGGCCTTGTTGCTGTTGTTGCTGCACGCCGCGTCGCCGCCGGATTAGCACGCGTCGCATTTTGCATTGTCATGGAGCCGCACGCCAATTTCAATTTCAAATCTTGGCGCGCTGTTCGCGGGGCCCTCGCGGGGCTCGCGGGCCTACCCGTCTCCTTTGTGTCCCCCGTACGTCCCTCGCGCCTCCCTTCTCCGCACTGCTTACCCCACCGTCACTCGCCACACGGCAGACCCTCTGTCGCGGCGTGAATGGTGGTGGTCGTCGGTGTTTTAACACTGTATGGTGATGGTTCCCCGTCCGTTTTTCGCGCTGGTTAACTTTTTTTAAAACAACATTGTTGAAAGAGTAAAAATAAATACGTTCATTTCTAATTGTCTCTAGTATCATCACGTTATTAGCTTCTCTCTAACTTAGCGCCGCGTTTGGACGTTCCGCCCTCTACATGCGCTCCTTGTTCTCCTCCGTGCCGTATCCTTATTGTGTTTTCTCTCTCTCCGCCCCGCGCCCTCTCCCTCCCTCCCTCTCGGTGAGGCAGGCGGTCACTACTTCCTTCTGCAACCCGATCCCGGCGCGGCCTGCAGAACCGGCCTGGCCGGCCACCAGAGGCTTGTCCTTCTCCCTCGCACGCGGGCCGCCTTCCCCGTCGAGAGCGAGAGGGATGGAGAGCGAAACCGACTTTGCACGGGCCATACTCCCACTGGCACTCATTCGCGGCGCTGGTCATGCTGGCCGGCGGGTGGGGAGGGGGAGCGGCGAACGTCCTTGGGCAAGGCTGTCTGTGGACAAGGTGGGGTGGCAGCCGCATGGAAGGCCAGGCGTCGATACAGGGCCGGGCGCCGGGCCGCGCTAGGTTCCTCGTGTGTGTGTGTGTGTGTGTGTGTGTGTGCGCGCGAATGTCTCGCTTTCGCGGCAGTGGGATAGAGCCTACGTCTATGCGAGTCCGATTCCCGTCTCTGCTCATTAACGCCGTTGGTCTTCCACGGGCCCAGAGGAGTTGTTTATAAATTTTATCATCCATATTTCACTTTCTAAGGCGATCGATGACCGATTTATTTATTTGCAGCAGCAGTTTACCTGCGCCTCCCCTACGATTTTAGGCAACGATGTTGGAACAAACATGTTCATGAGGCAGAGAGAGTGGGAGACATACATATATATATATAGAGAGAGAGAGAGAGCGAGAGAACGAGATAGAAATTGAAATCGGAGAGAGAAAGAGAGAGAGAGAGACGGAAAGAGGAGCTCGCGTATGCGATTACCGCCATTCAGAGTAATCAACTTTCTTCCTGTGTGGAAAAGGCATCTGTTTCCTCTGGCCGGTCTTATGCCACTTGCGTCGGCCGGGCTGCACAGTGCCGCTGCTGCCGCTGCTTGGGCACGGGGCGACAGGCGGCGACTGCCAAGTCCGAATGGGAGAGAGAGACAGAGAGAGAGAGAGAGAGAGAGAGAGAGAGAGAGAGAGAGAGAGAGAGAGAGAGAGAGAGGGGGGTGCCCTCTGACGCAGCCTTCGTTAGCGTTTTCTCCGTTTAAAGGGCACGTGTTCTGGGCTGAAGCCATCATCACTACGGGCACACACACACAGACACACACACACACTCACAGACCCAAACAGGGCTTAGCGATGTTCTGTGCACGGACGGACGTGCGGAAATATCACGACTAACAAATTCACATATTTGTACGTAAATGCAATTCGCATTTAAAAATATATATGCCTTGTAACAGGGTGTGTAGTACACAGCCTTCTAAAATTGTCTGCGGATGTTTTTCGCACCGTTTTATCACCTGTTCACTTGCACCTAACCTAGACGGTTTTTATGGCACACGGAAAGACGCGTGCATTACGGCCCGGGCGCCAGTACTTGCTCCTGACCAGGCGGGCCGGCGGGAACAAAGTTGGGCGTAAAGTGTCACTAACGGCGATGCGTCGTCCCACACGGCGTTACGGCACGGCTAGGAGCCTCGCGGCGCCCGGGCGGCGGCAGCGGCGGCGGCAGCGGCAGCCCCTCTCGTAAAACGCCGCCAGCAATGCCAGTCCGCGCCGACAAGTGCCGTCGGAGTGTTTCGCCACGACGTCTGGACGGACCCTAATTTCGAGCAGGTTTTTCGTTAAAAAGAGGCCGGCGCGGGCGTTCCGTCTGCCTCCTCTCGCCCCGTTTATTATTATTGTTTTTGTTCCTCCTGGCGATCCCTGGCGGGCGGCCGGGAGGGGGATGTTTGTCAAGGTGACGCGCGGCGCGCAGGGTGAACCGCTCACGAGGTTGGCGACAATGAGGCGGTGCCGGCGCTGCTGGCGCTGCCAGTGTCCGCGGCAAACGGACTCGCCAGGCCGCCGGACCCGGCCGCACCGGACCCTGCAAAACATCCACGACCCAAACACAGTCCTCGAAATAAAAGAAACGCATCGGCTCTCCGTTGTGCGGCTAAGGCTAAGGGCCGTCCTTGGCTCCAAGGTTTCCTGGTTGGCGCCCGCCAGACGCAGAGTGTGCTTGTCCCCCTGCTGGAGATGCGGACAACAGGTGTGGAGGGCAGGGAGGGTGGGGTGGGGTGGGAGGCAAGAGGGCAGGAGGGAGGGAGGGTGAGGTGGGGGGCGGGGGAGCGGGAGGGAGGGAGGGAAAGACAGATCGCAGCTTGCCTTTGGCTGCTCTCCCATCGCTCCATTGGCGTATACATGGCATGGCAATGACCGGAAATGGACATTGGATCCCTTTCTGCGCGCTGCGAGCCCGGAGCCCGGGCAGGAGTGGCGTGGAGTGGCGTGGTGAGGCGCGGTGAGGCGGCGGCCGTTCGGCGATGTGGCGCGGCAGTCCCCGACTACGTAACGCTCATCAAACAATCTAGATCCCGAGCAATGCCTGCAGCTGCCTGCGGGCCCGCAGGTGCCCGTAGATGCCCGCAGATGCCCGCAGATGCCCGCAGATGGCGGCGGATACTTCGATTTGAACACCACCACCACCACCTCCACCACTGCCACCTCCCGGGGCCGACGGCGTGTCCCGGCGGGGCGGGGCGAGGCGGGGAGTGGCGCCGCCGAACAAATAGTTATGATTCGCGCCGTTGTTTCGGCGGCCCGCGCGGCCCACCGCAGCCACCCGCGCGGCCGCCCGCACGCCGCCCGGTTACGTCAGCGAGGTCAGCGGCGGCGCGGGCAGAGCAGGCGGAGCAGGCGGAGGCACAGCCGGCCCCGCACCACCTGCACCTACTACTGCCGCTTGATTTATTTTCGAGACCCGGCCGCCGCTGCGCCGCACAACGAGGCGCTCCGTTCCGTCCCGTTCCGTACGGCACCGCGCGCGGAGCAGAGAGATCATGCTGGCGATGAATGCGGCCGGTAACGAGCAGCGAGAGCCGGCGGGCTGGCGGGCCGGCAGGGGCGGCAGGGCGGCAGGGCGGCAGGGCGGCAGGGCGGCAGGGCGGCAGGGCGGCAGGGCGGCAGGGCGGCAGGGCGGCAGGGCGGCAGGGCGGCAGGGCGGCAGGGCGGCCGCGGCGATGAGCGATGCGGCCCGCGGCACCCGCGGCACCCGCGCCGCCGTGACCGTGGCGTCGGTGCGGTGCGGCTGTCGCGGGCCGCCGGTCATGTCGGATGACGGTCCACGTGTCGTAGCGCCCCATGAAGACGGTACACAGGGAAGTCGGCCAGCACAGTCGCGGTGTACGAACCGAAAACTGTGCCCTCTCTGTATTCAATGAAGGATCCCATGGCGCTCCCCCGCGTCGGATAGTCCGCCGCCGCCGCGCCGATGCGGTGTGCTTAAAGAGAATGGCCGCCCTCCCCCCCCCCCCCCAACTCACTCTCGCTCTCGTGCGTTCCGCCGCCCCGCTCGGCGTCCAGTCCGCTCGCGCCCAGGGCTCGGCTCGGCAGCATACCTGATAGAAAGGAAGAGTATTTCAGCGGAACTGCGCAATCCCCCCCTGACGACGGCTGTGTGAGGAGGGGGGGGGGGGAGGATCGAACTAACGCACACAGCGCGGGGAGAGAGAGATCGAGAGAGGGAGAGAGGTGGATGAATCGTAAGGCAGTCCGCTCTTTTCCTTCCTCCTTCTTCCGCTTCCACTGCCCCCTCCTCTCTCTCTCTCTCTCTCTCTCTCTCTCTCTCTCTCTCTCTTTCTCTTTCTCTTTCCAAGGCGTGAATGAGCTAACTTAGCTGCGCCGGCACAGTCTTCTCTGGCCGCGTGCTCCGGTTGGATACGAGGGCAGAGATGTGGTTCCATCTCTCTCTCTCCCTCTCTCTCTCTCTCTCTCTCTCTCTCCCTCTCTCCCCCTCTCTCTCTCTCCCTCTAGGTCAGCGGGTGGACCGGGTGCTCTTTGGCGCCGCTCTGGGAACGGGAACGCCTGCTGTGGAGTCAGTGGGACATGGCTGAGTGCAGTCCTCGCAGTGCCGCAGTGCCGCACTGCCGCACTGCCGCACCTCCTCCTGACTCGCCCCAGAGCAGCATGGCCGAGGATCTCGGCGCGGCTCAGGGCCTGGTCATGAGCTGCGCGGGGCCCGGCGGGGACAGCAGGGCCCTCGGCCCTCCTCTCTCGTTATTGACAGAGCGTACCCAGACCTTCCTCCCCCTTTAAAAAAATTCCAGCGCCAGTACCGCTGTTTGGCCCTTGGGGGTCCCGAAAAGTGGTTCTTTACGTTCATATGCCAGAATCTCAGTACTCACGGGGACAGGTTTAAAACGCCACTTTTTCCGATTTTGTACATATCTTACTCTAGAACGAACTTGCTCTAATACGCGGCGCCGTCCCGGCCAGCAGCTGCCCGCCGCAGCTGCCCTCTCAGCCTTATAATATTATTTTCCCATTGTTCCATCGGTTACATGATGGTCCGGCGTGACGGGGTTTCGGCGCCGGTCGTGTCCGAGCGGTCCGCGGGCCGCGGGCCGTGCCCCGGCCTGCCTGATGTGTCCCGCTAGTGTCTCGCGGGGCGGACGGCGGACGTAGGGACCGCCGGGGACCGCGGCCTGTCCCGTCCCGTCCCGTCCCGTCCCGTCCCGGTCCGGTGCGTCGTGAGTCGTGAGAACGCCCCGCCAAACCCACGCAGGGAATCCGCATTGCAGGATACACTCGGAGAAATGGGGACGGGCCGCCGGGGCCGCCGGCCTGGCCGCGGGCACAATCAATATGGGGCCCGCGGTGGTGGTGAAACCGAAGGGCGCCGTGCAACGGGCCCCGGTTACCCCGTCGGAGACACTCTGATTTCAGGAGGGCGCGGTGAAATCGGAGGCGGCCGGCGGCGGCTATGAGCCGCGCTGTGAGAAGCCCGAAAGCAATTCTTTTGTCTCCGCCCGCCTAACCCTCCGCCGCCCGCCCCCCGCCCGCAGCCCGCCCGATCTGCCTACATTTCAGCGCAGACACGTCCGATGGTTTGGTGATAACGTATCAGCGGGGCCGGTGTCGTGCGGCGGCGCCCGGGCGGCTCTGGTCGGGGCAGACATACAGCGTTACAGCGTCCGGCGTGGCGGGCCAGAAATGTACACGTACACCCCGCCGTCGTATGGGTGGCGGTGGTACCCGACACCGAAAATCTGTGCCCCAAATCGGCCGCGGAAGAGGGCAATTCGCATGCGTAACTGCAGTGAGGGAGTGAGAGAGAGAGAGAGAGAGCGGCCGTGACGTTGACAGCGGGCTGTTGACGCGAGGGCCGTGGCAGTGACAGGTCACGCCAGGGTCACGCCCCGCCATAGTTTAGGCTGGCCCGCGCTATTAAGACCCCGGGCTGCGACACCGCGTCACCGCGCCGCTCCCGCGATGTCACCCGCTAATTCCCTCATTGTGAGGTCGCCGAGTTTGTTATTTTGTCGCCGTGATTTCACGCATTGTTCGCGCCCGCCACGGAAAATATGCCGCTAGTACGACACTGTGACCTCTGTTCGAATTTTCTTAGTTAAGCGTGCCGGCCATTCACTTGAAAACAAACTGGTGATTTCAAACTGTTTATTCGTGCTTATGCCGACGTCGTGGGTTCCACTTCACAGCCCCACAATGGTCACCAGTGGTCGGCATAGGGCCCGTCGTGTCGTGGCCTGGGGCGGGCCGCGCTGAGTTCGGTACGCATCAGTCAGCCCGGCGCAGCCCAGCGCTGGCGGGGGCGGACGGGGCTGACGTAGAGGGGCGCGCCAGGCCGGCGTGCCGACGGGAAAAAGTGGGAATAAAGAACCGCCAACACTGCGGTCTGCCCGGCGGAGCCCGGCGGGGTCCGGCGGGGTCCCCGAGGGCCGCGGCCAGTCGGTCGTTGTTTCGGCAACAACCCTCCTTACGCAGCGAAATGCACGGCTGGCCAGCGGGCCCGCGGGCCCGTTGTCAGGTCAGGACGTCCAGGTTCGGTAGGACACGGCGGCACCCGAAACTCAGCCGGGCGCCCGGCGCCCGGCGCCACCACACTTTGGGAAAGAGGCTGCCGCAACTGTCCGCAAGTCTCCTTCCTGCTGCCATTGCACCTCGCAGTCCGGCCGCTAACATTTCTGTGCTTGTCGGTGCAAGGTGAAATAGGAATAAAAAAAATCACTGATACACCTTATGATCAACACGCGCGCGCACACACACACGAACACTCCGAGGGAAAAATCCTGATTTTCTGTGTATGAGGGTAATCTGTTTTTTATCCTATTATTTTTTAAAGATTTTTTTAAAAGCATTTAAGAGTTGTTAGTCGTGTCGATAAAAAAGCAGCCGGGGACGGATAGTAGCAGAACGGGAGTGCTTTTAGTTGGGGCCGACCCCCCCCCCCCCCCCCCAGTCCCCTCCGGGCCGCGGCCGCCGCCGGGGCGCACATCTCTTGCCTCACTCATTGATTCGTGTGCCCTACGCGATAACGGGGCAAAAACAGCGCCGCCGGTCCCGCGCGGTGTGGGCCCCGGCCGCGGCCCCGCGTCTGGGGCAACACACGGCGGACTCTCTCATCCCGGTAAGGTTCGGCCTGACTGGTTTGATGTGGCAATAGCCTATATGGCAATTAGCGGCGTTTTGGCCCACAACAAGGAGGAGCCTGACCGCCACCCGCCGCGGGGCCCGCGTGGCACAGCGTCGCACGGCGTAGGCAGGCAGCCAATGAGAGGACGACTTCACTGTGACCCTTGGCCGTAACTCAAGGACCGCGACAGATAGACGGCCCGTGAGCGCGAGCCCGCCGCCTGGCCTGCCCCTCCGCAGCGTCGGTGGGTGTTCTCTTGTAACGTATCCGCCACTGGCGCGGCCGCGGCGCCGGGGACTGATTCATGGCCAGATAGGTGGTAAGTGCAAGTCAATCTCTCCGGTGGTAATTCACCGTGGAGCAGTGCGATTTGTAGGCCGGCTGCCGTTACAGAGAGGCACTCTAGACAATGTGTGCTCGCGGCGGGGGGTCCCCCTGGTCTCCCTGGTCTCCCCCGAGCCCCGCGCGCGCTGAGCGGCTGAGCGGCGCGGCGGTGGTCTTGTCGGTGGGGTCGCCTTTTTGTCGGCCTCTTAGCGGGCCGCGCCGCGGCAGCAGGGCCGTCGCACGACGTTGTTGGTGTCGAGCGAGGAGAGCAGACACTCTGCCGCTGCCGCGCCGAGATTTCCGCGTTCCCTTACTGTATTCTTCCCCATAACGGTCCTAACGAAGCGGAGGTCTCCGTCGTAAACCGTCCGCCGCCGCCGGCCTTGCGGGGCCCGGAGGAGGATGCGGCGGCGGCAGCCGGCGGCAGAAGCAAAACGAGACGAGGCGGTATTTGAACCCGCGAACGGTATCATCGCGTTACGTAAGAACGTTACTCACATCCATCCAGCGGCAGGCGGCAGGCACGGCTGGGCTGCAGCAGGGGGGGGGGGGGGGAGGGAGCAGAGGGGGCAGAGGGGGCACCTACTTCGTGGGCTGCATGCGTGGTGTGTGTGTGTGTGTGTGTGCGGGTGTGTGCGTGCGCGCGCGCTCTCACAGCGGAGTGAGGAAGGCTGGAACTCGGTGCCCGGGACACGGTCACCGCCGGCGGACCACATCCCGGGCGGGCTCCGGCACCCGGCACCCGGCCCGGCACCGCACCACACCGCAGGCCCGCAAACCAAACCCCTTCGCAGGAAAACGCAAACGTAAAACAACTAGCGCTGCGCTACGCTGCGGTCCGGTCCGGTGACGGTGCCGCGGCACGTAATGTTGCCGGGCTGCCCAGCTGAACGCAGCACGCGGATTACGGGTGCCGGTGACGCAGCCACCGCCGAGGCGCCGTCCACCGGTGTCCAGCCCCGGCCGGGGGCCCGGGCTCCCCGGGTGGCCGTGGGCCGCTGCTCCCCCGCGGCACTCGCCGCTCCGCACGCCCTCGACGACGGCGACAGGCGCGCGCCACTCTCGTTTTCGGAATGCGAGCGCCGTGCGCGCATCAAGAGACACTGCTCGGCGCGGCGCGGCGCGGCCACAGGCGCCCATGTATAAAATGGCCCCTCATTACTGCGTTTTGTCGCGCGCCACGGCTGCGTGCGAACCCGCGGGGGAGGGAGGGGGAGGGGCGGGAGGGTCGCAAGGCCTGCAGCAGTCGCCGGCCGGCCCTAGAGCCGCACCGCACCGGGGCCGCGTACCGCCGCTGCCGCAACCTCTCAATCCGCTGCCATTGTTCTCGCGTATCGTATTCCTATATTTTCTCCCTTTCCCCCCTTCTTGCGCGCTGGAATGAGGGTGGTGGGTCGAACTATCCTTTTACGGGCGCAGAATACAGTATTCTGCTCATACCGCGGAAGAGGAAAAAATCAGGCGCCGGGGTTTTTGTCACGGGGAGAGTAAAGATTGAAAGCCGGATTTTATCCGCGCGGCGCGGCTGGACGTTCGTAGAGACTCTTGATTTTTTTTGGATTTACTGTATCTAAATAGGAGTGGTCGGCGGCCGACGGCGACCCTTCTCGCCAAAGTCGGGCCGAGTCCGGCATTCCGGGCGCCCTCCGCGGCGGCCCCGCTCGCGTCTCCCCCGCAGCTCCGCCCCGCCGCTGCCCCACCCACGGTGCGGTGGACGCCCCCCCAAGGACGCCTCTTTATTCCTTTTCGACGGAAAATGTCGGGCCGCGATTACGAGCGCTTTAATCCGGCGGCCGGCCGCTCTTATTTGGCCCCGTGCCGCCTGCCCGCCTGCGACTCCCACCTCACTCGTTGAACACGGCGCGCGCGGTTTCGCTTGGAACGGCTGGAAAACACAGAAACGGACGGCGCGGCGGCGGCGTGTTGCCAAAGTTGGGGTGCCGCCGCGCGACGCGTACGCCTCGCCCCCCTCCCTCTTTTCCTCCCTCCTTCCCTCCTCCTCCCCTCCACTCCTCCTTTCCTCCTCCTCCGTCCTCCCCCTCCGCCTCTCGGTACGGCACGGTGTATGCGACGGCACACAGTCGGATGGCCAAATTTACGAACCGGTTTCCCACGCGTTTTATGTGGTCCATAATTTTTCCCCGGCCGCCAGGCGGCAATGCAGAGAGACAGAGGTGCAGAGAGAGACAGAGACAAAGTGAGCGGGGGAGGGGGCGAGAGCGAGAACGAGAGCGAAAGGTGACACATAGACCGCGGCCGATTTAGAACCGCCCGCCTCCTCAGGAGTAGAGTGCGAGCTGTGACGCTAGACGGCAGGGCGTCACACACACAGACACACGCACACACGCACGCACGCTCGCACCACAGTTACTCGGCCACACTCACAGGTGCGCGGGCTTCCCGCTGCCCAACCGACCGTCGCCCGTCGCGGATCTTCTGACGGCGTGTCCTCGGAGTGTCCTGGCGCCGCTACTGTCGATTTGTTTTCCGCTACCGTTCGCGGTGGGTGTCGCGCCGCCGTGATACGTAATCGCTCTGTGTGTGCGTGTGTGTGTGTTTTGAACCGCATCTGGTGGCTTTTTGGCAGCGGTCTGGTTGTGGCCGCCCACCACGAAGGCTTCTGTACACACTCCACCCTCGTCCATTCCGGTCGGTGCGTGTCATTGGCGGCAGTTCTGTTCTGACATTGGAATGCCGGAGCAGAGCGAGAGAGGGCCTCCTCCGTCTAATTAAGGATGTGTGTAATGACAGACGCTGGTAGAGTGGCAGCGGCCGCCAGGCCTGCATGCGTTTGCACGGTGGGCACACCTATGGCACGGCCGGCCCCTCAGCAGGGCCCCCCAGCAGCGCCACCTAGCAGGCACACGCATAGGGCCCTTCCCCCTCCATGGGTTTTACTTGTTTGATGTGCTCGTTTCGTCCCTCTGAGGTCAGGAGCCGACCTCCAGGCCGCCGCGTCCCTGCTCCTTATGTAAGGGGGCCCTTGCTGCCCCCCCCCCTCGGCCCCTCGGCCCCTCGGCCCTTCCTCCGGTCATGAAGGGCCCCGCCGCCCCGCCGCCACTGCCTGCAGGTCAAGGCAAAAGAAAGGAAGGAGCAGAAGCCCGGAATGTGCGCACGAGCGAGGCCTGGCTCCCGCTGGCCCCTCACCTCGGGCTGTTTTCGGACGCGGCCGCTCGGAGTGAGGTAACGTCTCGGCCCAAGTTCACAGCGGTACAGGGGCCGGGGGCCGCGGGCAGCGGGCACATACCGAGCGTGACGTTATACGCAGGCCCCATCCTTGTACAAGGCACGTTGTTCGCAGCATCGACGGTCTGTTTGTAGTCATGTGTTCGGGGGGCGCCTCCACTCAATAACGTTGGAGAACAGCCAGCCGGCCGGCCGGCCGCCGCAGCAAGCGGCTTTAACTCTTCCGAGATTCCGAAACGCACATTTTGACAGGTGTGCGTTACGGGGCTCCGTGCCATTTGGCCGCCGCGGGCTGGCATGATTGTGCCCGGCAGCAGCCACGCAGCCACGCTGCCCATGCAAATGCAGGGCCAGTCGTCCTGCCCAGCCCAGGCCGGCAGGGCCAACGTTATGCTTCCGAGCCTGAATGCAGTGCTGTCGTGTATCCGGCCGTGCTGGGGGGAGGGAGAGCGGGGCGGGCGGAGCGGGCGGAGCGGGCCGATGCAGTGCCGCCACGCGTGTGCAGCGGTGCACAGTTTGTATGTTGCTCGCAGTTATCACAGCGGCGCAACATAATACGGTTAAAGAGTGGCGGGGGCTCCGGGCTCGTGACTCGGCGGGATCACACTTGCCGGTCACAAATCCTTTCTCCCACGACACCAGAGCGATTATTAGATCGCATGAGTCAGCTGGACGCCCCTTAAGCCTTAAGCCCGCCCGTGCGGAGGGTTGCGGCCGGGCCTCGCAGCCGGAAGTGACGCCCAACCTGCCGCCCTATGAGGCGCCGGGCAGCGCCGGGCAGCGGCGAGCAGCGCGGGCGCCATGTGCGCTCGGGAGCGAGGCGGTGTGGATTAAGTCGCGGACTTGGTGCATTGTCCGGCCCGCCGGTTACCAAATCGGCGTTTGCCCCTATCAAGGCCAGAAAAAATACGTTGTGTTTTTTAAAGAGAGGGGCCTCGGAGGATTGTGGGCACGCCTTGACACCCCTCGCGATATATTTATCAATGTCGGTTGACACATTTTAATCTGAGCGTTTTCCGCGTGTTGCAGGTAATTCGAGGCGGAGACAGCGGCACAATGGGCACACCCGTCGGCCGGGCGGTGAGTTGCCGTAAACCTGGTGCACTATTCCAGGCTGGATGTAGGTGCAGAGACGTCAGGTTTTACGTCACTGATGCCGTCCCAACAGAGAGAGAGAGAGAGACAAACAGACAGACAGACAGACAGACAGACGTGCATACAGCCAGGCCCACGGGGGTGGGAGGGAGATCAAACGTGTGCACCGTCACCTCTTCATTGTGGTGCTGCTTTGCCACGGAAACGCGTCGGCACTCGAAATGGTGCGCGTGAAAGACGTGTGCGCTTTGAACGATTATAATTGCGACCGTAGAAAGCTCATTGGTCACGGATTTCATTCGCCCGTGAAATTTTTGTGCCGCGTGCGGATGGATATAACAGCCGTAAATACTTTGCGTAAATACTTTGGATCTGCGGCTGCTCGTTGTGTGTATGTGTGTGTGAGAGAGAGAGAGTTTGGGTCGTTACGTCTGCTTCTCTGTCGCACACTCGAAGGGCAAGGACCGGCCCTAACTGACCACTCGGCCACTGGGTCAGGTCCGGTTCGGACTCTGCATACAGATGTCGTCGCGTCTCGTAATTTCTCCTTTATTCTTTATTGTATGTCAAGGTCGGCGCGGCGGCGGCGGCGGCGCGCGAGTGCCGAGTGCCGAGTGCCGAGTGCCGAGAGCTGAGAGCCGGCCGCGACCTCCAGCGGGGATCCACCTCGGCTCTCGGTGCAACCCGACCGCGTTCGTCAATCGCGTGACTTTAACGAGAGCCGCGCCCGGCCAGTCTTGTTCGGCGCGGACCACAGATTCAGTGCGGCCGCGTATATTTATTCAGTTATTCATTCATGGCGCGGGCCTCGGGGCTCGGGCCTCGGGGCTGGACTGTCTCGGGAGACGTGTTTCCGTGGTGTAGCAGGCTGCTGGGATAGGCGGAGCAGACACTCACTTTCACTGTCAACTCTTTCGGCTACCTTTGACTACTCCTGTTTTCCTCCTTTCCACCTGTTCTGCTTTTTTTTGTCTCCGCGTTAATCTGTCCGGTGATACACTCTGAGATGATGGCACTCAGTCGCTCGCACGTTGTTGCCCCGCAGGTTCGGTTCCAAGGGGTCCATCACTCCTCTAAAATGTGTACACAGTATTCGAGAGCAGGAGTATTTAAGAGTGTAATGGAGTTATAGGAGTACGCACGAGTTTTTGAGAGTTTTTCGAGAGTTTGGGAGTTTTTTATGAGTTTAAGTGAGTTTAACATTAGTTTATGGGAGTATGTAGGAGTTGAATGGAGTTTTAGGAGTATGCACGAATCTTATTATGAGAATTTACTTTGTTGTGAGTGCTTTGTAATAGTGCTTCTTGATTAAGCTTCCGCTTGCACAACTTTGTGTCTTTAAAATTTAACTTGACAACGTATGAAACACATAAAAAAGACGAAGTTTTAAGCTTTGTTTTGGGTATTAGTGAAGCACTGCACGCGGGAATATCAATTGGAAATTACTTTCCCTTGATATTAACGTGAGTGATAATTGATATTTCTGTATCGCTGACAGCATGAATACAGAACTAAATATTCGTGCAGATACGCAGGGCGGGGGCACTGTAAAATTTGTTTGTAACTTGACGAAAAAATTGTTGATGAAATCATCGTCAGACCGTCCGTATGAGAAAGATTGTCATGGGGATGAAACAATCATCAGTTCACGAGAAAATCTGAGACAAGACAAAAAGTCAACTGACGAATTGATCGTTGACACCATGGTAAAGACTATTTCAGGAAAGCGTCCAGAAGTAGCGATAAAATTGTTATTTGACAATTAAAATCGTCAAAAAAGATAGCTCTCTCTCTGATGGTATGTCACGACCATTGGGTTAGGTCAATCAAGCACGTACCTGCCCATTAAGGTAGAACTTTGGCCTAATCAGCCTAGTTCTCTCCAATTTTCAAGTCGCTCACTCCCGAGAGGACTAACATTGAGGGATCTTTCTTTTTTTTCGCTTGGGCTCTAAAAAAAAGTTGTGACGATTTATTTGTCAAGTCTCTTTAGTCAGTTTTACTCGTTCTTTGCTTTGTCGTACTACGATGACGCAGAAGCAAAAAAGAACGAGTATTGCGCTAGCCTTGAATGTTAAGACCCCCTTTCAACTCGAAAACCGCGTTACGTAAGAAAATCGTTTACGCGCCGTTTTGATCGCGTGTCTATGTAGTTTTGAAAATGGTATAATTTACCGCTCACTACAGTTTCAGTTTATCAAGTTCATTGAATTTAGAGAACGTAGATTACAGAGCGGTTGACTTGTGACGAGCCGCTGGGCCCAGTCAACAATGCATACAGCGTGCTCCGCTGCTGGGCGTCAGCACTAGCGGCTAAGGCCTGGGCAAATTGTGAGAGGATTGATGAAATTAAACATTGCTTCAAATTTTTCGATAGTTTTTTTCTGAATCTAAAACGTTAAAATATGCACTTGAAAACTTTTAAAGGCACGGATATGGTATTACGGGGGTATCAACGGTGTGTGATGTGGATTCGAAATTTGTTTAAATTTTAATAAAGATTCCACAAGATTTCGGGGTTATTGCACCTTTTATAGACCGTAGGTGTCGAGTATTACCGTGTTGGGTCGAGCCGCCGGTAGCGGCCAACAATACGTTCTGTCGCGTTCTCGCGAGTGAGTTATTTGACAATTGGACTCCACGTCTAACAAGGCAAATGCACGAAGTGCGAAATTTCAGAATATGGTGAAACTGTATTTCGTCAATCCTTTGCCTATGCAAGGGGTGGAGGGAGGGAAGCGTAAAATATGGAGTCCCTGACCTCTGCCCCTTATGGCGCCAAACAGGTTCTTTTTCCTTCTATGTCAGATACTATTCGAAAACTCCCAAAAATTCCGATAGAAATTCATGTAAGGTACGTGCACACAATGAACGAGCCGCCCCATGAACGCCCTGCGTTCACCCGGACGGTCTTGTTCGTCACTTGACGATTTTTGTGTCAATTGACCATCCCAGTGTCAAATGGGCTTGACTAACTTAATCAGACTAAAAATCGACCAGGGTTAAATCATCAATTTGACGGAAAAAATAACAGTGGGGCGGGGAGTGCCATAGATAAACACGCCTGGTGCATTGCCTGACGCGGCTTGGCGATGGGCCGGCGCTGGCTACCGGTAGAAGCAGGGCCCTAGGCGCCATCTAAGCGCCTCCAGGAGCATGGGCCGCGGAGGCCATGCAAAATAAATTCCATTCACTCGCGTCCATTTATTCGTTTGCCAATATCGTGAACCAATGCGACGCGTCTAGCGCCCGATGGTTAGGCAGCATCGGATCTTGCTGGAACGACTACTGTCGTGCGGCGTGGCCTACCCGACCGTTCGAAGGCGCACGCAGTCATCGTACATGCGCCCGCTCTGCGGAGGACAAGTCCTGCCCCGTCCGCGAGGGAACGACTAGTACAGAGTACCTTATATTTCCGAGGAGTGTTCCATGAGTTTGTGGGAGTACGTAGGAGTACTTACGAGTTTTTTGGGGAGTAAGTAGGAGTACTTGCGAGTTTTTGGGAGTATCCTGGAGTATGAATGAGTTTTAGGAGTATGAGGAGTTTTCAGGAGTTTTCAGGAGTACAAAATCTCGTGTACACGGAGTTTTTGGAGTGATGGACCCCTTGTTCGGTTCTTTATTTTCTCGTCGGTTCGGCATAATGTCTCAATGTCTCCCAGTACAAAGTGCCGTTTTTTTTTTCATATCCCGACGAGTGTTCGGAAACTCTATTAAGGCAGACGAAGCACGCATTACACTGGCGGAACTAGAAAACATTTTGCATTACTCCTAAACAACTCACTTCGAGGGCACGTTTCATTCCCCTGATTGGCCTGACGCTCAAAACCCTGCATTTTCTACGTCGCCCGGTTTGGGTGACGCACGTCAGCCACTCTCATGGGTTTACAGTGTTCACCAGCACGAGGACGAGGGGGGGGGGGGGGGGGGAGCCTGGGAGGTCCGGCGTGTCCCGGCGGATGCCTAGGGGGGCCGGAGTGGCAGCCTGGCGGTGCCGCGGAGCCGCGGAGCCTGGCCGCGGGACGTGCGCCGCCCGTAATGATAGTCGGCGTCACTTCCCTCAACTCGGTTTCATCAGAGGCCTTCGTCGAATGGAAGAAACTGGATCATTCACTGACTGGCCGTACGGGCGGCGTTATGTCAGCCGGTGTGCCTCTATACATTTTAATATATCTTAAGGGGGGAAAAAATCGGACAGTGGTTGTGAGGGAAGTGGCTGCACGTATGCATGAAGCAGTTCGCCCGTTGGGGCGCTGCTGTGGAGGCTAGGGAGAAAGGGAATGTGAGAGTATAGTTCGTGCATGTGCGTTAGAGTGATATTAATGAGAGCGGGAGAGAGTTATAGGAATACTTGACAAAATTCCTTCACCTGGCGGGTGAAAATTTCAAGTGGATTTCACCCGTTTCCGAAAATGAGCCATAAACTGTCAGCAGCACGAGTTCCTGTCGGAGACCTCTACGCTGGGGTGGGTACAGAGCACCCGTTGCCGAGCCGTGCATCAACACATATGAGTGTACGTGAATTATAACATGGTGCTGCGGCCAAGTAAATTAAATCCATTGCGGTTTTTCTACAGCAAAACAATGCCGGCCTGCTTCAATCTTCTGTGAAGTGGGGTGGTATTTGGGAAGCGCGCGCTACGCACTTATTCTTTTCGCCGCGCGCTGCCAGTGGGAGGTCGGCGATCTCTGTCCGCCTCTGGCAAGAGTGCGCGCGCAAAGCCTTTCGTCGGCTAGCAGCTCGGTGCGAATACCGGTCTGCGAGCGAACCTCCGCTGCCAGCGGGGCCCTGACCAGGGCAGCCAGGGCAGCCAGGGCCCAGCACACCCACTGCTGCCAAGACCACCGACCTATACCACGGGAACGCGGCGCCGCACAGCTGGGGCGTCACGTCCACGAACCACGTAACGCCTACAGGCACTAGCATCAGGCTGCTGCCCGCTGCCCGCCAATGGGTATGGCGCCGCCCGGACCGCGGCCGTCGGGATGGGATTTAAAGGCGGGTCCCACGACCTCGCCGCGGGGTCAAATACCGCGAGAACACACTCGACATTGCTCTTGTGCTCGTTTTTTAAAAAATATTCTCTGCCAAAACTTTTCCCGCTCGGCGGGTCCGCCATCGCGCTGACTCAATCACACGGGCGATAAAACTCTGAGCCTTTCGCTCTCTGATCCCCACGATAAACGCACTAAGACAGAGAGAGAGAGAGAGAGAGAGAGAGAGAGAGAGAAAGAAAGAAAAAGAAAGAGAGGAAGAGAAAGAGTGATAGAGGGAAGGGGAGAGAACGATGCTGTCCAGATAACGCGGAACGGCACGCAGTTTGATCAGATTCGACGTAAGTCGGAGCTGAGCACCGCCCCTCCCCTTTTCCAGCTTAGTCGGCGAATTCTTTTCTTTAAACGCAACTTACTCGCTCCTTTTTTTACTGCAACGGTGAAAGGGGAAAAGGACGTGGCCTCTCCGTCTCGCGAGCACAATAAGTTTTAAGTGACGACAACACACTTCGCTTATTGTGCGCCTCGCAGAAGTCCGCTGCTGTTGAGGTAATCATTGTTAGGCACGGAGTGAAACGGAGTTGCCTTATCGTCTGACCAGATTGGACTTTTTTTTTCTTTTAAGCATTGCCCTTATGGCTCTCTAACAGAATTTTCTGAAACTGTGAAAATATTTTTGTTTTGCTTAGAAATTTGTGGATGCATTTTAAAAAAAGCAAAAATGGGTGGGCACTACCTCGTCCCAGGCCTCTGCCTGGAACCCTCCTGCTTAACTTCGGTGTTCGAATGGGAACCGGTGTACCAGGTATCGACCGCCGCTAAGACACCGGCACAACGCAGCGGCCTTTTTCAGGGGCACGCTTCCGCAACGGTCAATGTAGCCCCCTCCGCCAGCCAGATTTCCGGAATCAACTCCCTTCGACTGGCTGGTTGGTCTGTGGCACTGCGGCCACTCCCGAGCGGACTGGGGGGGAGGTAGGCTTTCCTATATCGTACACAGCCGAAGCTGCTGTACTTCACGACGAACCCTAGTCGCGACGGCGTGTCCTTAACTGCCAGATTTACAGGAAGCGAAAACGAAGGCACCGAACCCTAGGTACCCCCGTAGCACACACCCGAGTCTCCGAAGCAAGTTTCCTTGGTAGACACAGAGCCCCCCCGCCGGAAGCCCCGGGCGACCGAGAGAACCTCGGACCCGGGGAACGGGGGTAAGCCCGACCGTGCTGCGGGAATCTTCAAGTTCAAACCCAACGCTTGCATCTCTCAGTGACGCAGCGCGCACGGCCGTTCAGACAGCCATACCAAAGCGATGTTCGAAAGTATATTTTACCTCTTCCAAGCGCAGACACAAGAAAAATTTTGAGGAAGTGGCAAGGCTCGAACCCACGACCTTTCGGTCGCTGATCTGCCACCCTACCGATGCGGCCACAGACCCGCGATGGTGTAGTTTGCGCGCCCCCTATACTTAACAGACCGTCGTCTAGCCTGAGCCGACAGAAAAAAAGCACGGACCGGCAAAGAGTCGAACCTCCGACCAGACGCCCACCGGCTGGATCGGCTAACCACGCGGCTACCGAGCCTCGGTGAATGGTAGCAGTGCGCTCCCGGCACTGTAGCCGCACGACGTGTCCGACTGGAAATTGACTGGGCTTTGAGTGGAGAGTGACTGGACTGGAAGGCGTACACTGACTGGAAGCACCGGGGTACCCCTCGCCCGACACTCATAGCAAGGCGTGTATTGTCGGCCGGGACAACACCTTGCAGGCCAGCGCTGGGCGGCCCGCCTACAACAATAATGCGGTGCACTGACCGTTACTATAAAACTATAATTTTAAAACTGCCCCGTTCCATTTCAAAACTACAAATACCCTGAAATTTAAAAGAACCAATTTTAATTTCAATTCATAAAACCTAAAAAGACGGTAACGTGACCAGACTCGTGCGAAACTCCGGGCCTTCCAGTGTCGCACGAAGTGGGACAGTATTTGTTTCTTCTTTCGGCGAGCGCATAATGTTTTGCACCGACGGCCTTGACTTAGTGTTACGTTTGTCCATTGCTAATCACTCAAAACCGCAAAATACCGGGAGCTGGTATGGTTGCAACAAATCTGCCCCGTTGGCCGCATATGAACATTTCCTTTGGTTCGGGCCCCTCCTGAGACGTGTGCCCACCTGTCGCCTCCGGGTCAGCCGGGCGTCGTATTATTGTGCTTGCCTCACCGCGGCGCACTACGTACATGTTGTGCTCACCGGAGTCGCAAGAAAGGGGCGGCGAATGCTGTCGCGCCGTCGTCCGGGTTAGGCCCTGGACAATGGCCCTCGCTCTTTCTTCCATTGACTCACGCACTCGCGCATAGTCTCCGTGCCGGAGCGGCTGAAGCGCGTGAAATCCGCGCTCATCGCACCTGACAAATGGTCATGTTCACGCCCAGTAAAGTAGTGCCGGCCGCCGTTTTGTTTTTTATTTCAGACGGTGTCGTATTAGTCCTATCATGTGTGAAGGAAGGGCACGGCGTATGCGCATTCCAGGAGACGCTCCGCGCCGCGCTGCAGCGACCACGAAGGTCGTCGCGCCGCGGTGCAGCCCGGCAGGCAGACAGGCAGGCAGACAGCAGGCGGGCAGGCAGACAGGCAGGCAGACAGGCAGGCAGACAGGCAGGCAGGCAGGCAGGCAGACAGGCAGGCAGACAGGCAGGCAGACAGGCAGGCAGACAGCAGGCGGGCAGGCAGGGCAGGCAGACAGGCAGGCAGACAGGCAGGCAGAGACAGGCAGGCAGGCAGGCAGGCAGACAGGCAGGCAGACAGCAGGCGGGCAGGCAGACAGGCAGGCAGGCAGGCAGGCAGACAGGCAGCAGACAGGCAGGCAGACAGGCAGGCAGACAGGCAGGCAGACAGGCAGACAGCCGGACAGACAGACAGGCAGACAGGCAGGCAGACAGGCAGGCAGACAGGCAGGCAGACAGCAGGCGGGCAGGCAGGCAGACAGGCAGGCAGACAGGCAGGCAGGGGGGCGCCAGCAGACAGCACGCCGTTATGTAGAAGAAGTGACGCGCCGGCCAGCGCCGCTACGCTGCACTGCTGCACCGAGCCTGCCGTTGGGTTTTGGCAGGGAGTGCGCCGCTCGCCGCGAGGAGAGCAGCGGTGGCAGCAGGCCCCGCGGCCACCGCCGGCCACCGCCTCCATCGGCGGACATGCCCGGCCCTCCCTGCCATTCCCGGGGGCTTTGGGCCGCTGCGTCGCACACTCGGCCATCACTTTCACATTCCTTGCCTGAAACGAACAAGAAGATAGGCGGCGGCAAAACCATGGCGAACTGTGAGTGTAACGCCTTGACGCCGCGGGGGCAGCAGCCTATGGCGGCAGCCTAGGGCGGCGGCAGCCTGGCGGCGGGGCGCTGCGGCCTGCGGCGCCCCGCGGGGCCCCGGTGGACGGAGCGGTGCAGCCGCATGGATGTGTGCGCGGGGCCGTCCCAACTCCTACTAGCGCTCACGGCCGGTGCTCCGCGCCCCGGCGGCGTCGGGGACGGGGGACGGGACGCCCGGCAGGTAGGCCATCCCGACCCCTGCACGCGCGCGTGTCGTGCGGGCCGGCCTACCCGGCATCCGCAGGCGCTCGGCTGGAGGTCGGACGTGCGCTCCGTGCGCGCCGCCCCGCCGCCCGCCTCGGCACGGCGGCGAAATGTCAGAAACACGCCCATCCCGGCCCGGCGGTCCCCGCGGGCCCGGCCCACACGCCGCCCGGCAGCGCCGCGCCACGCGCCGACACGCCGCACCTCCGCGCGCGCGTTTTTCAGTAGCCTTTTCGCAATTTTCTAGTCGGCTGAGCAGAGCGGGTCCAAGCCCACGGACTGTCCGGCGAGGCCGGCGCGGTCGGTGCGGGTGTCCTGTGTGTCCCGAGCAGAGGCCGCATTACCCCCAATGAGGTCGGTGCGGGTGTCCTGTGTGTCCCGAGCAGAGGCCGCATTACCCCCAATGAGGCCGGTGCGGGTGTCCTGTGTGTCCCGAGCAGAGGCCGCATTACCCCCAATGAGGCCGGTGCGGGTGTCCCGGGACGGGCGCCCCGCCGGGCAGGCCGCGTTACCCTTAATCAGGCTGGTGCGGGTGTCCTCGGCGCCCCGAGCGGCGAACGTATTACCCTCAATCAGGCCACCGCGGGGTTCTCGGGGCCCTCACGCCGAGACGTAACTCCGTGATCAATTCAGATGTTCGAGAATTCAGTATTTAAAGTTCATCGCGCTTTTGTCGTTTTTTACGTAATTCTCGGGCGGTGATGAAGGCAGCGAACTGTTCGCATTCGCACAGCGGCCTGCCTGCCTGCCGCCCCGCTGGGCCCCGCTGGGCCCCGCTGGACCCCTCCCACCCAGATGAAGCCATGGCCCCGGCCCTGGCCTGCCTGTCCAGGTGTGGTGTAGCGCCGTGCTGTGCTGTACGGTTATGCTTTCGCTGATCGGAATGACTTAATTTTTTCTCTATCGCACTGTTGTACCTCCGCTGCTCCGGAGTCGGAGGTGCTGCCACTATTACGGCCACCGCCATGGGCCCCTCGTCGTGGCTACACTGCCGTCCTTCCATGCTGTAAAAAATATGTATGCCTTAGTGAAGTCATCTATCGATTCTCCTTAGGTTACATTGCGCGTTCCAAACACTTATTCTGTGCTCTAGCAGAAACACGGTTCAAATTAAACATAATTCGACGATGGTCTTCGGCTGACAGTCTCCGCCGTCCCCCCCCCCCCCCTCTCTCTCTCTCTCTCTCTCTCTCTCTGTCTCTGTCTCCCTCCCCCTCTCCCTCTCAGCATTCTCCATCGGCGCGGGCGCGTGCCCGGAGCTCGGCCAGGCTCGGCCAGGCTCGGCCAGGCTCGGCCAGGCACGGCCTCCTCCCCTCTAATCACCATCTCCACATATCAGCGCTAATTGGACTAACTGATTTCCACGGGGCCGCGCGGGGCTGGCAGTCGCCGCGTTGCTGAAATTGTTATAATGTCTCTATCGCCGCCGCCACGGCCGGATTCATTACGGCGGGCGCAGAACGTTCGGCGTCGCTCAGCCCGCATACACGCCCCGCGGCGGGCCGCCCCGCGTCTGCATACGGATTGAAGAACA
Organism: Megalurothrips usitatus; assembly: GCA_026979955.1. Classification (NCBI taxonomy): domain Eukaryota; kingdom Metazoa; phylum Arthropoda; class Insecta; order Thysanoptera; family Thripidae; genus Megalurothrips; species Megalurothrips usitatus. Next base: position 20,471,573 of record CM049592.1, read on the forward strand.
GTGTTTAGTGTGAGTCATGTGCAATAATTCTTTTCGCGTCTATCAGTAATACCTTCTGAGCGCAATTATATAGTTTTGCACGACCGTTCGCGTCGTCTAGCGCTCGCGAATGTGATTCCGCGAACTTGGAAACACATCATCCTGTGCGCAAGGAAATCTCGCCGTTTTCTCCCCCTCCCCTTCGCGCCCGACAAAAGAAAGGCCATGCCCCACACTGCCGTTTTGTCGTGTGTCTCGCAGAAGGAAAGTTCATATGACATTTCAATTAAAAGCGGTTGCCCCGGCCGCGTTAAGGTCGCTGCCGCCGCTCCGCATGCGCCACGCGATGTGAATCACCCCGAGACGACATCTTTGTAGCGGCGCCCAGCGGAGCCAAGCGGAGCCAAGCGGAGCCCGCGGGGGACCGGCCACAAACCACGTGGCGCAGTCCTCCAGAGCAGCGCCCCAACGCGCACGGCAAAAGCAACATGAAAAAAAATCCTTTGTCACAAACCAAAAAGAAACTATGCGTCTGAGAGGAATTTTGTTGAGACACCACGCGCTGCTGTGTTTTTTTTTTTTTTTTTTTTGCAGGACCCGCGGAACTATTAGGAGTGACAGAGAGAGCATCTAGCTGGACAAAGAGCGTGTCTTGTTACACTGCACGGCGTGGCACGGCGGCGTGGCGGTGCGGCGGCGAAGGCTTCCTGGGCGTGGCGCCCGACAGATTACGCTACAAAGTGCTTGTCAAATAGGAGCTAGCCGGCGCGCGGGCCCCGCCGGGACACCTGCGCCCCGCGTACTGCGCCCCGCCGTGCCCTTTCTCCGGGCCTCATGTGAGATAGCCGCGACGTGTGTGTGATAAATAGGGGAGGACACGCACGCGTCAGGCGCTTTCTTTTCGTCATGATTATAATTAATCCACGACATCGGAGCGGGCGGGGCGGCGGGGGCCCCGCTGCCTGATGTAAGCGCTGTGTGGGGCGTGGAGAGTGCGCGCGCTGGGGCACTCAGGACATAGTAAATGACCCAAAAGTAACCCAAATAGAATATGATGTACGGGAGTGTGTGCCGTTTTATAAATAATGTTTAAAAGCTCGCAAATACGGCTCCGTTGAATTTGACGATCGTAAGAGGGGCCCTAGGGCACGTCTCGCCCACACTGTAAAATTACTTCGTACAGTTACGACGTCCAGTCATTCTCGAAGCTGGTGTGCACGGGTATAATCGAGTATAATGCACGCAGAGTGAAGGAGAATGAGATGTTTGCAGTCCCGCGCCGTCCTTCCGCCGGTCCCGGTGTCCTCCTGCCTTCCTGCCGCGACCTCCGGCAGCCTATTATTGGCAGTCCAGAAGCAGAACACTTAGCAGACGATAAAGCACGCCGAGTACGTACCGGACACGTTTGCAACTTTTTTTTTCTTCTTTTTTCTTTCCTCTATCGCTATTTTCCCTGCGGTGCGTAGACCTGCACGCTCACTCTCTCTCTCTCTCTCTCTCTCTCTCTCTCTCTTTCTCACAAACACACACACACTGAATGGGCACAGAAGAAGGTTAGGCCGTTTGTTTGCTTTTTTCCTATCAATAGGTTGATCGAGAGGCAGTTATCTCTCCACATCCCTGCCCCCGTTCGCACGCACATAAAATACAATGCACTTATTCCTGTCTATCCCCCGCCGTTGCAGGGGAAAAAAGGAGGCGATCGCGCGGGATAAATAAATAAAATAAGCGAACAAACAGTATGCGGGTCGGCCGGGACGATTTCGTCACCAGGCACACACCGAGTTTGTCGCGCAAAGTCGCCTTAAACCACGCCTCCGCCACGCGTCCGCCACGCCCCGCCTACTCACCTTTAGCTTTAATCGCCAGCAGGGGGTGATAAACTGTTTTACACCCCGGCAGCGGCCGGCAGAGTGGACGGGCTGTTTGTCCCCCCCGCGGGTCGGTGCTATCGCCGCCGCTGTGCGACGCCCATCCCTGTGCGAGGCGCACTGCCGCTCGCACGGGGGCCAAGCGCCGCTGCCGGGCGCTGCCTGCTGGCGCCCCGATCCGCGGCAGTATAAAGCAACGCGGTGGAAGTGCACTGGACTAACGAGAGCGATCGGAATCAAGGTCAGCCATAAATTGGCGTCTTCAGAAGGACAACGAAATAATTTAAAAAAAAAAACAGAGAAATGTGCCGTTAATTGTTCAAAAAAAACACACAATAATAAAACACTGCTGGGGCGCACATAATGTGTGGCGGTGCCTTGTGAGGTCAGCAGCTCGGATTTTGGTTGTGTTGATTTCATTCTTACTGAGAAGAGAGGAAACATTTTAAAATATTTCGATTTAAAAATGGCAAAAGGTAAGCGAAATATCGGCTCATAGTTTCGACAGGTGTAGTTCAAGTGCAAAGCCGTCCGACGGTGCGACACTTGCCGTGCAGCAGGTGCACATCATTAAAGGCGACCGCATGCGCGCGCAAACACACACACACACACACACACACACACACACAGCGCCTCGACGCCGGTGCCGCGCGCCAGCGCTTGTCCCGCCTCCAGCGGCGCGACATTGTGACGAAAAGGAAAAGAAATAAGAAAATGAAAATATATATCTCCATGCTGACCGGGCGGCCTTGCGGCTAATTTGCATTCCAAGCAGGGACTGAGCATGTGAGGTATGGGGTGGGATGAGGGCGCGCCGCTCCGGCGCTACCCCTCGCACCGGCTGCCCCTCGGCACCGCCCCCTCCCCCCACCCCTGCCGCCTGCCGCCGCGCGGATGGCGGATGTGTCGGGGTCGGCGGCAGCGGCGGCCGCGGGGCACCGAATCGGCTCGGCCCCCATTGACATTTCCCGGCTGTCGAACGCGGCTGGCCGGCGGCGGCGCGCGGCGTTCGCATAATGGCCCCGTCCGGTCGGTCCGGTCGCCGTGTGCCTTAATCCCCGCTCACCGCAGCTGCTGCAGCTGCCGCAGCTGCCACTGCCATGTCCGGCCGCCGGCACCGCGGACCACAGATCGAGGAAGGTACCTTCCATCCCCCGCGCTCCTCGCGGCTCCTCGCAGCGCAGGAAAGAAAAACCGTGTCTGCATCACGCAAAAAAAAAGGCATTGCACAATAGTAAAAACTTGGAACATAAAGCTAGAATTTTAGATGTCTTGCTAAGTGTGCCGAGCTACAACATTTTAGCATGCATGCTTAACGTCTTTAACCACGCGGGAAACTTGTTATCTCGCGTGGTAAATTTTTAGCACCACCGCGAATTGACCAGTGGCTACGCCCTTTATGATAGTTTCGCACGGGGTAGAAGATTATATTTGTGCGTGTGCTAACCAATTTTCCTGTAATTGTTTTGGAACACGGTCTCCGATGGGCGATCAAAGAATTATGAATCGGCGCAACTAACGACGAGTGGTTATTCTCTCAGCGAAATTTCGCTCCCATTAACCGACATAGTTTTCGACTTTTCCAATAGTCCATAAAAAAAGGTGTGTTTTCTTTGTTTTTGGTAGTCTTGTCCGGAGCCTCCCCGGAGGCAGCCCGGTGGCAGGCAGGACCCCGCAGGACCCGGCCGCCGCGGTCCGACCACAGGAACACAATCGCCTTTACGACACCGCGGGGCCGGGCGGGGCGGCGTTTTTGGCCGGAACCGCGGCGGCGGGCTTTTTGATCGCTCCGACCGCGGTTTCACACACACTCGTCGTAAACCAGCCGGGCTCCGCCGTCGATCGGAGATAGAGCCTAGTTGCTTAATTTGGGTGACAACAACGGTGACAAATGTCAAAGCACACGACAGCCAGCCGCTCCAGACGCAGCAGGTCCGGCAGGGCGCCTCCTGGCCGCTGGCCGGCCGGGCCGGTACTTGCCTCGCACGCGCCCCGGCCCCGGGTGGGACTGGGACAAGTGTTCGGACCAGGGACAGCGGAAGCTGGTGCCACCTGACGCCGCGGCCCCGCGGCAATACCCCACGGCTGCGGGGGCCTGCAGGGGCCTGCGGGCCGGGCGCGCGCGTGTGCAGGATGTCAATCTCTCGGCCGCCTCGCGAGGCCGCCTCCCCCCGCCCCCCTCCAAGTAGTGTCAAGTTCGAGTCGGTACAGGCGCGAACATCAGTAAGTCCTAACGCCCTCAACTATCATTTATTATTCTTAAGAAATAGAACAGTGACGAGAGTCACGAGGCCGGCGACCGGTGGTGTTCGGTGGGCGGCGGGCTCCTCGCGGCTCAAGCGTTTGGCGACGCCCCCGGCCCGCCGGCCGCCGGCCGCCAGTACCGCCACGGCCGGGACACTCCGCCATTCATTTGTTTTACTTTTATTACTCCTGTCCCCGTCCGCCGGACGCCGCAGCCGCGGTGGCCGATGACAGGCGACGCCAATGGGCGCCTACGCTCGCCGTCTCTGCCTGCTTTGCCGCGCTCGGTTTCGTTTTCAACGAGTTTCCAATCTCTTTTCATCTTCTCCTCCTTTTGCCTCCTTCCCCGAGGCCTGCCGCCGCACGGCTTCCCGGCCCGCCCGTTGGGGTGTCGGCCCGCGCCGCCGCCGCCGCCGACCTTGCGGCTCCCGCTCAAATGGTTACCATTAACGCGGACGGCCGGCACCGACAGCGACATTGTGTTGTCTTACGGCAGAGATCCATTCCTGGGCCATTTAGAGGGCCGCGCGCGGCCGCTCCATACGCGGTCACCTGGTTTTGCTCTCCTTTTATTTCTTCCTCCCACAAAACGCTCTTTGTTTATCTGTTCCCTCTGAGATAATGATGAAATGAAACCACATACGCGGAGATCGGAGTGAATATTTCAGCCTGGGCCTCGACCATAATTTCCTATTTTGTGTGTTCTTATTTTTAAAATGCGCACCATAAAAAACAAGAAGTTTTATGTCGGCGCCTCGCGGCGCCTCCTTCCGCGCTTTTGCCGTAAGTCTGGTTACGAGCCGCGCCGTCACGCCGCCACGCTCACTCACCGCAGCCGCTCTAGGAAGCACTTTTCTCCCCATAAATTTGAACGTGTTCTGTCATGCACACACACGCACACACGCACGCATGCATTCCTCGTCAACCCAGTTCCTCGTGTGTACTCTCCGCCTCGGCCGTGTCCCTACGGACTCGCCACGGGTACTGGGAGTGCCGCAGCAGCGCGTGGGGCCCAGTAGGGCCCGCCTTGCAAGTCATCCCGCGGGTGGCCCCGGCCCCCGGCCCCCGGCCCCCGGCCCCCGGTGACGCGGTGCGGCGCGGGGGCCCTTCGAGTGGACCGCTGCTCCCGCCTGAGGTGGGGAGGGCGCACGGCCCGAAACCATTCCGAGAGCCTCCATGGGCAGTGTCGACGAGGCGAGCCGGTCAGTGCCTGCAAGTGTCGCATGGGCATGGCATGCTGAACTGCGCGGACCCGCTGGGGCTTCCCGCCGGCCCCCCCGCCGGCTCCGTGGCGCCGCCATCGCGCCGCTCCGGTGATAAAATCCGTTTGGTAATTTACGGATCCGGAGCAGGTGAAGCGGCCGCCTTGTCTTGTTGCGTTGTCCGCGCCGTGACGTATCCGGGCCGCGGGGTGGGTCACATAGGACGGGACGGCGGCCACGCGTCGGCATACTGTCTCTCTTCTTCTTCTTCTTCTTCTTCTTCTTCTTCTTCTTCTTCTCCTTCTTCTCCTTCTTCTCTTCTTCTTCTTCTCTTCTTCTTCTTCTCTTCTCTTCTCTTCTCTTCTCTTCTCTTCTCTTCTCTTCTCTTCTCTTCTCTTCTCTTCTCCTCTTCTCTTCTCTTCTCTCTCTCTCTCTTCTCTTCTCTTCTCTTCTCTTCTCTTCTCTTCTCTTCTCTTCTCTTCTCTACTCTTCTCTTCTCTTCTCTTCTCTTCTCTTCTCTTCTCTTCTCTTCTCTTCTCTTCTCTTCTCTTCTCTTCTCTTCTCTTCTCTTCTCTTCTCTTCTCTTCTCTTCTCTTCTCTTCTCTTCTCTTCTCTTCTCTTCTCTTCTCTTCTCTTCTCTTCTCTTCTCTTCTCTTCTCTTCTCGAAGCTCTTCTCTTTGCTCTTCTCTTCTCTTCTCTTCTCTTCTCTTCTCTTCTCTTCTACTCTATGATCTTCTCTTCTCTTCCCTTCTCTTCTCTTCTCTTCTCTTTTAGGAAGGCAGTGGCTGAAGTGTCGGAAGCGCGCTGATGCCTCCAACGTCGCTCGGTAGCCATGCGGCTAAAGATGCCGCTCGTTGGGCGGCGGGTCGTGGGCAGGGTTGTTAACGTTACTTTTAAAACTAGCGCGTTATCGTTACCGTTACTTTCCCTCCCGGTGAACCATGGTTACAATACTCTATGATTGTTGTCTTCGCTTCCCAGTTCGGCGCCCCGCCCCCGCGGCGAGGAAGGCAGTGGCTGAAGTGTCGGAAGCGCGCTGATGACTTCAACGTCGCTCGGTAGCCGTGCGGCTTAAGATGCCGCTCGTTGGGCGGCGGGTCGTGGGTTCGACTCTTTGCTGGTTTCTCGGACTTTTCTGTCGGCGCAGCTTGGCGAGGCAGTGGCTGTGCTATAGGAAGCACGACGCGGCTCACATCGTGGCTCGGTGGCCGCGTGGGTAAGGAGGTGATTCGGCGATCGGGTGGTCGTCGGTTCGGCTCTTGCTGTTCGCCCGACTTTTTCATGTGCCTCGGCTTGGAGAACGGAAGGTAAAATGTAATTCCGAACGCGGCGTCGGTATGGCTGTCCAAGCGGCCGTGCGTGCTGCGTCACTGAGAGATGCTTGCGCACGGTCGCTGTGTGTCTGCAGGCTACGGCCTCGTAGAGGAAACTCGGGGGGAAGCTGCAGAACTCTTAGGGTTCAGAGTTCTGTATTCCCTCCCTCGGAATCTGGCACTTGCGGACAAGCCACTACTCGAGCGGCCACCAGGTCTATCTTGTAGAGTACAGCGGCTTCGGTCGTGTACGCCAGGGAACCTATATCCCCCAAATCTTCGCGGGGGCGGATCTTCCATGTCAGTACCCATGGAGGTCCGAACCGTTCCACGGTTGAGGAGACTACAGTATGATGGAGTTCTCCGAAGGCCGCGGTTGGGCGGAGGGGGCCTCGTGCGAAGCACGGGCTAGGGGTCGCCGGGGGGTCCGTCCGCGGGCTCTCGTGCTGTGCCCCGGGGCCAACTAGCAGCCGTAAGCGCCGGTTCCCGTGAGATCACCGAAGCAGCAGGCAAGGGTCCTGGCGGAAGCCGGGGCGATATGGGTTTTGTCCCTCCGGACCAAAGTCCCTTAAGGCGCCGTTTTAGAGCAAGTTCGTTTTAGAGCAAGATATGTACATAATCGAAAAAAAGTGGCGTTTTAAAGCTGTTCCCGTTTACTGGCATATAAACGTGAAGTGCCACTTTTCGGGGCCCCCAAGAGCCAATCAGCGGGACTGGCGCTGGAATTTTTCTCACTCTCTCCCAATGACCGAGCGGTGGTGGCACGGCGAGCGCCTGCGAGAGTCGGGGTAGGCCGGCCCGCAGCACACGGCTGCGCCGCAGCGGCCGGGATTGCCTGCCCACCAGGCGTCGTGTTGTGTTATGTGCTCCGGCAACCGGTACGGCCACAGCGGTGAATCGTCCACGGAAAACCGGAGCAGACAGACGATGCAGTCGTACAGTTTTGGCTCCGCAAGAAGCTCCCGGTCGGGGACCGCGCTGCGAACTGCCGCGCTGCCCGCACTGCAGGCACTGCAGCCGCCGCGGGCAGTTTCAACACCCCAAACACCTCCGCCCCGCAGGCGCCGCAGGCCCCGCAGGCCCCGCAGGCCCCGCAGGCCCCGCAGGCCCCGCAGGCCCCGCAGGCCCCGCAGGCCCCGCAGGCCCCGCAGGCCGCCGACGCCGCCAACTGTTTTTCCCCTCCGCACCCCGCTTCCTCTCCTTTTGTTTTTTCCCCACCGTATTATTCATCATCTCGGTAAGGTACGCGGCTCCTTATCGGGGCCCCCACAATTTCTCATCGTCATCGTCGTCCTGCGTTGGCCTTAATTATTTTACGATGATATCGGGGCGGAGCGGCTCTGCCCGACTCTGGCTGCGGCAGCAGCGGCAGCAGGAAGAAAAACGGCCACCAAGAATTTAGAGGCCGTCCATAAATTACGTCACATCGTCATGCGCTGCCGGGAGAGCGCCCCGCGCCCCGCGCTCGAGTGCCGGTCGACCGGCCGGGTCCCCTGCAGCCGCCGCAGCCGCTCCGCCGGGCTCCCGGTCGGCCCCCCGGCCACCTCGGCGAGCCTGACGGCTGCCCGACGGCTGCCCATGTCCACGAGACGCACGCGGCACGCGGCCGCCGTGCCGCACCGCTTGAAGAGGACATAAAATTAGCAGCGAATTTGTTCTTGTAACTTACACGGCAGGCCTTTGCAGGAGGTGCGCCCCGCACAGTGGGCCGCGGGTGTGCGCCGCGGGTGTGTGCCGCGGGTGTGTGCCGCGGGTGTGTGCCGTGGGTGTGTGCCGCGCCGTCGGCGAGGCAGCAGCGTTGCGTTGCGTCACACAGCCCCCGAAAAGAAATGATCAAGTGGCACCGCGCGGCGACCGGCCGACTGTACGGGTGGGAGGGAGATGGAATAGGAGCGGGCGATGAGACGGGCCGACGAAACGGCTTCTCACGGGTGTACCACACCGCGCCGGAGGGACAATCAACGCGGGCCATCACCGGCGGCGGTAATGAGAGAGAAAGAGATAGAGAGAGAGAGAGAGAGAGAGAGAGACGGGGAGAGAGAGAGACGGGGAGAGGAGGACGCGGAGCGAGAGAAGCAGAGGAGCAGCGGAAAAATATTCCAGTGCCACACAAGCACCCGATCGCAGAATATAAAGAGTGCAAGGTTCAAATACACACACGACCGTGTGACTCGACACATATTGACGACAACGCTACCAGAACATACCGCTTGCCGACTGATGCTGCGATGAGGACATTTTCCGTCGGCAGCGTCTGCGGATCTGGACTGTTCGCCGCGCCAGAGTGCGGTGCAGATATCATTTGTAAGGCGCCTTGTTCATTACGCGCGTTCATTACGGCGGTGTCGGACTGCCGCCCCTTCCCCCTCTCTCTCCTTCTCTGTGTCTCCCTGTGTGTGTGTCTCTCTCTCTCTCCCCTCCCCCTTCTTCCCCTATTACGCGTAAACAGAAGTGGTTTTCATGAGGCGGCTTGTTACACAATGCGAGTGAAGGGCGGCGGCGGCGGCGGCCTGGTCCGGCCGGCAGTGCACAGCGTGGCCTTGCATTACTCCTTGCCTTACGCCCTGGACCCCGGTGCCCCACCGCGCCGTGCCACGCCCCCGCCCACACCCGGCCCGGCAGCCGCCGAACCCACTCACACACACTCACACACACTCACACATGCGTGAGCGCACTGACCGTTTACCAGAGCACGTTCACAAATCACCCACGCAAATCATACGGCACGCACTGGCAGGCCCTGGCGGGACCTGCGGGACCTGCGGGACCTGCCGTGGGCCGCGGGGGCCGGTCATAAATAACGTCTTCCCTGCGGCGAGGGGTCGCTGGGGCGCGTGGTGCGTATCTGTCCCGGGATGCTGGCTGACCTTGTCGGGGACGGCCGAGGGGGAGTCCAACAGGACTTCCAGTGTCCACGCCGGCGGTATTCGTGGCAGTCTCACGCTGACGTCCCCGCAGCGCCGGGAGTTATGCAATTTATGGATGGCCCCCCGAGATCAAACCCACAACCCTGCCGGGCCGGGCGGCCACCGAGCCGGAGCCGGTGCGGTACGGTGCGGTGCGGGCCCCGCCCAGCAACAACAACAGCAGCACCGAGCAAGTAACGTCCTTGGAGGAGAATGGGCTACTCGGCCTAATTTTTCGTTTCTGTGGTTTTTATTTTTCGTTATTAAAAAAGGAAGGAAGGAAGCGGGCAGAAGACGCGGAGGGGCGAGCGGCGGGATTTTTAAAGGAGAATGCCGCGGTCACGTTTTCCTCCTCGCGCCTGCCTTCTCGGGAGGGGCCTCCTTGCGTCACTCTGCGTTAGGAGACTGGGCGCTGGCGCTGTAAATGTCCCCGCCGCGGCCTGTGGTGTGAGGAGCGGCGGCGCCGGCCCGCCAGCCCCTCCTGCGCGTGCGGGGGGGCGGTACGGGCGGGTACGGGACGGGCCCGCGAGGATGTGATTGACCTCTCTGCGTCCTTGCCAAGGTAACCTGCTCAGCGGCCGCGTCCAGATACGCACCGCTACCGCCACCGCCACCGCTGCCGCCGCGCACCCACCCCCAATCAGATGGTATCACCGCAGAGCCGTGGCGGCACCCGTGTGGGAATAATCGAATCCATTGTGTGGCGCGCCGGCCGGCTGGCCGCCGCCCGCACTCCCTCACCGCCCGTAATCAGTGCTCAGTGCTCTGGGCCAAGGACGTGCGGTTCCGGCATATCATTCCTCCTTTCCACCACACGGAAAAATATGGATTAGCTGTGGTAGCTCAGAATTAGCTATTTTAGCTAATGTCTTAGCTAATTTTGGCATAGCCGACATTTTCATCTCTTGGAGCCGAAAGGTTCCCTGTTACAGCTGCGTCGTAGCTACGACAGCCGAGTGTCATCTGGTACAACTGACCCCAGGTTAATCTGTTTTAGATCACGCGTCGGCTGATACAGCTCGGCCTCAGCTGACTTAGCTGAAATTTAGCTACTTCAGCGACAATCTCAGCTTATTTAGCAAATATTTCGGCTATGCAAAAATTAGCTAAAGTATTAGCTACCACAGCAAAATCATTTTTTCAGTGCAGTTTTTTCCCCTGCCGGCCGCGCGTGCCGTCGCGGATGTGGGGCGATACCCGTGGTAAGCCAGCAGCGCCGGCGCCGGGGGCGCGCGGACGGGAAACAAAGGCTGGCCAATGATGCCTGATGACGCCGCTGACCGTATTACCCCCCGGGTGACCCCCGGGTGACCCTCGGGACGCCCCCGGAGGTCACACTCCTTCCGTCACGTGTGCCGCCTCGGTCGCCCTCCTACAACGCCGGCCAGGAAACACGCCCCCGACGCGGCGGCCGCCTCTCCGCCGCCTCTCCGTCCAGGCCGGCGCCGCGGGCCGCGGGCCCCTCTGGGAATGCAGTCCGACCCGCGGCGGCGCGGCGCGGCGCGGCGGTCTCGTTTCCTTCCTGCCTTCACGGTCAGAGGCGCGGTGTGCCGGGCGGCAGGGTGCGCTGCAGCCCGGGCGGCGCTGCTGCGCTGTCCCCGCCTCGGTGCCCGCCGGCCCCCGCAGGCCCCCGCAGGCCCCCGCAGGCCCCCGCAGGCCCCCGCAGGCCCCCGCAGGCCCCCGCAGGCCCCCGCACAGCACGCCGCCACGGCCTCCCGCCTCCCTTCCGCAGCGCCAACGGCCTCTACGGCTCCCAGAACGCCTTCGTATAATTATTTTCATTTTCGGGCCGCGCGCTTTCAAAGCGCCGCTTTGTCGTGACCGCCGCGTGTGTCCGAAGGGGAAGGGCCGCCGCGCGGCCTTGTCCCCTGCCGCCGGCGCCGCGCCGGCCCGCTTCCCCATCCCTCTTCCTCCCTCTGTCTTCCTCTGTCTGTCTGACCGTCTCTCTGTCTTTCTCTCTCTCTCGGCCACTCACGCCCGATACCCCCCCCCCCCCTCGATCCACCTACATCTGTACATGGGTCGCAGCACCCGTGCGCCCGCTGCGCCGCTGCGCCGCTGCGCCGCATGGGCCGCATGGGCCGTGTGGGTATAGGATGCTGTAAGGCAAACTCTCGGCGCTCCAGCGGCTGCAGCGGCCGCTGCGCTCGTCATGCCGCCGCCTTCCTCTTCCTTCCCCCCGCCGGCACACGCACACACACACACACGCATCGGCCGGATGCATTACACACATGATTACGTGCCGCACACATGTGCGGATAAGTTTATTTAGCCGCGCCGTGACACGCGGGCGCGGCTGGCGCGGCTGGCGCGGCTCATGGCCGGGCACTTGGTCAGGCATTTGCTCAGGATGTAGCAGGTGGCGGTGAAAGCTCAGCAGCGCGGCCGCAGCCCGGCGCTGCCAACGGACAGAACAGCGGCAGCCCGCCCAACTACTCACTCCCGGCGCCCCTCATGATCAGCCCGCCGCGGTCCGCGGACAGGCGGCGTCCGAAGAGGCCGGCTGAAAACAAAAAACGGAGGTGGAGCCCACGACATTTTTCTTCCCGAGATTCGTCTGGGATAATGCAGTCGTGACCACCACAAAAATTCTGGAGTTATCACGCATATTTTTTTGTTTTCGCGATTGACGTTGTCTGCACTGTGGGGGTGCCGTTTGTGTGCCGTTTCCTGATCGTCCCCCGCCCCGAGCCGCCCCAGTCTGGCGGTTGTCTGGCCCGCTGGCCTCCACTCACCTTCGCCGCGGAGGGCGCAGGGGCCGAAGGGGCCGCAGGGGCCGCCAGAGACACGAGACACGGACAGCGATCACAAAGATATCAAACGTGTAGTCACTTAATGCGCGTAGGAGGAGGCCAGGCCAGGCCAGGAGGCCCGGCGGAGCGGCCGGGCAGGCGGCAGGCCATTGCAGTGCGCGCCGTTACATATTGCCCCGCACCGAACGATACCAGCTCCACTTGCCTTACGAAATACTGCCTCCCCGAGCCCCAGCCCCTCCCCCCCCCTCTCCCGCCTGATCCGCCCTCATTCTCTTCATCTCCGTGCCATCTCTTCGATTTCCTTCCCGCATGGAGCGCTCAGCTCCGGGAACAGCGACGCCGCAGTATTTTCCTATTCCATTCCGATCCTTCCGCTATCCAAGCGTTTTCGCATTTCATGTCGCGTTACGCCACCTGGACGGCGGCACGCCGAACAAGCCACCCCCGCCGGCGGGGGCCAACGCGACCACCGGGACCCCCGGCCCCGGCCCAGCAACAAGCCGGCCAAAGTGTATATTCGCACAAGTCGTGCAAATAACTATACCAGGCCTGCATGCACAACTTGTGCAATCTCTTTAGGAACCGCTATTTGCACAAGTCATTTATAATAAACTGGTGCGAATATCTCAGCCAATGAATTTTCCACAACTTGTACAATCGTGCAAGGAATGGCTATTCGCACAACAGCTCAAGGAGGGGGTGGCCGATACTGAAGGCTCAGGGACGCCCATTCTCCTACGAACTCGCTTAGCTCAATGGTAACGCTCAGTGACTCACGAGAGAGTGTTTGCAGGTTCGCGCCCACCCCAGGGAAATATTTTTTCATGCCCATAACATTGCTGATTTGATTTCTTGTGTCGGCTAATACCTCAGTCTACGCGGGATAAAAAAAAATATCCGAGAAACGTCTCTGATACCGCACAAAGACTTAAAGTCAAACTTATTTTACATACGAATTGCTGATATTACGAAAATGATTTGTAAAATACAGGCAGAAGAAAAATACATTCAACTTTTATTGTTCGTAAGTTGCAGGCACCCTGTCGTACCAGTGCGCGCACTTATGAATACCTCCGCGGGGAGGCAGTCAAAACCTTTGCAGTTCCTCCCGCTTTTCCATATTTTAAGTAAGGCACGGCAAGTAAATCCGGATGAGGTACCAATGATTTGCTATTTGCATCCATCCGATTTTTAAAAAATCCAGAAACCCCTAACTTGAGAATTTCTGAGGGCGGGTGGATTTGTTCAGAGGGTTCTAATTTGGTTAATTGTGGACCTGAAAATCTGAATATTAGCTTTTTGGTGCCCTTCAGCTACCCTGAAAATGTCACACATCTCGTTTTTCTATGAATTTCCCGTGCGAATAACAGGACCAGGCTAAATTGCACAAATTGTGCGAATAAAATACCCTTGTCTGAGAGCACAAGTTGTGAAGAACATGATAGGGCGGTTATTCGGACAACCACAAACACAACTCAGATCCTTGATTCGTGAAAATAACCGTACCATCAAGACCTGCACAACTTGTGCAACATGCTTAGTCTTCACTATTCGCACTGCTTGTGCAATTAGGTCGGCTTCCTTGAGGTTCACAACTTGTGCGTATATAACCATTCCAAGCCGGCCGTGAAACGTGCTGGTGCCCAGATCATGCGACCAGGTACCCGACCCTACCCCCGCGAGGTCAAGAGCGTTTTCTTTCTCGCATTGGCAATTTTGCCATCGGACATGTCATATATCGGCCTCCGCCCGCTGTCTCTCCCGCCCACTCGTTTCGACAAGGCGGCGGCCGCGGCGGTCGCGCAAGTCCGCGGCCGTCAGCGGTACCTGGCAGTACGTTCGCGCGCCGGGGCCGAGTAGTGCCTCCAGAGCCCACCGACCTCCCGGCTCCCGGCCAGATGTGAGACAAATAGGCAGACAGAGGGACGGACCAGTCTCTCCATTCAGTATCGTGTGACGTGCGGCGCGTGCACGCGTGTGCGCGCCGGTCTGTGTGCACTAGTCGGCACAATCTCAAGTGACCATCGCCCTCGACTTGCGGCCCGCTCGAATCTCGCACGTTCGTACCGGCGCGGGGCTGGCGGGGCCGTGGCGGCCGCAGCACTTGGTGTCCTGCGAGGTCCCCGTCCTTGGACCCGTCCCTGCCGTCGCTCGGTGCGATTCGAAGGGAAAAGCGTCTCGCCATCACGTTCGGGGCGAGGTCCTGACATGGGCGGGGATACGAGAGACTCCCTGGACCTGTTAACAAATCTCTCTCCCCCCCCCCTCTCTCTCTCCCTCCCTCCCTCTCTCTCTCTCTCTCTCTCTCTCTCTCTCTCTCTCTCTCTCTCTTTCTCTCTATCTATCTCTCTCTATTTCTCTCTCTCTTTCTCTTTCCCCTATGAATGGCACTATATATATTTATGCGGTCTCGTTAATTCCCTTCGTTTACATTTCTGATGACAAATGGGGGGGGGGGGAGTGTCATTGTTATTCTAATGACGGCGTGCTCTGTTCCAGGCGCAGTGCTCGCGCTGCTGCTGCTGCAGAATGTGGTGTCCCAGGCGCCGGCGGAGCCCGGGGTGAGTGCTCGCAGCGTGCGCAGTGTGCGCGCCCAGCGCCCAGCGCCGCGACAACTGCCACTCAAGCATTCGGCGGTGCCGCGCACTTTGGGGACGTTCTCCTCAACATGAGGATAATGCGTAGAACTTTGTCCATAATGTGGCAGTCCAAAGTAGTGCGGAAAACGTCCCTGAAGGTGTGTGATGAGTGCCTCGGCGCGGGACTGACTGTCTTCCCGGATTGCAGTACCTGGACTTCGACAACCTGCCGGAGACCAACTTCTCGTGCGAGGGCAAGGTGATCGGTGGCTACTACGCGGACGTGGAGACGGGCTGCCAGATGTTCCACGTCTGCACCATCGGCCAGAAGGGCGAGGTCTCGGACATCAAGTTCCTCTGTCTGAACGGCACCGTCTTCGACCAGGAGACGCGCGTCTGCGAGCGCCTCGATGAGGTGGACTGCAGCCGGACGGAGGCCTTCTACGACCTCAACTTGGAGCTCTACGGCAACAGCCCCGCCGTCAGGTGCGCGTCCACCTTACTCTTTCAATTATAAACTTTTTTAAAAATAATGATAAAGTAGCAGTGGAAAGTTTCAAAATGGGAATACGACAAATTACGAAATGTACCAATTTATGAACGCAAAGTGGTAACTGAATTGCTAAGGAAAATGTAAATGTATGGGGGATTGTAAACTGGTCCCCGTTCCGGCGCAGTCACCATGGCGACGACGACGAGGACGGTCCAAAGGAGGACGAGCGCGAGCTGGAGTCGACGGAGGGCCCCGCCGCGGAGGACAGCGAGGCCAAGCAGGACGCCCTGAGGACGACGGCCACGCCCGCGCCCACCCCGCCAGCCACCGCGGCCACCACGCACGCGCCCCCCGCCACCATCGGTAAGGCGACGCATGTCTTCGCAGTGCCAAAGGTAGCGGTGCCGGCGGTGACGGGGCCGCGAGCCTCGCAGCCCTGGGCAGTCCTTGGTCCTTGTCTCCTCACTGCTGACGTCCCCGCAGCGCCGCCCACCACCACGGCCGCCCCCCGACCGACGACACTGGCGCCGCGCCCGCTGCCCCCGCGGCCGCCGCCGCTCACCCCGACGACGACGGGGGTGTCGCCGGGGCCGACCGGAGGAGGCGGTGGCGGCCCGGGGCAGCAGCCGCCGCCGTTCGCCAACTATCAGGGGTCGTCGCCGGCCACCCTGGCTGCGCTTCTGGCGCTGCACAACGCCTTCCAGTCCACCATCAAGAACGGCGCCAACCTGGTAAGCAGCTGCGCGGGTCCGGCCGGCCGCCGCCGCCGCCACACGCCGCGTTCGTTGCGTGCTGGCGGACGGCTCCTAACGGACCGCCTTAAACGGCCCTGACCGCACCGCGCCGGCAGCGCTGGGGTTTCGGCAGCGACGGTAGACGTCGCGGGGTTCCGGAAAGGGAAGGGCCGGCCCGTCCTGCGGCCCTGCGGGTCCGGGGGCCCCGGGGTCCCGGAGTCCAGGGGGTCCTGCGGCCACGATTTCTCTAGCGCGTCCAATAAAGGACATGGCGATCTCCGGCGGATAGCCGCCGCCACCGCCGCATTGCGGCCTCATGGCGCTGCCGGTCATGTCGCGGTCATCCCTCTTGACTCCTCATGGACAGGTAATTGATCTCATCCTGTCGCTCCGGCGAAATCTGACCGACCGGCCGAGATTAATCACTCGACGACCTGCCATGGGGACTGCCATGGGGTTTGTCATAGTCTGCCATGGGGACCGCGTTTGTCGTGGGATATGGCACGACTTGAAGAACGCTATGGGGTTGCGTAGTACACGCGGACGCCCACTGAACCGACTAAACCCCCTGACGCCGGCCAGCGCGGCGGACAAACAGCAGCAACAGCAGGGCTGCCGCGGGCAGCACAACGAGTGCCCGCGGCAGCCCGCGGCAGCCCGCGGGCCCGGGGACGGGACCGGTCTGTCTCGCAGATATCGATCTCCGCAGTCCCGTGACCGGCCGCCGCTCCCGCACGTCAGCATGCTGTGCAGCATTCTCGTCCCGCGGCGAGGCGAGGCGAGTCGCGCGGTTCCGGGGTCAAGGTCGCACTGACTGAGGTGTATGTGTGCGCAGCCTGCCTCCGCCCCTGCTGCCCCCGCCCCCGGGCCGCGGCCCGACCGGCCACCGCCCCTGTCCGCGCCGCCCCCCACCAAGCTGCTCCTCGGGGGCAGCAGCGGCCACCACTTCCCGGTCGACAGCCACCGCCTGCAGCACCAGCAGCAGCAGCTGCAGAAACAACAACAACAGCAACAGCAGCTGCAGCAGCAACAACAACAGCAACAGCAGATCCAGCAACAGCAGCAGCAACTGCTGCTCCAGCGCCAGCAGGAACAACTCCAGCAACAGAAACAGCAGCAGCAGCAGCAGAGCTTCCAGCAACAGCGGCAACAGCAACAACAGCACCAGCAACAGATCAACCTTCTCGCTTCCACTCAGCACAAGGTAATTTCTTGTAACGATGTATTATTTTTAAAATCATTTATTATAAAGGAATCTTAATGCGAACCTTTCTGGATTGTGGCTTGAAGGAATTTAACGCTTGGCGCTTATTGCATAAGTTTCCCAGCATGCCTCCGACGCCAGAAGTCTGTGAATGTAAAAAAGTGGGAGAGCGTCTGTAAACTGCCTAGCTGCTCGCCGGACACTAGAGTCAACGCGCGCCACGCCCCCGCCCGGAACGCCTGGCGCGGCGCTGCCCTTGGCGGGCGCCGCCGATAGCTCCGGTCGATCCATCATCGAGGGGAGTAACGTGAACTGTGACGGTTTCTCTCACGTCCCTCAGAACCGCGTCGGGAGCAGCGGGGGGCACGCCGGCAACGGGCCGTCGCCCATCGGCCACAGCCACAGCCACCGCGTGGTGCCGGCCGCGGCCCCGGCGCCGCCCCCGGGAGGACCCCAGGCCGGCCCGCAGGCGGCCCCGCTGCCGCCCCGAGGCTTCGCCCCGTCGGCGCCGCCGCCACCATCGCCGCCCGCACCCGGCCTGCTCCGCCCTGTCTCGCCGCGGCCAGTGTCGCACGTGGTGAGTACAGGAGGGTGATAAGACCAGAGGCTTTCGTATTTGACCGAATTATTTTTTCACGTATTAAAATCAAAGTTTCAGTCTTAGAATTTCAAAGCTGTTTGAAAAATATAGAACGGGTTAGATTCGGCCAATCATTTGTTTCGATTTTTAGAAAAATTATAAATGACTCCTAAAAATAAGTCCGAAAGTTTTTTTTAGACCTGGGTTCAAATATCGGGAGAAATATGCGTTTTTCTTGCCTGCGATATTAAACGCATCGACAATTGGGTACCCTTTTATTAAGACGAACAGAAAAATGTTTGTGATCTGAAATTTATAACACTCGGCGCACACCGGTGCGCCGGTCGGTAGTGGGGTGAGGTAAATGGAAGACGAATCCGTGACCGCACGTGGCCGTGCCGGCCGTGCCTCGTCAGGTGCTGCCGACCACGCTGTCGCGCAGCAGCAGCAGCAGCAGCAGCAGCAGCAGCAGCAGCCCCCAAGCCCACGCCCAGCCCACCGCAACCGTTCCGGCCGTTCGCGGCCACGCCCAGCCCGACGCCGGAGTCTGCCTACCTCCTGCACCAGCTCAAAGTCAACCAGCAGACGCAGCAGCAACAGCACCGACCCCATCACCCTCAACAGCAGCAGCCGCCGCAGCCGCCACAGCCGCAGCAGCAGCACCAGCCCGACCACGGCGACTACTTCGTGGTCAACGAGGACGGCAAGGTGGAGGAGGAGGACGAGGAGGCCGACGACGAGGACGAGCTCGAGGACGAGGAGCCGGAAGTGCAGGGCCAAGGACAAGGACCCACCGGCGGCGCAAAGTGAGTACCTTCCCGTCGTCGGGGCCCGAGCTGTTTCTCCTACACAAAGCGTCTTCGAGCGCCTGCGGTCGTCAGGGTAGGCAGCCCGCGCGGCACGCATGTGCTCGGGAGTCCAAATTTGCCTACCTGACCGGCGCTCCGAAGGTGACGGTGCCCGTCTGTCCCGCAGGTCGCAGGCCCCGCGGCTCGCCCCCGGCCTGAGCCAGGGCCCGCAGCAGTCCTTCTCCGCCTCCATCCAGCACCCGGCCGCCAAGCAGGGCGCCCCGCCGGCGCACTCCTCCATCAGCTTCAAGCCGCTGTTTACGACATCGGGCGCCACGCCGGGGGTCGCTGTCGTCTCGTCCACCAGGACGTCCTCGTCGTCGTCGTCCTCGTCAGCCTCCAAGACGGTGTCGTCCGCGTCCTCCGGACCGAGCGGCCCCAGCGGCCCCGCCAGCCCGACCGGCCCGGCCAGGAACCCCCTGAAGCCGCTGCACCAGCACGACTCGATGCACCCCAGCGAGTTGGACTACGAGCGCTTCCTGTTCGGCACCATCAATGGGACGGACGCCCAGGATGCCGCCGATGCGTACGAAGACTACCGTGATGACGTCGACGACGTCCAGGTATAGCACCATCGCCACCGCGGGGCTCGAGGCCTGCGCCGGTCTCAGTGTATCAAGTGTGCTCCTCTGCCCGCAGGACGACCCCTTCTTTGACGACGTGCCCCGGGTGAACGGCGGCCGGAGTCGCAGCAAGCGGGAGGACGGCCTTGACGGCCACGCGGACACCGAGCAGGGCGACGCCTTCCTGCAGCAGCAGCAGCGCCATCTGCACCACCAGCACCAGCAGCAGCACCAGCAGCAGCACCAGCTGCAGCAGCGGGGCAGGCGGGGCCGGCTGCGCGCCTCGTCCAGGGCCATCCTGCTGGAGCAGCGCGGCGTGTCCGCCACCACCCCGACCCCCGTCGGTGAGCACCGTGAGGACGCAGCGCGCAGCGGCCGGGGGACCCGGGGACTCGTGTGCCTCACGCGGTGCCTCGGGCATCTTGTTCTTCTCTTCGCCAGAGCCGACGGCGTCCGACGGAGACGAAGGGGGCGCACCATCCACGGCCAGCAAGCGGCGGCCGAGGCCGGCGGTATCGCGGGCGCGGGGCAAGTCGCGGTACGCCTTCATGGAGGACCCGCTGCTGGCGCCGCCGCCCACGCCCTCCGTGGAGCCCACCACCTCGGACCCGCTACCGGACACGGACTTCTCCTGCGCCGACAAGGTGGCCGGCGGCTTCTACGCCGACACTCAGGTGGACTGCCAGCTGTTCCACATCTGTTCGCAGGCCGGCAACGACAAGTGAGCTACCGGGGGTGTGTGTCAGCGACGCAGGCTGCGGCCACTCACTCATGCACTGTGGCGCTGTTTGCAGGCTGCAGGACAACAAGTTCATGTGCGGCCCGGGCACCCGCTTCAACCAGCGCAGCCGCACCTGCCAGGCGCGGGAGCTCGTGGACTGTAACGTGTCCGCCCGGTACTACAACCTGAACGCGCACTTCAGCCTGCCGCCGCCGGAGGGTGAGTAGCGCGGGGTAGCGCCGGGTAGCGCGGAGTAGCGCCGGCGCGGAGCGTGGAGTAGCGCGGCCAGAGCAGTCTGCGACGGCACCACTCCACGTCGTAATTTTTCAATGATTTAAACTCAATGTGTACAGTAGTGATCCACCACAAACGAAAATATGTTTGTATGGATGCTAAAAATGTTTATTTTGTTAGTACAATGAATGACCCGTTGTGTGTGCGTGTGGCAGAGCCGGTAACGGTGCCGCCGTTCGACTCGCTCAAGATGCGTTCTCGGAAGAAGAGGTCTTCAAGGGACCAGCGCCAGAGGTCGTCCAAGCAACCCGAGGGTATGTCCTGTGTCGGCCGCCTGCATTGGCAGCGCAACTTACTTAGTTCATGTGTCTTCCCCGTTTTTTCGTTCATTTCGACCGACCTCGGCATGGTTCGATCCGCATAGTCGTCTATCTGTACTTTTGCGTGCATGTTCACTGTAAACCCGAGAGTGAGGCTCGACATCCAATGAAGAAGGTGAACCTTCTCCCTCCGCAGCTCAAACATTTTTCTATGCATTGCCCTTTAAAGGGCGAGGAACTTCGCTCCAGGATTTACAGTGTTGCCGTCGTTCTGATACCTTCCGTAGTAGCCGTAGTGCTTTCTGACATTAACTTGACGGCAAGGTCCAGGGCTTGTTGGAAATCTTTCAGGACATAACTCATTTCTAAAGAGAAAATTCTGCGCCCGAGTGGATGCGATTTTCTCCGCCTGTCTGATCTCCAGGCCCCTGCCCCGTAGTAGCACTGCTGCCTCGCGCATGACTCTGTAACCGTATGCGGTCACCTCCATCCCGGCCTTCATCGCCGCCACCGTCACCGTCACTACATGCTCATCTCCATCATCATGTGTGTCATTTTCCAGGTCATTCGCAACACAAGTGACCGACTCTGTGACTGATCACTGCCGCCGGTTCGAAGTAAGTGACTCCGACACTCACCACATTGATCACGCCCCCTCCATCTCTCATCTCTCCCTGCACTCGCGGTCTTTGTGTGCACTTTCCTTCTCTCTGACTGAGCCCGTGCGTCCGTGCGTGCACTGCTCGCATCCGATGAAGAATTCGGTCGTTCACGTACAGTATATTAATGTCAGTGGCGAATTTCTTCGTTACCTAAAAACCACCACTCCGCGGCTCCCGTACTTACTGCAATTTGTGTCCTCTGTTGTGTTGTAGTGCTGAAAATTTTCAGTATTCACGACGATGAAGGCTGCTGCAAAAATAATGATGTGAACCGTATGTGGAAAAGAAAATTAGTTAAACTTCGGATTTTGAAAAAAATAACTCTAAAAAAGAAAAGATCTTGCCTTGGTATGGGAACCCTCGGGGACGTTCTCATCCATTGAAACATGCACTTTGATTCCTTTCTATTTGCCTCAGTCCGATGGCGGGGGAACCCTGTCGGTCCCGCTGCGGTGAGACCGGGCGAGCGGTGCGAGCGGTGCGAGCGCCCGGCCGTAGGCAACCCATCGGGCGCGGCGGCCGCTGCCGCGCGGGGCGGGCTGCGGGCTCTCCGCGAGGCGCTCCGCTCCGCCACTGTCATGTCACTTACCTCCTTTGCCAAGAGATGTCATCGACATATTACGAAACGGCTACTCACATCCACGCACCCACTTCGCACCTCCACGGGATCGTGTCTCCCGGGTGTTTCCGCCTCCTGTGGACGCTGCTGCTGCCTTGTCCCGCTCTGCATGCCCGGTCTGGTCCGGTCTGGTGTGGTGTGGGCTTCCTGGCGGGGCGGGGCTCTCCGTGCGCCGGCCGTGCATCTCCTCTGAACACGACATTGCTTGGTTTGGCAGGCCGACTCCCAGACAGCGACGAGGACGTCGACGACGCCGCCGTCGGCGCCGAGGCGGGGACGGCGTTCCGGTGCTCGGAGCCCGGGCTGTTCGCGGACGTGTCGTCGGGCTGCGAGTCGTTCCACGTGTGCCACGCGGACCCCGGAGGCGCCCCGCGGCTCGTGTCCACGCAGCCCTGCCCCGCCGGCACGCGGTTCGACCAGCGCGGCGGCGCGTGCGACGCCGCGGACCTCGTGGCCTGCGAGCTGCTGGCCAGCGCCGACGTCGGCTTCGGCGGCGTCGCGTCGCGCACGCGGCCCCGCAAGGGCAGGTCCCTGGCGGTGCTCGTCGGCGTGGTCCCGGAGGCGGCGGAGCGAAGGCGGAGGGCGCGCCGAGCCGCGGCGCCGAAGCAGCAGGCGCCGCTCGATTTCTACTACGCGGACTACGACGCCGGCCCGGCGCCGGCCCCGGACACCGCGCCACGCCACACCGCGGGCGCTCAGCCGCCGCCGCCGTCCGCGTACTTCCGGTACAGCGATGCCGGCGCCGCCGAGTCGGTGGTCTCACCGCCAGCGGCCGCCTCCTCCACGGAGCGGAAGTTCAATCCGGACGACTACGTAGACGACAACTACGAGCCGTTCATCGAGGGGCCCGCCGAGGGCAAGACGTCCACCCTCGCCGCGCCGACGGAGAGGGGCGAGTCGGGGCGGCTGTTCGCGCCTGCCGTGCCCGTCGCCGCTGCGGCAGCCGCGGCCGAGCGCCCCGGCAGCCAGGTCGGCGGCAGCACCGCGGCCTCGTTCGTCGCCGATGATCGTGATCCTGAGAGTGGCGATCGGGAGCCGCCGTTCGCCGTCGCTTCGCTGCGCGACTCGGATCCGTACCTGACCGGCGCCAGGACTCCATACCCCTACCTCACCGCAACCAGGGCGGCCGCGGTCATCGCCAGCCCTCCCCAGCCCAAACGGCTGGACCTCCCCGCAAGCGGCCTCAGCGAGTCCGGCGGTGATCTGGAGGACGTCTCCGGCGCTGCCCCGCAAGAGCCGCCGTCACCACCTAGTGACGGCAAGACGCGGCCAAGTCCCGCTATGCCGCAGCACACGTCGGACAAGGACGCCGCCGAGGCGGTCCGGGCCGCTCTTTCCGAGGACCTGGACGTCGGCCACCCTGACCCGTCGGCCTCCTCGCGGCCTCAGCCCACCCCCGCCGACACAACGACTCCACTGCCCTCCGAGGCGACGACAACGGCGGCGACGGCGGACTCCCCGACAACCCCAAGAGCGACTACTACCTCACCGGGCACTGACGGTCACCGGTTCCGCATCGGCGACGGCGGCAACGCGAGCACGGCCTCGCGAGCCGCACCGACCCCTTCGACGGCGCCCCCTGCTGGCGTCGTCCACCCCGTGCCATCATCACCATCCGCAGCGGCGCCCTCCGCCGTCGGCGGCCCCCGCGGGGGTTCTCACGGGGGGCCGGTGGCGCCGCGGCCCACCCCGGCCCACCCCGGCATCGGCGCCCGTTCGTCTGCTCGGGCCGGGCGCTGCGCGAGTTCCACGCCGACCCCGCCGACTGCCGACTGTTCCACTACTGCTCGCCGGGCTTCTCCCGCGGACAGCTCCTGGACTTCCGGTTCCTCTGCGAGGACGGCACCGTCTACCAGCCGGAAGCGAACCGGTGCGCGGTTGGCCAGTGCGCTGCCGCCGACCGCTACTCCAACCTCAACCTGGTGCCGCGGGGGGCAGCCTAGGACCGGCCGGGCCGCGCTACTCCACCACCACCGCCGGGCTGCCGGTACTTCCCTGGCGCCCAGCGGTCCTGTGCCGGCTGTACCAGCGCGTGTGCGCGCGCCGTACCGCTGCTCTCCAGCGAAAACTCAATGGTTCGTCAGCAGGGTATTTTCCAGTTACTCGTGTGCCAATGTCTTGACAAGTGTCTGTGTGTGTGTGCATGTGTGAGTAAGTGTGATGAGCTCGTGTGTGTGTGTTTCGAGACTATGTTAAGTGTTATGATGTGTATGGATGTGCATTCAGGACTAAGTGATGGACTAAGTGTGCGCTGAGCAGAGCTGCTCAATATTGACGGGGTACTCCGTGGTGGAGTCCCTACATTTCGTCGCCAATTTCCATTTTTGGAAAGTGCGATTTCTGGTTCGAATGTTCAATTCTAAGTTTTCGAACTGCGCCAAATGTGATATGAGGATAAAAAGGGCAGTAGTGTTGTTCACAGGCTTCTTTGCTCCTACATATAGAAGCAGAAATCACAACTAGAAGAAGAGAGAAAAAACTTGGATGTTTGTGTTATCCTGATCTGTTTTCTTGTTATTTGATGTTTGAGGGAAGTTGTTAGCAGCCACATTCTGCTTCTAACAATTGAAACTATTGATCAGTTTTAATTTGCTTTATTACATCAAATTATCATATCACTATCACTGAGGTCAAAACAAATTGATAACATGCATATTTCTTTGTTTTTTTGTTGATCACAATGGCAGTATTCTAGTGTTACCAAGGACATTCAAATCAATCTTCATTCACCTCTGTGTAACACTCAAAGTAACTCTAAACGACAAGTTTTTACAACTTTTATACACAACTGTTGAAATAAACAAAGAAAAGATAATGTTGGCATAGAAAAAATAAATATCCCCAAAATTCTGTACAGACAAGTGTAATGGCAAGCAGGCTCTTAATACACTCGTATTGCCGTGGGCATTGAGAACACACATGTTCTGCTCAGTGGCCGCGGCCGGTCGCGGCTAGTGGTGGCGCATGCGGTGCGGGTCCGGGTGGTACTCGTAGCCCCGCAGGCAGCAGTCGCACGCGGCGCCCCCGGCCGCGACGAGGCCCTCGGCCTCCAGGGACTGGCGGAAGGCCAGGCACTGCGGCTTGTCGTGAACGCCGAGGCTGGAAAATGCGGCCGTCATTGAAAACTTTATCGCGGCGGTTTTCTCAAGGAGAGACCAATCAACGGCACACGATGTACAGCACCCGCGTGCGGGGAATGCGCAGAGAGCCAGGGTCGCTTACAATTGCAGCTCCAGATGGTCCAGGGGCGGCGCCGCCGCCGCGGCGGGCTTCTGCAGCAGCGCGCGGAGCCACGGGCCCTGCTCCACGGGGTCCTTGACCTCCAGGGTGAGGCGGCGCAGCGTGGCGGCCGCGGCTCGGACCAGCGCTGACACGGCGTCCTCCGGGACCTGCGGCAGCGGCGATAACAGGTGACGAGCAGCCCCCTAGCCGATAGGTTTGGTAACGCCGTCCGCGGGGCGCCACGAGCACGAGACTCACGCCCTCGCAGAAGTGCAGCCGCGTGAGGGTCTCGGGGACGGGGACGCCGTCGGGCAGGACCGGCACCCGGTAGTCCGGCTTGTAGAAGTCCGGCCGGTGGAGCACCAGCAGCCGCCCGAGTCTGGGCAGGGCGACCACCGCGGTGAGGAACTCCAGGGACGGGTTCACCACGCCAACGTCCTGGTGGAAGAGGACGGCAGAGATGCGGGTCATCGCTCGTCAGCGTGCCCGTGCGTGCGCGCGTGCAAGCGTCGTGGGCGCCTCTCGTGAGCCGTGCTCCACAAACGCAGACGAACCTTCAGGCCCTCGCCCCATTTTTTGATGTACTTGAGTGCCGATACCAAGCTGCCATTGATTTCCAACGCGCTAGGCTAGAAATGAAACAATAATTATTTTTTCCTCAATGCCATGTAATACACCGTATGCGTAATTAGCAAGGGCAATCTCATTGAAGTAGGCGAGCCGGCCGCGGCTGCCTGCCTACCTGGCACTTGGACTGCGTGAAGACGGCCTTCCTGGCGGCGGGCAGCATGCCGTGGTTGCAGCGCAGCGTGTCCAGGCACGGCGCGAACCGGATGACACGGGAAAAGCGCCTCGCGTTCCTGTGCCACCTGCCGCCGTAGTTGGGGTGCCTGCCAACGACAACACGAGATATACAGGGCTCGGCTGGGCAAGCTTCGCCCGCGCTGCATGTGGACGCCGGCGCGGCGCGGCGCGCACCTGGGGTCCGTCGGCCAGTAGTCCAGCGCGCGCCTCCGCCACACGTCCGGGTGCAGGGCGGCGCGGCGCCACGGTCGGCACGTCTGCCCCACGGAGACCACGTCCTCGTCCGACAGCAGCGCGAGCACCTGCGACAGCACCACCGACGGCAGGCGCGGCCACGGGTCGGCGGCGTCCTCAGCCTCGGCCGTTGTCGTGTCCTGGACCTGGGGCACATGAACCGCGGCGAAACCATGGACGTAGTATTTCTCATAAGACGGAGAGAGAGAGAGAGGGGGGGGGGGGGGGGCAGAGAGAGACCTAGTGCCAGCGGGTGGAAACTCCTACGGCGGCGCTGATCCCAGGGTCGGCACAGGTTGGCTGGGCTCGCCACGGCCGCGGGCGGCTGCGGGCGGGCAGCCGCTGAGGACCCTCGTCACTTCGCACAATTATTAAATATATTTACGGGTTCGATCCCGCGAGGAGACACTGGCGGCGGCACGGCGGCATCTTTCCTGAGTGCAACGCTATTTTTGTTTTTCCCAAACACTCACCCGTTTTTGAAATCCAAGAGAAGTCCGTTGGCGATGCAGTCGGCGACAAGATGGATGCGCGGCGCCGGCGGCGGAGCCCGTGCAGGCCTCCGGGCCTTTGCTTCGTTTGAGAAAACCACAACAGCCAGCAGTGTTCCGTGCGTCGCCAAACAAGCTTGAAACAATGCGCCGTGCCACTGTACAGGTTATGTTTCACGAACCGCACCAACAACTAATTAATATCCGATTGGCGCTGAGACACGTTTGAACAGCGAAGGGCCGGGGCCGAGCCGCGGCAGAGCGACGTGAGTATGAGAAATACAGCGTTCAGTTTTTCATTGCGTGTATTACGTGCACGAGATATAAATTGCACCTTTGCGTTGTAGTGAGTGGAGAAACAAATATTTTAAGTTGCGTACTGTATGCGATAACGGTCTTCCCAAATAGCCCCCGATCTTGTGTGTAAACAAACCCTAGCGAGCTCAGCCCTACCCAGTATTTCTCATACTCACGTCGCTCTGCCGCGGCTCGGCCCCGGCCCTTCGCTGTTCAAACGTGTCTCAGCGCCAATCGGATATTAATTAGTTGTTGGTGCGGTTCGTGAAACATAACCTGTACAGTGGCACGGCGCATTGTTTCAAGCTTGTTTGGCGACGCACGGAACACTGCTGGCTGTTGTGGTTTTCTCAAACGAAGCAAAGGCCCGGAGGCCTGCACGGGCTCCGCCGCCGGCGCCGCGCATCCATCTTGTCGCCGACTGCATCGCCAACGGACTTCTCTTGGATTTCAAAAACGGGTGAGTGTTTGGGAAAAACAAAAATAGCGTTGCACTCAGGAAAGATGCCGCCGTGCCGCCGCCAGTGTCTCCTCGCGGGATCGAACCCGTAAATATATTTAATAATTGTGCGAAGTGACGAGGGTCCTCAGCGGCTGCCCGCCCGCAGCCGCCCGCGGCCGTGGCGAGCCCAGCCAACCTGTGCCGACCCTGGGATCAGCGCCGCCGTAGGAGTTTCCACCCGCTGCTAGTGCGCATGGGCCGCGAGCTGACTCACCGCATGGGCGGCGCTGTTGTCGGGCGGTTGCCGTCCCTTGCGGACGCGTTTCGGCGGGGAAGGATGCTTCCCGCCGGCCGCCGCCGCCGTTGGCTCGGGCGCGCCGCCGCCGGCACCCGCGGCAGCTTCGGCTACGGCCCGCGACGCCCCCCGCCGTCCACGCCTGGGCCACGACGCCGCTGCCGCCGGCTTGTCGTCCGTGGTGGCGGCCGCGGCACGAGCCCCCCGCACCCGCGGCATGGTGCTGCCCTTGCAGCGGCCGGGCGCGCACTGGCACAGGGCACACAGCACCTTACGGCCAGAGAGGACCAGGCTTACGGCACAGACACCACAGACACATAGCCACATAGCAGCGAGCGGCAGACAAACAGTAACGGGTTCGGGTCGGATGTTGGATTGCCCCCTCCACTCGATTTTGGAGGGGAAATGCTACTGGGCAAAGGAGGTATACTCCGTCAACTCGCACCTTGCTCCTTGCTGAAGAAGAACGTCACGGCAGCCACGGCTTCCAACGTTTCTTTCTATTTCTGAGCAAAACGGGCAGAAGGTCGGCTGCAAGAGAAATTCAGAATTTCGTCTCAGCTGTTTCACATTTTCACTGGACCCTGGACGTTCCTGTTCCCGCTTTCAGTGCTTTCAGCCTTACGAATCCTCTAACCACCACAGAGTTCCCGGACTTTAAAAAAATATTCATCGCATCTGTTGTGCGTGTTGGGTGTTGGTGAAAAAAGTGATCTACAAGACCAACACAGGTGTAAAGTGAATCGTCCGGGCCGTGACGTTCTTCTTCGGCAAGGTGTGAGCTGACGGAGTATACCTCTTTTGCCCAGTAACACTTCCCCTCCAAAACCGAGTGGAGGGGGCAATCCAACCCGTAACCGTTACTATTTGTCTGCCGCTCTGAGTAGCAGAAGACCCGCTCGGGCCAGCCCCCTCGGTACCACTCAGACACCTTACGCGAGGCTACGTGGTACCAGCCATGAGAATTTCAGAAGTAGAAATACTGCGTGCCCTCGAGGCACATTATTCGCAGCAGAAAATAGCTCTTAAATTTGAACCAGCGTCATGGAACACGATGAGCCGGTGCCCGGTCAAATAAAGCAATAAAAACTATTATAATCAGGTATCGAATAACAAACGCAGTCAAATCGTTTCTGGTATCGCAGCCATTTCGCCCGATAACCAGGGCCCAAATAAACTCCTCAAATGAGGTGGTACCAGGCTGGAAATGACTGGTACCGGGGTAGATTCGCACAAAGCTAGTCCTAAAGAGTTCATGTGTGGCCTAGTACCATGTGGTACCAAGCTGTAAGAAGGCTGGTACCGAGGAAGATTCGCACAGAGCGTCTTCAAGAGTTCATTTCTGGCCTGGTGCTCTGTGGTACCATCTGGAAATGGCTGGTACCGGGGTAGATTCGCAAACAGCAAGTCCTGAAGGTTTCATTTCTGGTCTGGTACCGGGGTAGATTCGTACACAGCAAGTCCTACGTAGTTTATTTCTGGCTACCAGGCTGCAAATGGCTGGTACCGGGGTAGATTAGCAAACAGCGTCTTCGAGAGTTCATTTCACCACCTGGTACCAGGCTCCAAATGACTGGTACCGGGGTGGAATCGAACACAGAAAGTCCTGAAGAGTTCATTCTTGGCCTGGTACCACCTGGTACCAGGCCCGGTACCAGTCATTTTCAGCCTGGTACCAGGTGGTACCAGGCCATAAATGAACCCTCGAGGACCTGCTCTTCTGGTACAGCCTGGTACCACCGGGTAATGAACTCTCGTAGTCTTGCTTAACAATTTGACCGAGTTTCTTATTTAAGGCCATCCCTTATGAAATATGACTGCGAGCTAGAACGGTGAAATTTGGTATACCCAGAGAT